>OW119932.1:32179102-33379102 GCA_933210815.1 Meta bourneti
TTAGATTATAGAAGGCTCTGTTTAGGTCAGTTCATATCGTTTCTGTGGCGTCATTCCCTGACTGAGATTTTCAAGGACATTCTCTGAATTCTTGTACCGAAGCATGTTCATTCATGAAAACCAGCACATGCAAGAGTGTACTTGAAAAAATAATTTATATTGAAGATAGATGTTGTAATGCTGACCCCTTTGACATCTTCAGTACTTGGCAGTACAAGAGGAAAACTGATGGCAATTTGTGAATTGCACACAATAGGTGATTGGGTTCTATGGCGCAAGGGCCATATTTGGCCAAGCGGTGCCAAAAAAGTTAAGTAAATGGACATTTGCACACAACACTCAGAGCGTTAGACGTCGTTGCTCCAAACAAGAACAATCACTAACATGTATGCGCTTAAAAGCCGAAATTGACACCCAGGACATACTGAGTGGCAGACAAACGCGCGCTACCTCTACACCATGTTGAAGATAGTAAATGATTCCAAACAAATTTACCCCTCCTGGTTGTTGCCTCGACGAGATTTCTTGTCATTAGCAAAACTGACAAGATTTTGTATGGACGATATACGTCATTAGAAGAATTCTGACCAGATTGTGATCTCGTCATCATAAACAATTCGGAAATATTTTGATGATGAGATATCTCGTCATTAGCAAAATTGGTCACATATTAATGGACGAGATATCTCTTTCAAACCACTTGGATGGCTAAGAAAATAGATTACCGTAGATAAAACATACATATTTATATCAATATCATGACATTATAAAATGGTCGTTACTGGAACTTAAAATTACCTCGATTGATGGACAAATGTACGTAAAATTATAATTTATGTAATTCTACACTAACTAATAAAACAGAGAATCAATTTTTTCTATTCGGAAAAGTCCTCCAGGAACTTCTGAATTCTACTATAATGCCTGTAATCCACACTCCCCAAAAAGCTTAATCTCTCAATTATGAATAGCTACCAGTTATTTATCTGTTCTTTTCTGACTATATTACCTCACATGTATGCAAGCATAAAAGAAAAACACGGAAAAACATCAGATTCCTGCTTCTACGAAATGAGTCCTTATATTTCCGGAAATACAGGAACGGGATGTATTCAATCATTGAATGGACAGCCCGCAACTCCCGGGGGGAATTTAGCAGCGCTTCCTTTCAAAGGAGCATCTGAAGTTTTTTCCACAGCCTAACAGAAACTAATATCCAAGAAGGGCAAACTATTCGTTGACGGGGGCTAAAAAAAGAGGAAGCAGCCTTTCTACGTAAAATGGCAATTAATCTTGTAAAGGAAGAACAACTCAATTTGTATTTGGTTCGGAAACTAAAAGAAAAGTGTCTTGATTGAAGATTCGTTTTTGTGGGATTGGTGAGGTTCAGTGAGGTGATGCGATGTTGATTTTGTGAGTATTCCTTAATGAACCAATCACGCAATTAAAAAGTTACCTCTTGATTCTGGTTTGCATTTGCCTTTTGTTCAATTTAATCGTTTTAAGGAACTAGTTAAATCTTTACATAAATGCCGAGAAGAAATGGTATAGTATATGATTTAACGCTTCAGTAGTGAAAAGCTTAATTTATTCAATGGCTAGACGTATGCGCAGACCAGTATGTAAATATAGAGAGAACGGAAATTAAATTCGTGCGTAGACGTGTGTTATGTTGATATGTGAAGATGTGAGCTTAGGGTTGAGAAACATTTTTTAACCCTCCTGGTGATGAGGTATTTCATTATTAGCAAAAGTGTCCAAATCTTAATAGACGAGATATCTCGTCATCAGAAAGAAACTGACCAGATCTAGATTTCTCATCACAAAAAATCGACAATATCTTCATGACGAGTGATCTAGTTGATTTAGTCAGTTTTGCTAATGACGAGATATCTCGTCATTAGCAAAACTGACGAAATCATGATAGACGTCATATCTCGTCATTAGAAGGAAACTGACACTTACAATACATAAATACAACGAAACCGAAACGTCAGTACGAAACAATTATTTTTCCTGTACGTAAAATTTTGAACCATTTGCTATTCAGAACATCAATACATTTCCATAGTTTTTGTCCAATTGTTATGGTATTTTCATATCTTCTTGTTTTCAGATATTTTCAACAATATGGTTTATAGAATATTGCGGTGATTAGTGTGTTTTTAAGTAATCTTAACACGTAGAGAATCCATTCTCAGCTTCAAGCCAATAGCGTCACTCATCAAATGTCTTTATACCTTATCTTTCTTTACTCATCAGAAAAATGTCTTTACATCTTACTTTTTCTTATTTACCAAATCTCTTCATTCAATTTTTCACCTTGGCATGGTGTGGAAGTTCGGGGAGCGGGATGCTAGATAAGGTGTTTACTTCGCAAACTGACAGTGGCTAAAAATTTCGAGGTGTTGTCCTCGAATCTTTCCTTCGAGATTGATTCCAGACCACCGTTGATAGCCCATTGTGTTGCTCCAGCGCTATGTAAATTCAATTATCTGCCTTATTTTTTGTCGCTTATCATATGTCTATTTTTTGTCATACTACAAATTTCTTTATATCTCGTTTCTTTCCATTAATATTAAAGTAAGTGATTAGTTAACTAAAAGTGACGAATCTCAAATAAATCCGTGACAAAAATAGTTGCGAGTTCAAATGCAATCAAAGACCTTCGTGAACAAAGGGGCTTGTGCTCGTTAAATCTATCGGGGCCTCAAATGTCCTCAAGTTGGCGTGGTGTGGAAGTTTGAAGAGTGGGGTGCCAGCTCAGGTGTTGCCTCGTCATCTGACCGTGGTTCAAAATTACGTGGTGTTTTCCTCGAATCTTTACCTTTGGTATTGATCCCTTATCGTCACCAATATCCCGTTGTGTTGCTATTGGTGACCCGTCCAGTGTGACGTCAATTAAAATACCTACCTACCTACTGTGACAGAAATACTTTTAAAATGGCTGCATACGGCGAAAAAATATTTAGCACAATTACATAACCTTAAATAAATAGTCAAATAATTTTCTAGAACCTTTTATTTCAGTCACTTTTCTTAAGCATTTAGACGAATGGTAGAGACGTGAACGTGCCTTCATTTCCATCAATTTTACAGCATCAACAATAGAATTGCAATGGCAAATCCACTAGTCTACACAACGCGAAAACAATCCTGAGATCATCAACATCTTGAGACTGGCACCATCGTCCGAAGTGTTATACCTCTCGATATGCCCATAGTGGTAACGACACAGGCCTGAGCAAACAATCTCATTTTATCGAAGGATAAACTTTTATTCTACCTTCCCCCATCCAGATAAACATTTGTCTAAAACAAAGCGTCAGCTGCCAAATTTAAGCCTAATCTGTTCGTAAAGGGAAGTCAAAGATCTCAAAGAGTGACTGTGTCGTAGACCACCTGTCAGCGGATGTCTCCTGAAGAGCTTGTTGTTGAGCTCTGGCATATGATATGAAGTCTGATAAAAACTAGTGCCGAACAGAAAATAACCAGCAATATCCTTGTTCTTCGAAAATACTTTTTACCACACACACACATGTTGTATCAATATAATTGAGTGCTTTGTTTTACAAGCCTGTGTTTCTATTTAAGTCATGTGGAATTGTTATATAATGAAAGCGAAACGTAATGGCAGCGAATTTTGTTTGAAGGTTCAGTTCTTGATGTAGGGCACATGACACATCTGATACAAACATGTGTTGGTATAGAAATAAAGAATACCTTTGATAGTACTTTTTTATTTATCATGAAGTTTGTGTGCAATTTAACATGGAGATTGCACACAAACTTCATGATTAATAAAAAAGTACTATCAAAGGTATTCATACACAACATGGAGATGACCAATTATGCGAATTTTGTTAATTTGAATTTATGCACTACGGTGTTTCTTATTAACCCCCTGGTGATTGTCTATATATATATATATATATATATATATATATATATATATATATATATATATATATATATATATATATATATATAAACTGTTCAAAACGTTGCTTAACATTTTTACAAAATTTTAGGTGTTTTAGTACAATTGTTTTTGTTTTACAATTGAGCGATACACATACCAAATGGAGTTAATTTTATTTTATTCATAGTAAGTATTATGTGAATTAAAAAATTGACGATACATCGAAATTAATGTAAATGGAGCCTAACAATTTTTGCTAATTTATCAAAATGTTTGAACATGTTTTATGTGATACAGACAATTTAATAGTTTTCGACCAAACTTGCCATTAAGTTTTTAGCAGAAAACAGTCTGCAAATTTAAGAACAACATGATAACTGAAAAAGTCTGTTTTGAAAGTCCATTGCCTCCTTAAACTAAACACTCACCTACACTTACCTATTTATATCATGAAGTGTTACAAAAATACAAAATATTTTACTTTAGTTCCTTGAAATACTTACGACAGTATTTAATTAATAAAAGTGGAAATGTGTGGGTCCAAGTAAACTAGAAATACGATTCTTATGTACAGCTGTAAGAAAAATATTTAATTAACTCTCCATTATCGAAACGTTTAAGAGAAAGTAGAGAAAGTTCGAAGTTACCATTTACCAGAATAAGACAGAAATAAGGCTTACAGAAATAAGTTAATTTAACAAAGAAACAGTGGAAAACAATTTAACTGAAATTACAAGATTTTGTGCAAAATGCAACTTTGTCTATCAAAAAGTGCTTCATTGTGAAGTTTGCTTACACTGCAATATACAGGGCGTTTCGAAAGTATCAAGCCAAATTGTAGTGTATGGTAGATGGGTCCAAAATAAACATTTTTATCAAAGAAAGTTTATCCGGAAATGCCTGGTTTACGAGGTAGAGGTAGCTGTTTAGGTCAGTCGATAACATAAGTGTGTTATCCCCACTCAGATTTTCAGCGGCAAGATCGGAATTCTTGTAGCGATGCAAGCGGGAATGTCGTCGTGAGCCACAGAAGCGATGTTATTGACCGACTTAAGCAGGGCGCTCTAACTCTTAAATACAGCCTTTCGGGACACACATTATCTGACAAAAATGTTTATTCTGTGGTCCTCTACCACCCTTTAGAATTTGGTGAGATATTTTTGAAATACCCTGCATATACTATTGTATTACAATTTCATTAGTTGTAGCTAAGTTCACCACAATACTCCTCTTTCAGAATTTTTCAGTGGCTGAATTCGATAGATTCTGCCACTTGTTGATAGACTGTCGATTGCATGAGACCGTGAGAGCTGTATTAAGATCACAGGTGTCGTTCCGTATGACTGGTCAAGTAATGGATGATTGCAACCATAGACTGTCCTGTGTTGCCTTTAGTAGCCATGTGAAGTGCAGACTGAGATATTAATATGGTCGAATAGTGAAACCACGATAGGAAGAGAAAGAGTGTCTGTTATCACAGTTTTCAGGCAGTTGGAAGTGATTACCATTGTAACGGCAATTCAACTGTTCATCGTGAACCATTCATTGAATCTTGTGCCAATTATCGCAAACGCCATCTAGTAATTGTCAGTAGTGCCATCTGGCTTGTTTCTGTGCTTGCTCGCGTCATGTCTACCAGTCACCAATTTAATAAGACTCAGAAAGGGAATGCAACTTTGTCTACCAAAAAGTGCTTTATGGTGAAATTGGATTACACTGCTATATACTATTGTATTGTAGGTAAATTTTTGAAGTGGTGCCTAAGTTAACCCCACATGTTTTTTGAAAGATTCTTTAATTATAGTACATGCATATTTCGATTCCAATTTTTGTAAGAGAAAAGGAAAAATAAGTATGTTTGGGTTGCAAAGTAACCATAGAATTTGGAAGCATCCCCCACTTTTTGTATGATCCACTTAACAGTGAGTCTTTGTATTCTGATTCGTGTTCACCCTTTGATTGTTCTTGAATCGCTCAATGAGGGAAAATTCCTTGTAGTTCAGAATCGGTGTTCCATCATACCTTCTCATTAAAATCAGATAGATATCTCGTCATTAAAAATACCACCAGATCTTTATCTCGTCATTATAAGAAATCGGCAATATCTTGATGACGAGATATCACACAGTTAACAAAATTGGTCCGATCCCGATGACGAGATATTTAGCCCTCAGCAAAATTGATCAGATCTTGTGGACGAGATATATCGTCGAAACCACTTGGAGGGTTAATAATAGTTGAGATTATAGCCTCTGAATGGAGGTACTAATAATTTCAAATAAAGAATATAGTCCACCATTCAACGACATAAGGATATTTTTCCTTCGAGAGTTAACATCTACGCCTCTACAGGATAAAAGGGTTTATGTATAAATCCTAAAATCCAAATAGGCTTCGAAAAATCTCTGAAGAAGGGTTCTTCGGCTTCGCTTTATCTACAAGTAAAATATTACTGGATTAAACAAATGAATTCCATGGAATTGCGTGCTAAAATATTGGCAAAACCGCAAGTAATTAAATACCAATGTTATATGCTTAGTAATATACTACAAAGTGTAAGTTATATGAGTTATTATAGAAGTTGACTATATGAGTTGGTAAATGAGGAAAACATTTTACGAGTTGTTACAGGGAGTAAATCGTGAGTTATAGAAAAAAGTTGTGCGATTTGTTAAAGGAGTTAGCTGTCCGGGTTGTTATAGGAGTAAATTGTACGAATTATTATAGGAGTGTGTTATGAGAGTTGCTACAGGAATAAGTTTTACGAATTGCTATAGGAGTTGACTACACAATTTGTTATAGGAGTTGGCTATATAATTTGTTATACGTAGTAGTTAGCTATATAAATTGTTATAGGAGTAAGTTGTAGGAATTGTTCAAGGAGTAAGCTGTACGAGTTCTTATAGGAGTAATACTAGTAGCTATAGGAGTAGGTAATACTAGTAGCTATAGGAGTAAGTAATACTAGTAGCTATAGGAGTAAGTTATATGATTTGTTACATAGTAAAATTTATAAGAATTGGTTATCGGATAAGCTATACGAGTTGGGGAATTAGTTCTGATTTTGTAAGTCTTACACAATTTTTTATAAACGAAAGCAATTATCCCTCATTTTTTCAACTATCTAGAATCTCCTGATATATAAACATCATATATATCCCTATATTTATCTCAAAAGAGCATTTGGAGAAATCGCACCAGTGACTACCAGTGAAAAATTCAATGCCAGAACAAACAGATTTTTACGTGCTCTAAAGATCCAGCAATTTTCTAGAAACACAATATATTTAATTTACTATTCCATAGGAAGAAATAAATGTTCTACATCTTCCACAACAATTCCTTCTAGCTATAAATCAAATATAAAGTATTTTTATTTACTTTATAAGAAGTAATTCTTTCTCTGAATGAGCAACGAATTTGATTTTCGAACTGGAAATCAGTTTTCGCAAGACATAATTTACCGAACCATCCTACGTATTGACGTCATACATGAAAAAATACCGCTCTTACAAATACACTTCCATGTCATTTGACCGACTATGTAAAATAAGAATACTGTCGATGCTTGTATGAAATATTTATTTGAAGAAAGTTTAAAAAAAAGTACTTTTATTTACATTTTTGGACAGCAGTTTAGAATTTCGATGTAAATTCTTCAAATTTTAATCTTGATGACAACGCAAGTGTATAGATGAATTCCTTCGTTGGCCACTGAGTTTCGTTTTGAATTTATTCAAAACTATTTTATGGAATTTTTTTCTTCGAAATCATGCAGTCTGGAACGAGTGTTAAGGATGTAGAATGCAAAAGAAGTGGTTGCATAAGAATATTTTCTATTTACTTCGATATCCTAAAGCAACGAGATTAGAAAAGAAGAATCAGCAATAGTCTAATCAAAACAGAGCTCCATCTTTCGAGACAAGTTTGCTTTGCTATTCAAAATCATACTTATGATTTAAGATTTGAAAAATCCTGAAATAGGAGAGACAGAAATTTCTTTACTTTTTTATTTAAAGGAGGGAATAATCTCAAAAGAACCTGTTCAAACAATGTTAAAAATAGCTCACTATACAAAGATTCGAATACAAATTATTTTAAGTTAAGGGAAAGTCTTAAAATTCTTTAAAGGCAGAATTTAATAACCTTAGTAAATTTAAACCCTCTAAAACTTATTATTTTCTGCTTGTATTTAATCAATACAATCAACATTTTAAATAGTCATTCAGTCTACATTTCTGACGCAAAATTCTTTACACCCTCCTGGTGATTGTATAGATATGATATCTCTCATCTTAAACAAAACCTGATATGCAGTAATAGGGTGTTTCAATTTCATCGCAGATGTAATTTAATTTTCCGAATCGATTTTGAGGGACGCGGTAGTCCAATTGGAAGAGTCACGATTTTATGATCGAAGGTTTTAAAGTTCGAAACCCGATCCAACCGGAGACCATCTTGTACATGGGGGCTGGTGTGGAAGTTTGGAGGGTTGAGTGCCAGTTTAGGTGTTGACCTCGTCATCAGATCGTGGTTCAAAATTACGAGTTTCCACGGATCTTTCCATTCGGTATTGATCCCGTACCGTCGCCAATAGCCCGTTGTGTTGCTCCAGTGCATACCTACCTACCCTTTATTGAATTTCAATTTTTACGCACATGTTTATTTGTCTCTTGGAAATAATCTTAGAGTAATTCCACTATTGTTTGCCATTTAACCTTTACATTAAATTACACAACTTTTTTGGTCCCATAGTGTATTAAATAGATAATATGTTTAATTAGTCTTATAAACTTCAAACTACAACACTAATTTACTTTGATTTTTGCTTAACAGAAAAGAAAGATGAACAACTTAAATTTTCAAGAATAAGCTGCCCTTCGCAGCCAAATTAATTATATTAACAATTAGTTTCTCCAGCAACTTCCCAATAATTTCAGGCTTATAACTGCAATTGCGAATGCAAAACTATCGTACGAACTTTGGTGATAAGTACCTCTTTATGTTAACCCCTTTAATTGGCAAATGGAAATTTAGAGCTGTTAATAAGTTTCATGGAAACGAAAGCTTATAGTTGAAAGGAATTAATGCATTAAATGTTTGCAAACCTTAAGACAATCTTGTCTCGAGAATTAAGTTTAATTCCTGTACCTCTTATAACTCTTAATTTTTCATTTTAACTTAAAAGACTAATTCAGATTGTATGAATAGTTTTTAAATTTGAACAATAATTACATTTACTTAAGGAAAATGGTGATGAAGACAAAATTATTGCATCAAATATTTAAATCCCACTAACGTGCTTTGAACCCTCCAAGTGATTTGGATGAGGTATCCCGTCCATCAAGATTGGACCAATTTTGGTAATAAAGAGATATCCAGTGATCAAGATTGGACCAATTTTGGTAATAAAGAGATATCCAGTGATCAAGATTGGACCAATTTTGGTAATGAAGAGATATCCAGTGATCAAGATTGGACCAATTTTGGTAATGAAGAGATATCCAGTGATCAAGATTGGACCAATTTTGGTAATGAAGAGATATCCAGTGATCAAGATATTGCCGATTTTTTGACGATGACGAGATCACGATCTGGTCAGTTTTCTTCTAATTAAAAGAAACGACAAGAGGCTATATGGGGAGACATCTTGTCTATAAAGATCCGGTCAGTTTTACTAATGACAAGATACTTCGACGAGACAACCACCAGGATGGTTAAAGAAGGAATTTATAATTTACATTTCCCGAACTTCACTATCACCATAACTTCTTCACTATCACCATAACTAAGTTTCCGATATTGATGACAGATTTCAAAATATGATTGGTTGGGTTTTTATGATGCAAGGGTCATATTTGGCAAAGCTGCTTCAAACTCAAGGCAGACGTCAAGTAATGGACATACACATACCAGGAAAGTTTTAATAACAGCGAAGGAATTTTACCCGGGAATGAATCGAACCGGACAGGCCTAGCGCAGTGGGTCAAATCCACAGAGCCACGGCGGCCTCTGCAAATTATTAATTCAAATCGGCTAATAATTTAAATTTACAAGATTTGATACAAACTGTATGAATGGTCTTCAATTTCACACTCCAAGTGGTTTGATGAGTTATTTCGCTACAATTTGCCCAATTACGCTAATGATACTGTTGATTCGTCAAGATACTGTGCATTCATCAAGATATTGTCGATTGAATTCCGTCTGTTGAAGATATCGCCGTTTTTTAAAGATAATTAGATCAAGATCCTGTTAGATTTTCCAATAACGAGATACCTCGTCCATCAAGATCTGGTCAGTTTTGCTAATGACGAGATTTATCGTCAAGAAAACCACCATGAGTATTAGTCATAAATATGCTTAACTTGAGGGAAAATTTAATTAGGAAGACCATATACTGCATTCAATATTCATAAATTCACTATCTTCAATATTCATTAATTCCACGACTATATTACATTCAATATTCATTAATTCCACTATCATCAAACGTTCAAACAAGAAATTTAATTTACATTTCGAAACCTTTACAATTACCATAACTTTATGAGTCCGATATTGATAACAGATTGCAAAATATGAATTCAAATCGATCCATGCACCCCTAATGAAAATCGATAGCCCACTTTTTGTACGTTCAATATCGAGAAGAAGAAATATACGAAAATTCTCAGCTTGAAATATTCACCAAAGCTGATGAGATTCGTGATGTAATACAGCTGGGCACTATTAAAAAACTGCTCTTCGTGCAAGAAATATCGTTGATAGTCTGTACGTGAGACTTTGTTATTACACCTCGTGTTTGCTCTTGCTTCACACTTAGTCACGTAACGATTGTTTTTTATGGGTGGTCTACAAATCACTGCAGGCACGTGAGATGTTAATTGCTAGTCACTGGTGCTGAATTAACGTTACTGAAATAATAATAGAATGTATTGATACGTTTTGGAGGCAGTGGAGTAATACTGGCATGATGTTTGTGGGTTGAAGTTGCTACGACGCACTTCGAATAATTTTGTTTTTAAGGCATTTTATTTATTTTGGGTTTAGACGTTAAGCATTTGCTAGTCACTGACGCTGAATAAACATTACTGAAATGATAATAGAATGTATTGATAATTTTAAGAAGCTCAGTAGAGTAGTACTCGCATATTGTTTGTGGATTGAGATTGCCACGACGTGTTTTGAGTAGTTTTTTAATTGTTTAACTACCTTTTGTTTAGACGTTAAGCATTTGCTAGTCACCAATGACGAATTAACATTGCTGAAATAATAATGGAATGTGTTGATACATTCAAGAGGTTCATTAGAGTAATTTTGTTTGTGGATTGAAGTTGGTACGTCGTGTTTTGAATAGTTTTTTAATTGTTTAACTACCTTTTGTTTAGACGTTAAGCATTTGCTAGTCACCAATGCCGAATTAACATTGCTGAAATAATAATGGAATGTGTTGATACATTCAAGAGGTTCATTAGAGTAATTTTGTTTGTGGATTGAAGTTGGTACGTCGTGTTTTGAGTAGTTTTTTAATTGTTTAACTACCTTTTGTTTAGACGTTAAGCATTTGCTAGTCACCAATGCCGAATTAACATTGCTGAAATAATAATGGAATGTGTTGATACATTCAAGAGGTTCATTAGAGTAATTTTGTTTGTGGATTGAAGTTGGTACGTCGTGTTTTGAGTAGTTTTTTAATTGTTTAACTACCTTTTGTTTAGACGTTAAGCATTTGCTAGTCACCAATGCCGAATTAACATTGCTGAAATAATAATGGAATGTGTTGATACATTCAAGAGGTTCATTAGAGTAATTTTGTTTGTGGATTGAAGTTGGTACGTCGTGTTTTGAATAGTTTTTTAATTGTTTAACTACCTTTTGTTTAGACGTTAAGCATTTGCTAGTCACCAATGCCGAATTAACATTGCTGAAATAATAATGGAATGTGTTGATACATTCAAGAGGTTCATTAGAGTAATTTTGTTTGTGGATTGAAGTTGGTACGTCGTGTTTTGAATAGTTTTTTAATTGTTTAACTACCTTTTGTTTAGACGTTAAGCATTTGCTAGTCACCAATGCCGAATTAACATTGCTGAAATAATAATGGAATGTGTTGATACATTCAAGAGGTTCATTAGAGTAATTTTGTTTGTGGATTGAAGTTGGTACGTCGTGTTTTGAATAGTTTTTTAATTGTTTAACTACCTTTTGTTTAGACGTTAAGCATTTGCTAGTCACCAATGCCGAATTAACATTGCTGAAATAATAATGGAATGTGTTGATACATTCAAGAGGTTCATTAGAGTAATTTTGTTTGTGGATTGAAGTTGGTACGTCGTGTTTTGAATAGTTTTTCTTTTCTCTATGCTTTGATTTTGACGTTCAACATTTACTTTTAATTTTTTGAGTCGGTTTTGCGTGCATTCGCATCCATTCTCACAGATTAAACTGGTTAGTGATATACCCGACTTATTCAGAATTGAAATATGGCAAATTCAATTATAGATGCAATATTGGGATTCCCTTAGCCTCGAACGGCTTACTTGGAAAGAGTGCTACAATACCGGAATGAAGTTATTACTTTTAAACCCATTTATTTTACTCTGGACTGTATTGGGCATATAGTCCTGTGGAAATGACCAGACAGGATTTGTATTTAAATGTCTTGCATTAACTTTGGGTTTTGTAACTTTGACCCCAGTTACAATACCAAGTAAGTGGATATACAAAGGAAAGATTTATTGACACAGAAGAGAGAAATACATCCAGGGTGAAATTGAACCTGGGCAGCCTACACCTCGCAGGTTTTTATTGCAGTGAGCAAAACCACTAATCTACGGGTGACCCCTTTGAACCATGGGTGATGGTTGGAAAGTTAATCCAAGCATGAGAACTAAAATGAGCTATGAAGAATATGTACGTATGCACACATTTTCTCAAAATTAATATTATAGTAAATTTTGCAAACTTTAAATTGAGTTTTCGTGACTGAGCTACATAAAACTAAGATAAATATGTTATTTATGACTGCAACTAGTGAATGTAAGAAGCAAACTGTTAGCTCATTGCAGCTGCAAAACTATAAACCACTAAAGTTATCTGCCAATATTAAAAAAAATTAATTACTCCAAATACGAACTTAAAACACAATTCGTTAACTTAAATTATTACCTATTCTACGATACATGTTTTTTGTTGGTGTGCATTACTGTGTTTATATATTTATCTTTTGAATTGTTTATTAAACTTCTACATTTGCTTAGAGATGCTCATCTTTCTTGCATTAGTTTCTAATTTTAATACCGAGATTCACAACTTTCAACTTCTATTTGTAACTTAATTTCCTGTTACAAAGTATATAATTATTCTGAAATATCCGAGCCGAAAAGGTTGCAAAACGATAATGAGGACATCAAAATAATCGAAAGATACCGGAACCTGCCAATAGCCGTGCTCTAGGATCAAACTTAAATAATAATTAAAATCCAAATGCATCAACAAGCCTCATAAATATTTAAACTTCGACAACCAATTTCGCTCTTTTCCAGAATAAAATGCATTTGAACATCCTATGCATAAATTAAAGCCTTCAATTATTTGTAAGAACCGACCAATCAGAATGATAGTTCATTTCCAATTAATATCCAATCAAAGCCGAGCCCGAAAAGTAATTCAAACGCGCTATTTTGGGAGGGAAAAGTCTTCATGCATGTCATGAATAATTCAATTTTCATTGCACTGTATTCGTAGGTGCCTGTATATGCACCTAAGATAAAGCAAAGCATGCTTTATCTTAGGTGCATATACAGGCATAAGCAAAGATAAAGCAAAACATGCATTTTTTAGGGTCTCGCAAAGTCATTTCTGAGTACGAACGAGCACTGCTTTATCGTGGTAAGTAAGACGTTATTATGTAGAATCAAGAAGACATGCGAGATATAAATAAATGCAAGTTTACAGTCTGACGCCATGTTGTATTCTTTTCAAATTTTCAGATGCTGGAAGGTAGCGAGTTTGTAATTAAATTCATTCACTGAGATGAAAGCAAAAATGAATAAACTCCAAAAGATAAAATTATATTAAATTCCAAGGAAGAGCTAGTGTATATACTGCTTATTTAATTCACTCTGTTGCGTATACACTCCTTGCTAGTTTTTTCCATATCAAGGTTCTTGCGAGAGAGAATTTATTACTAGAATGATGTAAAAAATGTGAAAAAAATTAGAGTTCACTTTACTTTAGAACCTTGACGGAATGCTAATTTTGTTTATTAAAAATGGCAAGAAAATGCTACCGTGTTTCGAAACATTAGTACAGTTGATATTAATAATGCGAGATATTTTCCGAATTTAGACTTCAATTAAAAATCCATTTACTCATAAAAAAGTATTTCCGTACGAATGTATGAAACATGCAAATTGCTTTCGCTTGATGGTTCAAGTGCTGTTAATTTTATATTCACATTTTTATTTCAAGGTCTGAGTTAATATATACATTACGAGGTATGGCTGTTTTTGCACGTACGTATAATTCATAAGCTTGTCTTGAATCTAATGTAATGAATTTGTATCAATGAAAGTAAATTATTCATATTAAAGTATTTGCTTTGCTTCAGATTTTATTGACCCAAAATTCCTTAATTCGTAGGCGTATAATAATAGTTCGTTTTCCTGTGTAAGTATTGATATCTGTAATTATTTTAATTCACCTTCTTGGCGGTTGCCTCGACAAGGTCTCAAAATTAGCAAAACTGACCAGATCTTGATGGAGGAGATATCTCCCGTCATTGGAAAAACTGACCAGATCTTTATTGAGGATTCATCTCTCAAGATTAGAAAAAAATTAACAGATTTTGATCTCAGCATCATAGAAAAATCGGCAATATCTTGATGATGATATATCTCGTCATTAGCAAAATTGTTCAGATCCTGATGGGAGAGATATCTCGTCGAAACCAGTTAGAGGATTTAATGAAATTATCAAGCCTTTAAAGCGGATTATCACTTAACTCTTTACGATGATTCTTCCAGTTACACCTTTCATTAATTCTACAAAGCACAGCACAAAATCAATGTTGTATGCTCTCTAAATTATGTTTCTTGCGTATTTCTATATACATGAAAGAGGCAGATTCGTCATTAAAAGTTAAGCGTGAAATTGAAAACTTTTAACTGCTCCATATAAAAAGGTTACAATTCCTAACTTGGAAATGACGTTAGTAGAGACTGAATATCAGCTTGATAATCACCACCGAATAAATAACTTGATTTTTAAACCTCCAAGTGGCTTCGACGAGATATATCGTCCATAAAGATTTAACCAATTTCGTTAATGACGTGATATCTCATCATCCGGTTATTGCCGAATTTTCTGATGACGATATCAAGATCCTGTCTGTTTTCTTTTTCTAAGGACGAGATATCTCATCCATTAATATCTGTTCTTTTTGCTAATAATGAGATATCTCGTCGAAACAACCACCAGCATGGTTAAATCTTGTAACTATCCTAAAATATTTAAACTATACAAACGAAATCTTCTATAAAGCACTGTTCATTTCAGACATGATTTTTCAACACGCTTTTAATATGGAACTTCAAGAACGCTGTAATCTCTCGTAAGACAGGTGAGACAGTTGGAAAGTTCTGGAATTATTTTTAATGTATATTCAGGATGTCACGACAATCAATCATTAAATAATAAAGATATTAAGAGCTTAAAAAGTCTCCAGCATTAAATATTTATCAGAGGAACGATTTAAACACGTCATTTAAGGAATGTAAGCCATGTTCACGAAATAAAATATTAGAATCGCTACAGTAATGATGTAGATTTGTATTAAATAATTCCCATTTTCTTGTGTTATGAACATGAAAACCAATGATATAAAAGAATTCATTTCTTGTACTTTCAGTTTTCTTATTAGACATTTCTAATGGTATGAATGAAATTACATTTGATGAATATGTTCATCAAGTTAGAAAAATCATTTCCCATTCTAATTTGGTTGGTTGTTAATTGACGTCGCATTGGAGCAACACAACGGGCCATGGGTTACGATCCGGGATCAATCCGAAGACCACCTCTTGTAATTTTGAACCACGGTCAGATGACGAGGTCAACACGTGAGCTGTCACTCCACTTTCCAAACTTCCACACCACGCCAACATGAGGACATTTGACGCTACGGTAGATTTAAGGTGCACCAGCCCCCGTGTACGCGACGGTCTTTGACTGGACCGAGTTCGAACCCTCCGGTTGTTAATCCGTTACTCCTCCAACTGCACTAGACCATTTTACTTTGATTTTTAATATTATCGCTGCTTTTTGAATGTTGATAATGTTACAAAAAATATGAAGAGGTATTTTTGCAAAATGTGACATAACTACCTTAATAAATAGAGTAAAATAGAATTCTATGATGTCTTTCTAATAAAATGACCTACAAAGCACATTATTCTAAGATTTTTTAAGGTAGAGTCACTGATAAACAATAGAATCAAACCTATCATACCCAAATTTGGTATGTATTGTGTTCAAAATGGATACGGAGTACAGAAATATACGAAGATATTATATGTCATATATCTGTTTCACTAACAGTGATGATTATACTATTTGAATACAAAGGAAAATGGATGATTATGCGTGGAGAAACAGGAACATTATTTGAATGAACAATTTCAAAAGTTCTTGTAACAAACGTATTTTTCTGATGTTTGTTATGGCTCGGTGAACAGTATTCAGTAAATATTTATGGTTCTTAAGCACTCTTTGTTTTCTATACCGTCACCAGAATGCAACAACTAGATAACTCAATTTTGGGGCTATTGAGAAAATGGGAAAAACAGTTTCATATATACGTACATTTTTCATTAGTTGATGGATAGGGTTTTTACCCTGATGGTAATTGACTCGACAAGGTATCTCGACATTTGCAAAATGACGAGATACCTTGTCTTGATACTTTGATGGACGAGATATCTCGTGATTAGGAAAAAGACTGACCAGATCTTGATCTCTTCATCATCGAAATATCGGTAATTCCTTTATGACAAGATATCTCGTGAAAGCAAAATTGGTCAGATCTGGATGAACGAGATGTCTCGTCGAAACTCCTTGGAGGGTTATGCGGTCAAAATGTCACTTAGTGTTAAAAAGCTACATCAAATCCTGTGTAATCTCAGTTTTATTAATTTAAGCCCAACTTAAAACGTACCCATTTCTCGTGTTATCGAGATGTTACATTCAGATAATTACATATCCTCCATGTTGAGATTATTGTTGTCTTTTCATATATGATAAATTATTTCTACCTATAAGATATTCAACTACAATGAATTTGATATACAATTTAGCCCCTATGATATTTCTACTTCTGAAACCTCTTTATTTTTGAAGTTTTGATCGATTTTGATGTTTTGTTGGTTAGTTTTGTGTTTTAGTGCAAGGAGCCATACTCGGTCAAACTGTAACAAACTCAGGACAGACAATGACAATTAATTGTGAAAAAAAAACGGGAAAGCAGAAAGATCACTTGAGCATTCTGGAGTCTCGAGTGTTTAAAAGAGACAGTAAACACCAAATGAAAATAATAGATTACTCGGGGTCGAGAATACCTAAAAATGTACCCCTGAAGGGTACTAGATTTTGAATGCTGTAATATTTATACTATTTTATATGGATATTTATTATCTTTCAGGTGATAAATGAATACCTGTACTCGGTTATGTTTTCATACTTTTATTTAGTAAGTATAATATTATTTTATTAGATACTCTTATGCTACCATACGTTTTCTTTGCTTTTGTGTAAAATATATATTGAATTACTTTCAAAATTCAGAACCTGTCTCAATGGTATTAGACTAGGGAACGACATATAGGAGACAACTGTTTATTATGCTTAAGGAAGCGACTGTCTAGGAATACAGACTATTAACAAAATTGCTTAAGACTTAAGGGACTGAGGTTCAGTACATTAAGGTACCATATGCATAGTTAACATAATCGGTTAAAATTAAAGATAAAAGGAACTTTGGAGGGAAAGAGACATGAACATCGGTGGATCGGGTACCTCGGGAATTGCCTAGACTCAAATCTTTTCTCGGGGTTTAGCTTCGAGAGCTTATTGATAATGGCATTAACGTGGGAAATTGCTAGTGAAAAGTACTATTTACCGTACTACTACACTCACATGCAAAACTTTAGGAACAGTAAGGTTTTCAGCTGCTACAAAGTAAAAACAAAACGATAACAAGAAAAGATGTGGACAGTAAAAAGTATTTCAACTGAAGTATTGATCTTGCCATGGATGCCTTGAGACAAAAGGGTAACTGAAAACTTAAAATAAAAAGAAGAGGTGGTCCTTAGTAGGTTCTCTCACCATCTCGAACACTTAGTCAGGCTTTGCATCGCAATTTACATACATAAGAATGAGGTTGCGGAAGAGTTCCTATGGTTGCATAACTCATTCTCATGTTAGAGCTCCTGACGTCACGATTCCAAAATTTGAATACATTAGCTTTCTACAGAATATCCTAAGTTATGCCTACAGGCTATTTAGTTAAATTCTGTGGATGCAACCTTTAAAAATAATGGTGCTCCTTAATTTGTGCAACGCCAGTGTATGTGTATCTTTCTTCAACCGTACCAGTTAGGAGTTGATACAAAACTATGAAAACATATTGAGCTATAAACGTCAGCAAATCCGTAGAGGAAAATCACTTGACACTTCATACGTCATATTTATCATACTTCTTCACTAGTGATTGTAAAAACGGTTTCGGGGAAACCGGTTAACTGGGAAACCGACCCAAATTTCGAAAACGGAAAAACGGTTTTATGAAAGAAGAAAACCGAGTTTTCGGTTTTACGCATTCGCATAAGAGAAACTCACCCCAACAAGGTATACCATACTACGCACACTGATGCAAACAACTAAAGGTTTAGTGTTTACCACCCTATCAGAATAAAAATTCAACATTATTACATGTCTGTGATATTAATGCCATATGAGTCACACATCACTTTCGTGTGACACAACATGACCCTACTACTCAGCTGACCAATCATAATAACATAGACGGATTCTCAGCATCAGTATCAATGAGCCAGACAAGATTTTGGTCTGTGCCTTGATAAAGATATAGTATGTATCACTACCGACGGAGCGTCGGTCATGAAAAAAGAAGGCAGATTGATTAAAGCTGAGCAACAGCTCTGTCTAGCGCATGCCATTCAGCTTGGTGTAATCAAAGTGCTATACAAAAAAGTACCTGTTGAAGTTGAAAAAAATAACTCACAATCGGATAATGAACCTGAATCGGAATGTGTCTCTGTCTCAGAATCTGAAGGAGAGAATATTGAATTGGATATTGACAATGATGACGATTCGGAATTGGAAGATGAAAATTCATTTGAAAGTGGGTTCAGTACTGCTTACTCAGATGATGTAGGAGGAAATTCGACTTCAGATGTTAAATATGAAATCGTATTACCACGTATTACAAAAATTAGAGTGGTTGTACGATTGTTCGGCAAATCCCCAACAAAAAACGATGACATACTGCAAAAATATGTGAATTTGGAATTTGGTAGAGAGTACTCATTGATTTTAGATTCAAAAACATAGTTTAATCACCATATTGCAAAGGTTCAACAAATTAAAATCATGTGTTCAGAAAGCCCTAATTGATTTGTCATCGAAAATTTTATTCTCTGAACAGGACTTTAATTTATTAGTGGATACTATTTCTGTCTTATTGCCAGTAAAACTTACAGTGGAAGCATTATATATAGCAGATGCAAATCTATTGACTGCTGACGCTGCTTTAAATTTCATGTTGACGTCTTTAAATTATCTTCATACTACACTCGGTAATGAACTGAAAGAATCCCTAGAATTAAGAATTCAAGAAAGAAGCACTAACGATTAGCAGTACTTCAATTTCTACATAATGGGTATCGAACCGGTGATAAAAGACTGGAATATGTTTTTAAAAAGTTGGGGAAACCGGCTATCTGTAGGTTTATAAATAACCTGATAAAACGTTTATCGCCGTCTTCTTTAACACCAGTACAATCCGATGCAAGGGATATCAACTTAGTTGACAAAGACGATGATGTTGTGTTAAAATCTTCTGTTTTATACATGGGACAATTGCTGCAGAGGGCAATTGACAAGGAGCTTGCTGGTACGGTGTACTTGTATTGCTGGTACGGTGTACTTGTACAATTATCACTGGATAATTGTACAAGTAGTGATTTTGAAACGGAAATTGAAAAAGATGTTGCAGTATTGGAAGGTGGGGGAGCCTAAAGCACAATTATGGAGCTGTGCTAGAAATACTTACTCACTATTCCACCGACAAGAGTGGAGTCCGGAACGGGCATTCTCATCGTCAGGTCTATTTGTAATCAAAATAAGATGGAAGTTGAATGATGTCTCCATAAATTCACTGTTTTCTGTGAGCACACTTTAATGCCGAAAAAAATGCTAACTGTACTGGCAGGTGATTTTATAGCTCTCAATGTTAGATAATAATCGTTTTATGTATGTATATAAGTTACCAACTTAAGAAATAAATTTATTTAATGTTTGTTACACAAATATAGCGTTTTTCGTATTTTTTACAAATCCAGTTTTGGAACCGGTTTTCAAGTTTTGGAAAAAATGAAAACCGAAAAAGCGGTTTTGCATTTTACTAAAACCGTACAATCACTATTCTTCACCGTTAAAGCAGGAAATCCTAGGTAAACAGTAGCGGTGTATGTTAACCTGGGGAGACTTTAACTGTTTTCAAAAAACCATTAATTATGTTTTTATTTTATAGCTTTAAATTCATGACTGATCTTATAATAAAGAATCTCACCCAAAATATAAATGGTAGTTATCTGATAAAACATGCTTCATATGCTTAATTTATTAATTATAAACTAAATTTTAGTGGGTCATTTCTTCAATATCGAGTATGACTTAACAAATGATAAAAGAATCGGGACCAGGTCAATGCAAAATCCTTTCTGATTAATCCTCCTGGTCTATATTGACGAGGTATCTAATCATTAGCAAAACTCATCAGATTTTACTGACGAGATATCTCGTCAATAGAAGAAAACTGACCAGATCATGATCTCGTCATCATAAAAATATCGATAGTATTTTGACGACGAGATATCTCGTCATTAGCAAAAGTGGTTAGATCTTAATGGACGAGAAATCTCGTCGAAACCGAATCTCATTAAGATGTAACATTTTTTTTCATATAAATATGCATAAGCATAATGAACCACACAATAACTTATATAGTATTTCAAAATATTTAGTTAGCAGTTTAAAATAATATTATTACGTACCATATCATGGATAAAAATAAAGTGTCAGTTTATTTTAAATCCAATAAATTGAGATAAACTATCACATCAAATGTTTTCATATTTTTATTATTTAATTTAATTTGCTGTTAGATTTGTGATATGGTCGATAAAGCAATTAACGGAATTAATTAAATTAACACCGATTGGTATGTTAAATAACTAACGCACGACAATCCTGTTATATGATTTCTACGTTTAAGTAAAATAATTATTAATCGCCAGATAAAACGAAATATTTATTTAGTGGGCAGATAAACTGATGGATTGATAAATCAGAAAATTCCAGTTATTATCTTGAACGAGTTGACTTTATCACACATTTTACTAGATCTGATATTTTATCTAACCGTACTCCCTAATTTATTAAAATGTTTCATGTTTCAGTTAAAGTCAATCTGGAGAAATTAACCCACGACTGATCATAGTAATTCTAACATATCCAGTAGCATTGAAATTTCAAATTGGATGATGAAATGTTGTTTAGTGGAAGTCTTACAATGTAAATTATAACAGCTTTTCTGAAAAGAAATTTTCCTTTTATAACTTTCGCTCACCACACAGCTTTCGTCAAATATATTCATCGCTTGGAAGTTCTATAGCATAATTTTAATATTCAGTTCCCAAGCTCTGCAATGTTACATACGGGAAATCGAGTAAGCTTAGCAAACATATTTTACTAATTTAAGAGTTACTGTTAAATCAATCTTATCTAATTACTTGTTATGAAGCAACATTATTGAAAGTATTGCTGAGTAGTAAAAATACATCAGTAGCTTCAATAGAAATGGATTAAGTATAAAATATTTTTCCTTAAATATTCCTTTTAAACATTGGCAATAACTTTTTATAAAAGTTGGGATTTTAAGTTGAGCTTAAAAAATGTTTCGGTTAAGAAAGGAAAAACATTTAAATCCGGTTCCTAATAAGCTCACTGTTTTTCAATTTCATTTTATAGTTCCTTTGATTCAAATTCTAAACTTTTTATCCCTCTTAAGTAAGACACACTTTTTTATGTTGAATTTGTTCTTTCTGTAGTCTTCTAATTATTGGCATTTCGTTTTTCAGATTTTGTAGCATCTGATATTTTTTCTTTTTTCAATTGCACTAATTTTAATAGCATGTGGAATACAACTTTCTAATTTGTTCTAAATTAAAGGAAAGAAACTGTTCACGCGCACTTAAATTCTATCATTAGGTTTGATTAAGTTATTTATATTTAGTGTGGAAGGATCATATATATATATATATATATATATATATATAAAATATTTATGCGACACATCGCTTTCGTTCAGATGAATTTTTTATAACTTCCTTCTCAGATGATTTTCTGATAACTTTCTGTTCGATTAACTTTTAAAAGACGATGAATAATTATATTAATAATAATATACCAATAAGTCTACTTAAAAGTCCGTCATTTGTTTATCGATGATTAATCAATCGTCATAATCGTCCACTTAAAACCTTATTGAACTATACATAAACGTATAAATCAAGTAATAAATTGAGCCACCTAAACAATTAGGGTTTATTAGGTTTATGATGAATGACGTAAGTGCCTGACATTCGTTTCATTTATATTAGGTTTATGTATATAACAGGCATATCATAAATTCTACAGATTATTTCTTCAAACTATAATTTGTATTACTTTATATGTCTGTAGGTTAGAAAATCATTTCGTCTGTCTCTATCAGCTTGATAATGTAGTTGAATTCGTATAAGTAACCATTACGCTAGTTGCGCATACTTCGATTTTTGATCGCACGGAGAAATATCGTACGATATTTTATCGTGTGCTTTACTTGCGCACACCACGGTTTTTCTGTGTAGTAAGTGTAGTAATTTGTTGAAAGCTCTTGACTACTTATTTCAAGTTGTATGGAAAATGAATCCCAAACGTGTTGTTGCTATTTGGTTGGTGTACTGTTTTCTCAGGCGTCGTAACCAAACTTACGCTAGTTGCACACGCATCGATTTTTGATCGTAAGGGAAAATATCGTACAATATCTTATCGTGTGCGTTGCTTGCACACACCAAGCTTTTTTTCTGTGTAGTAAGGGCAGTCGTTTTTTAAATGCTCGTGACTACTCATCTCAAGTATGAAAATGAATCCCAAACGTGTTGTTGCTATGTGGTTGGTGTACAGTCTATCTCAAGCGTCGTAACCAAGCTTAAGGGCTTCATCCAATTAACCAGAAAAGGAAACAGGCAGGAACATTCTACACACTTATACAAGAACTTCGAGATGGTGAGAACAAATTCTTCAACTATTTTCGTATGTCAATATCATCCTTCGATGAACTGCATGAACGACATATAAGTGAAATCGAACATACGAATACGAAAATGAGAATTAGTATTCCATCAGAAGAAAGGCTTGCTGTGAAATATGTGAAAAGTCACCGTTTTATTCCTTGTCCTTCACATCTTCAAAATCCTTATTTAATCCACAGCAGACGTCTTTATAGTATTTCTGGTAGCATTTCTATCGTTGTAAATTTTAAATGTTTTGTCCCATAGCACTGGTCGTATTTGTACCAATGAAATAAGGATTTCATTAAAAATATTTTTTGCTATAATTGAAACAAAAATAACACTATCGTATAACAATTCGAACTAACGTATAACAAACTGAACTAACGTATAACAAACTGAACTAACGTATAACAAACCGAAAATACTATTTGAATACACAAGTAATTATTGGCAAAAAAATGGAACACACAGGAAGTCAACTGAAGACAGGTTATCGTATTTATAATAATCGTAGAGTGTGCAAGCGTGTAATGGGAAGATCTTGGTGGATTGGAACTTTTCCCATGATGCTAGATAAATTCTACACCAAGACAATTTTTCAGTTATAGTTGTGGGTTTGGAGAAGATTTCTTGTATATTTACAGTGATACAATGCAGGATGTAATGTGGAGGAGCTCGCTCATTTTACATTTGGTGCGCTGTGGGAAAGAGCCTTCGACGAAGATCATATGTACCAGATGGCCAAACTTGTCAACATGGAAGGAATTCTTCTCGACATATTGAGATCTAAATACTCACCCGGAGATTTGTCCATGTACCAATAACGGGAAATTGCAATTTTTTTGGTTGGATTTTAAGCTGGACAGGTGATTTTCCTCAGAGAGAGCAATGTCACTTTTTCCCATGAAGATCAAGGAACTGATTAACCTCGAGCTTGTTGTGGTTAGGTTCTCGAATTATTCTATTTACATTAATATATATTTCATGACTATGGAAGGAGTGGGATCCTAGGAGTGGACTCAACAAGCTTAGCCAAATTGAAAGGAATAAGGGTCCATGTGGCACATATCCATGTAATATTGATCTCAGAAATATTAACCCACCTGATGGTTGACTTGACCAGATGACATGTCAAGAGTAAAAATCTTATCCAAATTTTGATCTAGTCATAAAAATTTGGCAATATTGGTCAGGTCCTAATGGAAGAGATATCTCGTCGAAACCACTTGGAGGACGGACTCTCCTGGTGGTTGTCTCGGTTAGGTATTTCGTTATTAGCAAAACCATTAGAAGATCTTGGTGGACGAGATATCTCGTATCATTATAAGAAAACTGACCAGATTTTGATTTCGTCATCATAAAAAAATCGGCATAAAAATTAATATATATCCCCGCCATTAGAGAAATTGACCAGATCTTGATGGACGAGATATCTCGTCGAAACCACTTGGAGGATTAATAAACGTTTATTCCCTTCTTTAACATTAGTTATGAGTAGCGTATATTGTTATTTGATCGAAGGCTTCAAATATCGATTTGCTGTCTGAATAATGTAAATATGTTTTTTTTATTCCTCATTTGACGAAACATTCCTCGAATAAATTTAGTTGTTTCTAATCCAGGCTTTAAAAATAGTTGGAAGCATTCATAAGAGCATAATGCAAAACTAAATACCCCAAACTGCTAAAGTACTCCGGCTCAAAGCTTGCTCGCAGATGGGACTGACACATAAAAAAAGCATCGAGGCCTTTCAAAATACTTAATGCATCAAATGAAAAGCGCTTTCAAACAAAGCACACCGTAAACTCCAGGAAGCTGAAGACCACCGTAAAGTTACACAAGCTGTGTAACGATTTAAAACTAAGAACTCGCATCCCCATCAATCGAAAATCGCTTTCTTTTATGCAGGACCATTGAAAAAACATCGAAAAAATAGACGATTTTTTTCAAACGCGGGTGATTTAGAATGTTGGATCAATGCGGCATAAGGTTGTTAATTCCCCAAAGAAATCGATGCAGTCCATGAAAAAACAAATACACAGTTCACACTCCATGCTTGAGAAAGCGATAACGCTTACTCCTTTGATCTATTTGGTAAAAAATCCGTTTCTTCTACTGATATCTTTAAAACTCACTTTCGAAATATTTTTTTGTCCGCGCGGAAAAATTTGACGAATGCATTTTTTAAAGCCGAAAGACTATAAAAGATCCAGCAGATAATCTCTTTTGATGTTTTCTGTGTGAGGAGGACTTTTTTGTATAGGTAAGTATAGGGGGAGGGGATGTCCTGTATCCTTTCTCTTCCTTTTATTTTGTCCTTCCTTTTCAGGGGATCATGTTTTCCTTTCAGGCAGTAACGAGGGTTTAAAAGTAGTTGTGACGTATCTCCCTTTCTCTTTCTTTTTGTTTCTTTTTTCCCCTTTCACTAAAAGCTAATTATAAGGGAGATGGAATTGTCGTGTAGTCATTTTTTAAAAAATCTATTTTCCCGAACATGGAAATGGTTTCAGAGGGATGAATAAAATCTTCCGGATTGCATCCTGTTTTTTTGCGTGATGGTTTAGTTTAAATATGAAACAAAGCTCTTAAGAAAGTTAAATTCCAAACCGACTTTGAAGTTAGTCATTAGAGTTTCAATGGGCCACGCTGAGATGATTAAAGCTGTGATTTATTGACGTGTTGGAGAGGGGTGCGTATACTTGGTAGTTCGGAGAACTTAAACTCTTTGTCGTCGATCGTATTGAAAATATAAGATAAAAAAGCTTCACTGCATTTAATTAGTATTCAGAGGTTCTAAAATGCAATTGCAAGGGAATTTCGAAATTAAGTTTCGTGTGGCTACATTGTCGGCAATGATGTTGTGATGTGGAAAAACTGATGGCTGAACCGTGAAGACTGCTGGTGCATCCGCTGAGTTACAAGGTCTGATTACAAAGTATGCGACTTATGGTAGGAAGTTGAATTAACGTCACACTGGAACAACACAACGGACTATTGGAGACGCCAGGGATCAATCCCGAAGGAAAGGATCCAAGAACAACACTTCAAAACTACGAGGCGTTGTCCTTGAATCTTTCCATTAGGGGTTGATCCCGGACCGTCAACCTGGTATGTTGCTCCACTGCGATGGTAGTTAACTAACTACCAAGAACAACATCTTGTAATTTTGAACCACAAAATTATGGGTAGGAAAAATAAAATTTCTTTAGATATTAAGTCTAAATTTTTCCCTTGGTTGGTTGGTTTTGGGGGTTGTATGGCACAAAGGCCATATTTGGCCAATTCCCTTGGAAAAAGCCTTTGTTGGAGTAGATGCAATGTTCCGATTTGTTTATTGTTTGCAGCATTTTTAAAATCTCTGTGATGGACTTTGTCAGATTTACTTTTGGATTTTTATATATTCTAAAATTGTTCCCTTTGAGTATCATCTTCAGCCTAAGAATCGGCCGAAAGTCGCATGAAAACATGTACTTCCTTATTTATCTCGCTTGACCGAGTCTGAGCTAGACCTGGTTCAGATGACCATTAGTCGAGTTTATCGAGAGCCAGCACAGGACATTTTAAGAAACGTCCCTAAAGATGCCAATTCAGGGAAGAAATTGTTCAGGAAAAGTAAGAGCTGTCATAAACTTGGGATGAAAGTGTTTTATCCCGCATAAACATGTGTCTAAATTGTCCGCTTAAGGGTGCTATGTCCATAGTGAGTGCCCAGCCGTGTGTAAGAAGTAGGTTTGACTAATTTGTGTATTGGTTGAGAATTATTTCGAACCCGATACGGGTTCGAAATAATTCTGGATGATGCGTGAGCCGAAGAATTGTGAATAATTGATTTTCATGTCGCGAGTCTGTGAGTTGTCCCTTTTATCCCACTTCTCACATAGAATGACTAATAATCAAATAATATTCCTGGTTGACAGTTTGCCTATAATAAGCATACTCGCGATGAACTACATCATGGTTTTAAACAATTGCAAGCCATACCTCTAGGTTGCATCGTGATTGAAGTGTCTTCTTTGGCTGAGAAGACACTTCTCCAGTGCGATGGATGTTCCTTTATTTCAGAGTAGACTGTCCATAAGAAGCTTATTAGTTAGGGACTAGGCCCTTGTGTTCAAGTGCCAATCACATCTTCAGGTTGCCTCGTGATTGACTTGTTTTCTTTGGCCGATAAAGAGATCTCAAAGTTTACCAGTAGTATGATGACTATCTTTGTTTCAGGGAAATCAATCCATAAGAACCTTATTCGTGATGAACCACATCATGGTTTTTTAAAATTTATAAACCATATCTTCAAGTTGTATCGTGACTGACGTGTCTGGCCGAAGAGACCTTTTTGCAGTGATAGGGATGTGCCTTTGTTTCAGAATATACCGTCCATAAGGAGCTTACTTTTGATAAACTACACCCTTGTTTTCGAGTGTAAACCACATCTTCATGTTCCTTTGTAATTGGCATGTCTCCTATCACCGAGAAGACCCTTTTCCAGTGAGATGGATGTGCCTTTTTTCAGGGTAAACGGTTCATAAGAAGCTTACTTCTGATGAACTAACTACACTACTCTTGTTTTCGATTGTAAACCACATCTTGAGTTAAAATTTTAACAGATTTACATCTTCAACAAAATCTAGAGTTATGTCAGAGATCCTAGTCTTATCTGCCAATTTTATTACAGGATAAGAGATGCATGTTAAGCGTTGCTTTTCAGATATGTTTCGAAAGATTTTATGGCCCTGAATGCGTAATGAAGTTATCTATGATACTATGACTGATGCACATAGTAAAACACTATCACCAACGAATTTAGGCATCTTAGTGATGGTGTATGGGCAGTTATGTGTAAAGGGATATTATACTAACGAAAAGCAAAGGGAATATCTTTCTAACTCTGAGCGTCAAGAGGTTTCCGAATAATGTAATATTTCCCCCAGAACATACATAATACGTAAATAACCATATCTATTGGTTGAGATAATCCTAGGAAAGATTATATTGGACAAGGTCAAAATTAACGGATATATACATGTGATTTCTCAACCGGTTAAATGTACTAAAAAATTGAGTACGTTTCTTTGAATGTGAATGAACTCGGTAAACAAAACTTTGCATTAAACTATTCAAATACCATCAAATTGTTCAAGAAAATTAGGACTTATTTTTATGATAGGTAGTTGAATTAACGTCACGCTGGAGCAACACAATGGACCATTCGCGACTGTTCTGGATCTATACCGAATGAAAATATTCGAGGACAACACCTCGTAATATTGAACCACGGTCAGACGACAATGTCAGCATGTGAACTGGTATCCCATTCTCCAAACTTCCACACCACGCCAAGCTTATTTTTAAGGAATCGTAAACTTACGTGCTCTTTTCATATTTATAAAACATCTTCTGATTTGTTGAAAAATACTGAAACAGAAGCAAGACAAAAGCAAGAAAGATGATTGTTTTTAGACTGTACTTGAATACCTCCGCTCCTTAAGTTGGTAGAATAAATATTGAACCAGAAGTCCTTAATGTTTTAGGAAATATACTATCGTTCGTGATGCTTAAAAAATATAATCAAAGTATTCTGAAATTAATAAAAGCTGGTGAAGAACGAATCAAGTATATAAGTAACAGACTGCATCAGTTTTATTACCACTTAAATATACATGCATATGCAACTTTAAGTCCGTTAGATTTCCTATTTTGTTACATTTAGTCGACTTACTAGTGAAACGCAGTCGCAATTTGGGAAATATGAGTTTGTTAGCTTTTCTTAACCATAATGTAGTGATCGTTAAATGGGTGAAGTCAATTCAGTTATATTTTTCTTTGTATGAAGAGTATATTTCTTCCTGAGAAACGCACTTAGTGGGAAAAGTGTATTAAGTAGAATTTTTTCCCCTTTCGTTTTATCAGAATTGTTTTTTGACTTACTGTGTTTTACTTGTAAGCCAACCATTTATCCTTAAATATTTACAGCTAAAACCGATGAAAATGCAACTTCGTATAAAGATGAGCGAAATTGCTTGTAAGCTGCTCGGGGTTATTACATATTTAGCATTTTCATTTACGAATCTCTTTATAATCCAATTTCAAGCTTTCTTGAAGGACTCAATTTGCTTATTAAAAATCCATATTGTTTAGGAAACTAATAATTTAACCGTCAGACACTTAATTTTTTCTCACATTTTCCAAAACATGTATTATTAAAATTTTAATGCAGCTATACACAATAAGCGAAGTATATATTAAATTAAATACGTTGTTTAGAGAAACGAAAACACTTACAAGCAAATTATGTCACAGGAAATTATCTGACAATGCCTAGCTCAAATTATAAAATAAATCTTTCTGATAATCAGCCCTATTGTAGTGTTAAAACAATATATGGAGGTTAATTTTCGTTAGTAATTACCAAGCAAGACAGTCAATGACAATATTAGATAAATGTATCTGTCAGTCTATCGAATTATCTAGCTGGAAGTTTCAAAAATTTGTTATCATACTATTTTGTAATGAATTTGTAATTCTTGAATTATATGTCCAGTAAATTTAGACACTTTATAATGATTAAAAATTAGTTTTGAGCATCTGCGGAAAAATTGCTGGACCTAAGCTTAATTTGCAATTTAAAAATAAAGAATTTAAAGAATAAATTTGCAATTAATTTATGCACCCATTTTTGTCTACGTCAAATGTTATGAAAAAAATATGTCATTGTCAGCTGTAAACCCTCCTGGTTGTTGTCTCTACGAGGCATCTCGGCATTAGCAAAACTGACCAGACCTTGATGGACGAGATATCTCGTCATTAGAAAAACTTTTTAATTTTAAGAATCTAAATTGACCAGATCTTATCATCATCAAAAAATCGATAATACTTGATGACGAGATATCTCGTCATTAGCAAAATCAGTCAGATTGTCATGCACGAGATATCTCGTTGGAACCACTAGAAGGGTTAATTGGAATAAGGGATAGTAATTTTCTATTGTAAATCTTATTTGAATGAATCACATTTACGATGAGGAAGGAAGGGTTTTAAAAATTATTTCAAATATGTTTTTAAATTTATAATTCACTAAAATTATGTTTTGAGTACAAATATTTCTAATGTAATAGTAAACTTTCAATACTTATGATGTATCCAGTATGTATTTATATTGTATTTATTGACATGAGTTTCTAATTGTATTTTTAATATACTTTTATGTATTTAAATATATTTAGACATATCTTTAAGCGTGTTGTACAATCATCAAATTGGTTTGCTGTGTCGTACCATTAGGCCAGATCCATGAAGATCACTAAGAACATGACTTCAAATGCGTGTAACATTTAGGCTAATTCAATGCAAACTAACATAAATCCCATAGCCATTCTTCGGATCTTTCCCTTCAGGTTTGAACCCGGACCATCTCCAATATATCGCTGTGTTGTGCTTCAGTGCGACGTTAATTAAAATACCTACCTATCTAATCGTAGGCGTTCTCGTAGTGGAGTTGCTAGATTTCAATTAAACAGACTATTATCTCGAATCCCGCTCAGATCACTGTAAGTAAATTTTAAATAAATTTGTTTTTGATTCTTTCTTAATGTGTGTTGAAAAACGAGATGTGTTGTTTGATCTTCTGAAAGTAAAATAATCCTTTTACTATTTGGAGGTTAAAACTTATTTTAGTTCCCTGAAGCCGCCAGACGACTCAAATTGGCCTTTTCCTTGATTTTTTCCAATTTTTTCTAGTTTTCAAGCTTGAGTCGCTTTCACAAAACATGATTATAAAACTGCCGAGTAATTAATAATACGTACAATTCTAATAGTTATAAATTTAGTATAGCTTGGTTATAGTAATGATAAAAAAATCATAAAAATCTGTTAATTTGCAAGGGAATACTCCAACATTACCTACTGTCTACACATACTTTCCCGGTGGAGACTATTTCAAAGACAATTCTACAATTTTGTGTGATCGTGATAGCCCGGTTGTAAGGGTAACGGATCAGCAACCGTAGGGTTGTGAGTTCTGATCTATTGATTGGTGCACGTTAAATTTGTCATGGCCTCAAATGTCCTCACGTTGGCGTGGAGTGGAAATTTGGAGAGTGGGGTACCAGCTCAGGTGTGACCTCATCATCTGACCATGTTTCAAAATTACGTGGTCTGGTCCTCGAATCTTTCCCTTCGGTTTGATTTCGGACCGTCGCCATTACCCCTTGTGTTGCTCCAATGTGACGTTAATTAAATATTTACCTACATGTTTTGTGACTTGTTTCTTTTTACTCTCTTACTTATTACTCTCTGACTTTTCAAATATTTCCAAGTATTACTAAACTTTGAATCATACTGAGTGTTTCCATAATTCATGTGTTCTACTGTGAGCTGACTGTCAGTATGATTCTTCTGCTGACTATTTACGGGACATTTGACCAAACACAATCTTGGTTCTCTGTCTAAACATGTACTTGGTTCCAAGCTGTATTAGTAAGGTTAGTTTGGTTTTATGGATGAAGGGGGTTAATGTAAAATAAATACAAGACGAGCAACACCATATAATGGACATTCATACAAAAAGAAAGTTTTACTGATACAGAAGAAAGAAATACCCCAATGTTAATTTATAGGAAACCAACCTGCTCCTCATAATACTCGCAAGTTCCTAGCGCAGTGAGCAAACCCAGTTGGAAACAATAAGGAAGAACTTACACAAAGGAGGTTATTTGAGATTCCCTGAGTAAGGGTACAAAGAACAAAAGAAAAGCTCAGTGCAACAAATTGATAAGCCACAGCAATATGTTCCGTAATGTAAAAAATTAACCCTCTGTGTGGTTTCGACAAGATATCTTGTCCGTCAAGATCTGGCCAATTTTGCTAATGACGAGATATTTCGTCATCGATATTGCCGAAGTTTTGATGGTGACGAGATATCTCGTCCATCAAAATCTGGCCAGTTTTTCTAATGACAAGATACCTAGTTGCGGCAACCGCCAGTTTGGATAAAAATAAAATATTCAAGAAAATCAAAGGATTTCTGACTTAATGACTACTTAATGCTTGAAAGTTTAAAATATTACATGAACTCGTCAATACTAGATTAAATATAACATTTTGGAATTTTTTAAAACTTAAACATTGCCCTTCGAAAAGGACCCCAGTGAATGTTCAAGATAGGCATTGAAATGTATCCTAAAATATGATGATTAAAAGGAAAAACTTGAAGAAAATGCATATTTAAAAAAAATTGCATTAACGATTTGACCTTTGAATAAGCGGTTGAAAGAAATTTGAATTTGGTCAAAAGGACAGCTTCAGCATATCTAATGCTGAAATTATGTATCACAGTACTTTAAATTTATGTTTCTAGTTCTCATGTTTCTTGTTTAATATTTTTGAGCAACTAAACATGCATTGGGTATGCAACTGAAATTAAAATATTTTAATCATTTCATTTCATTAGTCAAATATTTATAAATTATTGATAGTTCGGAAATTAATATAAAATGAGTCAAACGTAAAGAGTAATAGAATTTAAATTCTTCAAGTATAATTTTTTGGAAAAAATGTTTTCCCAGCAATACTGGTAAAACAATGTGAGAAGCCTATCGCAATCGCAGTAATATTCAATGTTATCCCTCTGATCATTTCGAATAATTATTAGCCCATTCTACACACCTATGACCAATAGAACGGGCGTTAATACGTAGCATATGTTACCCACAGGGTTCTAAAGAATATGTACGAAATTTGGTGTGAATTTGTCAAACGGTGCAGATTTGTATAAAGAACAGAGATAGACTCCAATTCTGCTTTTAATATATCAATTTTTAATGTTTATGAAAAATGCTGTAAATAGAAATAAGTATTTCTCTTAAAATCTGAATAAAATCTCTGATCTAAAGGATTTATGTCCACATTTCGTCGTATCATGCATCCTTAACACATATTCCTCAGGAGGATATGGGCAGTGCACATCTGTTTCGATGTCCTGCACTTTCTGCTATGCTGTTGATCTAAAGGATATATGGCCATTTCCTCGTATCATGCATCCTTAACACATATTCTTCAGGAGGATATGGGCAGTGCACATCTATTTCGATGTCCTGCACTTTCTGCTATGCTGCTGATCTAAAGGATATATGGCCATTTCGTCGTATTATGCATCCTTAACACATATTCTTCAGGAGGATATGGGCAGTGCACATCTATTTCGATGTCCTGCACTTTCTGCTAGTTCAATGTGGGAGGGTATTGGTAAGCGAAGGATCAAAATGATTAATAAATATTTTCTTCAGTCGTTCTAATTGGTCGCTATCGCTCTAATTGGCTCTATTTTGGCTTCAGTCTTTGGTAATAAATAAAATAAGTTGGTGTATAATCTATATAGCATCTGCTCTCTATTACGTAAAAATAAAATCGACAATAAATATTTTTGCATACAAGTTTTAATTTAACTCCTATGACCCAGCTTAGTAAACTTTTTCGGTCACTATAAATCTAAACAAAGGTATCACAAAACGTATCCTTACCTTTCAGACTACAAATCAGGAGAACGCCGATAAATCGCCAAAACGCCATCTGGAATAACTGTTCCATAAGTACTCAATTCATATCACAGGAGCTGTAAAAAACAATGGCATCAGATCACCAGTTCGGAGAAACGGAACCAACTCGCGACACCGAAACCGAAAACTCGCAAAAGTAATCCATGCCGGCAAAGCAGCGATCGAGTCCCATTCCCACCACGTGCTGCGAGGAGAAAACAGATTCACAGTCGAAACGAACCGTTAAATTCTAAAGTCGTGGGAAAGTTTCGCGTTATTTTTTCTCCACAGCGTGACGATCGCGGAACGGGTCCTTCGGAAGAGCGGATCACAGAGCGGGGAAAAAATCACACCGGATCATGACAGTGATAACAATGCGAGGGGAGTCCTCGATGGGTGACGCACCTCCGCGCTGTTGCCATTCCCGCCTCTTAAACTTGCCGGCGGTCGAATGCCGAATGAATTGAAATTGGAGGGATGACCAACGACGACGTGGTAAAAATCCGGCGCATGCGCGGTTGGGTTCGTCCGACGCTGGCGCTTTTCCGAACAGTTTTTCAGCGCCCCGTGCTTGGTTTTGTGCAAGTCTCATTTGAATGCGCTGTTTTCCATGTTCAATAAAGGAACAGACTTCTGAGGTTTTTGAAAATTTGAATTTTGCTCATTTTTTGAGAGTTTTAGAAATTTTGGTCCAAGATTATTTGGTAATTCCAAACGGATTTCACCAATTTTTAAATAGAAAAATCTTTTATCCTCAGCGATTCTCAATTAAAAAAGGTGGAGACTGGTTGGAACAGTAGCGGATTAAAAACCGGAGGGTTCTACGCTTAATGCTCGGTACAACCAAAGAGTAAAGGGGACTGGTGCACGTTAAACCTAAAATGTCCTCATGTTAGCATGGTGTATAAGTTTGGAGAGTAGGATTCCAGTTGCATGTGCTGACATCGTCATGTGACCGTGATTCAAAAATTCAAGGTATTGTCCTCGGATCTTCGTGTTTGGAGTTGATCCCGGACTGTCGCTAATGGCCCTTCGTTTTGCTCCAGTGTGACGTTAATTAAATACCTACCTATCTCAATCCAAAAATTTTTTTAATTCCAAATTCTCAGTTGACGTGGTGTGGAAATTTGGAGATTGGGGTGCCAGCTCAGATGCTGACATCGTCATCTGACCGTGGTTTAAAATTACGATTGGTAGGTATTTGAATTAACTTAACAACACAACGGGCTATTGGTGACGGTCCGGGAAAACCCCGAAGGGATAGATCCGAGGATAACACCACGAAAATTTGAATCACGATCAGATGACGAGGTCACATCTGAGCTGGAATCCCACTCAACAAACTTTCAAACTAAATCATACTGAAGACGTTTGAGGCCACGAGGCATTTAATGTGCATCAGTCCTCTTTGTACACGACGGTCTTTGGTTGGATTCGAAATCGCAACCCTCCGATTTTTAATACGTTAATCTTCCAACCGGGCTACCACAGCCCATGCCAAGGTAAGAATCCAACAATGTACTTGAGTCATGCAATTTTAAGGTGGTCTACAGGTGTCCTCAAATACCTTGATGCTGTAAGGGGACAGATTGTTATATAATGCAGAGGTGTGCCGATTTCACCACAAGAGCAATTTCAATGTAGCAAACATTGACGTATAGTGTAACATGCTCATTGGCACATAGTGACGAGGCGTCGTGGCTTAGTGGATGTCCACTGTGTTAGCAACCTTCGAGTTGTAGGCGGTTTTTGTCAGATGCATTCCTCCCTGGGTGTATTTCTCCCTTCTGTGTCAGTAAAATTTTCATTGTGTATGCATGTCTATTACTTGGTATGATATATCTCGAATCTGGCGCAGCATGGCCAAATATGGCACTTGCGCCGTAAAACCCCCCAAACAACCAACCTTTTAGTGCGTTCGCTCACTATCAACCTGAGAGTTCGAGACGGTACAAGTTCCACATTCCTCTCTTGGTGTATTTCGCTCTTCTGAGTCTGTAAGACTTTCCTTGTGTATACATATCCATTACTAGATGGTGTCTGCCTTGTATTTGGCGCAGCATTGCCAAATATGCCATAAAAACCAACCATCCAACTAATCTGGGCACTTTTTCTGAGCTCTAGCTTTATGATAATTTTGAGCTTTTTTCTACTGATGGACGAATATTTTTCTGCATTTAGTTTGAGTAAATAAAATAGCACGAAAATGTGAATGTTACAAATTAAATTTCCAGTTGTCGATCTGGCCAACCTAGCAGTCGGGTGATTAGTGATTCTTGTTTCAACAAGTTTTGGTCCGAATCCAGGACTTGGCATGGAATTAGTTGTCTGGAATATCTTTCGTTAAAAGTACCAGTTGAATTGATATTCGTGTAGCAAAAAAAAATGACAATAGAGAGACAAACCTATCATTTGTCTGCAATTTTTATTATTATGCGATGAGATTTGCCGATAAGTACTATTTTCTCATTAAATTTATGTACTGCGTACTTAACAAATAAGTTTTAAGAAATTTCAAAATTATATAATGGTTTTTCCACTATTAAAGAGTTCTTGTGATCTTAAATTTGAGAATTTCAAGCTTTAGAAACTCATTCCAACATTCAGAAACTCTTTTGATCTTGAATATATTTTGAGTAATATTTGTTAAGAAAAATATTTCTATGGCTTATCTCACTGTTGTTCTAAGTACTTCAATTTATAAAAGTCCCTTTTGACGATATGACAAAACAATCTTCATGCGATATGAAAAAACAATCTTTGATACATTTATCGATACGACACATATCGTTAAGTAGAGAAGACAGGCAATTTTAACTGTCGCAAAAGTAACCTTTTGTGCTACAACGTATGACCCGAGACTTATAAAAGTAAGTTCTGCAACAAAGTATTAACAATAAAATAGCCATAAAATTTAATCAAATGAAAAAATAAAATTGCGAAAAATAATTATATTGTTATTTTTGAGGAAAACGTGTTAGGGGTAAACTGACGAAAAGCAATAAGATTTTTATTAACGTTAAAGTACAACCTTCCCATTCTCGGCACTATTTGCGAATTAATGATTTACGACTCTTTTAAACAATTACTTTTTATAATTGGGTATCCTCTAGGAATATGTGGTATACGTATATGGTCTAAGCACCCGACAATTTTTTCGGAGGGACGTATCACGACTGCGGTTCTTAGAAAAAGTTCGACAACTGTATCTGATCTGGAAGCGAAAGAAATTCGACAACTGTATCTGATCTGGAAGCCTCGTAAACCTATCCGGAGAGCCGTATCTGGACTGCGGACCAAGTAAACCTTTCCTGAGGGCCGTAACTGAATTCAGGGACTCTCAAACCTATCCCGAGTGTAATATCTGGTCGGTCTGCGCGCTGGTTAAAAATATTCGGAGTTACTCTGGCCTGAGATCAATATATTCCTACAATTGAAGAATCTTAAATGTGCGGTACTTCAGCTTTTCTGCGAAGCTGGTTAATCCTGCAAGTGGTTTCCACGAGATATCTCGTCCATCGAGATCTGATCAATTTTGCTAATTACGAGGTATCTCGTCATCAAGATTGCCATATTTTATGATGACGAGATCAAGATCTGATCAGTTTTCTTCTAATGATGAGATATATCGTCCATGAGATCTGGTCAGTTTTGTTATTCAGACGAGATGCCTCGTCGAGAAAACCATCAGGAGGGTTAAACCTCTTCTCGACAAGGAAAAGTGTTACACGAATAGCTAATTATTACATAGAATATAAAAGTCACAGAAATCACTAAGCTATGTTAAAATACTAATTAAATAATCCTAAGCTATGTTAAACCTAATTAGAAAATTAAAGTGAAACATAAAGTGCTTTTGTATAACTAAGATTTCCTACAAAAGATTAAATCCAATAAAAAGTTTTTTAAGTGCTATTTAATGTTAGGCTTTCTCTACTGTTTCTAACGTAGCACAGTTTCTTACTTCATGACAGATTTGGTACAGTAATTAATTTTGAATAAAAATGAAATAACAACTTTATACAGTAAATTTAATTAGAATCGTACGGGCCGTGGTAACCCGGTTGGAAGAATAACAGATTAGCAACAGGAGGATTGCGAGTTCGAATCCAACCAAAGACCGTCGTGTACACAGGGGGCTGGTGCACGTTAAATCTGTCATGGCCTCAAATGTCAATACTTTGTCGTGGTGTGGACGTTTGGAGATTGGGGTTCCAACTCGGGTGTGACCTCATCATCTGACCATGGTTCAAAATTACGTGATATTATCCTCGGATCTTTCACTACGGGTTTGATCCCGGAGCGTCGCCAATAGCCAATTTGTTGCTCCAGTGCGACGTTAGTTAAAATACCTACCTAACAAGAATCGTAAATATATTTATATATAATGAGATCCTGAAAGTGATCAAACTTCAATATTTATTCATGTGAAACATGCAAAATTGTAAATCACATATCCGAAAATTGATTCAATTATAATGGATAAGTTAAAAAAATAAATTATTTATTAATTAATAAGAATTTCTAATTTCTTTGAAGAGATTTTTGAAAATTTATGTGCATTGAAGTTAGATTACTGTTGATAGTTAAAAATCACTATTTTAAATCACCATGTGCACAAAAACTCGAGCACTTAAAATAATATTAAAATGGGAAACAAAATTATCAAATTTAAATAATTGGTGAATTCTGCAAAGCAATTTCCTTTTCAATCACGTATTTTATTGAATTTCCCTAATGAGAATGAAATTCGCAGAAACGTTCAACACATTCGCACTAAAACTCCAGAGATTAATTAATGTGTTGGAAGTATGCGATAGGAAGAGCTAAAAGTATTTTTAATGGAGTTAATTATTTTCGAAACAAAGATAAATATAAATGAACAGTAATTCTAAATAAAACTAATAACGTCATTAAAAGAGTTATCGTAATTTAAATAAAACTAATAACGTCATTAAAAGAGTTATCGTATTTTAAATAAATTTAAAGTATGGTTTTCTTCGTTCTGGATATTGTTCCTCAACTTTTACAAAAGTCTAGACTTATTTATTAATATTATTTAATATCGATTGATATTTTAATTTTAATTATCTTGATTCAGCGTAGTTCAGTATTTAACTTGAGAGTTTAAATTGGTATCCTGTAGCTATATTTTCTACTTGCTGGTCATTCCAATTTAATTTCGACTTGGAAATATCTTTCATTAAGTGATCTGTCATCTCTGGATTTACTTGCGTACATAATTGCAGCACAGGCTACCAATCTTCAATTGAGTATTTTCTCCAGGATTCTGGTCTTAGTACTTGAACTGATTTTCAGCTCTTCTTTCTTAATGTTGGATATCTCGAAGAATTTGTGAGCCCTGAATTAATTTCTCCTAAAAATTAGCTGGACCGCGATAGCCCCTGCTGGAAGATCAATCTTTCCTTTCGAAATTGATCACGGATAGTCGCCAATAGCCCGTTATGATACTCCAGTTCGACGTTAATTAAATACCTACCTAAATATTTAGCGGGGCCACGGTAGCCCTATTGGAAGAGAAACGGATTAGCAACCGGAGGGTTGATAGTTCGAAACTCGGACCAGCCAAAGAGCGTCGTGTACATGGTGGCTTGTGCACGTTAAATATGTCGTGGGATCAAATGTCCTCACGTTGACGTATTTGGAGTGGTGTGGTAGTTTGGAGAGTGGGGTGCCAGCTCAGGTGTTGTCCTCTTCACCTATCCATTGTTCGAATTTGCGAGGCGTTGTCCTTGTATCTTTCCTTTCGAAATTGATCACGGAAAGTCGCCAATAGCCCGTTGTGTTACTCCAGTGTGACGTTAATTAACTACCTACCTAAAAATTTAGCGGAGCAGTGGTAGCCCGGTTAGAAGAGCAACGTATTAGCAACCAGAAGGTTGCGAGTTCAGAAGACAGCTGTGTACATAGGGGGGTTGGTGCACGTTAAATATGTCGTGGGATTAAATGCCCTTACGTTGGTGTGGTGTCGAAGTTGGGAGAGTGAGGTGCCAGCTCAGGTGTTGTTCTCGTCATCTGACCGTTGTTCAAAATTATGAGGCGTTTTCCTTGAAGCTTTTCCTTTGACATTGATCCCTTACCGTCGCCAATAGCCCGTTGTGTTGTTCCAGTGCGACGATAATTAACTACCTCCTTTCCTTCCTAAAAAGTTGTTCTTCCTTATCCACGAATCAATGCATGACAATAACATCAAGATATACGCAGGTTTATTTCTATCTTCTGTCTCAGTAAAAACTTTCTTTTTGTGTGTGTATGTTCATTACTTGACTTGGTATTTCATGTTTGGGCAGCGCGCCATAAGAACCAAGTTAACCAACCATCAAACTAGGTAAAAGTAAAGCTCATTGCCTTTAGCCATTCTTTCAATGCATATCCTCCAACAAACTACCTCATCATACACACGCTCCTATTCTTACATCCTTTACTCAACTTCTGTATCAGTGAAGCCCTCAAGGACACATTTTCTTTATTTGTGTACAGGCATCATAACTCCAAGATACCCAAGTGATATGTGCTCTCTTCCGTTTTCCCTCGCCTACCCTTCTGCTTCTTGCTTCTTTTCCCCTTTCGTTGTTTTGTGTTTGGCGCAGCTTGGACAAGTATGGCCTTTACGCCAAGCCAAAGACAACAAACCAACCAGCCAAAAGCATCAGTAAAACTTCTCTTGTCTCTTCGTATACACAGTTATTTTATGGAAAACATTGTTTGACAGCTTCGTACTTGGACCATAAAAAACAATCAACCAACATCGGAATATTTTTTCCTTTTACTATTGTAGCAGAGTTGGAGTTTGAAAATTCAAGTCGTTCAGCTCTAGTTTTTGCAAGCTATTAAGATTTTAGGCAATTTATTGATACTTCCCACTTTACATACTGTTTTTGACCATACTGTTTTTGTTTCGTGAAACTCGGTAAGTATATTCCTGGCGTTATAATATGAAACCAACCATCCCATCTGATCATAATTTACAATACTGTTTTGTTCTACATTAAAATTAATTAAAATAATTTTTATATGCATTGCATTGTTGAATTGTTTCATCTCATGTAGATAATTTTATTTCCATAACCTCATGCTAAACTTTCAGCAACGGAGTGACTTTAGTAAGAATTCGAGTTGCTGAGAACGTTCAATTTCGTTGAACCTGATAAAAAATAAGAAAAGTTTTATTGGTAGGTAGTTGAATTTATGTCGCAATGGAGCAACACAGGTCCTATTATTGCTTTTAATCGTTTTATAAATGTTTGTTCCCCAATCTTTCTTCAAATAATCCACCTCAAATTTGTCTTGTATATAAATCAATATACACTTTTATTTATACTTTTCCCCTTGTTCCCAAACATACTTCTGTCAGTACCCTAGTATACACTATATAACCTTACATGCCGCTTTCCCAGGACGACGGTTTTGGTGTTGCTTGAGATGCGAGTTTGAAACTTGATGAAAACAAACACCGTCGTGTACATAGGAGCTGGTGCTCGTTCATTCTATCGTGGCTTAAAATGTTCTCACGTTGGCTTGGTGTGGAAGCGTGAAGAACGGTGCGTCAAATCAGGTGTTCCTTTTCATCTGACCGTGTTTCAAATTACGAGGTGCGATCGACAGATCCTTAGTTGATCCCGGACAGTCGCCAATAGCCCATTGTGTTGATTTAATTCAACATTAGCCTTCCTGGTGTTTTTCTCGAAGAAGTTTCTTATCATTAGCAAAACTGACCAGATCTTCATGGAAGAGATATCTCGTCCATCGACGAGATGGGGACATCGTCTTTTTCCCCCGAGATCCCAGGAATCTTGTCGACGAGATATCTCGTCCATTAAGATCTCGTCGTCTCTTGTCATTAGAGGAAAACTAAGCAAATATTGATCTCGCCATTATCAAAAAATAAGCACTATCTAAGTGACGAAATATCTCACCATTAGCGAAATTGTTCAAATCTCGACAAACGAGATACAGTGTCGAAACCCCTTAGAGGGTTATTTCAACTTCCCCTCTCCCCCATAACGCTTTTGTTAGAACCCGAGTAAAAAAGTGCTATCCTCAGATCTTTCCATTCTGAGTTGATCATGGACAGTCTCCAATAGCCCATTAAGTTGTTCTAGTCCGTCATTAACCATCCTGCTGGTTGCCTCGACAAGATATCTTATCATTAACAATACTGACCAGATATTGATGGACGAGATATCTCGTCATTAGAAGGAAACTGCCCATATCTTGATGGACGAGATATCTCGTCATTAGAAGGAAACTGTCCAGATCTTGTTCCCTTCACCGCAAACACATAGGCAATATCTTGGTGACGAAATATCTCCCCATTAGCGAAATTGGTCAAATCTCGACAGACGAGAAACAAGAAAACCCTTAGACGGTTAATTGAACTACCTCCCCTCGACATGCCGCTTTTGCTAGAACTCAAATAAAAAAGTGCTATCATCAGATCTTTCAATTCAGGGTTGATCACGGACAGTCTCCAATACCCCATTAAGTTGTTCTAGTCCGCCATTAACCATCCTGCTGGTTGTCTCGACAAGATCTTATAATTAACAATAGTGACCAGATGTTGATGGACGAGATATCTCGTCATTAGAAGGAAGCTATCCAGATCTAGATGGACGAGATATTTCGCCATTAGAAGGAAACTGTCCAGATCTTGATATCGTCACCGCAAACACATAGGCAATAACTTGGTGACGAAATATCTCCCCATTAGCGAAATTCGTCAGATCTTGACTGACGAAATACCTCGTCGAAATCCCTCTGAGGGTTATCTCAACTACCTACCCCACCCTCTTTTATTAGATCCCAAGTAAAAAACACACCTTTCAACAACACACGGACAAAATCCAAACACAAAGTCTGATTTTATTTGCTCCACCAGGCATATTTACCTTATATTACAAAAAAAAACGAAAGAAAGTCTGAATGCAACCCTTTGTCAGCAACGCTCTACGGAATCCTTTGAATCCGGTGAATCTAGCCCCTGCCAGCAGGGAATCCGTTCGCAAACACTGGTATTTCATCGTAATCGTCTTTCTTCCCCCGAGATCCCAGGAATCCAGTGGCGAGAGCAGTCAGCGGGTCATCAACAGGTGGGGACGATCCCTTGCTTCTGTTTGCTAGTTGAAGGAAGGGGTAGTGCGAGGGGTTTTCGGGGCGCTTGGAGATGGCGTTCTCGTAGCGGAGGAGTCCATTCAGCATCATGCGCATGTCGGGGGAATAGCGGAGTCTGTTGGAGGGGATCAGGTTCATCTGTAAAAAGAGATTGGATAGTACTGGGTGAATGTATGAAAAATAAAGAAGCTTTTCTGGAAATTTTATAGGTTCACTCACAGTGAGAGTTATTGGTGCCGCAGATTCGATTCCTGTCAGGTTCGTTTCCTCACTGGGTGTATTTCTATCTTCTTGTATCAGTAAAACTTTCTTTGGTTGTGTATGTCCATTACTTTGGCAGTTGTTGAACTCATCTCACCATGGTTCAAAATTACGAGGCAATCTCCTTGGATCTTTCCCATCCGGATTGATCCCGGAGCCCTTGTATTGATATAGCCCTTTGTATTGCTCCAGTGCGACGTTAATTAAATTCCTACCTACCTATCATTACTTGGCGTTGTCTGTCTGGCACAGCGGGGCCAAATATGGCGCTTGCTCTACAAATCCCCACAAGTCTATGATTATTTCAACCAATAAAAGCGTTAACCATTCTGTGGGTTCTGGGGAAAAAGCAATACTACACTTGGAAAACGCGTGACGCTCAGATGACAATTTGTATTTAGCAATATAAGTGATTTCAAATGTATTACTTGATGTTGTTTGTCTTGGTGCAGCTTGACCAAATATGGTCCGTTCCCCATCGAACCAAACCAACCTGTGAATTTGTGTAGCGATGCATGTTGAAAATCCGAGCGGGGAATGAAGCTTACGCCACAGAAACGATGTTGTCGACTAACCTAACCAGCGCCCTCTAACGCCTAAACGCGGTATTTCCGCACACAAATCTTTGATAAAAATGTTTACTTTGGGACCCTCTACCACTCTTTACAATTTCGTCGGATACTTTAGAAATACCCTCTATTTATCCTTAAATTACATAAAATTTTATGTAATACACATTGGCTCATAATGCTATTAAAAAGGATGAATTACATTATTCAAAGCACTACAAAAAATTTTATATTACGTTTCAGTCATTCCCTTTCCTTAATATAAAAATATTCTTAAACCAGTGATGGTTTAAAGCATAAGATATATAAATACATAAATTTCTAAATGAAAGTGAAAATTAATGTACCTATAATAATTACAATGATTAAAAAGTACTAGATAACCAAAAAATAGTACACGAAAGCTGTAGTTAGAAAGATAGCCAATATCTTGAACACCAGCACTGCAACCATACATCTCCACTCAGCAAGCCTTAACTTATTAGCGATTTTTAGTATCATATACAGTCCTACATTCACTTTATCCCTCTGAAGGGGTAACACGATTATACCAGTTCTGCAACCTAGTCTTCCCTGTATGACTTCAAACCAATTTTGACATCATCTCTTTCTGAATCTTCTAAATCTTTCATAGAATTCTTTTAATCTTCCTGGTTGTTGTCTCGTCATCAGAAGAAAACTGACCAGATTATGATGGACGAGAGATCGCGGCATAAAAAGAAATCTGACCAGATATTAGTTTTGTCATCATAAAAAAATTGGCATTATATTGATGACGAGATATCTTGTAAGCAAAATTGGTCAGATCTTGATGGACGAGACATATCGTCCAAATGGCTTGAAGGGTTTACCAATGTGCGTAGCTGTTTAGTAATTGCGTGTGTTGTAAGGTAAAATATATTTTATATAATTCGGAAATCTAGTGATACTCTCAGAGATATATTAGCGTTTCTTTTTCTCAAACTTTGTTTTTCTTTCCATTCCCGACGAACACTCCAAAAAGCTCCTATTTTTCTTCTTCAAAACGTCAAAGAAACCGTCAAATAAAAAAGCACAGCGTATAAAGTTTGCATTTCAACTGCCAAACTTAATGAAATTGTGAATCAGCCATGATCAAAAAGGAAACAAACTGAACTATATTCCATAAAACAGTAATTAGATTTCATTTCGAATTTGATTAAAAACCGCATCCTTTCTTTTATCCGATATTTTAATTATAAACAAGTTTCGGGTTTCATTTCGATCCTCGTGATGTGGAAGGAATTCTCTACATTCCTTACAAAGTACTACCGGATTCATTTGAGATGAACCGGAACATTAATTTATTTGATTCGTCAATGAATATGCCTTTTAGTTGCATGTCAATCTACTTTGAATATCAGTAAGGGTAAATCACAGATCATGGTTGAACAGCTCAATACGCTTTTAGGATTAATTAAATTTTAGCTTTCATATTGAAATGTATATCTTCAAAAGGCTCTATTTAATTAGGGTACATATTTAGTTACGCAATAAGCAACTAGTATGAACTATAATTCAGTTTATTATAATTTTACGAGTCCGCGTGTCTTCAGAAAATATTTTATATTCAACTGTTTTCCAAAAATATTTCCTGTTTGAGTTTACATTTTTTTCTTATTCAATACTACCGCTGTCTCAAAATAAGAATCCGATTTGAAAATTTTTGTGGATCTTGGAAGCCCAGTTAGTAAAATCGTGGATTAGAAACCGAGTTCGAGACTGTATCCAACCAAAGACCGTCGTGTTCGTGAGGACTGGTGTACCTTAAATCTCTCGTGATCTCAAATTGAAGTTTGGAGAGTGGGTTACAAGCACAGGCTTTGACATCTTCATCTGTTTTCTTTCTGTCAACCATTAATACCGCAGTATCCCTGTTGGTAGAATTGCCCGTTGTGTTGCTCTAGTGCGACGGAAATTAAAATACCTACCTACCCTTTTGGTACAATCGTGAATTAGCAACCGGATGGTTGCGAGTTCTAGACTTGATCCAATCAAAGACTGTCGCTTACGTTGGGGCTGGTGTAAGTTAAAACTCTCGTGATCTCAAGTATCCTAAAGCTGGTGTAATGTGAACGTTTGAAGAGTGGGATGCCAGCTCAGGCGTTGACCTCGTCATTTGACCGTGTTTCAAAATTACAAGGAGTTTTTCTCGGATCGTTTCCTTCGGAATTGATCCCGGACCTTTGCTAATAGTTTGTTTCGTTGCTCCAGGGTGACGTAAATTCAAGAAGCTGAACATTTTTGTTTCGAATATTAATAGTTGCTTCAATTGTAAAGTGAACTGTACTAACGAGGGAAACATTTGTTAACTTTATAAGGCAACCTAACAATACCACTCGGTCGTTCTTAATCTTATAATCGAAGGCTGGTAAAAATCGAAAAAAAAAAAGAATTTTTAAAACTCACCCTCTGGAAAATATAAAAGTTAGAAAATATCTCAGCATTGCAAACAAGTATGGAAAGTATAATTATGTCATCCAGAAGTAATTCCTCCAAAATTGTACACATTTAGAAAGAAAATTAGATGGTAAAATCCCTTTTCAAGTACTATTAATTGTAATCCTGAAGCTATATTAACTCTCTCGTGGTGGTTTAACTTCTCTCCTAAAGCTGCATTGTAATGTCCAGCGTCTAGTTTAAAAACATGTTGGAAACTGTCACCAATTCTGGGCAAGGGGCAATTTTTTTTCCTACATGGATCTTTATTTTTCCCCTTGGATAATAGGACAGTTTTGCCTCTACGAGTTTAATACTTGGATAATAGGGCAGTTTTGCTTGTCCTTAGCTAAAATGACCATATCTTGCATGAGACATCACGTCAAAACACGCGGGGGATTAAAAGTGAAATACGATCTTAATACGTTTTTATATTTTCATATTAGAAAAATAAACCTCCTTATTTAGAATTAAATATTTTTCTTGTCCATCATTTTACAAATGTGGATGCAGTTGTAAATAAATAATTTTGTAAATAATAAATGTTGATTTGATTTTGATGGAAGTAAATTGAATCATGATCATACTACTTCTCGAAAGTATTCACAAATATGAAAAATCATAGTTTTGGAAGTAAACTTGCGATTTTAACCGTGGAATGAGCTTTTTTCTTTAATTTTAGAGAAAGAACAAAGGCAGTTGAAATTGTTGACTAATATGGTAATTTTTAATAGAGGCACATGTAACCAATGGATGCTGACTGACAAATTGGACTCTTAATGAAAAATAGAAAAAGATAATGGTTTTAGAATCAGGCCTTTTTTCTGTAGAAATTTCAGTTACTAAACTTTCCCACCATTTGTTTAATTGATGAAAGTATTATTTGCCCTATTAGCATAACTACTTTTCCTTGAACCGATCCACACTATAAAAGTTAGTGAATAGTATCTTATGCTGCAGTGCTGCTATATATCGTAATCTTGCATGATATTATGTTATTCATTTATATTAATATTGTTCCGAAATATTTGATAACGTAAATCCGATAGTATTTTCTCAGTACTATTAATGTATCAACTTATAAGTAAAAGTTATAAGTTAAGATTTAAGGTCATATAGCATATTTCATAAATTAGTTCTGCCAGGAAAAACGCAAATGATTAGGGTGCGTAATATACTGAGTTATAAATTTTATAGAAGATCATGTTTTGAAACTAAGAGATAAAACCAAATCGATACAATGAAAAGGTTAAACTCAAAAACTTATTTTCCCTAAGCGAAAGTCTGGCTGGTTTTATCCCAAATAAATTACTCCAACATAAAAAATTATATTGAGAATTTCATTTGAAAAAATAACCTAACAAAATAAAAATATCCTTATGCAGAACATACTCGTTATTTAAGATTATTGGAAAATTTCAAATATCTTATAAGGAAAATATTTATTTCCCTTTATCAGGGAAATAAAATTTAATGAAACGCTCAAATTTTGTCCTAAACTTTGATGTCGTGTAACTCGATGCATTTTGATGTAATATTAACTATTGCAAGAATATAAAGTAATTTGTTCAAATTACGTCTGCCAGTTTACTTATGTGAAATATTTTCTAATTATATTTTCCCCTTCAGAACATTAAAATTCATAGTTAGAATTTACCTCAGCCTGGTATATCTATAAAGAGAAAGGCGGGCATGAAAAATTGAAGTTTAATAAGTAAAACCGTCTGTGTTTTTTGTAAAAAGAAATATTTTTCTAAAACAAGGTACAGTTAATACTTTATATTCAGCTAACTATATATATAAATATATTAACTGTATGCCGCTGGTCGCTGAATCTAAAAATATGGCAAAGTTGGTATTTTCGTATTTTTAGACAAAAAGGTAAATTGAAGTATTTTTCACTCTTAAATTATGTATATTGGTTCCTGTTTCAGAGAAAAAGGTTCTATAAACCTTTATAAAATAATTGTCTCCGTGTAAAAACTGATTAAAACATTAAGGTAATTTTTTTACAAGAAAAATTATAAATTATAGCTGATTACTTTGAAAATGCGTTGTTTCGGAGTAAATAAAGAAGCATTAGTGTTTGCAAAAACTTATTCTTTGCGTACTACCTAATTTGGGTTGATTAGAATTTGTCTATTTTGCTGAAGTACAAAATATCTTTGAACCACACTAATATTAATTAGTACTTGATATGCAATTTTTATTTTAATATTTGAACTCCGTTTTTTATCTGTGAATAGGTATAGCTTACGTATTAATTATTTTCTGGGTTGCATCTTTAAATCAACCAATTTAATATTAGTCCCGTAATTTTTGGAATATTTTCAGTTCTTTGTATAATATTAAAATGGAATCCATATACGTTTGCATAAAAATTTTAGTTAATTTAAAAAGGCATTCATATTTCACTAATTCATGCTTTAGATGAATTTCTACAAAAAATTTCTATTCTTTTGTGGGAACTACACTTTCAATAATGTAGTAATTCAGCAATGGAACAAATTTCAAGCATGGGTACTTTTTAATAGACTGAAGTTGCACTGTATTTTGTCACGCTGCTATATTGGTGACTGGAGGACATGATTATGAATTAGCGCGTTTTCAAAGAAGTAAGGTGGCACTATTCTGACAAATTTCAGATTGTGCTCGTTGTGATCGGAACGTATTTCGGTAGACAGAATGCTGAATAGTCATGTGAAGGAAATCACTTCCAACAACATCTAAATTTCTGAGATAATAGACACTTTCCATTCCTATCACGGCTTGACTCTTTACTGGCTACTAGCATTCCTTCGCACGATGTCTCATACCCGGCTGTGGCTGCTTAAAGCAACATAGGGCAGTCAAAACGGACGCAAGGATCATGCATTCGGAAGTACACTCGTTATCTCAACCATCCAAGCGGTTTCGACGAGATATCTCGTTCATCAAGATCTGGACCGTTTTGCTAATGACATGGTCGAGACATGGCTAATTACATGTTCGTTAATGAAGCTATTACGGTCTCATGCATTTGACAATCATTGTGGTAACATTTATCATATTCAGCCTCTGCTAAACTCTAGAAATATAATTTATCCACCACGACATTAACTCTCAATAAAGTACTATAGCAGTGCAACGAATCTCAACCTTTGAGTACCTTTCCGTAGACCTAAGTTGCACTGTCTTTCCTCCATCTACTACTCCATCAACCCTCCGAGGGTTTCACCCGCATATATCAGTTTTGCAACCTGTTGTCTTTCCTGCATGTCTTCCAACCTGTTTCACCAATAGGATTTTTCCGATGATTCTTTCAACCAATGGTTACTTAGTCATTTTGGAGTGTGGGGTGCTAGCTCAGGTGTTGACCTCGTCATCTGACCGTGGTTCAAAATTACGAGGTGTTTTCCTCTGATCTTTCCTTTCAGGATGGATCCCGGACCATCGTCAACAGCCTGTTGTATTGCTCCAGTGACGTTAATTCAACATTCCTACCTACTTAGTCCTTATGCTTGTTGTGGGATAAAAGTAACACTGCATTTTTTGGAAATCTCGTAAAGCTCAAAGGGCTAAACAGCATTAAATGAATGAAAAGTATCCATACTTTGTCTTAAGACATAAGCTTAGTTTGCTTGCGTTTCACAACTTAGACATGCAATACATTTAAACATTTAAAATAATACTTGATTAATAGTAACAAAATGAAACCATACTTTGTGTGTACCACTCTGGTTATCTTCGGCTGAATCTTGAGATGCGACTATCCTCCAGCATATAAATAGAAACATCAGTCTGGTAACATAGTTTTCGTACGCCATTTTGTTTCTTCTAAAAGACAAATACTTGTTTTTATCAGACCACCTCATTCCTAGGCATATGAAATCTGTTATAAACCATAAAAAATTGTGATTCCCTTCAAACTTGTCAAATACGTCTTTAAAATGGAAACAGTACTGTGGGAACTATGCATTAAAATTGAGCATTACAAAAAAAGCGCTACAACTGTTTTGTCTTACGATTTCAACTTTACAACCAAAGTCTGCCGTGTATATGAAGGCTGGTTTAATTTATCGTGGCCTTAAATGTCCTCACGTTGACATGGGGTAGAAGTTTGGAGAGTGGGGTACCAACTCACGTGTTGACCTCATAATCTAACCGTGGTTCAAAACTACAAAGTATTGTCATCGGTAGGTGGGTATTTAATTAACATCGCACCACGGTCCGGGATCAAACCCGAAAAGAACGATTCGAGGACAACATGACGTAATTTTTAAGGTATTGTCGTCGGAACTTTCGCTTTGGAATTGATCGTGTGTGTTTCTTCAGTTCCACGTAAATTTAACTACCTATCTACCTAAAAGTTTTGTGTAGATAGTTGTTGATGTAATGTATTGATCATCAATAAAATTACTGACAATATTAATCAAGTAGCATTGTTATTTTTGCCCTTTTACAAGTCTTTGTATAATATTGTTTGTTATAAATGTATATTTGAGACAAGTTATGTATTAAGTTACTTAAGGTCGAGTGTGAAGTGTACTAAAGTTACTTTTATGAACAGATAAACTTGAGATCAAAGAAATATTCAAATACACATTTTAAGGGAAATTTATTGTAGCGCATAAATACCTAAGATAAAGTTTACATTAGTGGATATTCAAATGATAAACATTATCGTATCCAAGTAATTACATAGCTAAAGTCGCTGTTGAAGTCATTAAGTTGTGCATTAAATGTCATCAGAATATTTAATGACTTATTAAATTAATTGCTCAATGTGCGAAAACTTAATTTGGAAGTTAATCCACCATTTTGCAAATATTTTAAGGGATTAAAAGTAATCATTCCCAAATAAAATAAATATTTTTGTTATTTCAAATTAATTGTAAACGGTGATTTTTAAATAAGAATGAATCTTTTACTTTTTGTCGAATCCATCAGAGATCGTTCATTCGATTAGAAAATGAATGCTTTGTGATTATTTTTTGTTTATTTTCATTTTGCCTAATGAGTGAGTTTTTGCGTTATTTTTATTGTTAATAGCTGTTTCAGGTGATTTAATCTACATTATAATCTGCATATAAAAACGAAAATTTTACCAAACTATAACGGAGCTTTTAGGATTTTGATAGATTGCTTAGATTTAATAAAGTAGCAATACGGTTTCTCTAAAAATTGCAAATTTTTCCAAATGATCTTTTTGATATGCTGCTTTATAATCGAACAACAGTTCAAAAAATTTATTTGATCATCTATTCTAATTAGATCAAATCCTTAAACTAAAAATATTATTTAAAAACTTCATTCAGTTTTTAAGAAATCATATTTCAAATATCAATGGAAATTTTTAAACTGGTATTCATGCATAGATACTTAGACACACAAGATAATATAAGATTAGGTGTAAATTAATTCAATAATATTACCAAACATTTAGATAATAGTCCCATTCCTAAATCAAAAACAGATAAGCAATTCAAAACTACTTTCAATCTAATCAGCTAGAAATGTAATTTACTTTCAATCAATACGGTTTTGTGAGTAAACGATAAAATAAATTAAATGCCCTGGAAAAAATTAATAGAAGCTAAATTCCAGGTTTAATTGTCAAAAATAATTCAGGTTGGATATTTTTTGACAATTACTACTTTATAATATTATTTAAAGAAAATTACATACCATCTTCTATCCCTTTTTTCGTAAAACAAATATTGAGTCTAATTTTTGAGAACATTGCTTTGAGAAAGCTTCGTTTAAAAAATAACTTTCTTTCTTCTAATAATTAAAACTAAGATTGATTATATTCATGTTACTACTTTATGAGACATGCATAATAATTTTCTACTTAAAAAATATTATTTTGAATCCTTTTTTCAAAGAGAAACACTTAAATAAATTATTAATTTTACTGCCAAGTACATATTTGACTAAGTACAAAGTAATAATTTATATATAAATGTCTTTAAGAATCTGGCATTAGGACATCTGTAATCATTACAGATTACATTCTAAGATGTATTGACGGTTTAAGTAATGGATTAAGTATAATCTGATATCGGAAAGTTTAATTTGTGTTGCAAGTTAGCAGAGCAAGTCTGTATAGCTTCAGTGCTTTAAACTTTTGAAGACAAAACCTCAATAGTAAAACTTCTGAGACTAAATGCTCTCAGGGGCACATCTCCTTTTGGTGTGAATGGGCTTCACTTTAATGATCTAGATGCTCTAGTGATTTTTTCGTTACACATGGAGTTTACTGTATTTAGAAAATCTGGGGGTTGCGTTCCCGGGATACCTAACCGATCTTTTTTGGCTTTCATCCCACAACTCTGTTCCCCAATCCCACCTTTCACATTTTTTACTAGACTTTGTCTTGTCTTCGGCACAGCGTGATCAAATATGGCTCCTGTGCCTTAAAATGCCAAAACAACCAAACAACCGAAACTAAAGTCCAGTTCTTTACCAGTTTGAATCAGGTTGTAGGGTTAACTTTCTGAGAGATTTATACGCATATATATGTTCAACCTGCTCAAGATGGGACTCCAGCGATCCTAAACGTCTTGACCAATAAAATCTTTCCAAGGATTATTTCAACCAATAGATATGGTTATTTAGTCGCTATGTGTGTTGTAGGGTAAAAGTAATACTACACTACCCGGAAAGAGACTTAAGAGATTAAAGTACACATATACTTTGGGAAAGGTATATACCACATTCTTGACTAACTATAATGAACATGCAGCTCTATCTCAGGAACATATAAGTAGCACTTTATCGGATAGCACACAATTATAAATGAAAATAAAATTCAACACAATTTTCAATGAAATAGCTTGAAAAATACTCACTTGTAAGCCCGACTTTGATCTACAGGAGCAAGATTTTCAAAGTGATTGTTTCACTGGTTGCATCCTCCTTTTATAGTATAAGAGGTTCATGAATGTGATCGTGGGACGGAACTATTGCGTGGGTACTGGAAACGTATTTGTCCCATTGCTCCTGGTAAGTCAATCCACATTTGCAATGAATTCGACATTTGATGTCCTAACATGCTTACGTAAGTCTTTTGGGGACCTAACTCGTAGAACGGGAATGGAAAGGTACTGCTTCAGACACACTTGTAATTACATTTCCAAACGAACTGTAGGATGTTTCCTTGTCACGATCTTGATTTGAATTGGTCTTACGTTAGAGAATACCTTTCTTTTGAAATAAATCAATTAAATCAATTTCTTTGCTTGTTTAGACGCTTAAGTATTAATCGAGTTAATCGAAAAGTCATTTTTTAAAAAGAACGTACTATTTCCTTATGTATGACATAAAAGTAAAATAGTCACATATACCCCCTCAACGGTGCTTGATTTACAAGGTTTTGCTAAACATTAATTTTTAAGATTTCGATTTAACTCTAATGTATTATATTTGTAATAATTGTTTTTCCCGAAGGCTTGTATTGAAGTAGGTTGAGCTATATAATCTTTTGTGTCTCCAAAATATGAAAGATAACATGCAAAAGAATATCACAATACACTAAGAAACGCACTAGGTCTTCCCGAACGTAGAATAACGAATTGAGTTTTTATAGGAAATTCGACATTTGCAGAACTATTGAAACGATTATTTCTTCTTCTTAAAATGTTTACTATGTCTATGTTAAAGAACATAACTAAAATTTTATGGAGAGTATGGAGTAGAAATAATCGTTTCAGTCGTTGTCTGCAAACGCGAATTTCCTTTAAAATATTTGTACAACAGCTGAAACGATTATTTCTTCTACATATTCTCCATTAAAATTTCCGTTAACTCTATGTTAGACAACAGCGATGTTTCTTAGTTTCGTTCTTACTCATGTTATGTTTCTTGAGAAAAACAACTTTCACATACACCTATCCCTCGATTTACACAGTTGATGCGTTCCACGACAAATCGTGTAAATCGAAACCGTGTAACAGACACTAGGAATGACAGTATGGAAATGAAACAAAATCTACTTTAATGACGCCAATGCTAAACGTAAAGCGACGCAATGCACTTGTGACGTCTGTGCAGATAATTAATGAGTGCGTTCAATGTAAAACACTCAAATAACACAAATATTTTTTTTTATTTATAAAATCTAGAAACCGTGTAAACCGAGTACCGTGCAAATCGAGGTACAGATGTACATTTTATTCATCAAAGTGAAGCCACTACTTGCGGCATGCCTTATATATGAATTCATCAATGAAGTAAATTGATCTATAGATCGCTCTCTGTCGCCAAACAGTATTTATTAATCAAAGTGAACCCACTACTTGCGGCATGCCTTATATTTGAATTCATCAATGAAGTAAATTGATCTATAGATCGCTCTCTGTTGCCAAACAGTAAAAAATAACGCGCAGAAAGGTAGCACAGTATACTAATAAATGCACTAGGTTCCTTCAAATGTTGAATAGTGGATTTAGTACACTGAATTTCTTAAAGGAGATTCTCATTTGTAGAAGGACTGAAAGGATAATTTTTTCTCCATACTCTCCATAAAATTTCCGCTGTATACTCTATATTAGAAAACAAAATGAAAATTTTATGGTGAGTATGGAGAAGAAATAATCATTTTAGTAGTTCTGCTTTCCTTTGCAAAATCTGCATAACTGCTGAAGCTATAATTTCTTTCCCGTACTCTCCACAACACTTTCACTATGTTTGACAACATGAAACTTTTATGGAGGAATGGATGAGAAATAATCATTTTAGTCGCTCTGCAAATTCGAATTTCATTAAAAGAATTTGCACAAAATTGAAATGATTACTTTTTCATATTCTCCTTTAAGGTTTCTCTATGAATTATGTGTCAAAATAACAAAGTAAAGTTCCTTAGTTTCCTTCTGAAGCAGTCCTTACTTAAGTTTTATACCTTTCTTGAGAAAAGTAACTTTCTTATTCTATTCATCAAAGCGAAGCCACTGCGTGTGACATGTCTTTTATGAGTTCACCAATGAAGTGAATTGAGTTATAGATCGTTCCAAACTGCAAAAAATAACACACAGAAAGATAGCACAGTATACTAATAAATGCACTAGGTCATAGAATAGTGGATTTGGTAAACTATGAGTTCTTTAAAGGAAATTCGCATTTGCAGAACGACCTGAACTCAATACTTCTTTCATTTCAGCTATTTCAGAAAGCTATAACTGCGAGAGCAATAATACCTCCTGGAAAGTTCGTCTGCATCAAGACAGAGGAGGAGAATTAGAACTGAAATGACTTCAACGTATACAGCATTTTTCTTTTCCCAAGACTATTTAGCATCGAATTCCGTCTCCCTTTTCCCGTTTTTTTTCCTTCTATTCTGCGCACGTAATCAAGACTCCGGGAATATATCGAAAAAATTGGGTGCACGGAGGAAAAAGTGCACTGAAATTTACTCTCGTTTCAAAAATTCGGCCGGAATACTAGATGAGGGCTGGCAAGAGCAGTTGAGATACATGGCAGGCTGATGCTAATGTGCAACATAAGCTACGCTATTTGTTTATTTGCAACTGAAAAGAATAAGTTCGGTGAATGCAGGTTGGGAACATTTTTTTATTTCAATTGTTCTTTGCGTACGAGACTGGAATTATTAATTCCGCTTGGATTATGCCTGGTTGCCTGATGATACGTAGACAGTGGGTAGAGGATCTATGGTACTTTTGCTGGTGAATCTGTTTTTGGTGTTGGTAATTATTTCTGCAGATATGTATTATTGTGTTGATTAATAGATGTCAACTGTCATTGGGCCTGCTTTTGATGTGCAACTTAAACTACACTATTTTGGAGGGTGTGGAATGAAAGGAATAATTACGGTGAATGCAAGAAAGAAATATTTTTTATTTTAATTGTTTGTTCTTTGTGTACGAGACTAGAAATATTAATTCAGCTAATATTATCCCCGGTTTTCTCATGAAACTTAGACTGTGGATAGAGGATCGTACTTTACTTTTAGTGGTGAATCTGTGCTAAGTGTGGTAAATAATATCTGTAGAGACACAAAAATTGTGTTTATTAATATAATAGATGTCCTGTTCTTGCCTGCTTTTAATGTACAACATGAGCTACGCTATTTGTTTATTTGCAAATAAAAGGAGTAAGTTCGGTAATGCAGGATGGTATTTTTATTTCGATTATTATTTGTGTAGAGGATTGGAATTCTTAATTCAGCTCGGATTATGCCTCGTTGTCTGATGAAACGTAGAAGGTGGATAGAGGATCGTACGGTACTTTTACTGACGCAAATAGTGTGTCAATCAATAGATGTTAACTGTCATTGCATGTATTTAATGTGCAACATAAGCTACTCTATTTTTAACATAAATGAACAAGTTTGGTAAATGCAGGATGGAAATATTTTCTATTTCAATTATTCTTTGTGTACGAGACTGGAATTATTAATTCAGCTCGGGTTATGCCCGTTTATCTCATGAAACGTAGACGGTAGATAGAGGATGGTACGGTACTTTTATTGATCAACATGTGTTACGTGTGGTTAATTATTTCTTTGATTAATAGAGACGTAATATTTGTTGATTAATAGATGTCAACTGTCATTGCTTGCTTTTTATGTGCAACATAAGCTACCCTATTTGTTTATTTGCAACTGAAAATAATAAGCTCGGTGAATGCAGGATGTGGATATCTTTTATTTCAATTGTTCTTTATGCACGAGACTGGAATTATTAATTCGGCTCGGATTACGCCTGGTTGTCTGATGAAACATAGACGATGGATTGAGAGCCGTGCTGTACTTTAACTGATGAATCTATACATGATAGTACGGTACTTTTAGTGATCAACATGTGTTATGTGCGGTTAATTATTTCTATGATTAATAGAGACGTAATATCGTGTTGATTAATAGATACCAACTGTCATTGGCTGCTTTTAATGTGTATTTTTTATTTGCGTCTGAAGGTTTCAACGCTCAGGTTGTGGGAATAGTAGTTTTGTGAAACTTAGTATAATACATAGGATATTCTGTTGAACTTTCGATTCATTGCCTGGTTTTGTATACGATATTCGAATAATTATAAATGATATATAACTAATTATATGATGAAACACAACTATCCATGGAGGATCGTACCTTTGTCAAATTGATGTTACATCTGGGTTTCTTATTTCTGTGATTATGTTTTTTATTATTGTTATTTATTTATTTTGTCATGATCAGTAGTTGCAATTGAGACTGAAATTACTATTTGAGATCAGGTTGTGGAGCTAGAAGTGAAACCTAGGATGATGCATAGAAGATTCTGTTGGTATTGTTGGTTTGGTATTAAATCTACGTAATTCCGATTAATTACTTTTACTGATTAATGAACATTCATGCTATTCCCAAGATCAGTATCTACTTGTTACCTGTCACCGAAGATTCTTACTACGATAAGAAATCACTTTTACTAAGAACTTGCTATAACTAGTCATTTATTATTTTCTCTGAATAATGGTCAGCTAGGAAGGAATTGAATCAGCGCAACCAATAAATCGCAGGCTGCTAGCCTAGTGGGTTGGTTGGTTCGGTTTCTTTGACGCAAGAGCCAGACACAAGACAATGTCAAGTAATAGAATACACAAAGAAAGATTAAATAACGCACAAGAGAGCAATATACCCAGCTAGGAATCGAACCTGCACCGCCTACAAATTGCAAATTTCTAGCACAGTGGGCATACCGACTGGTCACTCAAGTTTTTGACAGTTAAAACATCCCCAGTTTGGTACCCTTTATCAAATCAAAGTGACTTTGGGATATGAAAAATGCTTCTCGAATATTACAATATAAGTTTACAGCATAAAATTAATCTTTATATTTATATACTTTACGGTGTCGAAAAAAATTCTTAATTTCATCTCAACACCGTGCTTTCAGACTGGAGCTTAATTTTACAACCCTAAACTGAAAGCGTCCGTTACTCTCCGGGATTTACTCGTTTATGACGGAAGCAATAAAATACTTTCTGAGCACACATGTGATTGGAAATCGCAACTAAGTTACTATTTTTTACGTCACAGATGAATTCAGGGCAGCAACAACAACAACGAAAAAACCCACCCTAGGAAGAATGTTACGACGCAGTTTTAACGACAGCACCATCTTTAACGACACTTTCTCCCACCATTTCCTTTGGAGGGTCTTCTTCAAAAAAGAGAGAAAAGAGGAACAAAATAAGGCCCAGTGGTCATTCCATGCATTCCTTACGACTTCGAAAGCGAGGGTAGGAATAGAATCCTTCTCGATGGTGCCACCCTGCATGAAAAGTTCATCCACTCCTTAGAAGACACGATGGAATGTTTACAGGCTAAGCAAGGATGGAGGGGTCGGCCATGGTAGCTTCTGGTGGCAACATGCCAATCTTCATCGTTTCGTTCGATCTCCCAATAACCTTTTTCTTGTTCTGTAGTTTTGTTCTCATTTCCTCAGTCGATGTGTTCTTTCGCCAAACGATTGCTATAGGAATTACTTTTACGGCTTTCGTAGTCTTTATTTGATGAGAATGGAATTTAGAACACTTTCGTAATAGAATTACGATTTGGGGGGGGGGGGGTGTTATGAAGGCTGAGTTTTGGGAATGAATTTTTATGTTGGGTGTGTGTTTAGGTTTGAATATAAAACTATTAGGTTTTCCATTGGTGATTGGAAGAGAATATTGTAATTGAAACTATTTTTTCATTTGTGTAGGGATATTTGGAATTTTATGAGGATGGAATGATAGTTTTTCTTCGTAATAGAATTAGGATTCGGGTGTGCGTTACGTAGCCTAAATTCTCGGAATGCGTTTTTATGTTTGGTGTGTGTTTAGGTTTGTATATAACGATTTGTTTGGGTTTGACGGATGATTAGAATATTATGCTAGAAATTATTTTTACGTTTGTAGAGATATTTTGAATTTTATATGAGAATCTATGAGAATGGAATTTAGAACACTTTCGTAATAGAATAACGATTCGGGGGTGTATTACGAAGCTTAAATTCTGGGAATGTTTTTTTTGTTTAGTGTGGATATTATATATATATATATATATATATATATACGATTTGTTTCCGCTGCTGATTGAAATAGAATATTGTACTAAAAATTATTTCTACATTTGTAGCGAGATTTGGAATTTTATAAGAATGGAATTTAGAACATCTTAGTAACAGAATTACGATTAGGGTGCGTTATATGAAGGTTAAATTATAGGAATGACTTTTTTATGTTCGATATGAGTTTAGATTTGTATTCTACGATTTGTTTCCACTGGTGATCCGAATAGGATATTATACTAGGAAATTATTTTTACCTTAATTCAGCGATTTTCCAGCAGCGTTGCACTGATGTGCCTTATGGATGATGGAGGGCTGAATTGAGTAAGATTTAATTTAATTCAATGGTTATTTTAAACTTAACTGGTGTCAGAAAAGCACAAATAATTTCAAGTAACAACAAAAATCTTTTTTTACTACCCTATCAATTCTGGTACATATCTCTTCCATTACGATCAGGTCAGTTTTGCTAAATACCAAGATTCCACGTGGAGGCAGCCATAAGAGAGTTAAATTATGCATTAATTATTTAAATAATGTAAAACTGCAAATTAAATAGGAAATGAATGGTAAGAAGCTTTCGAAAAAATACTAAACACTGATGTATTTTTACAACAGAAAATCTTTCTCATTCAGAATATGAGACACCCAAATCTTTCTTAATTCTAAATTATGCTTAGGACTGCTTCGTCTAGATGTCCCTGGCTGTTTTCTCGCTAGCCAAAGGCAAAATAATACTCTAAAAATCTGAAATTCGTGATTGACTTCAAGGACACGTAACGTGAACCTTCTTGAGAAGATTGTTTTTCTTGGTAAGGGTATTATATTCATCATTATGTATCGTAATTGCATACGTAATTGTTGCAATAAATTTTAATTTGCTTGTATTAAACTTTTTACTTCAAAAAGTGTTTGGTTTTGTTTTGAAATAAGAATTTGAAACAAAAATACTTATTTCTTTGAAGTGGAAAGTGGTCTTGGCCAAATTTAATACCAAATTTGGAGTAAACCAAATATATAGTATCAAAATATTCAGTCTAAAAAGGTAACTTTTGATACTAAACCTCATGAAATAAAGAAGCATATGTTTCAGTTCCGGAGCAACAATTTTTAACCCTCCTGGTGGTTGTCTCGACGAGTTATCTCGTCATTTAATAAAACCGATCAGATCTTGTTGGACGAGATACTCGTCATTAGTAGAATAAACGACCAGATCTTGATCTCGCCATTGTAAAAAAATCAGCAATATCTTGATGACGAGATATATCGTCACTAGTTGAATTGGTCAAATTTTGATGGATGAGATATCTCGTCGAATCCATTAGAAGGGTAAAATAATGCCACTCATGCTGGTACGTTTTGAAAATTCATCCCAATTTTGCAGTTGCGTCACTTTTTTCAGGGACAGATATATGATGTATATTAAATAGCGCATACTTTAATTTAAAATTAAAGTTGCAACTTTAACATGAAATCAATGGGGAAAGCTTTCAAATAAATATTAAACTGTTAAATTAATTATAATAAAACGTTACAATAATTTTCAATACCAAAAAATGTTGCAAAAGTAGTTTTCAATAGTAAAATACATTTACAATGGTAGTTTTCAATAGTAAATACCAAAAACGTTACAATAGTTTTCAATAGTAAATTCCAAAAACATTACAATGGTAGTTTTCAATAGTAAATAACAAAAACGTTACAATATTAGTTTTAAATAATAAATACCAAAAACGTTACAATACTAGCCTTGAATAGTAAATACCAAAAATGTTACAATTGCAATTTTCAATAGTAAACGCATTATAATAGTAGTTTACATAATAAATAAATTGTAATATATTTACAATAGTAGTTGACATAGTAAATATATTGCAATATATTTGCAAAAGTAGTTGACATAGTAAATACATTGCAATATATTTACAAAAGTAGTTGAAATATTAAATACATTGCAATATATTTACAATAGTAGTTGACAAATAAATACATTAAATTGCATAGCAGTGGTAGTACAGCATTCGTAGATAACTAATTTTAACATAAACAGCATTTAATATCTGAAATGCTTACCACAATCTTTATATATATTTGTAGTTTTTTCCCATAATACAAGTAAGTCTGATAAAAGAACGGGAAACGTGATTTATTTGTGTTTTAATAAAAACTTAGTAAATTTAGGATTGAATTTCTAAAGATTTTGTTTTCTTTATGAAATAATGATATAAATATCCATGTGCTCAGATATTATGTAACATTTACAATTACTTTTTTCGAGAAATCATCCTTGTACTAAAGTCAAATGTAATATAATAATGTAATATTTTGTGTTTCATAAAATTACTTATCTTATATTTCAGAGCATACCTATCCAATTTTATCAAATACGTTGATTACAGTTTGGATATTCAAAATCTCAATCATGAACCAAATGAATTTGATAGTTTTTCAAATAATTTTCTATATGAACTTTTTCTCTTGAAATACTCGTATAGAAACTCATTTTGGTACTAGCGCATATTTTATGATAAAAATTTTGTTTATTGTCAATAGCAGGATTACAAGGACTACTGAAACCAAAAAATAAAATATTTATAAAAAATATTATGGTGGAAAATATATTTACATATTTTGCCGACATATTTTATACCCTAGAGATGTCTTGTCTTTCGACGTGACTACAAGAGATTATCGTTCTAATGTAGCGTTTTTCTATCCTGTATTTGTCTGAAAGATAGCTATTATTTCGGCATAAAACGTGAAGAATTCGCTGCATTTTTGTGCAGTCATTCCATTATGAAGCTATTGCATGTAGGAAGATATCTGACATGTAATATTTCTGCCAGTAGTTTACAATACTAAATAATGAAACCTTTATTGTAGTACATACTAAAGAATTACTATTGTAGTTTACAATAGTAAGTACTAAAAAAATTTATAACAATAGTTTACAGTAGTAAATATAAAAACTTTACAATAGTGAGCATTAAAAACTTTCCAACAGTAGGTTTACAATATCAAATACTAATTGCTTTACAATAGTAGTTTACAATATCAAATACTAATTGCTTTACAATAGTAGTTTACAATATCAAATACTAATTGCTTTACAATAGTAGTTTACAATATCAAATGCTAATTGCTTTACAATAGTAGTTTGCAATACCAAATATTAATTGCTTTACAATAATAATTTATATAATAGTAAATACTATAAATAAACAGCAGTACTCTACAGTAATGAATAATAATAACCTTATAATAGTATTTTACAATAGTAAATACCTAAATAGTAGTAATAATAATACTACAATAGTAGTTTAGAGTATCAAAAACTAAACAAATTACAATGGCAGTTTACAATAGTGAATACAAAAAACTTTACAATAGTAAATACTATAAAATTTACATTAGTAGTTTATATCAAATTAAAATAACTTTATATATAATAAATTACAATAATACATACTAAACCTCTACAGTAGTAGTTTACAATATCAAATACTAATTGCTTTACGATAGTAGTTTACAATATCTTATACTAATTGCTTTACAATAGTAGTTTATATAATAATAAATACTATAAATGAATAGTAGTACTCTACAGTAATGAATAATAATAACTTTATAATAGTATTTTACAATAGTAAATACTTAAATAGTAGTAATAATAATAATACAACAGTAGTTTAGAGTATCAAAAACTAAACAAATTACAATAGCAGTTTACAATAGTGAATACTAAAATCTTTAGATCCAGAATTAGGTGCTGCGTTGATAATTTGTTTAATTGTTTTTCATAAACATACTTCTAATTGTAAAATCTTCAATTTGTTTCTACATGTTGAACGTATCATTTATTTTACAAGGGATCTATTTGTGTAATATTAATTGTTATATATAATGTTTGTAATGAACATATTTATACGATCCTTTTATCAGATGACTTCTGTTTAAAGAACTCTTTTCGACATTCAATTAGTCGAATGAAATCTTGCATGTTTTAAGTGCAATGTTTGCAAAATTAAAATGGTTAGTTTTATGACCTAAACCACATTCCTGCTATGTTATTAGTTATTTTTCGAAAAATAAATAATTTAGAAGATCGCGCGTGTGTAGTTAAGGTTAAATTTAACCAAAGTCTACTTCACTGCCGGGTCAGTGTGGATCGATTTATGATTATTTCGATTATTCTTTTCCTGGACCTGTTATGGGCAACAGTTCTCCAGTTCTTAGTTTTGCTATTGCTCAAGTCCTTCTCTACATAGTCATTTCATCTAATCTTGTGTCTTCCTCTAGGCCTAACTCCAACTGGTCTGGCCAAAAAGTTTTGTGTAGCTCATCGGGCATCTGATTGACATTCCCAGCCTATATCATTTTCTGTATTTTGTATATTTAATAATATGTTTTCTTTTGTATTGATGATATATAGCTCGAAATTAAACCTTCGCCACATTTTATTTGTTTGTATGCCAATAAGCTTCTTACCAAATCTTATTATATAATCTTATTGGCATACAGAAGTAGTATGCAGTGGTGTATACGGGGCGGAAGTGACGTCACACCACGTGACAGGAAGTAGGCGTGTCTGAATGACGTGCGGACGTGACGTATTGTTTGTTTACATTTTGTAATTTTTTTGTCATCGACTTCGTGCAGGCGTTGAGTTGTTTCAAGATGGCGTCGTTTTGTTGCCATGGTGGTGAATCACTCGTAGTGCCACCTGGTGGAGAAATTCGAAACCCTATTATTTTTAATTAAAAAGGAATTTCGTGGATTCGAACCCGGACCATAGGATCCGAAGTCAAGTGCGCTATCCGTTAGGCTGTAAGAGAGTTAACTATGAATGGTGAATTAATGTAGTGTTTATTTCTCTTTCTTTTGGACTTGTATTTTTTCTTAGTATTAGGAATGGGTTATTTTTAGAAAATGGTTTGAATAATTGCATAGGGGTTTTAATAAATGCTTTTACAAAAGGACTTATGGCGCCATCTAGTGATTTTAAAAGTAATTAATCTAAGGAACGAATTGATTTCTTAATGCTTTTACTTTATTCATCACCAGTGACGTCAGTGTGTTTACGTTTGGGACTTGGATTTTTTTTCCTTCTGAGATTTCGATGTGACGTCACGATTATGTCCATCGAGCAAGTCTGAACTTGAAAAAGTCTACTCACAATTCTTTATGTTATGAGTATGGTAAATTGTTTACAGATCGTGAAGGCTAGGCATATTTCCGTCGATTGGAAAACGAATTAACGTATTAAAAAAAGACGAAATTTAGAAATTTTAGGTCAAAAATATACTGTGCCTTGTAGACTTGTAGCATACGAAGACGAAGGAATAAGCTATACTTTTAGCGGGTCTTCTATTGCAGCCAAGCCTTGATCTCCTAAAGTATTGGAAATAAAGGGAGAAATGGAGCGAATAATTGGTGCAAGATTTAATTTTGAGTTGGTGAAGCGTTATAAAGATGGTAAGGACTGCATAGTTGCCCATAAAAACAACGAGAAGGACTTGGAACTTTATGCACCCATAGCGTCTGTTTCATTTGGACAGAAAAGGCAATTTGTGTTTTCTAGAAAGAACTACAATTCTTTAAAAATTGTTCTGGAAAATGGAAGCTTGCTTGAGATGAAGTATCCAACAAACCAATTTTGGTTTCACAGCTTGCCCCGTGGGAATGCATTATGCCCTAGAATAAACTTAACGTTTCGTAAAATTCTTGTATAAAGCAGCGATAAACCACTTATGTGCCCCCGAACTAGAACTCAGTGTCGTACACTAGACGATATTTGGACAACGTTGCAATTGATCTTTGCCTTTCAGAATAGTATTTTTATAAATGCTTACATCTCGTTTTTAAATAAATTTTTAGCGTGTCTTACCACATATACTGTATTTTGGATTATTTGGTTTTTTTATTACATGGTTTCATAAATTTTCTTTTAAAATACAAGATCTGAAATGAAATTTTTCTTTGCTATATAGATTTATGTTGTTTTTTTTAAGTTAGATGTTTTTACTCAAAAATTAATTATACATTAGATGCTATAACACTTATTTTATAGCAGAAATTTTGTTTTAAATAATATACACTTAAGTAAGAGTAAAATTTTTGAAACTTTACAAGACAAATACTATGAATATGTTTTCTTGTACATTTGAAGAAGTTATAATAGTATAAAAAAACCATTTATTCTATAAATCTAAATTAAATGTTATTTTTTAATTAATCTTTCCTTGCATAATATTTTTACTTTGAATAAATCTTCATAAATTTTAGTGATTTAATTTATATTATATAGATTTACAAACCTGTTTTTGGATGAAATATAAGGATTTAATATTTTAAAAATTAATGTTTTTACTTAAAATTAATTATATATTAAATACTATTACACATATTTTTAATGTTGAAGATTTTTAGAAAACATTTTACAATTGAAACATATACATTAAATATTATGACAAACACTTAAATGCAGATCCATAAGGGAATATTGGAAATCTTTTTAATGCTTACACCTTTTCTATTCTAAATAAACTTTTGCTTGTCTTACCACATACACTGTATTTTGGATTATTTGGGTTTTTTTTTATTACATGGTCTTATAAATTTTCTTTTTAAAATGCAAGATCTGAAATGAAATTTTCCATGATTTTAAGATTTATGTTTTACTCAAAAATTAATTATGCATTAGATGCTATAGCACATATTTTATTGCAGAATTTTTTAATATTATACACATAAGTGAGCGTAAAATTTTTGAAACTTTACAAGACCCATATTATGAACATGTTTCCTTACACATTTGAAGTAGTGAAAAATAGTATTAAAACCCTTTATCCTGTAAAATATAAATTAAATATTATTTTTAATTAATTTTTCCTTCCATATTATTGTTTACTTTAAATAAATTTTCATTCATTTTAGTGATTTTATTTATATTATAAAGATTTACAAACTGTTTTTAACGAAATTTTCTTTGATATAGGGATTTATATTTTAAAAGTTAGATGTTTTTTACACAAAAATTAATTATATATCAAATACTATTGCACGTATTATAACATTGAAGATTTTTAGAAAGCGTTTAACAATTGAAATATATACTTTAAATATTATTACAAACATTTAAATGCAATTTGCTTTTTATTTTTTAATTTTACAATTGAGACATTTTTAAAAGTTTGGTTCTTAAAGTGCGTTTTATGCATAGTAAAAAAATTATTATAAAAACCTGTAAGAGTAAAAAGAATTTTATGCATTAATTTGAAACTTTACAAGACCCATACCACGTTTCCTTGCACATTTGAGAAGTAGTGAAATATAGAATTAAAAACCATTTGTCCTTGAAGATCTAAATTAAAAGTTCTTTTTCTTTAATGCTTTTGCAAACCACACATTTTACTAAATATGAACTTCCTCTTATTTATTTGAAATCTTTATGCACATCGTACAATTTACATTGCACAGCAAAATACCAATACTGTACGAAGCTATGAAGTATTTTACAAGATACTTTGTACTGTTTTCTTAATTTTAAGTGTTCTACATTGCTATATTAAATGGATAGTAGGTGGGTTTTCTGTTTTTGAAAATAATGTGTGCACATCTGTGCTGCTAAGCAAATTAACTTTTGCCCTTTTCTTGATATTTAATGCATAATCTAAATATTTACTCACACCGCTGATAGTTTTACCCATGAGTAAAATTAAATAATAACTGAAAATTTTAAGTATTAATGTTAATTTTAAAATGAACAAAAATTATTGAAATAATGGATTAAATCTGAATTCTATGTATTCTTAAAACAATCTCTGCAAATCCAGCAGACAATTCTTAAACAGATTGAAGGAAGCCACATGGAAACAAAGTAAATTAGAACACTTTTTAATAGTAAAAACATTATGATTAATATTTTTACAAAAATAATACATTGTAGTAAAAAAAAAACTTATTTTTACATACTTACATTTTTTTAAGAGACTTATTTCCGACAAGCCAATTATTCAATGCCATCACCTCAGCTATGGGGCAATGCAAATTATTTTTGTGATGACCACATTATAGTTTTTGGATATCTTTGTTGCTACTTAGAGCACAAAATGCATCGAATTTGGGAAACCCATATTGTTCTAAGTTGATATTCGGAATATTCAATGCATCTAAGCGTTTCTTTTCCACACAACCACCTTTGTAAGCAATTAGGTACTGAGTGACCCTCTTGGCTGCTCGTAATATTCTAAAAGCTTAGAGTCTAGATTTTCTAAGGGAGCACAATTTGCTATGTCATGGGACAGAAATGAAGTGCACATACGTAATTTTTAACATATCACACAGTTGTACGATCTTTGGCACTCAGTTTATGCTTAGACGATAAGTTAAAACGAATACTTGAAGCTACTTGCGATTTTTACAGCGATGTATGCGTATTTACGTACTAAGAAACTTTATTGAATCTGAAATCCATCAAAATGCACAATTGCACAAATATTAATCATTGCTATTGAAAAGCGTTAGCTGTTCTTGGAAAAATAATTATAAACTGGAGGCCAAGAACTGGACTATATAACACCATACACTTACTAATCAGTAAAGTTAAAATTTATCTTTTGCGTTCCATAGTTACTCACAAAAGATAAGACTAAGTAAAGAATGTACATACTCAGAAAACATGTGTTTGTGATAATGCGCGAAATAAAATTTTGTGTTGTAATACAAGATTTTAACGAAAGGATATACCTAAATGTGCGTGTGATTTTTTTTACTCTACCACGTTTATGCGCTGAATGCAATTCAATTCTACGACTAAACTTGAGCAAGAAAAAAAATATAACCAAATATAATTTATAAGAGAAACGTATTTTGACTCTTTAAAATGAGAACTGTAACGTCTTGATTCACGGGTAGCTAGACTAGTTACCATTGAAAATATCCGATTCTGGACTAAATTGGTTTATTTTACAACTTGTACAAAAAGTCGGAAAATGAATGTAAAGTTCATTAATATTAGTTCCTTGGAAGGTCCAAAGTTCTATCGAGGCGCTTAGGGCTGCTGGCGAGCCTCACAATTTCGCTCGGGGAAGTCTAACGCACGGCTACGGGTGAGCCTATTCTCAACACAAAATTACTCGAATGAGTACAGAGTTCCAAGGCAGGAAATCTCAGTCTTTCTGGACAGGATCACTACTAGGATGAACAGTTACACGGATCTCTAGGAGGGTTCTCCTTTACGGCTACGGTCGAGCCTTTCTCACTAAAATACTCCGGCGAGTATATTATCCCAAGGTGGGATAAATGCACAACAGTGAACGGATATTCACTTCAAGCTCCAAAAACGGTCTCTGGTGACCGCCTCTCCAAGCTCTCTCTCTGATCCTCTGTGATCCTCTGTCTCCGTCTCTCTCTCTCCTCTCGTCTCCTCTCGTGATCTCTCTCTTCTGTAAAAACTCTCTATATGTTGGGTGCTTATCGACTCCTCCTTTCCGTTTCTGGTCCGCCTTTTAGTCGATGCTGGATTGGGTGTTGAAGATTTCTCACGTTCTTGATTGGCTGTCTCACGTTGGTCTTTCCCCTCAACTTTTACGACAGACTTCGGCGGACTTGAAAGGGTCCATCAAACCCTGTCGGAAACTCATCATCATTTATATCAATCTTCTTGGTCTCGAAATGTCGAAGAGAGCGACAGAAAGGCGCCTGCCCTTTGTTTTGAAACCACAGCGATTTCCGACCCCTGCTGGCTGGCTGTCGTTAAGAAATCATTAAGATGTTTTCGGGTGGTCGTTATGGAGTGTGGGCTTTTCCTCTCGACACCTGAATCAACAAGATTTTCCATTTTCCCACGTTGTCGTGGTGATCGTTTCCCTAGCTGCCGTTACAGAATTCCTCCCCCCATAGAGAGATTTTGCGATGTGTTAGAGAGCAAAATCTAAAAGGAAGGGGTTAGACATACAGGAGGTCTTGACAATACTTCAGAGGCAGCTATAACTAATGGTTTTAACCTTCCAACATTTTACAAACTTATTCAATTATATAATTTACAAACACAAGCATCATTTGTATTTACATTTTACATAGATCACAATTTATACACTATTAAATATTTACAATCAAATTTTCATTTGAAGTGTCAGATGTTATTTACGACTTAAGCAATCAGCGTGCTTATTGTCTTTCCCTGCTCTGTGGACTATTGTACAGTTAAATTTTAGACTCCAGAACAAGATTGGCTGTTCATTTTTGTGTAGTCCTAATTGAGCTATGATAATCCCGATCTCTTTATCAGATGCATCTGTTTGCAAGATAAATTCCCTGCTATAGTCTGGGGGATAAAGTACGGGTTTCTCGGTGATTTCTACTTTTAGCCTATGGAATTCGTGCTTATACTCCGGTATCAGCTCTATCGCTTCCTTTCTAAAAGTTCTGCGTACGGCATCTTTATCGTACCAGGTTTTCCCTTCGTTTCGTATGTCTGAAACTCGTTCATAGTCCAATTCAGGACAACGCTTCAAACCATTTAATTCTAACATGCACTCAGTCACGACATTTTCTTCCTTCTCCGGTTCTACCCAATGTTCAAAAAGTAAGGTTTCGGGGGTTCGAAGATTATTTCTGCGTACGAGTTTAGTCGTGATTAATTTTGTGGACTCATGATTCACCGTTCTTAATGCTAAGGGAGCTGCAGGTAGATTTTTCTCCCAATCTAATCCCGATTTCAAACATAAAACCTTCGATAATCTTTTCACAGGACTATGCCACCTCTCTACTGGGTTACTTTGTGGGTGTCTAACAGAGCTGTGCGTAACCTTAATGCCAAATTTTCCAAAAAACGTGGTGGTCAAATTGCTCGTGAAACAAGTGCCTAAGTCACACTGTATTTCTCTGGGAAATCCCAATCTACTAAATATAATCATGAGGGACTCCACTATCGATTCTGAACTGATGTCGCGAACGGGTATCGCTTCAGGATATTTTGAGGCCATGCAGATAGCAGTTACTAGATATCTATTATCCTTACTTGAATAAGGAAGGGGTCCTACGATATCTACATTAATTTTCGAGAAGATCTCTTTAATCACCGGCACTAATTTTAATGGGGCTTTCTTCTTTTCCCTTGGTTTTCCCACTCTCTGGCACGGGTCACATGTTCTGACGTATTCTTCAGCATCCTTAATGCAGTTCGGCCAAAAATAATATCTCAATAGTTTATCTTTGGTTTTTGTCGAGCCTAAATGTGCGGCTACTTCTTCGTGGCATAACCTTAGAATTTCATCCCTCATTCTTGCGGGAATGACTAATTGTTTCCTTTCCTCACCTCGGTGATCTGCGGTTATCCTAAACAACAAATTTTTATCCACCCTGTATTCCTGAGTTCGCTTTTCTTCCATTTTTTCCCACAGCGTACTCAATTCAGAGCATTCCTTTTGTGCGTTGGAAAACTCCTCGGGGGTTACTTTCAAAATCGCAATTGTATGCTTTTCAGCAGGGGGTAGATGAATGGGAAGCTCGCGCTCCTGGCTATTCGATTGAAGAGGTGGTTTTTCGCTAACGCAGTTGGGGGTTTTGAGTTTCTCCAAACTCCCTGATCTTTTGTTTCCCCTGTTTTGACTACGCGTAACGACAGCATTAACTAAATGTGGGTTTTTCTTTGCCTCCTCGAGCAATTCTTGGGTCGAGTTTCCCAGGAGATAATGGTTCAATTCTACCGTTTTATCCACTACCGCTGCTTTAGTGATTATCTTGCCGAATTTTTCACTTTCTAAACTAATTGTTGCTATCGGTAAACATCGGAAATGATTTTCCAGAGCCTGTTTCAACCAAACTGTTTCTCCGGTGTAATCATCTGGTCTTACTAAGTGGTTGGGAGCTACGTCCAAACTGGTTCCACTATCTCTCAATATCACGGTATTTATCCCATTAACTTTAGCCTCACTCAGATAAGGGGCAAATGAAGGTGCGAAATTCTCCTCCATCTTTAAATGATTCACGCGTTCGTGATTCGGGTTTCTCCTTAATTCAGGGCATTGCGGTCTCAGATGATCCGTCGAATGGCATATGTAACACGCCGGCGCTGTTCGCCGTTCAAATTCTCGCTTCCTCCACTTTTGCTCATTAGGATTTGGGTTCCTCCAATTCGAGCGTTCGCTCTTTTCTGGCTCAAATTTCCTCACTACTGCAGGTCTGTTGTCAGGTTTTGGCTTATCTGGGAAACGTTTTTCTGGGAACTTAGCTGTGAGAGGTCTCCTGACAGTGCGTCTAGCGGCTTCATATTGGTCTAATTTAAATACTAATTCTTCGGGGTCTACTATGGCTGCCCACTGATCTATGAAATGCTCCTTAATCTCAGGAGAAACTCTCCTTTTTATTTGATCCGTTAGCATTAGATTTTTGAGGTCCTCAAAACTTTCCACTCCGACTCCATCTAGCCATCCCTCTAAGTAACTCCTTAATTCAAATATTAGATCTTTCCAGGGCGCTCCTGATCGTCTATGATGCTGTGTAAATTTGGTTCGGAATGTTTCCGGATTTAATTTAAATCTATTTAGGAGGGTACTCTTAACATGATCGTAATCTTCTGATTTTTCAGGGGGCTCTCTCATGATAATATCTGCAATATCCATCGGGAGTAGGTAAAGAAGGTGAGTCACCCAATCAACCTCATCTATTCCCATCTTTTTCGCCTGTCTTTCAAACAAGGTGAGAAATAGGGCCATGTCTCCTTTTTCTGGGTCAAATTTCTGCATTACGGATTTCAAGTTTTTCGTTGGTCTAGAATTATCCGTTTGTGACGAACCTAAGCTATTTGTTTCAGCAGCTTGCGTAATTCTGAGTTTTTCTAACTCGAACATTCGAATTCGCTCTTCTCGCTCTTCCGCCTCCCTAGCATTTCTCTCGGCTATCTCCCGTTCCTCTCTAGCCTGTCTCATCTCCCGTTCCTCTCTAGCATTTCTCTCGGCTATCTCCCGTTCCTCTCTAGCCTGTCTCATCTCCCGTTCCTCTCTAGCATTTCTCTCGGCTATCTCCCGTTCCTCAACTATAACCTGCAACTGAGCCTTCACCCATTCTTCGTCGTATTGTGGATGCTCTGATATCTTTATGGTTATATCTAACACCCTATCATTAGGTCCTAGGTCGATACCTAACTCATAAGCGAGTTTCTGCAAATCTGCCTTACGTTGCCTTGCTAAAAATGCCATTTTAAAATTCTCCTGTCCCTTACACACAATTATACACACAATAATATACTAATATATGTGACCAATACTTAAAACACAATGCAACACTATAAAACAATGTACCTTAAATTTCAAAACAATCTTAACTCAAATTTCACAAAATATACTAAGCGTAACTCTACACAGAATACTTCGGTAACTTTTAGATTACAACAGTACTTAATTTCAATAAATGACCTTTACTCTAATTTCAAAGGAAAGTTCTTCCTGAATTGATAATACAATACTTTTCTAAATTTTTCAAATCAAGCACTTTGCTAAATGTTGCAACCACTCAATTACACATACAATATAATTTCATTAAGACAATTTTAAATTCCTAGCACATTAATTGACTACAATTTTTGCCTCTAAAGTAAAATCAAGCCTTACCTGCTGTCGTGCTGCACAGGATCTCGTCACTTTCATCTACTTCAGATCAGGGTTATTGGTCGGTCACTTTCCACACAAAACTTGGTCTTCTATTTCTTTTTCGGGACTCGGCGTCTTCCGTAACTGTATTTCGGACCAGGCGTCCTTTTCTCCGGGACTGGATGTCGAACGAAGTCGCTACTTCTCCGGGACTGGATGTCGGTCGGTTCGATACTCCTTCAGAACTGGATGTCGAACGAAGTCGCTACTTCTCCGGGACTGGATGTCGGTCGGTTCGATGCTCCTTCAGAACTGGATGTCGAACGAAGTCAATCGGTTCCGCTACTTCAGGACTGGGCGTCGGTCGGTTCGATACTCCTTCAGAACTGGATGTCGAACGAAGTCGCTACTTCTCCGGGACTGGATGTCGGTCGGTTCCGCTACTTCAGGACTGGGTGTCGATCGCTTCCGCTACTGCTTTACGACTGGGTGTCGATCGCTTCCGCTACTGCTTTACGACTGGGTGTCGATCGCTTCCGCTACTGCTTTACGACTGGGTGTCGATCGCTTCCGCTACTGCTTTACGACTGGGTGTCGATCGCTTCCGCTACTGCTTTACGACTGGGTGTCGATCGCTTCCGTTACTTCTTCACGACTGGGTGTCGATCTCTTCCGCTGCCACCAGAAAGTTAACTAGTCTGTAACGTCTTGATTCACGGGTAGCTAGACTAGTTACCATTGAAAATATCCGATTCTGGACTAAATTGGTTTATTTTACAATTTGTACAAAAAGTCGGAAAATGAATGTAAAGTTCATTAATATTAGTTCCTTGGAAGGTCCAAAGTTCTATCGAGGCGCTTAGGGCTGCTGGCGAGCCTCACAATTTCGCTCGGGGAAGTCTAACGCACGGCTACGGGAGAGCCTATTCTCAACACAAAATTACTCGAATGAGTACAGAGTTCCAAGGCAGGAAATCTCAGTCTTTCTGGACAGGATCACTACTAGGATGAACAGTTACACGGATCTCTAGGAGGGTTCTCCTTTACGGCTACGGTCGAGCCTTTCTCACTAAAATACTCCGGCGAGTATAGGATCCCAAGGTGGGATAAATGCACAACAGTGAACGGATATTCACTTCAAGCTCCAAAAACGGTCTCTGCTGACCGCCTCTCCAAGTTCTCTCTCTGATCCTCTGTGATCCTCTGTCTCCGTCTCTCTCTCTCCTCTCGTCTCCTCTCGTGATCTCTCTCTTCTGTAAAAACTCTCTATATGTTGGGTGCTTATCGACTCCTCCTTTCCGTTTCTGGTCCGCCTTTTAGTCGATGCTGGATTGGGTGTTGAAGATTTCTCACGTTCTTGATTGGCTGTCTCACGTTGGTCTTTCCCCTCAACTTTTACGACAGACTTCGGCGGACTTGAAAGGGTCCATCAAACCCTGTCGGAAACTCATCATCATTTATATCAATCTTCTTGGTCTCGAAATGTCGAAGAGAGCGACAGAAAGGCGCCTGCCCTTTGTTTTGAAACCACAGCGATTTCCGACCCCTGCTGGCTGGCTGTCGTTAAGAAATCATTAAGATGTTTTCTTAACGACAGCCAGAGGCAAAGACTTGTGTGTGCACACAAATAAAATAATTCAATTTGTTGATGTAATTTTAGAAAAAATAAAACTGCAGAATCAAGAGAATTCAGTATACTTTAAAGTTCTCATTTTAAAGAGTCAAAATACGTTTCTCTTATAAATTATATTTGGTTATATTTTTTTTCTTGCTCAAGTTTAGTCGTAGAATTGAATTGCATTCAGCGCATAAACGTGGTAGAGTAAAAAAAATCACACGCACATTTAGGTATATCCTTTCGTTAAAATCTTGTATTACAACACAAAATTTTATTTCGCGCATTATCACAAACACATGTTTTCTGAGTATGTACATTCTTTACTTAGTCTTATCTTTTGTGAGTAACTATGGAACGCAAAAGATAAATTTTAACTTTACTGATTAGTAAGTGTATGGTGTTATATAGTCCAGTTCTTGGCCTCCAGTTTATAATTATTTTTCCAAGAACAGCTAACGCTTTTCAATAGCAATGATTAATATTTGTGCAATTGTGCATTTTGATGGATTTCAGATTCAATAAAGTTTCTTAGTACGTAAATACGCATACATCGCTGTAAAAATCGCAAGTAGCTTCAAGTATTCGTTTTAACTTATCGTCTAAGCATAAACTGAGTGCCAAAGATCGTACAACTGTGTGATATGTTAAAAATTACGTATGTGCACTTCATTTCTGTCCCATGACATAGCAAATTGTGCTCCCTTAGAAAATCTAGACTCTAAGCTTTTAGAATATTACGAGCAGCCAAGAGGGTCACTCAGTACCTAATTGCTTACAAAGGTGGTTGTGTGGAAAAGAAACGCTTAGATGCATTGAATATTCCGAATATCAACTTAGAACAATATGGGTTTCCCAAATTCGATGCATTTTGTGCTCTAAGTAGCAACAAAGATATCCAAAAACTATAATGTGGTCATCACAAAAATAATTTGCATTGCCCCATAGCTGAGGTGATGGCATTGAATAATTGGCTTGTCGGAAATAAGTCTCTTAAAAAAATGTAAGTATGTAAAAATAAGTTTTTTTTTTACTACAATGTATTATTTTTGTAAAAATATTAATCATAATGTTTTTACTATTAAAAAGTGTTCTAATTTACTTTGTTTCCATGTGGCTTCCTTCAATCTGTTTAAGAATTGTCTGCTGGATTTGCAGAGATTGTTTTAAGAATACATAGAATTCAGATTTAATCCATTATTTCAATAATTTTTGTTCATTTTAAAATTAACATTAATACTTAAAATTTTCAGTTATTATTTAATTTTACTCATGGGTAAAACTATCAGCGGTGTGAGTAAATATTTAGATTATGCATTAAATATCAAGAAAAGGGCAAAAGTTAATTTGCTTAGCAGCACAGATGTGCACACATTATTTTCAAAAACAGAAAACCCACCTACTATCCATTTAATATAGCAATGTAGAACACTTAAAATTAAGAAAACAGTACAAAGTATCTTGTAAAATACTTCATAGCTTCGTACAGTATTGGTATTTTGCTGTGCAATGTAAATTGTACGATGTGCATAAAGATTTCAAATAAATAAGAGGAAGTTCATATTTAGTAAAATGTGTGGTTTGCAAAAGCATTAAAGAAAAAGAACTTTTAATTTAGATCTTCAAGGACAAATGGTTTTTAATTCTATATTTCACTACTTCTCAAATGTGCAAGGAAACGTGGTATGGGTCTTGTAAAGTTTCAAATTAATGCATAAAATTCTTTTTACTCTTACAGGTTTTTATAATAATTTTTTTACTATGCATAAAACGCACTTTAAGAACCAAACTTTTAAAAATGTCTCAATTGTAAAATTAAAAAATAAAAAGCAAATTGCATTTAAATGTTTGTAATAATATTTAAAGTATATATTTCAATTGTTAAACGCTTTCTAAAAATCTTCAATGTTATAATACGTGCAATAGTATTTGATATATAATTAATTTTTGTGTAAAAAACATCTAACTTTTAAAATATAAATCCCTATATCAAAGAAAATTTCGTTAAAAACAGTTTGTAAATCTTTATAATATAAATAAAATCACTAAAATGAATGAAAATTTATTTAAAGTAAACAATAATATGGAAGGAAAAATTAATTAAAAATAATATTTAATTTATATTTTACAGGATAAAGGGTTTTAATACTATTTTTCACTACTTCAAATGTGTAAGGAAACATGTTCATAATATGGGTCTTGTAAAGTTTCAAAAATTTTACGCTCACTTATGTGTATAATATTAAAAAATTCTGCAATAAAATATGTGCTATAGCATCTAATGCATAATTAATTTTTGAGTAAAACATAAATCTTAAAATCATGGAAAATTTCATTTCAGATCTTGCATTTTAAAAAGAAAATTTATAAGACAATGTAATAAAAAAAAACCCAAATAATCCAAAATACAGTGTATGTGGTAAGACAAGCAAAAGTTTATTTAGAATAGAAAAGGTGTAAGCATTAAAAAGATTTCCAATATTCCCTTATGGATCTGCATTTAAGTGTTTGTCATAATATTTAATGTATATGTTTCAATTGTAAAATGTTTTCTAAAAATCTTCAACATTAAAAATATGTGTAATAGTATTTAATATATAATTAATTTTAAGTAAAAACATTAATTTTTAAAATATTAAATCCTTATATTTCATCCAAAAACAGGTTTGTAAATCTATATAATATAAATTAAATCACTAAAATTTATGAAGATTTATTCAAAGTAAAAATATTATGCAAGGAAAGATTAATTAAAAAATAACATTTAATTTAGATTTATAGAATAAATGGTTTTTTTATACTATTATAACTTCTTCAAATGTACAAGAAAACATATTCATAGTATTTGTCTTGTAAAGTTTCAAAAATTTTACTCTTACTTAAGTGTATATTATTTAAAACAAAATTTCTGCTATAAAATAAGTGTTATAGCATCTAATGTATAATTAATTTTTGAGTAAAAACATCTAACTTAAAAAAAACAACATAAATCTATATAGCAAAGAAAAATTTCATTTCAGATCTTGTATTTTAAAAGAAAATTTATGAAACCATGTAATAAAAAAACCAAATAATCCAAAATACAGTATATGTGGTAAGACACGCTAAAAATTTATTTAAAAACGAGATGTAAGCATTTATAAAAATACTATTCTGAAAGGCAAAGATCAATTGCAACGTTGTCCAAATATCGTCTAGTGTACGACACTGAGTTCTAGTTCGGGGGCACATAAGTGGTTTATCGCTGCTTTATACAAGAATTTTACGAAACGTTAAGTTTATTCTAGGGCATAATGCATTCCCACGGGGCAAGCTGTGAAACCAAAATTGGTTTGTTGGATACTTCATCTCAAGCAAGCTTCCATTTTCCAGAACAATTTTTAAAGAATTGTAGTTCTTTCTAGAAAACACAAATTGCCTTTTCTGTCCAAATGAAACAGACGCTATGGGTGCATAAAGTTCCAAGTCCTTCTCGTTGTTTTTATGGGCAACTATGCAGTCCTTACCATCTTTATAACGCTTCACCAACTCAAAATTAAATCTTGCACCAATTATTCGCTCCATTTCTCCCTTTATTTCCAATACTTTAGGAGATCAAGGCTTGGCTGCAATAGAAGACCCGCTAAAAGTATAGCTTATTCCTTCGTCTTCGTATGCTACAAGTCTACAAGGCACAGTATATTTTTGACCTAAAATTTCTAAATTTCGTCTTTTTTTAATACGTTAATTCGTTTTCCAATCGACGGAAATATGCCTAGCCTTCACGATCTGTAAACAATTTACCATACTAATAACATAAAGAATTGTGAGTAGACTTTTTCAAGTTCAGACTTGCTCGATGGACATAATCGTGACGTCACATCGAAATCTCAGAAGGAAAAAAAATCCAAGTCCCAAACGTAAACACACTGACGTCACTGGTGATGAATAAAGTAAAAGCATTAAGAAATCAATTCGTTCCTTAGATTAATTACTTTTAAAATCACTAGATGGCGCCATAAGTCCTTTTGTAAAAGCATTTATTAAAACCCCTATGCAATTATTCAAACCATTTTCTAAAAATAACCCATTCCTAATACTAAGAAAAAATACAAGTCCAAAAGAAAGAGAAATAAACACTACATTAATTCACCATTCATAGTTAACTCTCTTACAGCCTAACGGATAGCGCACTTGACTTCGGATCCTATGGTCCGGGTTCGAATCCACGAAATTCCTTTTTAATTAAAAATAATAGGGTTTCGAATTTCTCCACCAGGTGGCACTACGAGTGATTCACCACCATGGCAACAAAACGACGCCATCTTGAAACAACTCAACGCCTGCACGAAGTCGATGACAAAAAAAATTCCAAAATGTAAACAGACAATACGTCACGTCCGCACGTCATTCAGACACGCCCACTTCCTGTCACGTGGTGTGACGTCACTTCCGCCCCGTATACACCACTGCATACTACTTAGACTTTACTTAGCTGCACCAAATTACCTTCTTACTTACCCAAAGTTCTACCCGATTTTATCACTTCGGAGATGCTGCTTAACCTTCCAAGTGGTTTCGGCGAGATATTTCAAGATGTGATCAATTTTGCTAATGACGAGATATCTCGTCATCAAGATATCGTCAACTTCTTTTATGTTGACAAGATCAAGATCTGGTCGGTTTTCTACAAATGATGAAATATATCGTCCATGAAGATCAGGTCAATTTTGCTAATGACGAGATACCTCGTCGAGATAGCCACCAGGAGGGTCAAGGCTTCAATAAATGTTAGCATTTCCCTTAGAAAAAAAATTCTTTCATTTCACTAATTAAGAAAACATTTTTATTTGAAATGGTTTCAGTCTTAGAATACTTCTAACAATTTTTACAATTCCCATATACACATACAATTGAAAAGCTATATCTTTCATTAGGAATCACCTCGTACATAACTACAGACGTTAAGAATTCTGCAAAGCAACTACTTTTCGAGACCTGTATATTGTTGCTTTATGAATCTTGCCTATTCTGCATTTCCTGCATTCTTGCATTTTCTGTATATAACAACGTTAAAATCATGTTCATAACTTTGCTAAGAATCCTGTATACAACTACTTTTAGAACTATGTATAAAACTACTTTACTAATCCCGTATATAATTGCATTACTAATCCTATATATAACTACGTTATGAATCGTATCTAACTACATTACGAACCATGTATATAGCAATTTCATGCACAATGGTACCCTTTACTTCATATGATTTTTATATAGCAGGCTATTACCTATAAATTAGACATATTCCTATAGCATTCAACTAATAGATTTTGTATTGCAAATTCAAATATTGTCAAGCAGTAATGGTATATCACGCTGATATCAAGAAATAGGAGAAATCTTGACTCAGCAATCTGATCTTCCAAAGGAAGATTGTACAGATATCCATTTATTGCTTATATGGAGAAACAGGATGAAAAGAGTTACATGCTGCATATGACGTACTCAATTCTCGATGTTACTAAGACCTGGGTAAATAATATTGCTTGGAATATTTGTTGCGAAACAAGGAACATTATACGACTAATGGGCTTACAGAATTGTCCTATCAATAACATTAAGTCCCGTTCTATATAAAAGAAGTTCTGTTTCGCTGATATATTACCTTGTATTACTTTATAAGTGTAATATTTTCTCAATTTTATGATATATCTGGGGCAGAGTATTCTTTACTTTTTTACATTGATTTTATTAATATTACACTGTTTATAACTTGAAAAAGAGTGAAATATTATAAACATCTGTTGATGAAGGTGATGACATATATGATGGTTGAACGTTAACATCTCTGAATCTCAAGGCAAACGAGAGAATAAATTTATTTTCAGGTTAGTGATACGTCAATTAATTTCTATTACGCTTTATATAATTAACGGAAGAGAATGAAGAGTTTAGTAATTTCTATCATCGAATTGTTAAATATATATTCGGAATATTATATACTTTTATGATTAAATTAACATAATAAAATTCGAAAGGTTTATAATTCAATCAATAGCTAAACAATTTTTAAATTTTTCATTTTAATAGCATATTAACACAATAATAAGTATAAAGTGGGATAAATTAAGTTAAAAGTGTAGTATAAGAAGTTAGGAATTTTTAATCAACTTAAGTGTTTGAACTTCAGCAGAAGATGTGGAAGGCAATACAACTTTGTCTAACAAAAAGTATTTCATGGTGAAGATTGGTTACACTGCTATCTAAACTACTGTTCTGTAAAATAATTTTCGCAGTGGTGGATAATTGCAATCTAATAATCATCCATATTTAGCATAGTTGATTTCAATAGATTCTACCACTAGTTGATCTATTACCAACTGCGTGAGAACTGTATTAAGATCACAAGTGTACCTCTTTTAATGCAATGCATATTACAAGATGCATATCGGGTTTTGCTCAAAATGTAGTTTATAACCATTTTGGCTACGTTTGGAATTTAATCTAATTAACATTGACCAATTAACTATCATATACCAATTCGGAATTCGTTCGTCTAAACTTTTATTGACTAAACAAATCAAGTGACGTCATGTTCAGACATACGGGAAGCACGTTCTAAAGCAGAAACACTACTGCCACCTGCATTTCGCATTACAGACAATGCCTCTCATAGTAAATTGTGTCCCATACAAGCATAACAATTACGTCAATACTGTAAGTGGTTTCATGTAGATGCAAGTACAAATCATGACATATTCGAGTAGTTTATTATTGTTTCCTTCCCACAACACACATAATTGTTATATAGCCACATGCATTTCTTGGAAAATCCTTCAATATATACTATTGGTAAAAGAAGGTCTAAACTGATTAGAAGTCATGTCTGGAAGACTTGCTTGCAGAACATATGTATGAATATACGCTCCTCAGAGGATTAACTATCCAATCAGTTTCGACGAGATATCTCGTCCATCACGATCTGACTCCTTTTGTTAATGACGTGAAATTTCGTCATCAAGATATTGTCGATTTGTTTTATGATGACAAGATCAAGATCTGGTCAGTTTTTCTAATGACAAGATATCCATCAAGGTCTGGTCAGGTTTGCTAATGACGAGATATCTAGTCGAGACAACCACCAGAAAGCTAGCCACCGGGAAAGCTATTAACCCTCCAAGTGATTTCAAAGAGATATCTTGTCCAACAAAATCTGACCAATTTTGTTTATGGTGAATAATCTTGTCTTCAAGACACTGATTTTTTTAGGATGACGAGATCAAGATCTGGTCAATCTTTCTAAGGAGGTAAGATACCTCGTCGAGACAGTCACTAGAAGGGTTGAAAACATTAAGAAGATTTAAAACCCCTTACGCATTCGATAGGTGATTGCTAAAGTACTATTAGCCTGAACCACCCCATCCAACCTTCACAAAAGTATGCGGCAACAATCGAAAGAACGAACTAACCACAACAGAGAAAAACATCCCCTTCTGTTAGTTTGCTGTGGATGCGATTACAAGATATTGCCGATTTTTTATGATGACGAGATAAAGATCGGTCAGTTTTCTTCAAATGACGAGATACCTCGTCCATAAAGATCTAGTTAGTTTCGCAAATGACGAGATGCCTTGTCGACAAAACCACCAGGAAGGTTAAAAACGCAATTAACCCTCCAAGTAGTTTCGACGAGATATCTCGACCATCAAAATGTGGCCAGTTTTGCTAGTGACGAGATACCTCGTCGAGGCAACCACCAGGAAGGTTAAAAAATCAAGGAACCCTCCAAGTAGTTTCGACGAGATATATGGTCCATGCAGATCCGACCAATTTTGCACATGACGAGATAAATCGTCATAAAGATATCGCCAATTTTTTTATCACAACAGGATAAAGATCTGGTCAGTGTTTTAATGACGAGATATCTCGTCCATCATAATATGGTCAGTTTTGCCAGATACGAGATACCTCGTAGAGACTATTACCACGAAGGTTAACCCTCCAAGTGGTTACAAGATATATTATGTCCGTAAAGGTCCAACCAAGTTTGTTGATGAGAGATATCTCGTCGTCAAAATACAGACAATTTTTTTATGATGACGAGATCAATATCTGGTCAGTGTTCTTCTAAGGACGAATTATCTCGCCATCAACATCTGGTCATTTTTCTCCTAAGACCGAGATATATCGTCCATTAACATCTGGTCAGGTTTATTAATGAGACGAGATACCTCGCCTAAACAACAAACTAGGAAGGTTAAGAACCGCAAATAATCTTCCAAATCGTTTCGACGAGATATTTCGTCCATCAAGATCTGGCCAATTTGGTTAATGTATCCAAATCCTCATTCTCAAGATAATGCCAATTTGTTTATCATAACAGGATAAAGATCTGGTCATTTTTTTAAAGATGAGATACCTCGTCCATCAAGATGTGGTCAGTTTTGCTAGTGACGAAATACCTAGTCGAGACAACAACCACCAGGAGGATTAAAACCCCTCTACGTGATTGCTAAAGTACTATTACCCGAGCCACTCCATCCAACCTTTACAAAAGTACTCGGGAACAATCGAAAGAACGAACTAACCACAACCGAACCAAACAATAAAAAAACCACCCCCTCTGTTGGTTTGCCGTGGATGCGATTACAAAAGCATGGCTGAACGCAGCACGTGTCTCTATTGATTCTCCAAGCGACGGAGGGGGGAAGCGAATGAAACTTAGGGAGCCATAAGTGTTCTGGATAAGAAACTTTTAGGAGTCTTTCAGGGGTGTGAAACGATCAATAAGGAGGGAGAAGGAACGTATTGGAGTATCGAGAAAGAAATAAGCTTTAACTCTCGAAGCTGGAAATATATATAGATTTCAATCTGCACAATGAACAGACCTGCGGATTTGTGATCCTCGAGCTGTGGCTTGGAAGGAAGGAAAAAGATTTATTTTTGACTTCTGGAGAGCGAAACAATAGAAAGAATTAGTCTGCAGTTTTCTCGGACTAAAGGGATAGTTCGTCTGGAGGTCTGGTGTTTTAATGGAAACTAGCAGACCCTCGTATATATGCGATTAACTTTCTTAATTTCTTATATCTATTGATGCCAAAGTTCGTTACTCCCATTTCATACCTTATTTCAATATAATTACAATGAAAATAGCCTCCTTATTCATGATGAATATTTTATCTATTCAATTTAACGTCAAACATGGTAAGTCATGCATGGAAGACAAGTTTGAACAATATATGTATGCATGTGCGTCCCTAAAAGGATTAACCCTCTATGTGGTTTCGACGAGATATGTCGTCCATCAACATTTGACCCATTTTTTAATGACGAGGTATATGGTCGTCAAGTTGTTGCCAATATCTTTATGATGTTGAGATTAAGATGTAGTCAGTTTTCTTCTCATGACGAGATTAAGATGTAGTCAGTTTTCTTCTAATGACGAGATCAGGATCTGGTTAGTTTTCTTCAAATAATGAGACATCTCTTCCATCAAGATCTGGTCTGTTTTGTAAATGACGAGATATCTCGTCCATCATGATCTAGTCCGTTTTGCAAATAACGAGATAGATCGTCATCAAGATACTGCCAATTTCGTGATGATGACGAGATCAAGATCAGGTCAGTTTTCTTCTATATCTCGTCCATCAAGATCTGGTCAGTTTTCTTCTATATCTCGTCCATCAAGATCTGGTAAGTTTTCTTCTATAACTCGTCCATCAAGATCTGGTCAGTTTTGCTAAGGACCTCGTCGAAACAACCACCAGGAAGGTTTGGAGCTAGATTGCTTTAAATCGCAGAACCGAAGTGTTATCTATTTCACATGTGTAAAGTTTTGATGTTGTTTGAAAGAAGAAATTTGAGTGAGTACTTGAGGGGTAAATTGTGTTATTTGGTTGTGTTTTTAAAATTTTGATAGGCATTAAAAATGGCAGGAAATAAACAGCATTTTCGACATATACTCTTTATTCCGGAAAAGGCAAGAATTCTTCACAGACGCGAAAGAAGATATGTATTGTATATGGTGAGGGTGCCTTTGACGATTCCACGTGCCGTAACTGGTTCAGAAAGTTTCATCACAGGATCAGTTTTTTAACCAGAAACCTCAGAACTTCTACGAATTGGAGATTATGCAGTTACCGGAGAGATAGAGAAAGGTCATCGAACAGAATGGCACATACTATATTGATTAAATGTATTTTTTAATAGTAAATAAACATTTTCTTTAACTTTTGTCACAGAAACGGGACTAACTTTTGCATTAACCCAATACAATAAACTCATTCAAAAATATGTAACAGCATTTCGTTTACTTTTAGTGGAGTTAATTCTTTTTTCCAATAAAATGTATGGTAAAAAAAGAGCACATCTAAATCATGTTACCCAAATGAGACTCCAAATGTCTTTTTATCCCATTCCCTTGTTGAAAGACGGTGAGTTATTTTTTCATGATCTACCTATTTTCGTTCGTATTTCCTATTCTGCGCTGATTTCTTTCTTGCAAATTTTTCATTGCTTTCTATCACCAGACTTCTTAATTTCAACAGAGTGGCGAGTTCTTCCGTGTACTTTTAGCATTGTGTAGCTACATAATTCAAATTAAGCATACTTAAACTAAGTCCCAGAATCTCATTTCGAGTACTTTCTACTTCTATTTCTGTCTACTTTGTTGTTAGTACTTATCTTATCATACCGATAAATTGGAGGACGGTGGACAGTCAGTTCCGAAAATGAATCTCGGACTAGCATCAAGTTGGTGAAATATTTGAAACGTGTCTTTGTGACAGTATAAATATAGATTGCATGAAGTGAGAATTGCATAACTGCGAAAGCTATCAAACAACGCTACAATCACATTCCTTCAATCAATAAATTTATTCTACAATATTAATTTCAAACTGCATTTCAGTCGTTCAAACGGTAAGTTAATTGTTGAATATTCACACATAATAAACAATCCTTCAAACTTCCTGTCTGCTTCATTCATTCCACAATCCAACATCCAGTCCGAATATTCATTTCAAAATTAGGATTTGTGCCCACAAAACCTACCAATTTTTTTAAACCTGGAATCAGCTGCTTAAAAATAAAGTTAGGTTTATTTGAAGTGGACGCCGATATAAATACGACGCCAGGATAGGTAATTGTCCTCAATCCTTAAGAAAGGAGTCGCACATATTGTACACAGAGCTGCAAAGTTCGGTGTTATTATTGTATAGAACCGACACACCATGGTCCGTTCCCATCCTACCTAACGAGGTTTAAAAAAATCAGTTCAGAAAATTGCTCCTGTGGTGAAATCGGCACACCTCTACATTACATTACAGTCTGCCCCCTTACAGCATCATGGCATATGAGGACGCCTGCCGACCACCTTCAAATCGCATGGCTCAGGAACATTGCTACTACCAAGGGCTCGAGGATCAAAATTATTAACATGATGAGATTCATTGAGAATCATCAGGACTTGATCATCCAAAGAGACTGAAAAACCTACTTTTTTTCTTCTCTCATGTTGTATATATGTATATAGTGTAACTTAGTATAATATAGATGTAATTACTGTATAGATATAATAATGTATAAATGTAACGTGCTCTAAATTCTGGATAGACATGTCACCTCGGTGGCATGCTCTATTCATCCCAACCACATTTATTTAAACTGGTACAGTGTCTCACGACACTAGGCACGGGAATGTGAGTTGGTGTTAGTTAGTTAGAACCGACACACAAGCTGTACATCATTACCGCTAAATCGAAGCATTGTTTGAATTGGTGTATTTTGCTTCATTCTCGGGATACAGATGAATGGAAAGCTGTTATTTGGAATGATGGATCACGTTTTTCACTCTTTCAATATGATGGACGCGTTTAGATTTGGCAACAATCCAGCTAATCTTTTTGACGAACTGGATTGTTCAGAGTAAAATTCCTTGGAGGTTCAATATTGTACGGATTATTTTTAATGGAAACTTGGTCCCTTGGTAATTTTGCCGCAAAGCTTGAAACGTTAAGCACGTTAATTTAAAATGTAAACTGCCTTGTTTTACGAATCAATTTTAAAATTATGTTTAATGTTTTAAAGCAATAGTTCCCAAAGTGGGGTCTGTGGTAAGCATGTAATATTTTACTTGTAAAAACACAGAACTTCTTAGATAAAGTAAACAAACCCAGCCATATCCCTCTGTTCTATTTTCTCCCTAAATTTTATAATTTAAAACAATCAGTAGGAGATTCCAGACTTATTGATTTGAAACTGACTTGAAGTTGAGAATGGTTTAATACTAAAATTATCAAACATTAAACCAAACGTTGCTGAGCTAATTGCTAAAAGCAACACCTTTCGTTCATATTATAAATTTACAAGTCGAGGTTCTTTTTTATTTTAAATAATAAATAAGAGTCGGTATATAGCGTTTCCTTTATATTTCAGATTTCTAGGTTTTTTTTCAGAACTTTAAATGGCATATATATCACTAATACTTAATGTGAAGGTTTAACACTCTTTGATCTATTTAACATTGATCTATTTTACTTTCGATAATAAGGTGAAAGACAAGGATCACTATGGATTTACACAGGTTTTATTAGTTCCATTTAATTTCATAATCCCAAGGTATCCGTGATTTTAATTTTGTTCTTGTACTGTTTTAAACTATTGTGTTTGCTTAACTGGAAGTTCTTTGCATTTTTATTTCCGATGGCAGACTTGCCAATAAACAAAACAGAAATATAAAAAAGTATAGAAACTCATCAGGCGAGCTATATAAAAAATCAAATCTCAGGACGATACAAAACATTTATTTGCAGACAAGAAATGAAAACGGTGCACATCTCCAAACGGACAACAGAACGATTGCCCTCTCGCTTCTTAACAGAAACAGACACTTTCCAACGGGGCACCTGCGCAGAAAAGAGCATGGTTAGCACCTTGGAACCAGCTGATGAACAGTTCCTTGTTCCGTTCGCGGAGGAGAGAAGAAAAACACTGGTGTTCTGCTACAACAGTAAAATTCTAAAGTGAAAAAAGTCGTCTTATCCAACTCTTACTTCGCAACAACACTTCGGTTGTTTTACGTCTGCCTATCAACAAATGCCCTCATAAGAACCGTACATCCATTTAGAGGACAATTTAATGTAGTCTCTTGATAATATTCAATTCATTTCTGTCTCCATCTAAACATAGTTTTTCTTATTTGAACCTAAACTTCCTAAAGATCCAGGAACACAGACTGGCCATATTAATGCCCAATTGTATCAAGATATTTTGCATTCTGGAAATCAAGTTTTTTAGAAGGTTATGTGTATTATATTGCAGTATATGTTGGTTGCTCCATTTTGTCTGAATCTGCGACTACTCGAATGGTTTTATAAAGTGTAACTACGTCTAGCACTTGAAATTTTCTACAAACTACTGCAGACGTAAGTAGTTTTATACCTGCCCAACATTAAATTGCGGTCACAATAACCTCACACTAAAACGTTATATCAATTTAGCGAACAATTTAAGAGAAATCGACAAAAATAGCTATTTTTTCCAATATTAGTTATTTGATATTATTGAGCGGACTGCTCGTATCAACACAAATTCTATCAAGACTAAATTTTGTATGCTGGAAATAAAGTTAAAAAATTCATGAATTACCACTTATGTTACTATGAATAGATGGATAGACTTTAATATTTCTTCTCTCCAACCAAACATTGTTTATCAGATCTGAAGCTAAATGTCCTAAATATTCATCAACAAAGGTACTGGTCGTATCAACGAAATTTCTATCACTCCATATTTTGTATGTTGCATTTCAAATTTCACGGCGTTTGTAATGAGCTAAGTGTTTTCATTACATTAAGTGTAATTGAACCATTATGTTTGAATCGACGATTTATCGTATGCTTTTACAAAGTGTAACTATGTCTATCACTTGAAGTGTTTGGCAATGTAAACTAACTACTACAGCCTCAGGCTGTTTATATCTGCACATACCAAACGATGGAACCTTATATCCATTTAGAGAGCAATTTAATGCAGTCCCTGAATAACTTCTCTCTCTCATTTCTACTCTCCATCTAAACATAGAATATATATATAAATATATATGATGTGAAGCTAAACTTCCTAAAGATCTAACAACACAGGGACCCGGTCGTATCGATACAAATTGTATAAAAGCAATCACAACTCCATATTTTGTCTGCTGCAAATCAAATTTCGGTATTCTTTTCGGAGCGAAACACAATGTGATTATAAGTTCCTCCGATGCTTTTCTTTAGGAGATCGGAGTATTGTTTTCTGCAATCATGAGCGTTGGCTGAGAGTCAAAAACTTTCCAATTCAGCTCTACCCCATCCTTTTGTATTCCTTGTGTAGTTTGCTGCAGGGGATGGAAAAAACTTTTTTTCGTTCCCTGCGTTGGCATCATGCCAGTTGAGTTAGAATCTGACAGACCCCATAGCTTTAAGTTTATTTCAAGTTCCAGTTTGTTGTTTTTGGGTCCGCTTGTGAGAGGGCATTGAACAAAACGGTTTTTTCCCAGAAAAACTTTTTTTGCTCTGCACCTGCATGGCGGATTTAAATATCGCTCTGACCCAAAGAGATATGCCCTCTCGCAATAACTAGGGTTTTTTACGTTTGTTTGTCGCTCTGTTTATTTTGATTTTTTTTGTCCCGAGTTCTTTTTCCCAAACCCAGTCATGTTTGCTAAAAGCAGACAGTTGGACAGTTTATGCTTCCCAGACAAATAGTGAGGTGTCAGGGATTTAGCCGTTTTTCAAAAACTATTGCTTTTCGTGTCGGGTTAGAGTGAGAAACTTGAGCGAGGGTTTATGAAGTGTGTTATTTGACTGAGGAATATGAAATAGAAAAAGCCGCAATCCGAGAGAAATGTGCAGCTATATATATAGAGCCGACAAATGAAATATTTTATGGATCTGTTGTCAAAATATGTTATGGAAAGTGTATTGTCAAAATGCATTAGGATTGGGATATATTTTCTGCAATATTTATATAACGTGCTGCCAAAACTTTTGACAAAAAATGAATATTTTATTGCATGTCCATAAAGAAATTGGAATGTTTTGAAAATGCATATATTTCAAACTGGTGAATTGTAATTTAATATATGCTATTACTTTTAACACTCCAAGTGGTTTTGGCGAGATATCTCCTTCATTAAGATCACACTGATTTTGCCAATGAAAGATATCTCATTCATCGAGCTCTGATGAGTTTATCTAATGATGAGATACATCGTCGAGATAAAACTCTTATTACTCCAAGTATAAAAAATAAATTGTCCCTTGCCTTGAACTGGTGACAGTTTGGAGTAGGTTTATGTATCAGAGATTGGCCGCTACAGGGCAGTTTTCAACACGAAGGTAAACCATCTGGAGGGTTAAATTCAAGGCTTAATTTATGGAACTGTAATAGTGGAAAGTGGCTATGAGGCACAAAGTGACGCCAGAAATGCAATCTATACAGCAAATTTACTAGGCTTACATTGTCTTCGGTAAAATAATGTAATTAAGCATTAGTTATTCCACATAGTAAGACATGATTATTTAAAATTTTTATTTTTATCACGATTCATGTGAGACAACTTTTTTAGCCATTTGAGCATCACAGGATTTCAGAGAAGTGCAGTGTTGCTTCTAACCCCACAACATAGTGACTAAATTACCACATATGTTGTTTAATAGATCTCTTGAAAAGATTTCTTAGTTTTGAAGTTCAAATTTGACTAGAAGTGCTGTTGGGAAGACTGTAGGTAACAGGACGGATAAATGGTTGTGAACCCTTCAGAGGGTTAATCCAGATTTAAATAATCCATGACTTCTCTTTAAGGTTTATCATTACTTTTAGAGCAGAAAGCCTCGGATTGAATTGGATTTTGGGGTTTTATGGCGCAAGGTAGAAAGTCTCGGAAGAAAAGGAATAAGAATAATAATAGAAGAAGAAGTTCTGTTGCCAACATCAATTCTTAAATGTATTAACACTTCAGGTGATTGTCTCGACGAGACATCTCGTCTCATTAGCAAAACTAACTAGATTTTATGTACGAGATATCTCGTCATTAGAAGAAAACTGTCCTGATCTTGATCTCGTCATCATAAAAAATTGGCAATATTTTGAGGGCGAGTTATCGTATCATTACCAAAATTGGTCATTAGATCTTGATGGACGAGATATCTCGTCAAAAAATTAGAGGGCTAATTGTAAAATATTCATGTTTTATTTTTAAAGATTCTGTCCAAATAATTAATGAAGCGTCTCAAAAGAGGTAGATGATTAGTTTGCTATATTAGTTTGCTTTGCAAGGCGAGTTATCGTATCATTACCAAAATTGGTCATTAGATCTTGATGGACGAGATATCTCGTCAAAAAAATTAGAGGGTTAATTGTAAAATATTCATGTTTTATTTTTAAAGATTCTGTCCAAATAATTAATGAAGCGTCTCAAAAGAGGTAGATGATTAGTTTGCTAACCTATAGTTTTTTCTAAGTCTCGAAGTTAGTGTAATTACAATAGAACTTAGAGATATGGCAAACGTCTTTTATAAGCTGCTTTTAGCTTGGAGTAATGGTGTCACCTTGTCGTTTATGTTTTATGTATGTACACTGCTGGCCACCGTAAATGCAACATCCTGAAGGAAGCATGCAAATAATATGAAATTTACAACATGCATTAGCGGAGGTGAGATATGCAAATGATTAGAATTTCAGCGCAGACGCACATCACGCGCGCCTGTGGCGCCACTTCAAAGCGCTCTTTAAGGCTTGGAGATTTCGACGATTTGAAGTACGGCAATTGTGTTTTTCTTGTGGTTTTTAAAAAAAAAACGATCAATTATGCCTCGTAGAAAACAGCGATCATCTTTTGATCAAGTATCCGAGTTCGACAGAGGAAGGATAGTGGCCTACCGAGATTATGGATTATCTTTCAGGGAAATCGGTAGTCGTGTTGGACGAAACCAAACAACTGTAATGCGGATATGTGATCGTTGGATGCAGGAGGGTACGACGGACCGACGTGTTCGATCGCATCCACCTCAGTGCACCACTTCACGTGATGACAGGCATATTGTGCGTATGGCAGTGACGGATCGCTCAGCCACATCACGAACCATAGCACAGCACATTCAGTCTGTACCGCATCATCCAGTGTCTGCGCGTACCATTCGACGCCGAGTGGTCTGTCCGCAAGACGTCCATTGCTTCGTCTACCCTTGACGCAGAACCACAGACGTTTCCACCGCCAATGGTGCGATGAAAGAAGGATGTGGACGGCAGAATGGAATGAAATTGTCTTTACTGACGAGTCACGCTTCTGTCTGCAACACCACGATGGTCGGATTCGAGTCTGGAGACACCGTGGAGAGAGGATGCTGAACAGCTGCGTTATGCACCGCCACACTGGTCCTGCACCGGGTATTATGGTATGGGGCGGTATTGGATATCACTCTCGCACTCCTCTAGTACGCATTGCCGGTACTTTAAACAGCCAGCGCTACATCTCCGAGGTGTTGGAGCCAGTTGTCCTTCCTTACCTTCAGGGCTTGCCCACAGCCATATTTCAACAGGATAATGCGCGACCACACGTGGCACGCATTGTCCAAGGGTTCTTCGTCAATCGCCAGATTGAATTGTTTCCCTGGCCAGCTCGCTCTCCGGATCTTTTGCCGATAGAAAACATGTGGTCCATGGTTGCTCAACGATTGACCCAGAATACATCCCCAGCTGCCACACCAGATCAACTTTGGCAACGTGTGGAAGCTGCTTGGTCTGCTGTACCCCAAGAACACATCCAAAGTCTCTTTGAATCAATGCCGAGGCGTGTGGCAGCGGTGATCTCCAACAATGGCGGCTACTCTGGCTACTGATTTTGGCAGGAACCACACTTCACAGAAGTCTATAAATTTAATCATTTGATACTTGGTCAACATGTTATCTACAAAATAAATTTTGTTGTGATATCTCTTGTCTTTCTTGGTGTTGCAATTTGGGTGGCTAGCAGTGTATTTATCCTTCATAAAAGAGTGCTGTAAAATTCCAGTGTCATATTAACCCTCCCTGTTGGACTAGATATCTCATCAACCAATATCAGGCTAATTTTGATAATGACGAGATATCTCGTCATCAAGATATTACCGATTTTTTTATGGTGACGAGATCAAGATCTGTTAGTTATCTTCTAATAACCAGATCTGGTCAGTTTTGCCAATGACGAGATATCTCATCGTCAAGACATTGCAGATGACGAGATCACGATCTGTTCAGTTTTCTTCTAGTGACGAGATATCACGTCCATCATGATCTGGTCCGTTTAGTCAACGCCGAGGTACCTCGTCTAGACTACCACCACGAGGTTAGAGTCTCATCGCAATCCAAAAGCTAAGGACATTTTTCCTCTTTCCGGGAAATGATAGTCGCAGCTTCCAAAACGGAGGAAGGCAATTTAAGTTATCACGACAAAATAAACACAGACAAACATTTACAGCGAAAGTCACTACCTAGAATAGCTGTGTCGGTTTAAATTGAACATGAAAGGCTCCCCTCCTATCCACAACGTGCCGCACAACAAAACGATCCCCCTTTTACTGTTTATTTGCGTCTTCTCAACTCCGCACTCCTTTAACGACCAGCCCTTGTATAAATAATGAAAAATAAAATAAACTAAAGCGGTTGTGTCCAGAACGCTTTCGCAGACAGTTTCCCTAAATATCCCATATAATCCCAAACGCCTAAAATCTTTTCGCCAAATACCGGTTGGGTACCCTAACACGCTACTGGATGTGAAGAAAAAGCAATGGTGAAAAAAAGGGTAGGGGAAAATACCTAGGAGGCAAGCAGATCAAGGAGTAAAAAGGGGTATAAAGAAGTGGAGGAAAAAATGCCTCTGAAGTAAAAGGGATTCCGTCCGTTGCAGGAGTAAGAAGAAATACCATGGTGTTTTGTGCGCAAAAGGATCAACCGCTTATTGAGCTTTATGCCCCGCAATGTAATGGAAATGAAATGGGCCGACCCGAAAGGGGACGCTGACGGAGGGAAAGAAATTGTATGGGGTCGTAATAGAGATATAAGTGGATAATAATAATGAGTAGTAACGGCTGGGGAGAGACTTGACTCTTTATTACTCTCACAGCGAGCATGGAGGGCACCTTACATATGTTTGGTCTGCCACAAAAACGGTGAGAGATATTTTATGCCGCATTTTATATTTAAGGAAAAGACACACTCAAGGCACAATGTATACACTGTACTGACAAAAGTCACCGGTCACCTTTAGTAGAAACAAAACATAGCATTTATTTTGGGGTCTGACTATAAATTTTAATTTTCAATTTCAGAATCAACATCCACATGGGTAACTACAGAGCTAACTAGTGAGTAAAATGTCGTGAGTAGACTGGGGTTGCAATCAAGATATAAGTGAATAATAATAATGATTAGTAATGGCTGGGGAGAGACTTTTTTGACTCTTCATCATATTCTCACAGCGAACATGAAGGGCACCTTATCTATGTTTGGTCTGCTACAAAAACGGTTGAGAGAGATATTTTATGTCGAGAGTATTTTATATTCAAGGAAGGAACACACTCAAGACACAATGTATATATAAATACTGTACTGAAAAATGTCACCGGTCACCTGCAGTAGAAGCAAAACACAGCATTTATTTTGGGGTCTGGCTATAAATTTAAATTTTCAATTTCAGAATTAACATCCACATGGTAACTATAGAGCTAACTATTAATGATTAAAAGTCGTGAGTAAAGACTGGGGTCGTAATAGAGATATAAATGGATAATAATAATCAATATTAACGCAGCTGGGGATAGATTTGACTCTTCATTAATCTCAAAGCGAGCATGAAAGGCACCTTACATATGTTTGATCTGCTGCGAAAACGGTTGAGAGATATATTTTATGCCGAGCGTATTTTATATTCAAGGAAGGGACACACTCAAGACACAATGTATGTATAAATACTGTACTGAAAAAAGTCACCGGTCAACTAGAGTAGAAACAAAACACAGCATTTATTTTGGGGTCTGACTATAAATTTTAATTTTCAATTTCAGAATCAACATCCACATGGGTAACTACAGAGCTAACTAGTGTGTAAAATGTCGTAAGTGAGTAAAGACTGGGGTTGCAATAAAGATATAAGTGGATAATAATAATGATTAGTAACGGTTGAGGATAGACTTGACTCTTTATTATACTCTCACAGCGAGCATGGAGGGCACCCTATCTATGTTTGGTCTGCCACAAAAACTGTTGAGAGAGACTTTTACATCAAGTGCATTTTATATACAAGATACAGACATCGATACGTGCACTGCTTCAAATCAAATGAACAATACTTCAATGCAAATTTAAAATAAGTAAATATGTATTCGAGAATTGGGTTGAAACTGTCATCACAAATACAATATTTTAACTTGAAAGATTAAGGTCTTGCTTCGAAGGAGAAAAACCAATTTTTTGCAGTCGTAATAGATATGTAAGTAATAATGAGTAGTAAAGGATGCAGGAGAGTCATGCCTCTATATTATTCTCACAGCGAGCATATATGGCACCTTACATATGTTTGGTCTGCCTCCAAAACGATTTAGAGATATATTTTATGTCGAGTGCATTTCATATTCAAGGTAGCAACATTTATACATGCACTGTTTCAAGCCAGAAAAGCAATATTTGAGTGAAAATTTCAATCTAAAATGTATTCTGGAATTGTGTTGAAGCTGTCATTCAGAAATGTGCTTTTTCAACCCTCCGTTGAATGATTCATGTTCATTGAAAGTTGGTATTCGCACTGACGATCAAAATTAAATTGTATGCGGTCAGAGTAGGTATACAAGTGGATAATAATAATGAATAATATTGGCTGGGAGAGACTTGTGTGTGTAATTATTACTCTTACAAAGAGTATGGAAAGCACGTTCGTTCTTATAATAACGATCTGCCATAAAGGCATTTGAAAGAGATATTTCATGTCCATCGCATTTTATATTAAATCGTAGCGACATCTACACATGCTCTATTTCAAGTCAGATGAGATGTACTTCAATGGAAATTTCAATTTAAAATTTTATTCTAGTATTGTGTTGAATCTGCTGTTCAGAAATGCACTTCAACTTGTCATTGATGGTTCTTGTTCGTTGAAAGTTGGTATTCAGACTGAAGGGTAAAAATAAATAATATAGGGATGTTGTAAATTAATGATAATGAGTAGTAACGACTGGGGAAGACTTGGCTATTATTCTCACAGTGAGCGCGGATGCACTTTGATATTTGGTATGTCATAAAAATGGTTGAGAGAAATTTCGTATTGATTACATTTTATATTCATGTGATATATCTATTACATCCAATTGTTCCTGCAGGTAATTTTCATGAGGAAGAGCACTTTGGATGTTCGTTATGGAATGTTGGGAAATCTAACTGGAAGCAGTTCATATTCCTATTACATCCAATAATTCTCATGAGGAAGAACAGTTTAGATCTTTGGAGTTGGAGATTAGGAAGATAAACTTGATGCAGTTCCTTTTCCTATTACCATCCAATTGTTCTTGTAATTTTTTGTATTTTATAGGAAAAACAGTTTGGATCTTAAGAATGGGAATTTTCAGGAGACTAACCGGATGCATTTCCTGTTCCTCGTCATTAAATGTATCGTTTTCATATCATCTCGATACTATACTGATAAGTCCATATTCTATACATAAACTTCCTTACAGAATGGTACTTTGTGATTAGATTTAAGTGAGTACTTTCGTTTGCGAAGATGAGCAAGAAAACATTTACTGTAACAAATGGCATAAAATCAGTTGTTTTCTTCTTCGAGTCTAAGACTTTAAAGTCTTGTTCCTCGTGCAAGCTATGTTAGTCCCCCTGGTCTGGTATACATATTCCCCTATAAACCTTTCCTGCTTAGAACTATGATCATTGGACAGGTTATAGAGTTTACGCTCTTTGTGTCTTAGATCCTTTGGGAAGAACACTACGCAGCAATTGGGCATCTCGATTGCACACTCTCTTGATTTGAGCCTCCGATGTATTCAATAAAAGATCAATGTGTCTCTGCTTCACATCACGTTCCCAATGTGAACATAGTAGAACCATCAGGAAAAGAAATAATGATCGCACACTGTCCTGATTTCAGCCTCCGAAGAATTAATAAAAGTATTCAATAAAAGATCACGATTTTCCACTGATATTGAATATGCAATAATATACGTATATACAGTTCTATTGACATTGACCATTTTATATTAGACCAATTTTGCTTATTTTCTAACATGGATATCGATAAAAGAAATTAAGAATAGTACATTTGATCGACATTTTCTCTTTATAAGAAGCAAATTTTCTGAATTATAGAAAAATAGTGGATGAAACAATGGCATAACTAAAATAATTTCTGATTAAATTCGGCAAAACTAAAGCCTTCTGTGTGCTAGCATCAGTTAGGTTATAAATATCTAATCTTACTCTAATTACATGCTAGAACAATGAAGCAAGAACTGGTGTTTACATTGCTGTATCTGAGTTAAATATGTTTCAAATGGCTTATATATTGATTCATAATATATCTAGACAATTATTCTGACAAATGAACATCAGTCTACATTATTAATAAATTATCCTAAATAAGTATTTTTAAAGTATTTTGTGCATTTTAACCAGCTTATCAATTAAGTTTTCCTACTAGAACTTCATAATTTACAACGAGAGGGAAGGGTTCACTAACTTCTGAAGAAGTTTAAAATTAGATAAGCGGTATTTTTATGAGAGTAAATAGAAACTGTTCAGAACCATTAGAGCATTCCAAGTGAAGTTGAGGTTACATTGTTAGAAATATTAGACATGTTAGAACTTCACTTGTAATAAGAGGCTAATTAGTGGAGGAAATATAGGGGACTTTTCTTGCAATTAACTGATTTATTATTCTAAAGTAATGTAAAGATTATAAAGGTATATTGCGCTTTCAAAGATTCATGTTCATTGTCTGTACTCGAACTTGTAACCTAGCCAAATAGCTCTTCCAGGGTATTATTTAGTAATAATCTATTCTGTCAAAAATAATTGAGACACATCGAAACCAGTGTTTGATTAAAATGAAACTTAACATGTGCGATATACTTGAAATGATCACCACATACACGCCAAATCTAAAAAACCCTTTATTAGCATACAATTACAACATGAATGTCATATTTGTAGGTCTTAAACCTCATGGTGGTTGGCTACGATAATGTAGCAAAAGTGATTAGATCTTGATGTGCGAGGTATCTCGACATTAGAAAAAACTGAACAGATCTTGATAGACGAGATGTCATTAGTAAAAAACTGACCAGGTCTTGATCTCGTCATCATAAAAATCGGCTATATCTTGATGACGAGGTATCTCTTCATTAGCAAAATTAATCGGATCTTGATGGACGTGATATCTCGTCAAAATCACTTGGAGGGTTAAGACCCCTCTAGTGGCAATACATGCCGATATTCGACGAGACATGAAGCCAAAAAAATCTTTATGGTAACGTGTGGCTTATCAACCCAATAAGTATATAGCTGCTGCTCCAGATACCTAATATTCCGGGAATGAAGGCCTAGCACAGGGGTGGTGAACCTTTTCATGTTGGAAGGATTTAGGTGTAATCATTAGCAAAACTGACCAGATATCTTGATGGACGATATTATACAATATGGACGTCATTAGAAAAAGTGTCCATATCTTGATCTTGTCATAAAAAATATCGGTAATATCTTAATGGCAAGGCATCTCGTCCAAACCACTTGGAGGGTTAAGGACGTCTTAATTTGGGGTTTAGGAGAATGTATATTCGTAGCAATAAGCGGTTGAAAAGTAAGAAAGCATTTTTCGAGCAGGTTTTCGAAGGCGTGGGTATTCTGCATTTTTTCATGGTTCAATGGATCTGTCTGAATTTACATCAATTGCTAAATTCAAAGACGCTTTGAATTTAGCAATTGATGTAAATTGTAACATTCCTAAGTGTTACTTGAAAGGCTCATATTATGACAAGCTTGTTGCTAAGTGGAACGAAGAGTATGTCTCGTCTGAGAAAGCTGGCCACACCAAAAAAATTTTCCTACTATTAAGCATAGATTGAACTCAGAATTATTTTTCTTCACAAACTTCCAAATTACACAATTTTTATCTCGCCATGGAAATTTTGCTAAATATCTATACAGGTTTCATTTTCGGACTAATGATTTGTGCGAGTGTTTTAAAAAGCAGCCACAAGATGTAGAGCATTTGCTTTTTGGTTGTCCTGCATTTAAAACTTCAAGAATGTGCCTGAAAAATGATTTGAGAAAATTAGGTAAAACATGGCCAGTGAAACTCAATGTTTTTGTAAAATCTAATCTGCTTTTCTACTCATTTGTCAAGTTCATAAAATCTTGTAATTTTAGTTAAATTGTTTTCCACTGTTTCTTTGTTAAATAAACTTACTTCTGTAAGCCCCGTGTTGTACTTCTGTGGTGCACGGGAGTTTGCTTTAGTTCAATAAAAAAAATGGATCTGTCCTAGCATCAAATTATGATTTTAAACTATAATATAATCAGAGCTCAATTAATTCCATCTGCAGTACTTTAGGTGCCTTGGTGACATTAATAGGTGAGGATGAAATGCTATTTTGAGTGTGACGTCATAATTCTCAAAGTCAATGAACCTTTCAATGCATTCTACTATATTATTAATAAAGATAAAAGAACTTGTTCCGTAAAATTTCGATTCAGTCAAAAGGCCACACATGAGGACCTAGAAAGCCACATATCGCCTGAAGGTCAAAGATTAACTGACTACACCCTTGACATTTGGTCTGAGTTGCGTTTTCACCATCCTCGTCTTTTTTAAAAGAGTATTAACCTCCTAGCGGTTTTGACGAGATATCTGGTCCATTAAGATATGACCTATTTTGCTAATGACGAGACTACTCGTCTTCAAGATATTTCCAAGTTTTTTGTCATGACGAGATCACGCTGTGGTCAGATTTGCTAAAATCGAGATTCCTCTTCATGGCAACCACCAGGAGGGTCAATCCGTTACCACCGAGATAACAAGGCCTGACCGCTGCCGTCATGGCGTCTCCCTAGTAGTCATACGTGCGATACGAACGACCACCGCCGTATTGGAATATTCAAAGCCTAATACAGTGAAATCTGTCTACAACGATACATAATATATTCTATATACGTCGAGACCACAGGAAAATATTGTTATACGTTATTGCAAATTATTATAGCAGTTTGTAAATATGGTTTTTCCCTAGTCAAAACTATGATAATCTCAGAATGAAACTTTTACACCCTCGCGTCTTTCTTCCTTATTTACTAACGATAACAGAGAGTGTGCGTAAATAGTAAAAGCAATAACTTATTAAAAAACCAGCCAAAATTATATCGTAAATTCAATTAAAAAATAGCGAAAAACTAGCTTATGACTTTTATTAACTAAAATACACACGTCAATCAAGCTTAATACCGCCCAATATCATAGTTTCTCAAATGTGACCATAAATCAAAAAGAAAAGAAAACCCTTTCTCAGTCTAAAGAAATCTAATTAATGTTTTCTTCATCATTAAATCTGTAAAAATGGGAAATCAAAACAATTGAAGCGATTATTATCATAGTTGGCTGAAGAATTTTTCATTGATATTTCATTTATAAAATTCAAACAATTTTCAATAATTTCCAAATTATTAACGTGACAGGGTGTTTTGATTTGATTGTTATCTAAACAGAAATTTCTTGGCCATATAAATGTTTCCATTTTCAGATTTGAATGTATTACAACAGTGTAATTTGTTGCAGGTCCTGGATTAAAACAAATTTTGAAAAAAGTAACTTTCGACTCCTCAATTAGTTTAAACCAATTTTGTTTATGGGGTAATGAATCCAGAATTTCTATTAAAATTTTGAAAAGAAATCGATTCATGATGAGCAATGAACTCAGATTTGCTTTCGTTGATAGCTCTCAATAAATTGAATTGATCAGTTTCACGAATTTTATCTTCCCTGCTTTTACGAACGGTGGGACAAGTTTTCGAGAGATATTTAGGGCAATTCGGAAATATACTTGGTATAGTACCAACTTTTAAACGGAGACGTTTCATGGAAAAGGTAGAACACTCACCAGTTTTTTTTGTTGAATTTCGATACATTCCGGACGATATCATCGTTTTGAAAATGAAGTTCGCAGACTTAGCTGCGTTTTGATGGTGTAAAGTCGGCTCGTGGAATCGCCCTGAGCCATCTTTTTCTAATATTTTTATCCTCTGGAAAGGAGAGAACCGCCATATTTGGTGCATCACCATATCTATAATTTCCAGAGCAAGTAGGTACACAGCATCTAAAGGGCATTTTGGATAGCCTCGTGGTTAAGCCTAAAGAAATCGGTCTGGACACACGTTAAACGTGTTGTTTGACGAAAGCCTTTAACACCTTGACACTGTAATGTTCCACAAATGTTATATAACAATATTTAACTGCAGCTGCACTTGCTTTCCGGTAAAATAGTATAAAAAACCCTAATTTCTTACGCTACATTAAAGGTAATCCACAAGTAGTCGGCCATGCGGCGATGTTTGTTATGACTACTAGTAAGCGAGTCACGTGATCGAAACGTCACAGCGGTCTGGCCTTGTTATCTCGGTGGTAACGGTCAATCCCAGTGAACTCTTGAACAATCGGAGTCTAGGGGAAGAAAGGGGACTTCTCAACCCTGACCCTAAGAAGAGAGACTAACCAAGAGGGTAACACAGTCTTTGTGAAGGAAATGTAGAAATATTTTTATTTGGTGGAATCACAAAAGGGACCAATGATTGTGAAAGTTTCATAATGAAGTCCTTATCTACACGTACAAATGTATGTAGGTTATTTTTATATTATTAAACAAGAAATAATTTATAAAACGTACCATCATTTGACATGAATTCCCTCCACCATGACCATTCAGCATTTAGTTTTGTAACATCAATAAAATTTTGAGGGTTTGCCCTTCCCCCTCCCCTTAGTCCCCTATCTTCTGAATGCGTCCCTCAAATGAAAGTTACTTAACCCTCCAAGTGGTTTCGATGAGATATCTCGGCCATCAAATTCTGACAAATTTTGCTACTGACGAGATATCTCGTCCATTCAGATTTGACCAATTTTTTGACTGGCGAGATATCTCGGCATCGAGATCTGACCAATTACGCGACTGACGAGATATCTCGTCATTGAAATATTGCCGATATTTTTATGATGACTGGATCAAAATCTGGCAAGTTTTCTTATAATGACGAGATACCTCGTCCATCAAGATCTGGTCAGTTTTCTTCTAATGATGAGATATCCTACCCAACAAGATCTGGTCAGTTTAAATCTAATGAGGAGATATATCGACCATCATAATCTGACCAATTTTGCTACCGACGATATATCTCGTCCATGAAGATTTGACCAATTTTGCGACTGGCGAGATATCTCGGCATCGAGATCTGACCAATTACGCGACTGACGAGATATCTCGTCATTGAAATATTGCCGATATTTTTATGATGACTGGATCAAGATCTGGCTAGTTTTCTTATAATGCCGAGATACCTCGTCCATCAAGATCTGGTCAGTTTTCTTCTAATGATGAGATATCCTATCCAACAAGATCTGGTCAGTTTAAATCTAATGAGGAGATATGTCGACCATCATAATCTGACCAATTTTGCTACCGACGATATATCTCGTCCATGAAGATTTGACCAATTTTGCGACTGGCGAGATATCTCGGCATCGAGATCTGACCAATTATGCGACTGACGAGATATCTCGTCATTGAAATATTGATGATATTTTTATGATGACTGGATCAAGATCTGGTCAGGAGATATCTTGCCCATTAATATTGATCGATTTTTCTAATAACGAGATATCTCGTCCATCAAGACGTGGTCAATTTTCTTCTAGTGACGCGATATCTCGTCCATCGCAATCTGGTCAGTTTTGCAACCGACGAGATTCCTCGTCTAGACAACCCAGTAGGAGAGTTAATATCAATGTGGAAGCACCCTTACTACAAGTGTATATTACTAAACCACTCCCCCCAGAAAGAGTGAACTATTTCTGTGCGTCAAGTATTTGCATGCCAGCATTTTCTCCTTTAGATGGTCTCCGAATAAACCCGAAGACTTTAAATCCCCTACTATTCCTTTCTTGTTTAGTTCTTCCCTCGGACATTCATCTCTTTAAGTGCAGAAAAGGAGTGTGTGGCAAACGGAAACACTCGCCCAAGCAGCGGTCAGTTCCCCCTTTTTATTTTTCCTCTTTTCCTGAGTCCGCATGACTTTTTGTCCCTTTTGAAGTCCAGGTCCCTTTTTTCCCCATTGCCTGGAACTTTTCTCCCTTTCTCATATCCCCTGCACCACGTTGCTGACTCCTACGCTACTTTTGTCGCGTACTTTTCTGGACAAAGGACCCCAAAGTATCTTACCGTCCGGTAAGGAGATAAGACGTAGAAAATATTGAATTTGTTAGGACCTCGCTTTTTTTTCCCCTTTTTGGCTCCCGGGATGAAATATCGACGACGGAGTGGCAAAAATAATACTCGCATAAAAAAGGGGAAAAGACGAACGAAGAAGGGATAAAAAAAGGGGAAAATACCGCATTCAGACTCTTAGAGACTGCATTCTGTCGGCCGTCGATAAAGCAGGATTAAGTGAAGGAAAGTGCTTTGAGTAAATGCGTGACTTTTTGCGAAATTCAAATCCTCAATTTGATCTTTTAAAAATTTGAGAGTAGTTATCTGCTTTACTCAGCTTTCCGTCGCAAGAAAAGAAGCTGATGGTTGGGGAATAATGCAAATAATTTGAAACGACTGAATTGAAGTGAAGACATGAAGTGTGTAACTGAGTGGACAAATATTTTTGTAGAGGAATCGTTTTGGGTTTCTTTATTTTTTGTTTGACTTGCTAAAAGTTGAAAAGGGAAAAATAATCAGAAGAGGAAAGTATGTTAAAAGACTTTTTAAACTATTCTTTTTTGTGAATTCTCACTCATGTTGGCATTTTGTTCCATTTTTATAATTCTGTTTGATTTTTGTTTCACCAAGAGGGAACAAATTAGTGGATTTGGTTTGTTGCTCTATGGTCACTTTTTCTTACACCAGGGCTTGTTACACCAAATGAACTGAGAATCAATTAGTTTAATAAATGTATTCTTGCTTGAATTCAAGAATCGATCAAACAGTCCGTTGTGTCGCTCCAGTGCGACGTAAATTCAACTGCCTAACTACCCAGAATCGACCTGAACTTTTAACTATATCAGGATTGATCTTTGAAAAGTGCCGTACGTAAGAAGCACCATTGCATACAAATACACAGTGCCCCAAACATTTTTCTTTTTCAGTCACTATTTCTTAGACGAGGGGTTATTACACCGAATGGACTGGGAGTCAATTAGCTTAACACTCCAAGTGGTTTTAACGAGATATCGCTTCCATTAAGATCTGACCAATTTTGCTAATAACGCCATATCTCGACATCAAAATAATGATATTGATGGCCATCACTTACGACAGTCAGTCCCCTATAAAAGTGGTATGAGGTAGCTTGACAGTACAGCGATACCTCGAGCAGAATCAGGACTTGTTTTACCTTTATGGACACGTGTACAAACACGATCACGCATGACCCAAAAGACTCACCTCACCCAGGAAGTATCCATGGTGTTGAATTCCTTCAGTGGCCATCGAGATACCCAAATCTATCTCCCCTTGAGTATGTCTGTAATGTGTTTGACATTTATATGTACCATCCCCGGAATGTAAGCAATCTGGAGTATAAGCTGTAGTATGATTAGTATAAATTGTTTAATGATTTGTATGATGTTGACATTGTCCAAAGGAAACTTTAGAACTTACCAATGTATACACTGTCTGATGTAATTCTGCCATAATAAATAGTCCATTAGATTTTATATTGTGATAGCTTTTTCTCTTCATGTACATCTACTTGCTGAGTTTTATTCCGATCGACATTGTCTGCGAGGTATTTCGATTTTTTCGCTCTGAGTACTAATAATTAACTTCCATAACCATTTCTGCGTAAACAACTACCGTAAACATTTCCTCGTAAACAACTTTCAAAATATAAAAGAACACGAGCAATGACTTGACGACGACGGTATACTCATACTGTTTCTGGTCTTCCGATGTTAGTTTCGTATTACAAATGTGATGATAATATGAATTTAACCTTTAAAATAAAACTAGTCTTAATTGGACATAATGATCCCAAATAAAAAATCTTGAGAAACACCAGAATGTAACCAAATCTTTCCACTGGTTCTCCTTCTATGTATTTCAATGGCAACTACTGAAACAACTACACAGATAATAGGTAGAGAGAAGACGCCAAGGTTTACTGTTTCGCATGTACCTCTTCTCGACTAACCTGATGCTACTTCTGTTACTCCCGTTTTCGTAATCTACCCTCATTGAGGTTCTGAGATCGGGTAATGTCATCATTAAGAGGATTAGGATTGCAGGTAGTTTCTTTTTACTGTTTTTAAGGCAACTGTACACCATTAAAGCGGAAATATCCGCAAAACTATTGGGTTTATTTTTCCAGTTCGTATACTTGTAGCTTGGTATAAAAATGGCCAATGGCCATTTTGTAATTTTTGGTTACAGCTCATTTAGTGATTTTTCTTTTTCTTTAACTTTTAATAGATCGTAAAAAATACTTTCTAGTGGTTTGATTCATTCATAATATATTGATTGGAGGACAATGGTCCTTTTTCTGTTGTAATATTCATTACATTGAAGTGTTTTGTGGACATAACTCAAAATTATCGAGTTTGAACATTGGCTTTTCTACCAAGGTACAGATGTAAACCGGAATCTCTCTTTCTAAATCGAAACCTTGGTAGAAAAAAGACAAATAACTTCATTTTGCAAGGTTTTGGAAACATTTAATTAGTAATTAGAAGCTTATTTAGTAATTTTTATTTTTAATACAGCGTATGGAAAACACGGTTCAATGTTTTGATATTTTCGCAATGTATTGACCGAAGGACATTGAAACTTTTTCTAATGTAACTATCACTAATTTGAAGTGATTTATAGACATAACTCAAAATAAGGGGCATTAGCTCTTTCTCTACCTATGAACAGAAATATAGAATTTTTTTTTCAAATATTTCATAAATTTCGAATATTTGAAAAGAAATGACTGTCCTAATGAATATTGATTTATGTTCGTAACTGTTTTTTTTAATCATTGTTATAGTTGCTTGCTTTCAGATAGCAAAATATATCCATAAGTACTGATCTTTTATTTCTGTGAATATGTATGCTATTGAAGCAATAAACTGCGTTGAAAGCACTAAATTGAACTGCACCATAACCCTCTGAAAGTCTCAAGATTTTCGAATAGTGTAGTATTACTTTTACCCCATAACACATTTAATAACTAAGTAACCTCATCTATTGGTTGAAAGAATTTATGAGTTCATTCCCTTGGAATAGAATATTTTGGAAAGATTATTTTGCTCATTTCCTTAGAACACAATTTTTTAGAAAGGTTATGTTGCTCATTTCCTTAGAATAAAATCTGTTGGAAAGTTTATATTGCTATTTTTCTTAGAATAGGATCATTTGGAAAGATTGCGCTGCTCATTTCCTTAAAATAGAATTATTTGGAAATATTATGTTGCTCATTTCTTTAGAATAGAATCATTTTTAAAAATTATGTTTGCTCATTTCCTTAGAATAGAATAATTTGGAAATATATTATGTTCCTCGTTTCCTTAGAATAGAATCATTTGGAAATATATTATGCTGTTCATTTCCTCAGAATAGAATAATTTGGAAATATATTATGTTGCTCGTTTCCTTAGAATAGAATCATTTGGAAACGTATTATGTTGCTCGTTTCCCTAGATTAGTATCGTTTGGAAAGATTATATTTCTCATTTCCTTAGAATACAATCCATTGAAAAGATTTTAACTGTCAAGAAGGTCAAAACTTGTTAGAAATCATGCAGGGAAAAAAGCAGGTTGCAAGGTGGAATTATGCGTGTGAACCCATCAGAGGGATAATTTATGAATGTGCAAAAATAAAGTAACTTTCAAATCTTCTTTGCAATTAATCTCTATTAATCACAAGCCTTCCCTAGTTATCCACTGGTCTAAGTTAGTCTGCAAGGGAGAATCTATATGGAAATACTGAGACCTTGATTTGTATTTTTCGTATTTGCTGGCTTATAGACGTGGTCTAGCTGTGTACTTAAGGAATAAGTAACTTAAGTAATAAGTTACTTATATAACTACTTAAGGAATAAGTAACAACATTCATAAAAGAGAATATTTATTACATCTTATTACATTCTCATATTTCATTCTCTAGACATTCTCTCTCATTTTCATAACATATCCTATTTAACATGACATAGCTTTTTAACGCGACATGATGCTTTTTAACGTGACACGAAAAATTTAATTAGTTTTGGAAAAGCAGCGTTTTTCATAACTTCTCGAATTCTATATTTTACTAAATTTTGACCTTAATTAAAAAATAAAATAAAAATTTTAACCTTGGGGTGGTTTTTCTTTTTTTTTCAAATTAAGCATTATTCTTAGTATTTTTCTGTTTTTAAGAAATCTGAAACCTCTCAAGGTAGACGTATAAGAAATTTCGTAGACAGTCTCAAAATGAGAATATACCGCGAACCAAATAAATAAATAAAGTTTCTATGATTTTTATTCAAAATATAAGCATCAAGCTTCATCAGAGGGCCAGTTAGACATAAAATAACTTTCAGAATTTTATTCTGTTTTAGAATTGAACCTTTCATCACCTTCATGTTGAAATTTTATACAAGACATGCATTGCAGCATACGTAACAAATATTTTTATAGTCGTAAACACATTTTGATAGAATTTATTTTCTAAATCTCGCATTAGTCGTATGAAAATGAAATAAAAATTATCTTTAAGTTAAAAATATATGATATTTATTTTTGAATTAGCAATGTGAAATTCATTAAGTTATTTTAAGTTTTAATTTGGCATTTAAAAAGTTGACTACAAATTGAATTATTCTATAAATGCCTGTATTTTAAGTTATTTTGAAAATGAAATTTTTAATGTACTCTAGTGAGAGGGATTTTCAGTGAAAATAAAAAAAAATCTGAACAAAGACTGGGATTTTACGTTCAATTACCCAAATACTCTCGCGTGACACTTATAAGGGCTGCCTTAAAATGTAATTAAGTCCATTTACGTTGATGAATTGACTATCGTACATCAATTCAGAATTCGTTCCCTGAAATTTTTATTGGAAAAATGCTGCGATCGTATAAAAAACAGCCAAATGACGACCCATTCGGAATAAGTATAGAGAAAACGCTCCATCACAAAAACGCTAGCGCCCTCTACCATTTAGCTTGACAGAAAAAGCCTCTCATATTGTGGTTTTGATGGTCTTACCTAAAACAAAGAAATCATTATATATTTTCATGTATGTCATGTATTTCATATGCTTTTTTCATATCTATTTTCATATTTCAAAAATTGAAGAACACAGTTAATTTTCAAGACAAACCAACACTAAAGATTTTCCTCACAAGGGTCATTTTTAGTGTTAAGGTACATAACAGTATAAGAGTGAGATTAGAGCGACTATTTTAATACGTGTGATAAGTATATGTCACCCAAAAGCAGCCCATATTCTCTCATTTATAAATTACTAGGTTTACTATTATTTATAATTACTAGGTTTACTATACAGCAGCAAATACTAAAGTATTTGCTGCTGCAGTCAAACCAGGTCCCACCTGTATTTCCTCAACAATTTGATTGCGTTGTGGAATAATTTTTAAGCTTTGTCCACTTAAATTGCTTGAGATATTTCCTTTTCCGATTGTTCGGCTTGTCACAGATTTTGACGTTTTGCGTTGACTGATTTCTTTTTGTGTATTGATCAATATTAAATTTCACTTCTCTGGTTGCAAGGGAACGACGAAGGGATCTGAAAATAGTTGCGTCAGGAAATTTCAGACAAATAAGCTGTGCAGTTTTCATGACGCCAAAGCTCCGTTTTTGCTGCTTCACACAAGCCATGTCTCGCCGCTGTTTCCTCAACAGTTTCATTGCGTCGACGAACAGCTTTTCGAGCTTTATCCCGCTTCACGAGCCGGTCTGCGGTAGCCCAGTTGAAATAGCATCGGATTAGCAACCGGAGGTTTGCGAGTTCGAAACTTGGTCCAGCCAAAGACCGTCGAGTACACTGGTGCTGGTGCATGTTAAATCTGACGTGGTCTCAAATGTGCTGGCGTTGTGCGGAAGTTTGGAAAGTGGGGTGCCAGCTTAGGTGTAGTTCTCGTCATTTGACCGTGGTTCAAAAAATTACGAGGCGTTGCCCTTGGATCTTCCCCTTCGGGATGGATCCCCGACCGTCGCCAATTGCCCGTTGTGTTGCTCCAGTGCGACGTTAATTAATTACCATTGCTGCTTCACTAGCTTGTGATCTCTCCTTTTCCGATCTCTCGGCTTGTGACAGCTTTTGACGTTTTTGTGTTAATTAGTCTCTTACCAAAATATTAAATTAATTAATTATTAAATATTAATTAAATATTAACTATTCCTTCTCTGGTTCCAAAGGACCGACGAAGTGAGCTGAAAACAGAATTCCACTATCGCCCATTCACCAGCTAATTCCGTCCTAACATCCCCTCCACAAAAATCAGCTTCCAGGAAAAGAGCGGTAGACACCCTACAATCTCAGCTGCATGCATCCCATTTCTTCTCGGCAAGGAATTTCTTCTTTGAAATATAAAAAACTGGTATTGAGAATTTCCGTCGTTGATTTACCAACTTTAAGAATAGCGGAATTTCGAAACCCTGTAGCTCACTTCTCAAATATATACCGTATCCCTAAAAGGTGGCGTCATTTGACCGTGATTCAATACGAGGTGTTGTCCTTTTATATTTATCTTCAGGATTGATCCCGGACCATCACCAATAGCCCTTTTTTTCTGCAGTTTTAACTACCTACATACTTTATGGGGTGGAATACGATTCACTCACATAGGAAGTAGAACTTAACCCTCTGGATACGGGGACCGGCCCTACAGGTCGAAAGTTTCGAGTCCCCTCGTTACGAAAGGCTCGAATTCTCTCAGACCTCAAACTCCTGAAGAATCCCCGAAGCCCATTACGATTTCCATCCCCTCTTTTCTGTGCTACAAAGAGACCCGCGCGTGAATAGCCTTATCTCCCCGTTGACAAAGATGTCAGGGTTATCGACGGGGAGCCTCGCAAATTGTTTATCCTCGAGCATCTACTCTGTGAGGCGTTGAGAAAATGAAGTGATACACTTAAAAAGTCATAGCCGCCTTTTCAGTTTACCCGGGAAGAATCTGTCTCTTCTAGGACCCGACCCGACAATAGAAACCGGCACATTAGGTGAGAATGGGAAGACATATTCTCTCTCCTGCTGGGGGAAAGCACTGTAAAGGCCGTTTCGGCCGATTTCAGTAAGTTGCCTGTAAAGCCGTTGGGCCGTAACCAAAGAAGGAAACGATATTCTGCCCTGACGTATACAGAGGATTAAACCGGTATTGAGAATTTCCGTCGGTAATTTACCAGTATTGAGAATGCCGATAATTTTAAAACCATACAGCCTCACTTCTGAAATATATTCCGTATCCATAACTAGTGGCGTTATCTGGCTGTGTTTTGAAATTACGACGCTTGTCCTCTGTCCTCACCCTGCCAATATCCCGTTGTTCTATTACAGTGCGACGTTAATTAACTACCCACCTATCTACCCTAAAGATTGGAACATGAGTCACTCACTTCTTTAAAAGGGTAATGGATGAAAAACATAATGACTCGATTTCGTTCTGAATCAAGAGTCAAAATCATGGACAATTTTTAAATATAAATAAAAACGAGTTTTGCCTTTTTGCACGATTTTTAAATATAAATAGAAACGAGTTTTGCCTTTTTGTACCATTTTTAAATATAAATAAAAACGAGTTTTGCCTTTTTGCACCACTTTTAAGTATAAATTAAAACGAGCTTTGCCTTTTTGTACCATTTTAAAATATAAATAAAAACGAGTTTTGCCTTTTTGTACCATTTTTAAATATAAATAAAAACGAGTTTTGCCTTTTTGCACCATTTTTAAGTATAAATTAAAACGAGCTTTGCCTTTTTGCACGATTTTTAAATATAAATAAAAACGAGTTTTGCCTTTTTGCACCATTTTTAAGTATAAATTAAAACGAGTTTTGCATCTTTGCACCATTTATAAATTTAAACATAAAGTTGTGTTGCCTTTTTGCACGATTTTTAAATATAAATAAAAACGAGTTTTGCCTTTTTGCACCATTTTTAAATACAAATAAAAACGAGTTTTGCCTTTTTGCACCATTTTTAAGTATAAATTAAAACGAGTTTTGCATTTTTGCACCATTTATAAATTTAAATATAAAGTTGTGTTGCCTTTTTGTAAGATTTCTAAACATAAATAAAAACGAGTTTAGCCTTTTTGCGCCATTTTATATACAGATAAAAACGAGTTTTGTCTTTTTGCGCCATTTTATATACAGATAAAATCGAGTTTTGCCTTTTTGCACGATTTTTTAATATAAATAAACGATAGTTTTGCCTTTTTTAAAAAAGACACATAAGGGACTTAAGCCAATCCGTAGTTACGCTCCTGACCTCAAAACTGTCTCAACCGAGTCTTTTATCTATCCACCACTCTATTCCTCGGTCAATCCACTATCGGCCATTCACCAGCCAATTCCGTCCTAAGCTCCTCTCCACAAAAAGCGGCTTCCAAGAAAAGAGCGGAAGACACCCGACAATCTCAGCTGCATGCATCCCATCTCTTCTCCGCGACAATCGATCTCTTCCACGAAATATAGTCTCCGGCACAGCACGCAATCTGCGAGACGAAATTTGTCATCTCGGAGATTGAAACCCGATCTGCTTCGTAAATGTATTTTTGATACGGGGTCGTTTATTTTAATTCCTAAAAGACTGTCTGTCTCTCAAGACGAGGGGAAACTTTCCCGTCAGTTAATTCCCCCAACAACTGTCTCCCTGCCTGGCAGATCGATAGGGTGACGAAATCGAGTCATTCTTATGTGTTCCATCCATCCCGTTTTGCCAATTGGGCCCCCTTTTCCAGAAGTGAGTGACTCATGTTCCTCTTCTCGGGGATCTGGAAAATATTTCAGAAATGAGCTGCAGGGTTTGAAAAATACCATTAACAATACCATTTTGGGGTTCTATTTTTTCTTTATCGAGAGACTGATTCGGCTAGAGTAATTTTAAATCAGGTACTAGTTCCGTACTATAACATGCAATAAAAAACAATTCTAAAAGTGTTCTGTGCACGAAACAGTATTTTTAACAATCAAGACCTGTTTTTTCCCGGAAGCAATCGTAAAGAGAAATAAAATTTTATTTTATCATGAAATATTAATCCTTTTATCGAACAAAGAATACTTGAAAAAGGTTCACGTTATACTTATTTCAAGCTATGATAAAAGAAAAATATGTACAAATGAGGTATTACGTATCCATTGGATGTATGGAAGATAGTTAATTAACGTCGTACTGGAGCAATACAACGTGCTATCGACGACGGTCCGGGATCTAACCCGTACGAAAAGATCCGAGGACAACACCATGTAATTTTGAACCACAATCAGATAACGTGAAAATAATAAAGAAAATAGCTTTTTGTGCATGAAGCATTTCGCTTCTGATGTTTATTTACGTTAAACTTTACAGTTGTTTGATTGGTATTTGAACTAACTTCTCACTGGAGCTCCACAAAGGCGTTGGTCCTGGATCAATCTCAACGGGTAAAATACGAGGACAACATCTCGTAATTTTGAACCAGGGTCAGATGATGAAGTCAAAACTTTAATTGTTATACCTTCCTGTAAACAATTGTTGTTCAGATTTGATTTCGTGTGTTATTATTTCCTAATACAGCTTTTGTGGCTACTGCTACCATATAAATTTATCGTTAAACATAAAGTGTAGAGTTAATTGTGTGTAGAGTTAAAGTGTAGAGATAACAAATCAGTGAAGAATTAAATAAAAACAAAATTTTGTGCCATACACATAAAGAATTATCTCTTCTATTTTAACACCTTAGTACACATTAAAATTAAAGTAATCCGAATGCAAAACTTATACACGAAGTGGCATAGTGTAACTTGACTAATACTAAGATAACAAAAATCAAAATTAATTTGATTAAAAAAAACTTAAAAATTATCATATTGCGTTAAAATACTGTTTTGAAAAAAAAAGAATAACTTTGAAAAATTAAAAAGCAATAACACGAGAGTAGGAGAGGCGTTATCTGTCACGCAGAGCACTAAAATTTAAAACTCTTCCCGAAGTCAATTAACTATTATTTCTTTGAAGCATTTTCTGATATAAATGAAATTTTAACAGTATATCATCAGTATTTGAGCCTACTTATCGGCTGAAATATCTGTTAGAAACAGCGTATATTGAAGAGTTAAAGTAATGTCTAATGTTTTCTTCATAGCACGCGTGTACAACAGTACTACGAAGAATTTACGTGACGAAAATTTTGGATCTTTTTATGGCAGTATGCGAGAAACGGGTAAACATTTTGACCCGAACCGTTTTCTATAACTGCAGGCCTCGCTAAGACACAGAGCATGAATCGAGAGTTCACTGCATATCCCGTCACACCAACTGAATCCAAATAAACCAGAATCAATCTGAATTCAGTAGAAACTAACGTTGATTCGGGTGAATTGCAGCGGAAAGCTCCGGGTACAAACAGCATGAAAGTTTTTAACCGACCCTGTGGTTGTCTTGGCGAGGTATCTCGTCACTTGCAAAACTGATCAAATCTTGCTGGACGAGATATCTCGTCAATGGAATAAAACTGACCAAATCTTGATCTTGTCATCATCCAAAAATCGGTAGTGTATTGATGACGAAATCTCTCATCATTAGGGAAATTGATCATATCTTGATGGACGAGATATCTCGTCGAAATCACTTAGAGGGTACGAGGAACAAGGTATTTCTTGTAGAAGCGGCTACCATGAACCTTCATTAGAAAGTTCAACTGGATTCAGATATACTCAAGTTAACCCGGATTATGTTGGTGCGAAAGGGCCCTACATCTGTATGGATTAAAAAATGAGTAATTAGTTGGTTGATTGGGTTTCATGGCCATATTTGACTAAGCTGGTCCAAACACAAGATATTCAACGTCAAGTAATGTATATACACATACAAGGAAATTTTATTGACACAGAAGTGAGAAATATAATTAGGGTAATTTACATGAATCAAACCTATGCCATCTGCAACTTGCAGATGGCCATCGTGGTTCAAGGGATATGCCCATTGCGCTAGCTACCTGTGAGTTGTAGGCGGCGCAAGTTCAATTCCTTTCAGGTTCTATTCCACCCTGTATATATTTCTCTCTTCTGTATCAGTAAAAACCCCTTTCCCTTTCTTTCTGTGAGTATGTCCATTATTTGATGTTTTCTGGCGCAGAATGGCCAAATATGGCTCTTGCGCCATAAAACCCAACCACCCACCCTACAGTTCGCAGGTTCCTATCACAGCAGGGAAACCAACTCAGCCCCACGAGTTATTAGTAAGCGTGAAAACTAACAGCAGTAACTTACATTGAAATCAGCCTCATTTACGCATCATAACCAATTTTAAATAATTAAGCCATCCTCCCTTCTAAGTTTTGAAGTTTCAATACATTCTAAGCATGTGCTGATGGCTTATGAAACATAAATCACCTTTAAACTATATTGTTTATCTCCAACTTACCATTCAACTTCGGCTCCAGCGTTGCGTGATGCACCTGAAAAACATCGTTATCATCATTAGCACCAGGTCTTTCTAAAAAGAGCCAAATGAGCACCATACAATGAGCGTGAACTGCATTTTCAAGACTTTCCCACACAACCTGTGTGCATCATCATCAATTTCATCCGCCAAGATTTCCAGCTAGTTTACTAAATCTTGTGTTATCGCTCCACTCATGTTAAAACTCATTAGCGTGACAGGTCATAATTCTATCATTAATTACGGGAGGATAATTTTCAGTACATCAGTCGGAAAATTGCTGAAAACGTTTCATTCCACCCACTTGCTGGCAAACCAAAATTTTCGATGTAACTGTTTTAAGGGTGTAAGCAGTTACGGACGCGATTGTGTAGAAGAGTTATCTGTTTTGTGCGTTGATGACGGTATAATAAACTATTTTTGCAAATATAACTCATTAACTGACGAAAAACAAATTTTACAGTACAGCCGTCAAACGGCTAACTATTAGTTTTTTAGGTCAAAAATAAAAATTCTAAACATTTTGGTTGTGTTTGATTTTATATTGTTTAAAACCCTTTGTTGCAATATTCCAATCTAGAAATAATGTAGATTTATGTGTCGCGTACTATATTGATTGGTAGATATACAGGTAGTTGAATTAACCCTCCAAGTGGTTTCGACGATGTATCACGTCCATTAAAATCTGACCAATTTTGCTAATGACGAGATATCTCGTCATCCATAATGCCGATTGAATTTAGAAGGATAAAGATATTGCCGTCTTTTGATGATGACGATATCAAGATAAGGTCTGTTTTTATAATGACGAGATATCTTGTCCATCAAGTTCTGGTGAGTTTTGTTCACGACGATATACCTCGTCGAGCCAACCACCAGGGGATTTGACTAAACGCTGGAGCAACACAACGGGTTATTGGCGACGGTCTGAGATCAATCCCGAAGGGAAAGATTAGAGGACAACACCTGGTAATTCTCAACCACGGTCAGATGACGAGGACACCTCGTAATTTTGAGCCACGTCACATGACGAGGACAACACCTCGTAATTTTGAACCACGGTCAGGTGACCAGGACAACACCAGCCGGCACCACATCACGCCAACTTGAGGACATTTGATGTCACGACCGATTTAACCTGCACCAGCCCCACGTACATGACGGTCTTTGGTTAGATGGCTTCCTTTTCCTTTGTCCTCTGGTTGCTAATTCGATACTATTTCAACCGTCCTATTGTGTCTTTAGTATAGATATTGGAAATTATTAGTAGTATTTGCCGTTCATATCTTTATTAAAATTTTGTATACATTTCCCGATTCGATTTGAATGGTAATATGAATATAATCATATTTTTTAAAAATATCTCGATATTGAGTTATGTAATTTTTCTCAAGGAAGAACGATTATCCAAAATTTTACTAACGAATATGATGTTATAAATTTTTTATTAATGTGTTTATTATCAGGTTTTTTCTGGTATAAGGATACTCCAATTTATAATCATGAGTATTTATTTTAATGTAATTTGCATAGTAATTCAAGGATAATACACGTTTTGCTTCATTGTGATATAAAATAGCAAAAATATATCATCGGCGAGCAGAAACACATTGAATTTTTTTTTGAAAATTGGATGAGCTACTTATCATGATTATGAGAAATTCGTTGTCATAATATAATCTGTTTGAAAAAAAGATAAAAATGTTTATGATTTTTATTTTTGACCTGAAAACAAATTTATAGTCCTTAAATGTCTGCTCTATAAAATGTCTATTTTCACTTCATGAGTTTCTGCTCAAAGTTGAGGATATACACTATTTTCATAATCTGTAAAAATAATAGCTTTATAAAATGGAAAGACACGACTTTTTGGTGAAATAAAAATTGCCTATCAGAATCATCAAAAGATCACAGAAAACTTATCCATCTAATAAAGAATTCATAAGTTGATAATGGATGGATACATTTTTAAAACGATTATGAATTAAAACTCAACCTCCTCTCACTTTGCTGTTTAATAATTTAGCCCTATGACTCCAAGATAAAGACAATCAACCTTTGAAACGGATTTGATGTTCTTATAATCTTTTTCAGCCCACACATCTCTAAAGGCACAATGCTAAAAATTAAATTTAATATTTTTCAAAAACTGGTAGAATTGTTGCTTACGTTACTTAAAACTTCCATACAAAATTTTAGCAGAAAATAACATTTTTTCAAATAGTAATGTTTGTATGTTTTCAATGTCACGTTCTTTTTACTTGAATACGTCTTTAAAATCGGAACAGTACATTTGGACATGCATAAAAAGTTGAGTTACAAAAAAGCGTTAATTGTTCCGTCTTATGATTTTAGAATTAGACCACAGACAAATATAGCTTCGTATAAAAGGACGTTATAGCGCTGTGTATAGCGACGTGTATAGCTACGTGTATAGCGTCGTGTAAAAGGACGTTAGTATTCTCCACACACTCATTTCGTAGGCACACTGAGTGTGTGGAGGGGTCCACAGTTTGTAGAAATTCTACTATGCTGGGCTAGATTTTGGCCAGTGTAACTTTGGATTGAGTGGAGTGTGGACTGTGTAAGTGGTGTCATTCGAATGCTACCAAACTACGCTATAATCAATATTTGACGACAACAATTAAAATCAAAATGCAGTTTGATCTTTCAAACTATAAACTAATAATTGAATATGTAGAATAAACAATCGTTCAAATTTCCTGTTTGCTTCGGGCCGCTGTAGCCCAGTTGGAAGATAACGGATTAGCAACCAGAGGGTTGCGAGTTCGAAACTCGGTCCAGCCAAAGACTGTCGTGTACACTGGGGCTGGGGCACGTTAAATCTATTGTGGCCTCAGATGTTGGCGGAGTGTAGAAGTTTGCAGAATTGGATGCCAGCTCAGATATTGACTGTGGTTCAAAATTACTTGGTGTTATCCTCGGATCTTTCCCTTGGATCCCGGACCGTCGCCAATAGCCCGTTGTGTCGCTCCAGTGTAACATTAACTACCTACCTGTGCCTGTTGCAGTCATTCCACAATCCGATGTTAAACCTGAGTATTCACGTCAAAACAACGGTTTATGTCCTCGACACAACCTATCATTTTTTTAATTTTAAATGCTGGAAACGTATTTGTATGTTCTTATAATCACTTTTGGTTATTATGTCTCTAAGGGCACAGTGTATGCTGAAAATTTAATTTAATATTTTTGAAAAAAAATGGTTGATTAGCTGCTTATGTCACTTAAAACTTCTATGCAAAATTATAGAAGAAAATATCAAGTAGTTTTTCAAATATTAAGGTTAATATGATTTTAAGTAACGTTGTTTTTTAATTGAAATTTTTTTTGCGGCTTAGGATTTCAAAAAGGAAATTGGTACTTTTTTCACCGCTATCTAAGCAAAAAGTTACAAGCCTTAAAAAATTACAATTTTCTTTTAAAGGTATAATAGAAAATTAGTAAAATCAATAGGGTATTGCATATCCCTCAAGCCGCATAGGGATGGAAATTTGGAAAAGGACGTTTGTTTTAATTAGTCTACTCTAGGATTTGTCGAAGTCCGCCTACGGCGCCCACGTCAATTTTTAAAAGAGGGAAAATTCTAATACAACTAATCAGCTTTTTTCTCCATTTTTCTCCTCTATATTTTTTCATTTTTGTAATTTTTAATTAAAAATGTGCTTTGTTTTTAAATTGCATACCTACTTTTGTTCTTAATACCATTGAAAGTATTTGCACAAAATTTAGTACAAGTCCTTGAAAAATATAGACCACTAGAAATATTTTGCGTGAATGTTGGTGGAGAAAAGTTTAATTTGAGGAAAAGAGATTTGAAGCTGTCACTTTCGACTGGTCATCGTTCTTGTTGATATAAACGTACCGATACCTCGACATGTCATAATCTCAAAACGTATTTCACAGACCGAAACATGTTTCTTGAACGTATTTTAGTAAAACCCTGAAAATAAATTTTTTTAAATAAATTGTCGTTATAATTTGTGTTGTTAAACGTAAATAAGTTTTTATATGAAAAGTCCACTCTAGGATAAAGTATGAGAAATTATGTGCACAAATTTTATGCATTATGTGCATTGAAAGTATGTGCACAAAATTTAGTACAAATCCTTGAAAAATACAGACCACGAGAAATATCTTGCGTGAATGTTGGTGGAGAAAAGTTTAATTTGAGGAAAAGAGATTTGAAGCTGTCACTTTTGATTGGTCATCGTTCTTGTTGACATAAACGTACCGATACCTCGACATATCATAATCTCAAAACGTATTTAACAGACCGAAACATGTTTCTTGAATGTATTTTAGTAAAACCCTGAAAATAAATTTTTTAAAATAAATTCTCGTTATAATTTGTGTTGTTAAACGTAAATAAGTTTTTATATGAAAAGTCCACTGTTACCACAACATTATTTTTTTTCCAAAATCCGTGTAATCGGAAAGCGTTCATCCTTGAATTATGCATTCAGGCATCTACTAAACAGTCTTTATGGCAATAAATGGTCAAGATTTGCATGAACATTCAAAACAAGCAGTCTCAAGGTCATAAAATCAAACATCATTATTTCCCACCTTTATTTCACAGGAAGTGATGCACACAGAAATATTATGTAATTATTGAAGCATGTAGTGAGTACAGCTAATGACATTTTTAATGGTTGCATGCGTTCTATCTGGACGTCGCACGATTTTGAAGAAAATTGTGAGGCGCTGTAGTTATGTTTACTACATGGGATTACATACCCAGTTGCTTCAAAACTTTCGTGATGGTCAAAGTTGATATTAAAATTAAAGACAAAGGAAAAATATTTTAATGCGAATTGAGAAATTGTAGCATTGGAACACGACTGAGTCAGCATTCTAAAAGCTAACTAACAAAGCAACTCTCTAACAAAGCAACTTTTCTAATACTCACATTTTCCGAATTAAAAATTGTAATATTTTCCATTAAATTTCTTTGTTTTCTATTCGAAATATATGATAATAAACTTGTGATTTTTAGTTTATTATCTATACACTCAGAAAGATGTTTAAAGAAATTACAATTATGCAAAATCCAAGTGTTTAAGGTAAGGGTTAGGTGGTGTTACGAACCAGAGTAGAAAAGGGTTCATAGCATACAGTAGTTTGAAGGTTTGATTATAAAAAAATCTATTGGATTCATTGAGAGATATGGGATGTTCATCACGTACGAAATTAATTCGGGAACCCCTGGAACTCCATAAATGTCTCTAGTCCCATGTTTAATTTAGAAACAGAAGAGAAATATGTGTTACTTCCAAGTACGTCCATGGACCTCGGCCTTTGGCACTATATGGGGGAAATGATGGCTACTTGTGAAAGAGCACCTAATGGATGAGAAGCTGCTACTTCTAACAAGAACAATCCACGCGCTTATAAGCCGGGATTTGAACCCGGCTATGATCAATATACCAGCTACGCCGGCTGGAACATTTATATGTAGAAAACATTAACAATTAGCTCACACAAATAGTCTAGTGTACGATAATATTTGACTTTGTACTTGTGAAAAATGGATCAAAAAGCATTGTAGGACATTTCAAGGATGGATGAAATTCCGAAGAACCTTTTAAAAATATATACCGGAACTCCAAACTTTAAGAGATGGATACCGAAACTTCGGAGAATATTACAAGGAATGCAACGAAATTTCAAACATTTTGACTTCAAAAACTCAGAAGACACTTCGAGTACCATTCTAAGCTAAAATTCAAAAACCCGCAGCATCAAAACTCGGAACCGTTTCACGAACCCTTCTTCCACAAACCTAAACGCAGCACTTAAAATGTTTCTATACCACCCCCAGGGACGGGTGAAATGGACTTTAAAAGCAAAGCGGCTCTTCAGTCGTTGAAAAGACCCTTCCCCAAGCATCCCACCAAACCAACTCTACCCCCCAGTATTTAGCATTGCGACCGGATGAGATTTCTTCAGTCCGGGGAGAAAGAATGGGCTGATTTCATCTTCCGCTTCGATCCCCTTAAACCCCTCTGGCCAATTGTGGGGTAAGGGGGATCCTTGCACAATGCATCCTCTCCCGAAGCAGAAAATAGTTCTTTGTTGTTATTCAACAAGGGATGTCTGCCTTTTATCTACGGCTTCCGAGAAAAGAATGCCTAATCGATAACTGTAATGCAGTAAGCTGGGCGATTGAGAGCATAGGCCCTTCTGTTTAACTTAGTAAAGATCACTTCCCTGTTCCCCCTTCAAAACACTGTAACTCCTCATACGAATGGAAAATATGAAATACGCATAGCATGAGGAACTACTTATTCTGCGGTGCTTGTCAAAAAAGGCGGTATCTCTGTACTTGGTTAGTTGGAATTGAAGGCTGATTCAGCTGCGTATGCAAAAATGTGATGCAGTCTGACCACTCAATCATTAATTGATTGAGTATTTGGTTTTCAAGTAATCAATTTTTGAGTCAAGTTTCAAGTAATCAAGTCACGAGTATCAAGTTTCAAGTAATCAAGTCTCGAGTATCGTTTCAAGTAATCAAGTCACGAGTATCAAGACTGTAACTACACATACACATGGGAAAGATGAAATACACGTAACATGAAGAACTACTTATTCTGTTGTGCTTGTCATAAAAGGCGGTATCTCTGTATTTGGTTAGTTGGAATTGACTGCTGGTTCATGCTGCGTATGTAAAAATGTGATACAGTGCGACCACTCAATCATTAGTTGAATGAGTATTTTGGTTTTCAAGCTTTTTGTGGAAGTAGGGAAACATGCACGAAGTATGAGACAACCGTTATCTTGAGTTGATCAATCTGGCGATGGTATTTTAATCTCAAGCCTCCAAGTGTTTAGACGAGATATCTCGTCCATCGAGATCTGATTAATTTTGCTAAGGACGAGAAATCTCGTCCTTAGCAAAATTAATTGCCGATCAAAATTGCCGATTTTTTTATGATGACGCGATCAATATCTGGTTAGTTTATCTAATGACGAAATTTCTGGTCCATCATGTGATCATTTTTTTCTAATGACGATATACCTCGTCGAGGAGGTCACCAGGACGGTTAATATTAATAACTTTATCGCAACTGACTCTTGTGTACTAGGCGTCAAAGTGAAAACTTCGAAAGATCCTAATAACCATGGTAGTAAAACTTATAAATTCACCAAAACGTAATATTGATTATACACTGGCATGCAAAACTTAAGCAATGTTTTTTTTGCCGTAACTCCGCAAGAAATCACCTGGAAGAGATGTAATTCAGAATACAGAGACAGTATTTTGTACTTAACGGATGAAGAAAGCATACTAGCACAAAAATGAATAGAACGCATACAGTATGGAATCAAACAAAAAAGGCTTTATCGAAAGAGTAGCGTTGGTACAGATGATTGTCTGCCCAAGAGGGAGAACAACAAACAGATGACCCTTAGTAAGGGATATGACCTCCATTAACTGCAATAGTTGCTTAGCACCGTCTCTCCATACTCAACACCAGATTATCCAACAGTTGCTGAGGTAAGAGGTCCCATTCCTCAATGAGCACCTGCTTCAGTTGTTGGGTGTTCTCCGGAGGATATAGTCGTTCCGAAAGGCGTCTCCCCAAAGCATCCCACACATGTTCTATGGGATTTAAATCAGGGGAGTACGCTGGCCAATCCATTCTAGTGATATCTTCACTTTCTAGCAGCTCCTCAACAGCAAGAGTCCGATGTGGCCTGGCGTTATCGTCCATAAATACGAAGTATGCACCAATGGCACCTCGGAACAGAAGTACGTGGGAGAGGATCACTTGCTGACAATAGCGATCTCCAGTAACAGTACCTGTCGAAAATTTGGAGCTCAGTCCGCCCGTTCATCATGATGCCTTCCCAGACGAGCACGCCAGGACCACCGTAACGGTCTCTTTCCATGATGTTAGAGGGATAAAACCGTGTCTCTACCTCTCTCCATATCAACTGGCGTTGAGAATCGCTTGTGACACTGAAACGACTCTCATCTGTAAAGAGGACGTGACTCCATTGATGAGATGTCCAGTCTTTGTGTTCCTTACACCAATCCAAACGGCGCCGCCGATGGGCAGCTGTCAATGGTATGCAGCGTACAGGACGGCGGGCGAATAGGCCACTTTTATGAAGGCGTCTGGCCACAGTAAACCGCGACACTTGTCGTCCAGTTGCCGCATTCAGCTGCTGAGTCAGGTTGCCCGCTGACTGGTATCGATCTCTTTTCACCTGCAGGATGATATATCGGTCATCCATTGGCGTTGTTTTTCTTGGCCGACCGCCACCAACCTTTCTTACAGCTGTACCAGTTGTTTGGAAGGCTTTCCAAGCTTGTGAAACGACTCTTTTGTCGATTCTAAACTCTTGGGCTACAGTCGTCAAACTACGCCCCTCCTCGAGCTTGTCGATCATTCTACCGCGTGTAAAGTCGTCCAGATGGTTTCTTGTAGCCATATTGCACGTACGAACTCACTTGAACTTGCAGCGAATGCCTTTAACAGCGCCTTTCTTCTTTCCTTTTAGTGTAGTCTTGCACGGCGCGCGCTGACTGCACGCATTTTGCGTGCCCTCACTTAACGTGTGACGTCTTGTTCCTGATATTTGCATACAAATCACCTTTCTACTGAATTGTATGTTTGTATTGAACGCAACAAGCCCCTTTTGTACAATTTCATGGCTGTCTGGTTAAAAATTACATCGTTGCTTAAGTTTTGCACTGCAGTGTATAATATCTATACAAATATATACAAAATAGGCAAAATCGTAAGTTGTCCTTATCCATTGATACCACGATCAGATGACAAGGTCAACTCCTGAGCTGGAATCCCACTCTCCAAACTTGCAAGCCACGCCAACGTGGGGATATTTGAGGTCATGACAGATTCAACGTGCACCAACCCCACGTACACGACGATCTTTGGTTGGATCAAGTTTCGAACTCGTAACCCTCCGGTTGTTAATCCGGAACTTTACTAACTGGGCTACCGCGGCCACCCTCATTAGAATGGAAAAGATGAAATACGCATAACATGAACTACTTATTCTACTTATTCTGCTGTGCTTGTCAAAAGAGAGGATCTCTATGTTTGGGCTCATGGTTGATGTATGGAGTGTATATAAATATCTGATGCTAGATAACAGTATGACCCCTAAATAAACATTTATCTGATTGAGTTGATTGGGATTGGGTTTTATAGCGCAAGGGTCATATTTATTCATGCTCCTCCAGACAAAAGACAGCCGTTATTAAGTAAAGAACGTATATACGAGAAAAGTTTTACTGGCAAAGAAGAAAAAATACATCCATTGAGTTAATTGATTAACCAACAGTTGGTTGACTATTCTATTTTAAATAGCTCTGATGCATTAGAGAAATACATACAAATCGTATAACAACCGCCATCTCAAGTTGACCAACCTGGAGATAATAACTTAATCCTTAATTATTCGTGTATACTAGCGTCAAAGGAAACATTTCTAAAATTCTGCTAGTTACCATGTTATAGTTTTTTTTATAAAAGATGGTGTCAGAGTTGTGTGTGTGTGTGTGTGTGTGGTGTGTGTGGGAAAGTACCCTTTATAAATTATTACATTATGACCTCGTCATAACTGTAAGGTATATTGTTGCACATTTGTAGAATATATTATTACATCCTTAGGAAATAGTCTCAAATGATCATTTCCTTAGAATATAATCCTTTGGGAAGATTATATTGCCCATTTTCTTATAATGCAATCCTTTGACTTTGAGGGTTAAGCTCAGTAGAATCGTGAAACATCCTGCATGTCATTTTCAGGTAAAAGTCAGCGGGGAATGTCCTGCTTTATCGTTGCTTCATTTTTCAACTTCCCATCACTCGACGAGCTGTGAACGAGAACCGTATAATTGCGGAAGCGTTATCAATGATGGATATCGGTTATTTCGGGATCTCGGCCTTCATTCCGGCAAAGGCTTAGGTATGCTTCGTCGACCGCAATTTCCTTTCTCGTGTAGATTACGGTGCAAGAAGGATCTCAAGGTCGATGCCAAGGCCAACGGAACGCGGATTTCGAAGCGTATATTTAAGTTCTCACACTGGAGTATAAATATTTTTTAAATAGATTGATTTTACCATCTTGGGTCTCAATTTCAGCAGTGCCTGTAGTCGTGCTTGAGAGTTTTTACCACAATACTTTTTCTAGCATTTTTATCCCTCCTGGTGGTTTATCTTCGAATCGAAAACTACCCTTTTGTGGCTAGCCTGTGGAGCAAAAACCTGTTCCAAACTGTCACCAGTTCTGGGCAAGGAACAATTTGCTTTTCCTACTTTGATCTTCATTTCCCTTGGAGTAATAGAGCAGTTTTGTCTCGACGAGATATCTCGCCCATAGCAAAACTGACCACATCTTGGACGAGATATCACGTTGAAACGCTTGGAGGTTTAAATAGAGTGATGAGTTTCTCCAGTGTGACATTAATTCAACTACCAGCCTATCTTGCAGTTTTAAATTATACAGAGTGTCCTAACAGTTCCCGTACTCCAGCTTTAAAAAATAATTTGACCGTGACTTTTTTTCTAATTATTGAATTTTATCGTTTGTTTATAATTTTATGGATTCTTTAATTTTTATCGTTTGGTTTTCTTCTCGCTCAAATTGTGCGATAATAAAGTTCCATGTCATTTTGTTCTTCATTGTAAAATGAGTTTATCACGCATTCAGAGAATTGCGCTGCTTGAGGCTTATTTTGAATGTAAATCATATGAAAGATGTAAAGAATTTTGGCGACATAAATATCCAGATGATGTAATACCGAGTAAATATACGCTATATCAACTCGTTCGGCGATTTCGTGAGACAGTTTCGGTGGAAGACAAACGCAAGAGTGAAAAACCGAAAGTCGTTACACCAGACTTTGTGCAAGAAACTCAACGAAAGATATTACAATCTCCTCATCAATCCGTGAGGCGTTTGTCGCAACAAATGGGCACATCACGTGGATCGACACATAAGGCTGTAAGAGCTTTACATTTTCGTGCTTATCGTGTAAAAATGTTACAGGAGCTCCGATGGTTCCGGAAATTTATTCGCAACAACATCAACATTTTGAAAAACCATTTTTCTCCGATGAGGCATAGTTTCATTTAAGCGGTTATGTGAACGTGCAAAACTCCCGCATTTGGGCGGCTGTTGATGGCACTGTATACAGAGAACTTATCCAACAATTTGTTGCATTATTAGAAGTGAATGAAGGAGATTTTCTTGGTTCCAACAAGACGGTGCAACCTGCCATACAAGTTATGAAACCATGGGCATGCTTCAAGATTTTTTGTCGTCGACTCATCTCAAGAAATCTTTGGCCACCTAGTTCCCCTGATCTGTGCATCCCTAACTTTTTTCTGTGGGGATATTTAAAGAACAAAGTTTATGAAGATAATCCCCAAACAATAGATGATCTGAAAATTGCCATTACTCAAAGGATACAAGTCACTCCCAGCATCTTGAAACGCGTTTCTAAAAATATGCGCAATCGACTTCAGCTTTGCCTCCAAGAAAGGGGCGAACATGTTGTACATTTATTATAAATGTGAGTTCAAATTTTTTTCCTGCGTTATTTCAAAAGTGCTTTTCACCATTAGCATAAAAATAATTGTTTTAAAGTTTGTTGTTTTTGTATAATAAATTCACGAATCGTCAGTACGGGAACTTTTAGGACACTCTGTATAATTAATAATAACACGCCATATATTTTATTTGAAGGAAATATGGTCAACACTTTGCATCCGAGAACACCGGTAGTTCTAGAAAGTCGAGTGAAATATTTATTTTTGTTTTGGAAGTTGAGTCGCATTTCCTGTGCTAGTTTCATCAATCGTTGCCACTCAACACTCCGGGAGTGCTTTTTGTTTTGTAATAAATACATTTTCTCGAAAGTAAACGAATTTACAAGTGCCTCACATACATTGGCGTACTAAACATAAAGGACACTGTAATTTGTGAAGGTTGCACACCTAAATTAAACGAAACAGCCTATGACGATTTAGATAATCGAGGATATTCAGTAGAAAGCTGGAGCAAATTCAAATTTTGAAATCGTGACATCAGAGGTTCTTTCATAGAAATCGGTTTTGCTATTAGAGGAAATCATTTCCAACCTCATTCTCTGCATACAAACACGGCGCAAACCCTGCATCAGTATTCGAGTTGGTTATAGCCTACAAATAATTATTTATTAAAATAGACGTTTTTACGGTTACCCTTCTGTCTCATGGCATCCAGTGCAGTATCACCACTTCAATTCAAAGACATTTTTACTATTCACTTCTGTTTTATCATTTTGAGTTTACTTATCTGTTTGATAACTCTCAACGTGCAATTTCTATCATTTACCTATTTCCAGGTCACTTCACTGCAAAGTAAAAACTGAAAATATCACTGTTCCTTAAGTATAACACGCCAATGTACAGTTCAAAATTACACGTATACTCGTATAAGTAGCAAGTATGTGGCAGTTTGCTACGACTTTTAGCCTTCCCATACATCCAAGGGGCAGCGTTACCCCAGTTGGAAGAGTAACGGATTAGCAACGGAGGGTTGTGAGTTCGAAACTTGGTCCAACCAAAGAAAATCGTGCATGTAAATCTGTCGTGGCCTCAAATGTCTTCATGTTGATGTGATGTGGCAGTTTGGAGAGTGGAGTGCCAGCTCAGGAGTTGACCTCGTTATCTGACAGTGGTTCAAAATTCCGAGGTGTTGTCCTTGGATCTTTCTCTTCGCGTTTGATCCCAGGCTGTCGCCAATACCCACTGTGTTGCTCCAGTGCGACGTTTATTAACTATCTCCCATACATCCAATGGTTATGTAATATCTCAGTATTTGTACATATTTTTCTGTTATCATAATTTGAAATAAGTATAACGTAAACCTTTTTCAAGTATAACGTATATTTTTTAATTTAAGACAGTGTTCCATAACTATTTTGGTTAAGTTTTACCCTTAATTCATGCACCAAAGAATGTACAATTTACAATTATGTACTGTTATAACATACGCTATAAACATTATATGAGTACAATAAACTATCTCTAGCTTTCCATCCTTTATTGCAAACAAGGTCTATAGACAGACCATACTTTTGCATGATCATAGTATGTATATTTCTATATTTTCGTACTTTTAGGGCCCCATTTACATTTTAGTGCTTATTTTATATTGTTTACGAGCATAGCTACTCGTTTATTTTCAAGATATTCCATTTGCTTCAGCGCAAAATAATCATTTACGACCAAATTATCCCTTAGCATACCATAAAACAACATATCGGGCACGGAGTAATATTTTACGGTTATTTGTTGATCTGTAACTTTCCCTCTCTTGCATGATTTATCGTGTAAAAGAAGTTAATTTTTTTCAGGGACTGAGAAGTGATGTTTACGAAGTTAAACAGGGCATTTGCTCTCAATCGTGAGCTTAATCTGACACAACTACCGATTAAGCATTGTTTTTCTGGGAAACAAAGCACTAAAACGTAAAACGAACTATAAAGATTTGTAAATATAAAAATATAAACACAATAATTCAAAGGTATGAGATATCCGTATCCATTCCTTGCATAGAAAAGATAAAAAGTTAGAGTTGTGTGTGGAAGTACCCATTAAAAATTACTGCTTAATGCACGACATACTTTGTAGGGTATATTGTTGCATATTTCTAAGGTATAGTTGCACATATTTTGCTTTGCTGCTATTCAAAAAGGGATTTTTATAAATAAAAACACATTTTAAATATTGTAAGATATGTAAATGAAAAATATTCACAATACCTCAAATGTATAAGCTGTCTATCCATTGATTGCACGGAAAACATGAGAGAGGTGAAAGCACTCATTAGAAATTACTGTTTAGTGTACTCGGAATACATGTAGGGTATTTTGTTGTATATTTGTAGGATATTATTGTAAATTTTTTGCTTTATTGTTATCCTAAAAGAGCTTTTTTTAATAAAAATGTCTCGATTTGAATAAAAATGCAGCAAAATATGTACATTAATACTCAATAAATATTCAGTAATAAGTACAGATGTATCTAGCACCTCGTCTGATGGCAACGCTCTTGGCGCACTTTTAGTAGCGAATTATGGCAGGTGAAGGGAACCCATCTTTATTAGGGTTATTCCCATTTTTATGGCAACCTCGGCAAGCGGAAATATTTATAAAGATATTATATTTATAGATAAAAAGATATTTTTCTAAGATTTCTTTCCTTGGCGACATAAAAAGTGTGTCAAAACACATGCCAAGAGCGTTGCCACCAGACGAGGAGCTAGATATATCTGTATTCAGTATTATATCTATAAGAATGCCGTCGGCACTAAGGAGCAATTTTCTAACGGGTGCTTGCAACTCTAACTTTTATCTTTTCCATGAATTAATGGATACAGGCAGCTTATACATTTAAATTATTGTATACATTTTTTTATATTTACCTATCTCAGTTCCTTTTACATTTAAGTTAATTGAAGTAGTGTACGAACATGAACAGTAGTGTAATTCTAATATGTTTTCTCTATATTAGTATAGAACAGTCATATATATTCACTAGCGTGAGTATCATAGAAATCGGCTAAATTTGTACATTAGTATATGGCAACAAACATTAAAAAGCAAATCAAATAAACAGCTGCTACAATCATTGTCAGTTTTGCAGCTGCTTTCAAATTTAGCTTGGTTAGAGTTATGAGATCGCGAAATATTACTAAAAAAGCAGAGCTCGCCATTCTAATGAAACTCTTAAGTAGTCTGGTGAGTGAGAGTAGCTATAAATTAAAAAAAAACATATTGTAAAGATTGGTGCTATTTAAGTGAAAGCGAAATTTGTTGGATTTCAAAATGCTGAAAAACAGTGAATAGTCTTCAAATAAGTGAATGTTATGCATATAGAGCCTCATTATAAAAATATGAATGATCTGTGCACATTGTGCTATGCTTCATAAAGATTTAACACTACTAAACGTACGCAAAATATTATATATTCCTTTGTATTAATTTTATTTCTATAGGAATTATAAAAGTGCAAAATAGAAACATACTTGAATCCTTTAGAAATGGTTGAACGATTAAAATGCGGGTTATAATCAACTCTCTATAAAGTATAAATTTAAACTTTCTTCTCTATCGTTTATTTTACTAACTATTTTGGCTTCGATTGTGGTGGTTTGTCCCTTTACCTAAGATTTCCAATACCAAATCCAACTGCAATTAGTCATTTTACTGTCATTGTCTTGAAATTATGTTTTTCTTCCATAATTTAAAAATCATATAATCATGAAAATTGTTTTTAAAGAAGTTTTACTTCCCAACTACTAACAATTTCGTAGTTTAATAATTTCAGATTAGTAATTTTTTAAATTGCAGCCTCTCAGAAAAATTGGCACTCCGGCAATTACGTTGTGCAGGAGGGCCAAAAAGATTGCAAATCTTTAAGTATATTTTAATTCTCGTATTGAAGTTTGTAGAATTTGAACTATACTATACAGAATTTGTTACATGTGTTGAGTTGTCTTTCTCGAGAAAGTGTGGTGTTTTCAGCGAAAATCAAAGCAGGAGATCTACCTTATAACCTGAGAAACACCACCTGCATGCATAAATACTTTATAGTAAAGCAAAAGTGAACTCATCGTATAAGTAGCTAAAGTCCATTCAAATAGATTTGTATCTATTCACTGTTGAAACTCGTTTATTTACATCAAATTAGAAAATAATTTTGTTATAGAGAACAATGCGTTGTAAAGTTAGATATTAATTTCTTTAATCATTTGCAAATTATGCGTATACATATACATACAGGAAGGTTGTTATCGCATTGGATAAAAGATGCGTATACAAATCTGATTTGATTCCACGCTGATCATACAAGCACTAAGTTCGTGACTATTTCATGTAATGTTTAGTATTGATGTGGCGGTAGCATTATGATTACAGACAGGTATGGTGAGGGTCAAATATGTGTGGATGGAAAGTTCAAGAGAGTGGTACTCACCTACAGCTATCTAGCTTTGGAAGCTGGGGAGTCGGCGATTTAGGGCTCTGAGATGGGGATGATCCTACGGAGCTAGGGGGCGTAGCTGAATTAACGTCGCACTGAAGCAATACAATGGGCTATTGGCGACTGTCCGGGAAAATTCCAAGGGCAACATCTCACAATTTTGAACTACGATCAGATGACGAAGCTAAAACCTGAGTTGGCACAGCTCTCTCCTAACTGCCACACCACACTAACGTGAGGACATTCGAGGTCACGGCAGATCTAACGTGCACCATCTCTCGCGTACACGACGGTCTTTAGTTGGACCTAGTTTCAAACTCGCAACTTTCCGATCGCTAATCCGTTACTCTTCCAACTGGACTTCCGCGACCCTATGTTGCTAGGGTTACTTTTGAAGGTCTCACTTGTCAGTTTGTCCAGGATCTCACATTTTAACGGTCTTCCACTTTCAGCATTTTTCAGATTCCTGTCTTCCCTCGGCGGATTCTCAGTTTTTGTCTTTTGCCCGTTGCTTCACCCCCAATAAAATCGAGCTTCATACCGAATGATTTAGCCATTGCCAGCAACTCCAATCATCCCATATTCAATTATTGTAGCTTGTAGCTGCTTGACCCCTTCCCAATTCCTTGTATCCACTATGATGTAAATCATTCCATTCCCTATTATTTGTTGCTTTTATACGTGGCTTTCCACCTTTCAACTTATCAATCCATGGTGACACTTTCTACTGCTAAATTATTTAGTTCATTAGTTAACTCTCCCGGTGGTTTAAATTTGTTTCGAAAACTGCCTGTAACGGCCAGCCTCCGATACCAAAAATATTTTTCTATTTGGATCTTCATTCCTCTTGGAGTAATAGTGCAGTTTAGTCCCGACAGTGTATCTCGTCATTAACAAAACTGACCAGATCTTGATTTACAATATATCTCGGCATTCACAAACATTACCAAATCTTGATGGACGAGGTACCTCGTCGAAAGCATTTGACGGGTTAAAGCTATAAAACATATTTAATAGTTTCATTTTTTGCTATAATTTGTGCAGGAATGTAATTCTAAAGCTGTTGTTTCAAGTATAAGTGTATTGCTATTGAAGAAAGCTAGTTGCTGGAGGGACAATATTGAAATAAAATTTGGTATTAGAAATTCTCGACAAATAATTCAGACACATGCTTAGCAATGTAAGGTTTAATATAGTTTCAGTGATTGGTACCCACTCATTACATTCAATACAGCTCTCACTTGTCCAAAGTTTTTGAGGCATATATCGCAATACTATACACAATGTTAACGAATAATTGATTATTTCTTCAATACTGTATGATAATACAGGTATGGAAAAAACAGCTGCTACAATTGTTTTATATCTATGCTTTTTTGTTAGATGTACCCAAATAAAATCATCAGTTTTTATGTAAACATATATGCAATTTTTCTTAGTATAAAAACAATTCAATCTGTTTAGAATTATAAGAACTACCAAACTCATATTTATATCGATACATTTATAAGAGAAATGTCTTTGCAAAAATAACTCATTTATTAGGAAAAATCTTCTAAAATCCTGTCTCTTGTATATAAATATATTTTTATGATTTAGAAAAATTGTTTAATTTAATGAGTGACTTCATATCTGTTCCCAAAAAAATCACAGTCTAATAAAGTAGTCCGTAAAGCCTAAGAACTAATAAAATAATCCGTAAGTCACAAGTGTATCAGGTCAGATAATTTGTCTTGAGATCTTTGCATACCTAGTTTCTCACATCTAAGTGTCGTTTCTTCTCAGAACCATGCCCATCACCTGACGTCAGAATACAGAGCCAAAACTCAGTCAAAATTGAATTCAAACCACCGACCTCGGTTTCTTCCAACCAAAGATCCAAAATTCAATTCTGACTGAGCTTTGAATTATATATATATATATATATATATATATATATATATATATATATATATATATATATGCTGCATAGTATTTAATCATTTTAATATTACGGTTAAATCAATTATATCATTAATAGGGTTAGAAGGAGCTTTTGTGAGAGGTATATTTTGTGATTTTCATTCCGTGGGCTAAATTAAATTGATAAACAGTAGTAAACGATTAATCTCCTTAACTGTCCGAATTGATATTGGTTCTCTACAAAGACATCTCTCCTTTTAAATAATCCTATGGTAATTCGTAAGTTAAATCGTATCAAACCAGATTGAAAGCCTTTAGTTTTAAGCGTATTCCAAGTTTTAATTCCAAATGTTGTTTCTTCCCAAAACCATATACATAACCTGTCGTCAGAAAACTCGATGAAGTCGGATTCCAACCATGAAGTTCGGATTCATGTGGTGTGATTAGATTTACGAAGGCTAAATTAAATTGATAAAAGTGGTAAATGATACATAATCTTAACTGTTGACTTTGATATTGGTCCCCTACAAAGATTCGGTCCTTTTAAGTAATCCCGAATCCTAAAGTAATCCGTCTGTTAAAAGTGAATCTGGTTATAATAAATAGTTTCGAGCTCTTCGTATTCCATGTCTCTCACATCCAAATGTCGCTACTTCCAAGAATCACGTCCATAACCTGACGTCAGCAAATTGGGTAATGATTGGATTAAACTCATGAAGTTAAAGTTCGGTTTCATGTGGGGTGATTGGGACCATGGGCTAAACTAAATTGTTAAACAATGGTAAATGGCTCTTCATTTTATCTGTTGACTTTGATATTGGTCCCCTACCAAGACTCAGTCCTTTTAAAGTAATCTGTTTGTTACAAAAGCATATCAGGTCAAATTAAATGGTCTCGAGCTCTCGTATTCCATGTCTCTCATCCAAATGTCGCTACTTCCAAGAATCAACGTCAGCAAATTCGGTCAGGATCGGATTCAAACCACCAACTTCGGTTTCCTCCAACAAAAGACCCAAAGTCCACCAGCTCCAACAATGCTAATTAAAACCCAGGAAACTCTACCCCTCCGGACTGGCTCCTGCTCTCTGAACACCGAAAACTGAGTTCATAAACCACATTAAATTGCATAATACGCGAAGGAAGGTCGAGGGGTTTTCTGGAGGGTGGAGACGAGGGTCTGGAAGGCTCTAATTGACGCCTCATTAAGCCTCTCTACCCCCATTACGGCATGGGCTACAAACGATACGCAGCGCACAATGATGATGAGGTCCTGTCGGCCCCCATCTCAACGCAACAAAATTAAGGGCGGAAGTTTTAATGCAATTAACGATCGATCCCTTGCATCCCTCCCCCTAGCAGAAATTCGTTCCCTACCCCTCTACATTCTACGCTCTACACTTCCGGAGTCTGTCCCTCCCTTTCCTAAACTAATATACCCCCTTTCGGCTCCTATAGTGTTCGCTGTCTCTGTTCTGGCTTCTAAAGTTACGTGGAGTTATAGTGTTTGCATTGAGTTGGACGTCTTGGTGTATCAAATTTGCGTCGTTTCGCGTTTTAGTGAAGGTAAAAAGAGAAGACGCGAAATTGCTCGGTTTTGATTTTGTGTTTAGAATAATTGCTCGTATGTCGGGAGAATTTATTAAATTTCCTTATGAAGGAGGTATCGTTTTTATAATAGATCGAATTCTCCTAGACTTGAGTGCTTTGCACGGAGCGTTAGAATTTAAATTCCATATTCCTGAAAGATCCAAACAGTATAATCGTAAATCAGATAATCGAATTTTACACACTTAATGTTGTAGTTTGTTTTGGGTTTTGTGATGCAAAAGCCATATTTTACCAATATGTTGCCAACACTAGAAATACAACTTAGTTGGTTTGTATTTGTCGCTCGAAGATCATTTTATGCTTCACGAAGACTGATTCCTATATGGGAAATGCTAGAGGTTATTTACTCGTATTAGCATACCCTCCATTCACTAGTGACACATGGAGTAATTCTTACACAAATTTAAGCATAAACCTTCCGTTATGTCAATTATGATAGTGAAATAGGTTTTTACTTTGTGATTGGGTTTCGTTGTAATATCTACTAATGTTTCACGACAGTTTAGGGATTAACCCTTATCAAATAGCTTTTGTTATACTTTTTTTACACTAATGTATTTTCGTCTCGTATAGTTCCTGTTGCCTCCGTTCTTCTAAAGTTACGTGGAATTATAGTGTTTGAATTGAGTTGGATGTCTTAAGGTATCAAATTTGCTTCGTTGAGCCTTCCAGTGAGTGTAAAGTGAGAAGTCTAAGTTGCTCGGTTTTGATTTTGTGTTTAAACTAATTTCTCGTCTGTCGGGGGAATTTATTATTTTTTTTATGAAGGAGGCATCTTTTTTGTAGATCGAATTTTCCTATACTTACTGAGTGATTTGTATGTAACTTTAGAATTTGAATTGACAAAAGGCATCAGAAGTAAACTTACAGCAGTTAGCCATTTTATTGAATTCGTATACATAATTTGTTCCTTTTTCCAGAGGTTATATAACATATAACCTAAATCATGCATTTAAAAATATTTTGTTTATCTGTAAATGTGTTTCAAAGCGCCAAGTATACGTAAGATTATAAAGAGGCCCATGAAACATGCAAGCATCGAATGTAACCTAATGTTATAGTCTGGTTTGCTTGGGTTGTTTTTATGGTGGAAGGACCATATTTAAATATAAACCGTTAGCTAGTCAATGGTAGTGAAATAGTTTAATAGTGTTTTGTTATTGTACTTTGAAAATCTACAAATGTATTTACAAGTTTTAAAGTATCCCTTTTAAAAGTTTATTTTGCCTGGTTTCTAAAGCTACATGGAGTTAAGTGTTTGAATTGAGTTTGACGTCTTGTGGTATCAAATTTGGTGGCTTCACGTTGCAGTGAGGGTAAAAGATTGAACTTAATTGTTCGGTTATCACTTTATGCATAAACTCAATGCCCTTATCTCTTTGGGGAGTTTATTAAATTTTCTTACGAAAAAGCCACTTTTTATGTGGATCGAATTCTCTTGATCTTATTGGGTGCTTTACGTGAAACGTGAATTCCTATTCCACAAGTATGAAGAGTAGAGAATACTCGTAAAGTTCTTAATCGAATTCTGTGCACCTATTGTTGTAGTTTGGTTATATTTGTCACTATATGAATTTTTAGCTAATTTACGGTAAGTACCCAGCTATCATTAATTTCTAATGATATTGGAATGGCTAGAGGCATGCATTAGCAATTCGTTAACAATTTTAAAAACAACTCATTTTTAACACAATTATTATCACAGAATGATATTGGAATGGCTAGAGACATGCATTAGCAATTCGTTAACAATTTTAACAACAACTCATTTTTAACACAATTATTATCACAGAATGATATTGGAATGGCTAGAGGCAAGCATTAGCAATTCGTTAACAATTTTAACAACTCATTTTTAACACAATTATTATCACAGAAATTAAATATAAAACATTAGCTTTGTACTGTGAATAGTAAAATTGACTTTTACTTTTGTTATCGTATCTTTGTAATCTACAAATGTTTTATAACAGTCTTAAGTAAGAGATCCCTTTCAAAACCGCCTTTCATTTGCCTTTTAAGTATATGTCGTCTCACTCTGATTTCGAACGTTATAGTGCTTGCATTGATTAGGAAGTCTTGTGGTGCCAAATTTGCGTGGTTTTAAGTTTTACTAAGGGTAAAATGAAATTATTAAATTTTGCTCGGTTTTGATTTCATGTATAAACGCAAAATTGCCCGACCTCACTCGGGTTGAATTGGTTAACTATATATTTGTAGTGACCAGAAAATAATCGCTTTCCTCTTTCGTAGAAAAATGCCAAATCATTTAAGTGTGATTAAAATAATTTTTTAACACATTTTCGACATTTTTATAATTTCTACTCCCTACTTCCACTCTCACAGTCGCAAATAACCCCTTCAGTTACTCCAGGTTGACATAAATTCAACTCCCTTTAGTTCCATTAGTCACATCGTTACTCTATGATCCATTTGCTAAATAATCACACTTTAATTATATATGATTTTTTTTAATCCCAGACCACTAAGCTCTTCGGCACTACAAGGGGTAAACTGGTGTCTATTTTTTAACGTAGAATCTGATAGGTAAGTCCCAGTTACTCCTAACAAGAAAAATCACCAACATCCGTGCGTTTGCAAAGTGGGACTCGATCCCGGGAAAAACTGGGAGACAATCTGTACCAATTAAGCGGATCATTTTTATGAGTGTAGTACTTGACACAGCACAACTTAAATTCAGTATAAAACAGGAATTGGTATTGACACCTCGCATTTGCTTTGATTGTATCCAATGAAAAAGGCAGATGTGACCGGCAGTTGAGTTAGGTGATTCTTGATTTAATATTTGCTAAACAACAAATATATATATATATATATATATATATATATATATATATATATATATATATATATATATATATATACAAATCAGGCCTTTTTGGAGCACAATTCAAGGTTGGGTAGTTGGTATGGTTAAAACCCTTGTTGGAAGGCTGGGTGGTATGGGTTATAAAAGGTAGGTAGTTGGAAGATAGTTAATCAACGTCGCACTGGAGCTACACAAAGGACTATTGGCGACGTTCCAGAATCTATCCAGAAGGGAAAGATTCAAGTATAACGCTTCGTAATTTTGAACCACGGTCAGATGACAAGATCACCTGAGCTGGCATCCCACCTTAGTCATAAAAAAGCCAAGTGACATTACGTTCGGAATACTTACATGAAATATATTCCACAGCAGGTACTCTACCATCACCTGCATTTAGCTTGACAGAAATGCCTCACATTCATTCCCTCTTTCAGCAGGAATAAATATTCCTCTTATATACTTTCCTTTTATAGCCAACTAAATTCATTTCGTGCCAATTATTGGCAAGAGTCAACAGGCAGATATTACTTTGACCTCCGACACGCAATAAAAGATCCCCAAATGAACGTTCAGCTCCAAATATTATACCACTTCCCTTTCATGGCCCCGGACAAAGTTCTTCAATATCCTCTTCCATTCTTAATGACAGGTCTTCGGGCTGAAAAGAGATTATTGGCTTTGTCGGGACTAGCACAGTGCCAAAAGGCCACAAGCCACGTTCTTTAACCTATTATTGATTAATTGCAATTTAATAGCGTGGACCTTAAAGGTGTTTATTGGGTTGTGTTAGATGTGTTTTTGAGCTTGGATTTGACGCGATAACCGCTTTATTTATAAAAGAAGCGATAGATAATTTTTACTCACAACTAAAGTCTTAGATGCGTGAAAAGGGATAATTTATACCAACTAAAAAGTACTTTGAGGTGAAGATTCGTACGAGAGAGATTTTCAGTGCAAATTAACAAACCAGACAGACTGAAGATTTTACTTCCACTACACAAATGATCTAAAATGATTGGCTTAGAGCAGAAGCTCATTAACTGGCATTTTTAGGAAAGGAATCTTTTGACTCTAAATAATTATTTTAAGGACGAAGAGAAATAAATTGTCACATTGTATTCGGTTTGAAAGAAAATATAACATTACCAAATGTTTAAATTTTTATTTTTCATCTAAAAACCTATCAATCTTTAATCGGCTGTGCTGTAATTATTTTGTCATTAATGAGTTTCTGCTCTAAGCCGACGATATAGGGGTAATCTTAAAATGTAGGTTATCGCAGTTTCGTTTACGTTTAGCGTTTAATGTAATCGGCGAAGCATACCGATCGTCTATAAAACAGGCGTCAATGTTTTTCGTGCTAAAAAAATATTTGTAATTAATATTTAAAAGTAATTATCTGTCACCGCGAAAAATTCGAAACTTTGTCCTTGTAGACTGCAACTTACAAAGTCTGTTTAAAAGTACGGCACTTTTTTTTCTAAGGATAAGGTTCCTAGATTTTTAAACTCGCAAATTTCGCTTCAAATTTTTCACAGTCGGCAAACTTCAAAGCGAAGCGTAACGATACGTCTACAAAGAAAGGCGAAAAACTCTCGCAGCAGTTTTCCTGACATATTCTTCCAAATTGGAGCGAATATGTGAAAATAATGACGTACCTACAGAAACGGACTTTCCGAAGTAGACGGACTGAAACAACAAAAGTCCTTATCCCAACCATTTCTTCGCCGAAGGATTTCAGACATTTTAACAGGCGCACAGGAAATCAAAATGAAGCAAGTCCATAAGGGGGGCTTTTTATTCACCCCAACTGGTTTGCAACAAAATAAAAAGCAAAATAACAAATAAATAAATGAAATAAACAAACCACGCCGAAACGCCGTCCCAAAGTGGAGCGCATAAAATAAATCGAAGGACGAATTCTCCCTCACAAAAATGTGGCCGACTTCGTTTTGGAAACGAAATTGTTTTCGCCGTAAAATAAATAATCTAAGTCCGAATATATTTCCCGTCCCACCTGTTTCCACCACCCCTCTTCGCACTGTCACGTGGTATGGTCGTTACATGGAACGTTTCTCTTTGTGGTGCCCTTCCTTGTTCAAATATTCATTCCTCGTTTTTCGTTCTTTGTCCAACACGTCTGACGAAACGAAGTTTTTTCAATTCAATGTTTATGAAATATAATCGTGTGAGACAAATATGGATCGAGGCACTAGGTTTTTTGTTGGTTGGTGTTGTTGATTTATTCCAGTGCTTCTTCCTCCACTCTGCATACAACGTGATAAATTTTCGTAACGCTTCCTGATCTGTTTTGCGGGCCGTTTCCAGAAAATTCAAAAATGGATTTTCCATTTTCTTTTGTATGATCTCTTAGTCGTCCGGATCTCAGGAAAATATTTATTTTCTTTCACGGATCATTTCTTTTTCGTCTTTGTGTGCTGTTAGGAGAATGTCATTCTAAAAAAAAGGTTTTGTTCGATGTCTTATATTCTTGTCTTCTTTTAGGCAAGCAAGTATTGCGTGTATGTTTTAAAGATCTAAATGTGTCGTTATACGTTGGATCATAAATCAATACGTTTTTATCTGTCAGAATAAATATGGCGTTTATTATGAGATAAGAATTAGTGACATTTAATGTAATAAATGTATTGCTTTAAAGTTGGTTGATATGAGTTTTATAGTGCAAGTCATGTTTGTACCATTTACGTCAAACACAAGACATGCAATGGCAAGTCAGTGGACATACACACACTCAAGAAAGGTTTTACTGACACAGATAGGAGAAATATACCCGATAAGTTACAGGAACTGAACCTCCACTACTTACGACTCGCAGGGCTGTGAGCAAACCATCCAAGCAACTGTGGCCTCTGTCTTTGTAACCCTCTTGGTGGTTCGATAACTGTCCGATAGCGTCCAGCCTCTGGTGTTAAAAACCTGTTCCAAACTGTCAGCAGTTCTGAACAAGGGACAATTTGTTTTGTATTTGGATATTCATTCCTCTTGGAGTAAAAGGGCAGTTTTGCCTCGACGAGATATCTCGTCCTTAGCAAAATTTACCAGATCTTGGACGAGATATTACGTTGAAACACTTGGAGAGTTATAGGAGGATGCAGAATTCAAACGTTGTCTCTCTCTTAAATATATCAGCGAACACCGTTTATTAAAATTAATTTACTTACACACAGAATTCAGTAATTTGTTTTGATATTGCTACTTTATTGTAATTGAAGGATGCTGATTTTAAAGTTACGTATAAATGAATATTATTGTTTAAATAACAATTATACATTTAAAGCTTTTAACACCCAATTAATCAGCCTGTTTATCTTTGGTAACGATTTTGTTCTGACCACTTAATATTTGAAATCAAATTTTTAATATTATGTTCAGTAGAAACATATATTATTAAAATTATGTTTTATTTTTTATAAACTAATTTTAAAACAAAGTATGTTTTTAACAAATCGTGGACACATTCCAGAAGAAACTTGCCTTCAAATATATTGTTTTGCATTGCAATATAGTTTGAATTTGTTTTAATACTACTTTTTATAAAATATAACATATTTTTATAATGTTTTTAGTAAAATATACTTTATATAATAAACAAACATTACACTGCCATAATGAAAATCATTCTTCTGTGTACTAATCTACCCAAAAAACTTTACTTGGAAGCACTTAAAATTGTTTTAATTTAACAAAATTAAAATTATTTTTTGTTTAAGAATTTATACCTATTTCTAATATCCAGAAACCCTATTTTTCCAACAATCAATTGTAAAATAGCTTAATCTATATTTCTTTATTTGCAATGTTTTTAATGAGCAGATGAGTAGATAAATGCCATGTTTTAAATTTTAAAAATGTTTACCACAGGTTGTATTTTTTCAGAAATTTTTAAGGAGGAAATATTCTTAAGTATTTCGAGGTGCTCCGATCTTACTGTGAATAGCCCAAATTACAATTACCACCTTATCATTACCAACTTAAAGGAACTTACTTTCTGAATTTAGTATGCAAAAAAGCTTCTGTTAAAAAGACGTTCCATTTCATAACTTTACTCTTAATAGTAATGGGAAACGTATAAAAAAATTCCAACTTTAAAAAAAAATTAATCCTAGCACTGACCTATGTGAGCTGTACCAAAATTAATCCTAACCTAAAATTAATCTACAAATAAACCTATTGCAGTCCTTACACTTTTTTCACAAATGTTTACTATCTGATCAAAAATATCGTGAAAGACTTGGAATATGTTTTATTTTTCAGTTTACATAACAACTTTTTTTCAAGTTTTCAATAAAAAGATATTTTTCACTTTATTTTATGATTCTGGAATTGTTTATAATCAATTATTTGAGTTACCCGTTGTTACTCGGTTGAATTGGCCAAATGTTGATTGAAAACTGATAATCGCTTTTCTTTCATAGAAAAATGCTAAGATCATTTAAGTGCACGGAAAATAATATTTAACATCGTTTTTAACTTTTTAATAGGTTCTACAATTTACTTCGAACGTAAATATGTGTACATGATATATCCATCGATATAATCCATTTCATATTCATGGCACTCCTGCTGTAAGACAAACTACAACAGTTTCTTTCGAAGGAGGCTACTTCGGAAGTCAATTTAGAAATGTCTTTGAAATAGAACGTATGGCTACCCGTTTTAATTTAACATAACCTATTTTATTTTAAAATAATTTTATTTTAATTTCCGGTCATTTTAAAATAAGAAGTTACATACCGTACTTAAAAAAATTTATTTTGTATATTTTATTTATTTTTATATTGCAGAATTCTACAAACCATTACAAATTCAACCCAAAACAAGGAAAGTTGGTCGAAATATACATATAGTGCCAATAAATTACCCATGTTTAGAGATATTTTGCAGAAAATGAAAATACTAATTCATTAAAATTTAACTCATAAATAATACATCTCCGATATGTAAAATACTGGAACATAAATGCAAACTGAAACAAAAGTCCGATCATTGAAAAAGTGCAGAACTCTAAGAAACAAAAGATATGAGCACGCGTGTCGAATTTCTGCTTCCGGAGTATTTTCCAAAATAGAACAATTTGAAAAAAGACGTTTGAAAAATATTTATAGACAATAATGATTTATTTGCAAAGGGAACACAAATTCATAAAATTTAGAAATGCTCAAATACGATCACATTTCGCTGTCTTAACTCGAATACATAAACACGGAATTTTAAATCAAATTTATAAAATAAAACATTAATTCTGATGTTGCCAGAAACCGAATAGCAAAATTATGCTTTTATAATCCATGAGTTTTTTATTTGGGGTTTCGTGTTCCATTACAAAATATAAGTTATGCAAAATTGAATATTTTTAAAATCCTTTTTTCGTCAATCATATAAATTATTTATATAGGAGAAGATATAAAAAATAAGTTCAAACATAAATATTAGAACTTATTTGTTTTTGGAAAAAAATGTTTTTCGAGCAATAATGGTAAAACAAACTGAGTTGCGTACCCCAATCGTTTTATACTCAATGTTATTCCTATGGGAATTCGAATTGTTTCTGCACACCTACGACGAATAAAACGAGGGTTATTATGTAGCCTACGTTACCCGTAAAATTCTAAAGTATAAGTTTACCAAATTTGGTGTGGATTGGTCAAACGTTATAGATTTGTATAGAAAACAGGCACCAACTCTGCTTTATATGTATAGATTTAAATACAAACTTGCGTCGAAATCAAATACTGCTAAAGTTCTTCACATTTTCCAGTATTGCCTCGTCATAATAAAGCCAAAGCAAAATTCGCGCTTGAGATTGTAAATGCACATAAATAACTACAAAAATTATTTTTGAATTTCGTTACATCAATAATTATAATTTCGTTGTCACATTTTACTTGCTTTTAGAAAAACAACTCCAGTTATAGACGCTATGAATTCTGGATCATCGGAATTAAACATTGAAAACTATTACAACATTCCGATATTCAGACCTGTAATGAATATTTTACTTGCATTCTATTGTGTTGAGAGATATTTACATCTCATAATATCTCAAATAATTCCATATTGTGTATCAGGTTGATTCCTCTCTCTCTCTCTATAACCTTAGGAATAAATTAAGCATGATCTATATCAGTTTTTCTCTTATATAAACTAGATTTATCAATTTATTTATAAATAATATTCTTTAAACTTAACTCAGCAGGCCTTCTGTGATATTTTAAATTTGAAATTTGTACCTATTTCATGACAATCCTCGTATTCAATTTGACATCAACACCAACAGCTTATTTAAGATAGCATTCCAAACCATACTGAAATTCATTTTATCCTTTTCACATCGTTTTCAAGCATGATTTTTAATTCTTTCTCATTTTGCTTTTGATTTATCTTTCTGATATACCACTTTCGACAGAACCTCATTTTCAAAACCTTAACACTGATTTTCGACTTCAATGAAAACTATTTCAGTCCAATTTGAAACGCCTACGCTATATCATTCGTAGTTTGTCGTGTACGCATAGCATAGTTTTCGTTGTCGAACTGTGTCAGCATGCAACGCAACTTTTCAAAAGCTATTTAGTTTCAAATCCAACATTCTATTCAATAAAATATATATAAAATACATATATACTCTGAAAACTAGATGGTAAAAATATTGGGAATGACAATCCAGATTTTGAAAAGTGATGCAGCGAGACAACTATTATTTGAATAAATTCAACATCAAATGTAATAAACATTGCAATTTTGCCATGTACGTATATAACAAGAGAGACATATTTCTCTTGAAATATATTCATTTTATTTTTACACAATACGTGTGTTGAGAAAAAAGCGGCTCTTATCTATTATTTATGAGTAGTAGCTGGAATAACACATTCAAAATACTTTTATTTAAAATAAACGTATTTTCTTATTTTCATCTTCATAATCATTAATTATACGCACGTGTTGACTACCCAAGCTTCGTCATTAGGATTTTTTTAACATTTCTGGAACAAAGTTGTTAAAATGTCGTTAATTTATTCATTTTTTTCGTAAAACAAAATACATGTTAACTATCTCAAATGATAATGAATATTTATAACCTCTGCACTTCATTCTTCTTTAAATAATAATGTTTTTACTGATGCCGTACACACTTGCTTAATGTATTAGGTTTAAAATAAGAAAAACTGCAACTATTTACGCGTATAAAAACCAGATAAATATTTTACACCGAACTTTGTGCTTCACGGAAATTTAATTTTCATCGGAAAAAGAATACCCAAATAATAATAGAATAAAAACCCAAAACGGCGTAAAAACTCCACTGATTATGACCAAACTTGATACACGTAAACGATTTTGACAACGATTGCTACAAAACGTATTTTAAAGATACAATTAATTACCAGAATGTAATAATAACGTTAATTCGTAATAGTGGTAGCTATGCGATTAAATATATTGAGTGCACAGGGAAAAATATTTAGAAACTTATTCGTGAGTGGATATCGTGAAGCATTTTAAAGAAACTTCAAGTGATTTATTTATATACCTTTTGAAAAATATTTAAAGCCACACGGGGAAGTAATTACGCAATTTGCATTTTTATTTATTTTGATAATTGTGTTTTTCAACCATTTTACCGTCGCAAAATTTCTGAGCAGTGTAGTATTGTTTTTCTCACAAGACAATTCTATTAACCCTCTAAGTTGTTTCGATGAGATATTTCGGCCATCAAGATCTGACCAATTTTGCTTATGACGACATATCTCCACTGCCGACATATCTCCACTAAGATTCTGCTGATTTTTTGGTAATTACAAGATAAATGGCTGGTCCATTTCCTTCTAATGATGAGATATCTCGTTCTTCAAGATTTGGTCAGTTTTGCTAATGACGAGATCTTAGGGACAACCATCAGGAGGGTTAAATAACCACATCTATTGATTCAAAGAATTCTAGGAAAGATTCTATTGGTCAAGAATGACAAAATTGGTTAGAAGTTACGCAGGGAGCACTGCAGGTTGCTGAACGGATAAATGCGTGTGAATCCATCAGAGAGTTAACACTTCAGTAGACATCGCAATGAGTCTATGAGATGATAATTGATATTCATCTCTTTCAATAAACAAGTCTGATAAATTAAAAATAGGATCGAACTCTGATCTCACCACTTACATGCAGACTGATTTCGTACATATATTCAAATCTATTTTTTTTATCAGAAATCGTGAAAACTGAGCGAATAGGAATAGCAAATAACAGTGCTAAAAATCAAATCTCGTATTATAGTTACAGTTAATCTTTCTGTAGAACAAACATATTTTGTACTTAGGCTTAGTGATAAGATGCTTTTTGTAATAATGCGTTTCAACCGGATAGCTGAACGCTATCCGGTTAAACCCTTAAACACTGAAAAAGTATCTGACATATATGAGTCTGAGTATCTGAGAGATGTTTCATGTACTGAAGAGTCAAAAGTGTTTTTTCTTTCGCCAAAATTCATATACAGATGCAATTTATCTTTATAATTCGTCTGGGAGTCGATCGGAAGAAAATATACTAACAAATCCAGAAATATAAATATATAATCTCGATGACGCAGACGATGGAAATGGTATGGAGTTTTTCCAGTATCTGACAGAAAGTACTTGATTAATGATTTTCAGTCTGACAAGACTTATAAAAACGCGAACAATTTCTCTTTTTCTTAAATTTTTCTAAGAAATAATTTAATCTTTAGAGGAATGGAACAGTTGAGAAAGAAAGATATATTTTTAATTATAGATAGTCTTCACTTTTTTTTAGAAACAAAACAAGAAACAATTGAAAACCATTTGCCGAACAATTTATTTCAATCTCTAAAAAGTATTAAAATCTTCATCCTTTTTTAAAATGTCATTTTTTGAAGTGATTACGTTTCTAAAATTGTAACAGTACTGGGAACATACGTCAAAAGTCGAGCACTACAAAAAGGAATTTTGTTAAATCTAAAATAAACAGATGAAAGTGCAATCGAAACATTAGTAAGTGGATCTTGACAAAAATTCCACTATCAAAGGAAAGACTGAAATCATGAAAACATCCAGGACTTAAGATCAAATAAACTCTCATTACAAAGTCTCATTCTTTACAAAGCCATCCTTCTTTATCTCGTTATCCAATGAAATACAACATCCCAACAGTCAAACACACTCATTTGAAAGTGATAGTATTTAGTGTATTACTTGAATGGCTCATTTCTAAATCATTAACACATCAATAATCACAAAAAAATTGAAAATAATCAAAACACTACTAAACGGATCTTGAAGCAATCTACTATCAAAGAAAAGACTGAAATCATGAAAGCATCCATGACGTCCGATCAGATAGACTCTCATTACAAAGTCTCAGTAGAGAAATTAAAAAGGAAACAAGCCATATTTCATTATTGAAATACCCAATGCACTACTACACCCCAACAACTGATCGCACTCATTTGAAGATTGTACTTTTTATCACTTGAATTGCACATTTCTAATCAATATCACGTCAATAATCGCAAATAATATTCACGATAATCAAAACACAACCAAGCGGATCTAAAAAATCCACTATGAAGCATAAGACTGAAATCATAAAAGCATTCAGGCTCTCATAACAGTTAAAAACTCTCAACACAAAGTCTCAGTAGAAAAATTAAAAAAGACGACAGGCCATCCTTCATTATCATGTTGCCCAATGAGGTTCTATATTCCAACAGTCAAGCACACTCATTTGAATATTGTCTGCATCACTTGAATTGCTCATTTCTAAATCATCATCAATCACAAATTAAATTGAAAATAATCAGAACACTACCAAACCGATATTGAAAAAATCTATTGACAAAGATAAGACTAATCATGAAAATATCCAGGCGCTCCGATCAAATAAAGACTCTTATTACAAGGTCGTAGTAGAGAAATTAAAAAAGTGTCAAGCCATCCTTCTTCATTTCAATGCCATCCCAACAACCTATCACACTCATTTGAATATTGTAATTAGTGTATCATTTGAAACGCACATTTCTAAATCAATATCATATCATTAATCACAAATAAAATTCAAAATAATCAAAGCACTACTAAGCGGTTCTTGAAGAAATCCACTATAAAAGAAAAGACTAAAATCATAAAAGCATCCACGCGTTCCGATCAGATAAAGACTCTCATTACAAAGTCTCAGTTGAGAAATAAAAAAGGAAAGACATTTACATATTAAGCCTAATGGATGTTTTCTTTCCCTTCGACCATAAACAAACCATGCATTTTCTTATTATTCCCGGAATCTTATCAAACTGCCAAAATCGCAGGCATTAAGCAAATACTCCGGATTTCCAAAGCCATCCTTCTTTATCTCGTTGCCCAATGTGGTACTACATCCCAACAGTCGAGCACACTCATCTAAAAGTGATTTATTAGATTCTGGAAAAGTACCAAATTCGGGAAAAACTGTCGATTGGCATGAATCCAAATGCTCGGACATCTAAAGCAGGGGATGGTAGACGGGGAACTTTTAAAATTTATATCGGGGTTGGTGAAAAAAGGAGACCAAATCTCATCTATCTTTCCGGAGTAATTTCATTGGACATCGCTTTAGCCTGCGAAGTGGCGTCTTATTTGGACTGAATCCAGTGTTTCTGGGGAATGTCTGCTCGGGACTTTGGGGGATAAATTCCTGTTGTTGTTGCTTTTGCAAGAAGAAATTAATTGAGCAAGCAAGTGAGATAATTTCTAGCTGCTTTTCACGCTGCGGTCTCGATCGATCGGATGGGGACGAAGACATCCTCCAAAACGACTCAGAAACATCCGGCTTGAGGGTTAAAGACCTTAAACTGAAATACTGAAATGAAAAGTTGAAGTTTATATACAAGTTTGTGATGTCTTCTAAATACACTGGCGTGCATAAACTTAACCCTTCTGGTGGTTTATCTTCCCGTCGAAAACTGTCCTGTAGTGTTTAATCTCTGATGTAAAATCTGTTCCAAATTGTCCCCAGTTCTCGATAAGGGAAATATCTAACTAATTTTGCTAATGATGAGAAAGTTCGTCATCAAGATCTTGCCAATTTTTTAATGACACCGAGATCAAGATCTGGTCATGTGACGAGATATCTCGTTCAAGATATGGTCAGTTTTGCTAATGACGAGATACGTCTTCGAGACAACCACCAGGAAGGTTAAGGTGTAGAAGACCTATTAATCTAAGTAGGCAAGACGTAAAATGACAAAAAATATTAAGTTTCTAATGCATATTTAAGTAGAATAAATAACCCTCCAAATATTTCCAAGAATTTGGAATGGAATTCGTAAAAGTCAAATTAAAAAATAAAAATAATGATTATCTATATTCACAGTAGCGATCTCAAATTCATTACTTTATCCTCTTTTTATATATTTAGGTTTAAAAACTAATTTAACATTGATTTAAAATAACACGATCAAGTGAACCCAAATACGCATTTATACTCTATAACATAAAAATCGACGCACCAAGGAGTTATCCGAATGGGACGAAATTGCGTATGTACATACCTTATGATAGAATATGCAAATGATTAACTTTTGGCGGCCAATGACTGAATAGGTGGACTCCAGAGCATTGCAACGGAACATCCGAATCGTGTATAAAACAGAGGATATTCCAATGCTAGGGCATAACTACCATGCGAATGTGGTTCCGTCGACATATGTGGTCTGTACCAATGCCTCGCAGACGGGTTCACTAACAGTATGAGCAGATGTCGCCATTTGAGAGAGGACGTGCAATTGGATTTAAGGAAGCAGGATGGTCAAATCGCAGGATCGCTCGACATTTGGGTCAGAGCAATGCTACCATTCGACGATGTTGGCAGGAATGGGTGAACCATGGCCGTACAGAGCGTCAAGAAGGTAGCGGTCGACCAAGAGCGACGACAGAACGCGAGATCAGAGTGATCGTCCAATCAGCGATCACAGCACCTGATGCGTCCTTATCAACGATCCGACGTGTAACCTGGCCACCAGTGAATGCAATGACCATTGATAGGCGAATCAGCGAACGGGGGCTGAGGCCACAGAGGTCATTGCGGCGACTGCCCCTCACCGTTGCACACCGCCAGGCGCGTATGTAGTGGTGCCGGGTGCATTCGACCTGGAATCTCAAGGACTGGAGCAGAATTGTTTTCAGCGATGAGTCCCGCTTGGAATTGAGCCCCGATGACCAGCGAAGACGTGTCTGGAGACATCAGGACCGAGGTATGATACTCACCTGACTGTCGTCCGCCACACAGCCCGACAACCAGGAATTATGGTATAGGGTGCCATTTCATTTGATAGCCGGACCCCTTTTGTTGTCACCCGTGATACCGTTACAGCACGGCGGTACGTCGAAGAGATTCTACGCCCCGTTGTGTGGCCCTTCCTTTCACGGACCCCTGGACTTACATTCCAACAGGATAATGCCCGGCCGCACACGGCATGCCTTTCTACAGATTGTCTTCGTGCTTCTCCAGCACTTCCCTGGCCGGCGCGAACGCCAGATCTTTTCCCAATAGAGCACGTTTGGGCTCTGATGAGCAGACGTTTACGACCGTCCCTGGATCGCGCCGATCTAACTCGCCAATTGGAACGTGTATGGCAAGCAATCCCGCTGGAGGACATCCGCCAACTCTACGAGTCAATGCCCTGCCGGATAACAGTTTGCATCATGGCCAGAGGTGGGCCAACGCATTGTTGAGTTTTTTTGCTCTCGTAGCTGTATATCCTGAATAAAACATTCAATTCTTATGATACTGTTATCGTTTCGTTTTCAATACATGTACATCACATTTACCGATTTTCAACCCGTTCGGATAATTCCTTCATGGTGCATCGATTAATATGTTATAGAGTGTATGTCCAAATTACACGTATTTAAATTGTGCGGGTTTTAATACTTACCTACACAAGTTTTCACGGTTTAATAAAATTTACTACTCATTATTGGTGCCTTTTGTGGACTAAATTCCCCCAAAATATTATTTAATAGAATTAAACACTACAGGATTCGATTCGTGCAAAAGTTATGTGGTTACAAATACATAGACTCTGTCTTTTTAACAATTTGCGCGTCACAAAATTTCCTTGTATTTTAGTAATTTGCCTTTTTACGAAACACACATAACTAAATAATCACATTCATTTGTTGAAATAATCCTAGGATAGATTATATAAGTCAAGATCAAAACTGTTTATTTCCTGCAGGAAAGATTGCAGGTTACAGAAGCGATTTATGTGCTTAAACCCCTCAGAGGGTTGAATAAATTCACAGAAATCCCCAAAAGCATGATCTTTGTTCTCTCTTTTTCGCATTTGGATTCGTTCTCTTGAATAGTCTTTTTGAACTAATATTTGAGAAAATACTAACTAATTTTCTATTTTAATCTAGGTTAATGTTACAAAAAATTGTGAATTGGAAAGTAATGTTAATTGAATCATTTGCATGGACTTAACTTAAGAGAATAAATTTTCTGCTCATTTCGTTTGATAGCGCAAATTCTTAAAATAATTACAGAAGTCAAATAGAGTTGATACTTTGATGTTTAGTAAAATTTTCCATTCTTATTCAACATGCACACAATAGGTATAGCGTCTCAGTTACAAATTAATTAAATAAAGGTTACATTCATTAGATAAAAATTACATTAACTAAACAACGGTTATGTTCATTATCTAGAAATTGCATTAATTAAAGGTTACATTAATTAAATAAACATTATAGTGAATTAACAGTTATGTAAAAATCTTTCCTACTTTTGGATGTTATGGTAGAATCCACATGTTAAATTAAAACAATTTTTAATCATTAAAAAAGCATAGACAGAACAAAAATAATTCTTACTTTGTATTTCGAATATAAAACCGTTTGTGCTTTTTACATAAACAAGAAATAAATGCGAATTCTCATAATGTGTATTTGCTTGTCTTTTCATTTACTTTAAGGTTATTCCATGTCAACTATTTTATAAATATCTCCCCATTACATTTATCAAACAGTACATAAAACAATTCCAAAACAAAGAAAGTCAACTGGTAGAAGATAAACTAGCAAATACGTCATAGGTAAATCATTGTTGTTGCCAAACAAACACATTTAACAAATCAAAGCAGAAATATTTTGAGTTGTATTTGCCAAGATAGAATATCATAAAAGTTGAAACATAAATCATCCAGTGTTGTCAGCCGAAAACATATGAAAACATGTGTTATATATTGTCCTTGCCAAAGTAGAAGATGAAAAGATACACATAAATCATGTATTGTACAGATGAATAAAAATAGTTGAACATATTGACATGGTTTCGTAGCGAACTAGGAAAAACAAAAATCAAAATATGAATAATCTTTATCCATACTAAAAATAAATGAGAAAAACAAATTGTGATGTAAAATCCAAAAACACAGTCCTTAAAATGTTTTGTTATTCAAAATTGTAAGAAAAATAATTATGTTACATGTCTATATTATTATTATTTTGTTTTAGCTGCATATTTTATAGTTCCTGCTTAATAGAATTACATGACTTAAGAACATTAAACAATTTTGCATTATAATTTGGAATTTTTACTCAAATAATTGTAAAATTTCAATATACCCGAAAATATAAATCATTATTAGGATTTTAATGCACGTTTCAAGTATAAGTACGTAAATACCCAATATATATATATATATATATATATATATATATATATATATATATATATATATATATATATATATATATATATATATGAAAAAGGCAGCATATTGCACTTTCATTTCGACAAGCATGCTTGAATATTTACCTTCTCTTCAACGCAATATTGTTCATTTCTAAATTGTCATAAGTAGAAAGCCAATTTATAAATTCTTAAAATGTAGAAGGCAAATAAATTATATGTAATGCGTTCAAATATATAAATATTTCATGTATTAAGGGAAAATTATATTTGAATTTCCAAATAAGTGGTCAGAGAATTAAAAACCAGTGCGTTGTACGTACTAATCTACACACTTAAGTTAAATATTGCTACATGTGGAATATTAGAATAAGATAGTTAGCTAAGAAGACAATGTGTGCATATCTTGAAGTTGATATTTGAATTATTTATTATATTTAAGTAGGAAATTATGAAATTTATTTAAATATTTTCAAACATCATTGTTGTTTACTAAACACAATCTGGTTAGTTTTCTTCTAATAACGAAATACCTCGTACATCAATATCTGGTTAGTTTTGCTAATGATGAAATACCTCGTAGATACAACCTCTCGTCCAGACAATATCACGTCCATAAAGATTTGACCAATTTTGTTAAAAACGAGATATATCGTCATAAGAATATTACCGAATTTTTGAAGATGACGAGATACATATCTGTTCAGTATCTTCTAATGACAAGGTATCTCGTCCATCAAGATATTATCACTTTTTTCTTATGAGGAGATATCTCGTTGAGACAACCACACGATGGTTATGATTTAAGCACAAACATTGTAGAAAACGTAAAATAAAGTAAATATAAAAAACGTAAAATAACGTAAATATAAAAAACGTATAATAAACTAAATACAAAAAAGTAAAATAACGAAAATATAATACATTTCTTACGAATTGTATTATCACTATTCATTGCTTTATAAGAACAACTAAAAACCTTTTTATGCATTATTCCATAAACTATACATCGCACACACATTGAAAAGAAGTATCGCTACGTTAGAGAATACACACAAATAAATAACTATCTTCAGAAGTAATTCATCTTAAATTTAAATTAGAGCTACAGTGTTTCAAGTAAGGTAATGTAAGCAACTGAATTTCAAATTTGCATATTTCTTCTTATTCAAAAACAACGCAGACGTGAAGAAGGGCATTACTTTATTCTATTCTGGCAGTTCCATTAAGATTGGGGGCAATATTTTACAGCGCAGTATGTAGGTTTTCCGGCAAGCATTTCTTCGACTTTTTGTCATCTAATTTACTTTAAACACGTTTCTCTGAAATTGTTTTCCTCGCATATATTCCGAATGGCGCGTGCGTGCCTAAAATAAAGTTCTAAGAATTATTTGGATTGGAACGTTTTTATTTTCAGTAATAAAGTAAATATTTACTTTTATCGTATGAGACATCAATTTCTTTGAAGAAGAAATTTAAGAATTGAATATATGCACGAAAATGTGAAACGATACTTTTATTAGATATGGATTTACCGATACACGTTTTTTAACCCTTTTGATGGTTGTCTCAACGAGATATCGCATCACTGGCAAAACTGACTAGATCTTGATCTCGTCATTATCAGAATATTGAAAATATCTTGATGACGAGATATCTCGCCATTAGCAAAATTCGTAAGATTTTGATGACAAGATACCTGTTAAAACCACTTGAAGGGTTAAAATTACATTTTCAAGAGAAATTGGTGTCTTCATTTAGCACTACTTTTTCTACATGCTATCTATTGGGGCGGTGAAAATGAAATGTCCGGAAAATACCATCACACTTCGATGGTGATAGCTGAAAAATACAGTACTTAGCCTACTCGAAATAATCTCCCTCTGAATTGACACACTGTTGTCACTTGTCTGACAACGCCATGATCCAGGAACGAAAAAAGTTTTGTTGCTGGGATGCGAAGAAAACATCAACTGCACGGTGAACCTCCGTATATTGGGTGAACCGTTTGCCAGGCAAAAAGCGATCCAGGTGACGAAACAGATGAAAATCTGTAGGTGACAAGTCAGGGGAATAGGTGGGATGACGCATCGCTTCATAGCCCAATCACGTAGTGTCAGCATCGTCCGTTGTTCGACATGAGGACTGGCATTATCTTGCAAGAGAACGCCATGCCTGCTTACCAAAGACGGACGGTTGTTTCATCATCAATTTCCGGTGCATCTGTCGTAATTCATCACAATATCGTTCTGAAGTGATGGTTTGGCCACTTGGCAGGAAACTGCAATGAATTATTCCAGCTGTAGACCACCATACAAGAAGCACAATCTTCCTGGGATGTAAGGTGGCTTGGTATGACGTCCAGGAGGCTGTGCTTTGCTCAAACATTGTGCATATCGTTTCCGATTGTCATAAAGGACCCATTTCTCGTCGCAGATAACGATTCGCTGCAGTAGAGGTTCTTTCATTCCTGGAAAGGAGCGATGCACAGACTTCCAAACGTCTCATCTTGTTGACAATTGTCAATTCATGAGGCACCCAAGAATCCATCTTTTTACCTTGCCCAGTGCAGCCAGACAGCGAACAATTGTAGTGTGGTATACACCTAGCTCGGCCGCTATCTCACGACATGTTTTCTGTGGTTCAGCTTCAACCACACTTAGCAGAACCTCGTCAGAAACTACAACTTCTCGGTGACCACGTGTGATTCGTTTTCTGGTCCATATCTCCACTTCGAAGCTTCGCAAACAATCGCCGAATGGTTCGTTCATTGCCTGTATACTTTCCGAAAGTTGTATTAATATTTCGAGCAGCAACTGCAGCAGAATGTCTCAGTTTAAATTTGTAAAGGAAGATGACTCCCAAATCTGAGATTTCCACGTCTAATTTAGAAGCACCTTACGTCCAAACAAATTAAATCTGGAACTTCTACTTCACACGCGTGATAGCTATTGATAGTAGCTTTGTGACATAAGATGCCGGAAGCTTGTAGGTAATTACTTTCAGCTTTATGGGGGTCATTCCCAAAGCTATTTCTCAACGGACATTTCATTCTCACCGACTTAACAATATCATTCCTTTATAAATTTATTATCTTTGTACTCTAGCCTTTAACCATTTTGTGCATATAAATTTATAAATATTATTTCCTATTGTAGGAAAGCTTTGAATTTGCTGATCTCTGAGCAAGGTGTGACTAAAGAAGTGTTGAGACTTTTTCCCCTGTCGTACCTCATTCTGCAGTGTTATTCTATGGGTTTGCTCGCATATCTAATAGCCTGCGAGCTGTAGTGGGCACAAGTTTGATCAGGGTGACTAATCTGATTGTACTTCTCTCCTGTAAGTAAAAATATTGTGCGTATGTCCATTTAGTTGAAGAAAAACATAGATTGGCACAGCCTTGTCAAATCTTTCCCTTGCGCCAAACAACCACCAATGCACTATAATTTTCAAAATGGCTCAGTTAATTCGCACGCTGCGCTAGCCACCTGCGAGCAGTAGATGGTTTTATTCCTGTAACTGTCCTGGTGTATTTTCTCTTTTGTGTCAGTAGGTTGGTTGGTTCGGGTTTATGGCTTAAAAGCCATATTTAGCCATATGTGTCAGTAAAAACTTTACTAACATCAGTATGTCCATTACTTGATGGGTAGGTAGATTGAAGTAACATCGCACTGGTAAAACACAACGAGCTATTGGTAACGATCCAGGATCAATCACGAAGGAAAAGATCTGAGGACAACACCTCGTAATTTTGAACCACAGTCAGATAATGAATTGATTTGATGAGGAAAACATTGACGAATTTCCTCGTGAAGCTAAAAAGCTATAATTAACCACTTCGATTGTCTTTTCTCAGTATTTTGCAGTTTCTACCCTCAAAGTAGTTTCAACGAGATATCTCGTCCATCAAGAACTGATCAATTCTGCTAATGATGAGATACCTCGTCATCAAGGTATTGCCGATTTTCTTTATGATGATGAGATCAATATCTGGTCAGTTTCTGATGACGTATCTCGTCCATCAAGATCTGGTCAGTTTTTCTGATGACGAGATGTCTCGTCCATCAATATCTGGTCAGTTTTGCTAATGACGAGGTGCCACTTTGAGCCAGGAGGTTTAATAAATTTTCAAAATTATTCTTATTGAAAAAAAAAAAGAATACGTGAAAAAATTTTCTTTCTCTATCTCTCCCGTTTATACTCATACGAATTAATTTGCATTTCAAGCTATTTCTATTGAAAAATATTTATCTTCCAACATTTCAAGCGTAAAAACGTTTAATTTTATTTCTGTTTCATTTTTCAAGGCGACAGGTTGTTGAAAGTAAATAATATATTCTTACAGATGTCATCTTTAGTCATTTTGGTTCCGAAATTATAGTTGGTGCTGGAAGTTGGTGATTATTAAATGACAAATATATTCTACCAGATGCAAATGGCAAATATATCCCAGATGCGCAGGGAATATATGAAATATTCCCGAGCATCTGGTTTTAATTGATTTCCTTGAAATAATTTTTGCAAAATCCTTGCAATCTCTTGTTTATAACTAACTGAAAGTGAGAAATTCGTCATACTTCTAAGCTTTGAAATTTTAGTTTGAAATGTTGCTTAACCTTGACAGTTTTTTGCAAGATTTTAGGTGTTTAGTATAAACTTTTTTGTCTTACACTTTAATGATACAATTAGAAAATTGAGTTAATTTGATTTGGAGGTATAAAATATTTTACGTTAATTAAGATGTAAACAAATCATTGTAAATTAATGCACGTGGAACCTATCAATTTTTGCATATTTATTAAAATTGTTGACCACATTTTTCTAAAAACAACCGAATGACATTATGTTTTTGGACAAAATTTTATATACAGGTGACTTTTACTTTTAAGATGTACATATATACACTAGATTTCTTAAATTTTGACTTTGAAAAACCAATTTTTTAACAATACGACATTGGTTTGTTCTCAAACTCATTTCAGTGTGAAAAATTCAGATTAAGCTAATAATAAATTGTCTAACTTAGATCTAATTATCTAATTAGCATGTTTTTTGAACAGTGATATCTCAAATTCTAATGTGTTTAGAAGGACAATTCCTGTTGGAAATTATTCCTAATAATATTCTTCATATTTTGACTTTACATCAAGTTGCTAGAGAAATTAGGTTTTCCTTGACAATTGTTTTCACCAAGGAGGTCTAAAAAAATCAAGATTTTTTTCAGGAATTTCATTATTTAAAAATCAACTAAAAATTAATGTCTTAACTTCTAACTTTTACTGAGGGTTGAAACAATCACTGTATTATATAGAGTATAATGACAAAATATTATTATAATAGATAATTTCATTGTGTGTGTTGAGTTATCTCTGTTTGAACCAAGCATCACATTACAAAAACAGTTCCTCAGAAATTCAGTTTAAGCTTTGGAAATATATTTGTATACGGTGACAGTACCAAATAAGAACCCTTGTAATTAGAAAACTATTTCGAATATTTACAAGATCTTGGTATCGGTTGAAAGCAAAGGAGTTCAATAAATAAAGAAGTATCGATATATTCTGGTTGGTTTTGGTGATTTCTAATGTATACATACACCTTAAAACAAACAGTCAGTGCAAATTTTATAACAATCGGATTATAACTACAAAAGTTTCTTTGAAAGTCCACCTGTCCCCTTAAAAATATATTCAGGAAATATTTTGTGACTTATTTCATAGTCAGTCTTTGGAAGTCTTAAGTTGCTCTAGATTTCAGAATCCATAAAAATGTAAAGATTATTTGTTGTATTTGCCATGCATGTTATAGTGCACGTCAGTTTAAAACAACTGCATAGGATCAAGATAAACAGCATGTATATCTTGATAACATTCTGTTTATACATAAAAATAAAATATTATATGAAAATAAATTATTAATGCTGTTATACATAAAAATAAAACTGAGTACATAAATTTTTCTATGTATTTGCAAGCAAAATAGCACTGGGAGAAAAGGGATATTTTATTTGTAACACAAAATGAGTAAAACGGAACAATCAAAAGTAACGTACACCTTCCCCCACGTACACAACAGTCTTTGGTTAGAACTCGCAATCCTATGATTGCTAATGCGCTACTCTTCCAACTGGACTACCGCGGCCCTACTGGAGTCACATTGGTGAGGAACTGTGCATGATATTTTTTAGAAAAAATAATAATACACAGCTTTAGTACTCAAAAGTAATTTATAATACCTGTAGTATTGTCATACATAAACATACATAGGTGCAAAATAAAACTTATTAAAATATACAAAGAAAAATAATACCGGTTCTTAAACTATACAGATATAAACAGTGAAAATATTAAATTAATCCATAGTAGAGTTATAAGAGCATTGTATAAACCTGGAAAAACTGCCATTCTTCCATAGTTTCTTTACAGAATGGCATTTCAATCCTTTTATATATGAATGATGGATATATCAGTATGTTACTCAAAGAAAAATAACTTGATGCAATACAGATGCCCTAGCATGCTTGGTAATTTTTTTATCAATATTAGCCAAAGAATGTAGTTGATCTCTTGTTCAATATATTGTATTAGGCATATTATTGGCTGATATCCACTTCTCTGGGCATGATTGATTGTGTCATTGTTTTAGAAGTGCTTTTAGCTCTGCACTTGTTATTAGCCGAATATATTCTTTCTTCTAGTACAAAGCCAACTGTTATAACGTGGAGAGCAACTGAATTAATTTTCGATTAAAAAAAAGAAGAAAGCATGCTTTGGTAAAGAATGAAGTCACACTGGAGTTTACTAAACGTCATTACTTTATTATCATATCTTTATTATTAACTTTATTATCGGCATTTGTTTTTAATTACAAGCACTAAAATCAGCAAATATAAAATTACGACTAAAGGACACTAGTCTAGCGGTACCATTGATATTCGAACGGAAAAATTTGTTTACTTAACAATAATATATGTTTCTGAATCAATATATATGGATACTCTGGTCACATGAAACAAAAATCTCACCATAAATTCATTTCTATTTATGTTAAAAAAGAGTAGAAATATCTACATACTTTTCACATTGTATTATATTGTGACGTCTGACCAATGGAGGCGAAACTTTTCATGGAGACGTGACAAAAATTTCAAATAATATTCATGGTGTGGCTGACGTGTCGAGTAGTTTGTAATGATGGATAAAATAGACAATTTATTATTGCAGAATTTTATTAAGACATTTAAAAATTAACATTAATTTAATAAAGATGAACTTATGAATGACATAAACATTGTCAGACAAATTAATGATATTTTTGATGTTATACATTGAGTGCCAAATGCTTTATATCTGGTTCCTATTTCGTCACTTTTAGTAATACACAGACAGAATTACTTTTGTCAGTCATTCCGTTTCTTAACCTATATTTTATAAAATTCATTTCGGAAAATGACAACTCAAACACATCGTTACCACCACTCCAAAGGCACGATTCTGCAAAATTGATGTTTCTACAAAAACGCGTTCAAAGTTTTGATGCTTCGGGAAAAATCGAGTTACTACTCAAAGACTGTTTTCTCATGAAAATCCCCATTTACACTAAGAATCAAGATTATTCGTGGTTTTGTCATAACATAAAACATGAAATTGTGACTCGAAAAATGTAGTTAGGTGAAAATCGCCAAAATGCAGATCGATGTCTTTTTGCCTGGTAGTAACGATATAGAGGATAACATTGCTGATGAAGCCGTAGCTAGTGTTTTTAAACTACCAAAGATCTTGGGAATGGCTGGGCTGTGGTAGCCCGGTTGGAATAGTAACGGATTAGCAACCGGAGGATTCCGAGTACGAATCTAACCAAAGACCTTCGTGTACAAAGGTGGCTGATGCACGTTAAATCTGTCGTGGTATCAAACGTCCTCACGTTGGCATGGTCTGGAAGTTTGTAGAGTGGGTGCCACAGTTCAGGCGTTACCTCGTCATCTGACCGTGGTTCAAAATTACTTGCTGTCCTCGGGGCTTTACCTTCTGGTTTGATCCCGGACCATCGCCAATAGCCCATTGTGCTGCTCCAGTGCGGCGTTAATCAAAATACCCACCTTAGGTATGGCATTCCAAGTTCTCATTATTTCCTCTTCTGTATTTCTTTCCTATTGCCAAACCTTGTTCCTAGAATGGGCTTTGTATTTTTGGTTAGTATCTTTCGTACAAAACAACTTAAACTGGTGCATTGTAATAATAAGAATAAAATATTATTTAATTTATTAGCTTATAAAATTATATCACCTGTAAATCATTGACTTGTGAGCAATATTTTCGTACGTGCCAACTCTGGCATGCGTGGCATGGATTCGCCATCCCTGATATAGACTATCTGTGTACTTTTCGAGCTCAAATCCAAACATCTGAATCCAACGCCTTGCATGACTCAGAAAACACCTGGTGGATTTCCTTCACTACCTTATAAAACGCTATGTGCTATCCAACATTAAAATTGATTATCATGGGTGAAAATTGTAAATTTCTGAACCCATTTCCATTGGTACTAAACGGTACCAAATGGCTTTCCCGGGTTAAGGGGTTAGTGAACTTTCAAAACAAATTTTCAAGTCATAATCTGATTGTCTGGAGACTTCAGACTATTTGTCCATCAAAAATATTGTACAAGGAAATTGGTGGAAAACATTAAGTTCTGCGGATATTACATAATATGTGGTTAACATTTATGATAATTTGGCAATACTTGATAGACACATGCGCAGATATATATTGCTATCTTTTTAATTCATATAACAGTCTATACATATTAATCAAATTAACTCGCGGGCCGTGGTAGCCCGGTTGAAAGAGTAACGGACTAGCAACCAGAGGGTTGCGAGTACGAATCCAACCAAAGACCGTCGTGTACAAAGGGGGCTAGTGCAAGTTAAATCTGTCATGGCCTCAAATGTCCTCACGTTGGAATGGAGTGGAAGTTTGGAGAGTGGGGTTCCAGCTCAAGTGTGACCTCGTCATCTGACCGTGGTGTTGTCCTCGGATCTTTCCTTTCCGGGGTTGATCCCGAACCGTCGCCAATAACCCGTGTATTGCTCCAGTGCGACGTTAATTACATTCCTTCCTACCAACCAAATTAACTCGCATTGGGCATGTGTAAAGTTAAAAAATTGTACAAAAACACCTAAAATTAAATTTTATCCGAAACATTTTTTTAAGAAAATCAAAGAAAAACTAAATCACATTTTGGAAATCAGATTGAAGACCACAAAATACAAGAAAAACGTGTTTTTTTAGTAGACCTACCCTATCTTTTCTGTTGTGTGTTACCTTTAATAATCTTCTGTATGTTTTATGTTGCTATCAATATAACTCAAACATAACCGCAATTGAATTTTTTCTTGCTATCTTCAGTTTGATATTAATAGTTTTGAAATAAAAATTCAAAAATCGATTTTTTTATTTATTCGGTCGATTGATTTTTTAATCCATTCGATCGATAGAAAATCGATTTTTCAATCGATTTCGGTAATCTTAAAAGTCCCGTTTAAGAATTTTTGTGTTTTAAAACTGAAAACATGAAAATAGTTTTAGAGCTACGAGATCTAAAACTAATTTAGTGTTATTTTAAACTGCATTATGTACGAGGGAAAGCTGATGTATTGTATTAAAACAACACTAGTAAACTATATAGAAAATTACTGAGATCATTTTGCGCTGCTACTTTTGATGGTCATTTTACTTACGCTCAACATCTGCGAAGTTCAGCAAGCCCATTTTTCATCCGTTTTAGTACCATATATTAAGATACTTAGTCTTAATTTGTTTCGGTTCTCGGTGGGTTCAAGGGTTCAAGGACAAAAGCGGTAAGAGCACATTAATTGAAAAATATGAGGACCATTGCGCAGAATGGGCTTAGTGTAATAAGCGCTTTGTTATTTGAATTAACTTGTAACTTAATTTTAGTATTCGGAGAGGTTAAACATGTCAGAATGTCTCTTTCAGGAATGTGTGCGAAGAAATGCATCCAGATGACTGGTAATCCTCTGCATTTTGGGGACGAATTTTTTAAATTTTTTGTCAGTGTTTGTCAACTGAGGAAGTAAGAATTTACTAATTTGATGTATATTTTATTTCGCAAACACTGAAAAAATTAAATTATTTAAAGGTGAATATATACACTAGATTCTTTTAAATTTTGACTTTAAAAATCCAGGTCCTTTCAATAGGTCATGGGTTTATGCTAAATGTTATTTCAGTGTGAAAACATCAGATTAATATTATCATTATTTATCTAAATTAGGTGTAATTAGCTTTTTTAGAATTGATATCTCTAATCTAATTTGTTCAGAAAGACGATTCCTGTTGGAAATTATTCCTATAAAATTATTCTTCATGTTTTGACCTTTAATCAAATTAGGAGCGAATTGTGCTTTTTTTTCACCAAGGAAGCATAATTTTTTTTAAAAAAATCAGGAATTTCAACGTTTAAAAATAAATCAAAAATTCATTTCTAAACTAATAATTCTGATTGAGAGTTGAAACATCCACTATATTATATAAATCATAATGATACAAAAATAATTACAACAGACCCATTCATTGCAATCACCGTTTGAATAAAGCATCATGTTGCAGAACGCAGTTCTTCAGAAATCGAGTTAAAGTTCTAGAAACCTCTTTGTGCATGTTTCCAAAAAAACACTTGTAACTAGAAAAAAATTCCGAATATTTACAAAATCTTCATATCGTTTGAAAGCTAAGGAGTTGGAAAATATTTTTAAAGCAATAAAAAAACTCGATATTTTAGTCTCTTTTTATGATTTCTAGTGTATACATACACCTTAAATTAATATATTTTTCTAATTTTTAAAAATATAGTTGGTTGTTTAGTCACTCTTGTGGTGACTTATTACGTGTACGAAAATAATTCCTTGTGCGAATTTCTCTCTCCTGTGTCAGAAAACCTTCCTAGATTGTATGTCTATTTACTTGATGTTGTTTGGTGCAGCTTGCTTACATAAGACCATTGGGACCAAAAAATCATAATCCAACCTTATTGACGTCCAGAAGTGGCAGAGGGACCATTGTGGTTCAGTAGGTATACCTGCCAGTTGTAAGCGGTGGCGATTCGATTCCTCCCTCTGTGTATTTCTCTTTCCTGTGTCAGTAAAAGTCTTTTTATGTGTATTTATGCTCATTACTTGGCGTTGTCTGTCTTGTATTTGATGCAGCATAGCCAAATATGCCATTGCGCCATAAAACCCAATCAATCAGAATAGGCACGAGTTAGCGGTCCATTTTATAGAAAATGTGGTCTCAGCAATAGCAGGTAACTTCTCAGACTTTTAAATTGTCGGTCTTTATATTTACATAGGAGTCACAGAGTGGACAGGAACCTAACAAAAGATGGTTCTAGCGCCATATGCTTCAATCAACGGTATCAGTACACAAAAAATTGTAAATACCGAAATAATTTTTTATTAACTCGGTACCTCGCCATTTGCAAAACTGACCAGATCTTGATGGAGAAACTACCTCGTCCGTGAAGATCTCTTCGACTCTCGTCATTAAATGTAGACTGACCAGACCTTGGTCTCTCATCATAAGAAAATCGAAAATATCTTGATGACATTTCATCATTCGCAAAATTGCCAGATCTTGATGGTGGTACCTCGTCAAAACCACTTGGAGGGTTAAAACAAGTCTCAACGAATTGTGAGTGAAGAAGCGTAGAGACATATGTACATGACGAGAAAACTAAATTACATTTCCTCTTACATAATTTTACGTATATAAAATTTTTGTTATGTTATTTTTTATATTTTATTTTATGCTATTTTAGTAGAGTACAGAAGTATTAGGAAGCCAGATGGGAAATGACGTGATGTCAAGTGCCTGGCATTTGTTTCATTTTAAAAATTAATCCAGAAGCCTTGATTCCTTCCTTGTCGCCAGTTGTTGTCGAAGTGGCTTTATTTTACTATTACATTTTCATTTTATATGGGTTGTTCTAAATGGAATGTTATAGATGGAATGTTCCAATCCATTCCAAATTTGGTACACTTATATGTTAGAATCCTGTGAGTAATATAGGCTACATATTAACCCCAGTTCTATTTGTCCTACTTGTGCAGAAGGGGATAAAAACAATTCGAAATGGCCACAGAAATAATATTCAGCATAAAACAATTGCGTTACTCAGTTCAGTTATTTTACCAGTATGGATTAAAAATAAAATTTTCCAATACAATTGTTTTACCAGTATTGCTCGAAAACGAACTTTTTCCGAAGCAAATTAAATTATAACGTTTATGTTGGAACTGACTTTTTATTTCTCCCATGATATAAATAATTTATGAACCTTTGATTCATGAAAAAATAATATTTAAAATATTTAATTTTACATAAGTTACATTTTGAAATGAAACACGAAAAGATCAAACGGAAAACTCATATCATAAAAGCGTAATTTTGCTACTCTGTATCTGGCAACGCCAGAATTAATGTTTACTTTTTTAGTTTGATTTAGAATTCTGTGTTTGTGTATTTGAGTTGACAGCGAAATGTTGGGGTCATATTTGAACATTTCAAAGTATTATAAATATGTGTTCTTTTTGTAAATAAATCATTATTGTCTTTTAATAATGTTCAAAAGTCTTGTCGAATTGTTCTATTTCAGAATATATTCAGGAAGACGAAATTCAACACGTTTGCACGTATCTTTCTTTTTTCAGAATTCTGCATTTTTTCAAGGCTCGGAATTTCGTTTCTGTTTGTATTTATGTGTTCCAGTATTTTATATATTGCAAATATATTATTTAGAAGTTAAATATATTAATGACTTATTCTACAAAATATCACTAGATATGGGTAATTTCTTGGAGGTATATGTATATTTCGACCAACTTTCTTTAAGTCTTTGGCTGAATACGTAATGGTTTCTAGAATGCTGTTTCATAAAAATAAGTAATCCAATAATAATAATACAAAAGAAAACATTTCTAAGGTGTGTAATTTCCTTTTTTAAAATAACCTGTAAAGTTAAAAAAATCACTTTAAAATAAGATAGGTTACGTTTAATTAAAACGGGTAGTCATACGTTGTAATTCAAATCTATTTCAAAATTTTGACACAGATTTTCATTACAAGACAATTAAAATCGATTAAATTTACATTTATTTTTCATATTTCATGGATGTTATTGAAAGCTGTACTCCATAGTTAAGTAACTACGTCTGTCGTTCAAAATTAGCACGTGGTTTCCATTTAGAAGCCGAATCTGATTTAAAAAAGTACCATAAGGATTCAATTTAAAACTGAATGTCTATTGGAGTAAAGGGAATTTTATGTAAGACTTTATTGATTTTGGGATAATATCACAATTAAAAATTTCGAAAAATTGACATTTTTTATCTTAGGTGACCGAAATTTGAGGTTGCTTACTCTACAAATTGAAGCTATTCTTACGCAACTTATATATATATGAAACATTTATTACAAGTGATTTTCTATTTTGAGAATACTATAAAATCGATTGTTTGCTTTGTCTACGCTTACGACATTTGTTTTTTAAACAAGATTCGGTATTCCACGTGCTGCTGAATAGAATTTTCAAGAAAAAAATGCATTTTCTTCAAAATAAATTAATCATGAATGCCGTAACAATTTAAAATTTACCATCCTCTCATATTGATGATGAAATTCGAAAACATCGCTTACCAGGTGCAAAAATGCCACAAGTAAAACATATTCATAGGAAAACTAAGTGCAAGACTATAATTCTCCATTAATTCCACATAATTCGCCGAAAATTCTCCATTAATTCCACATAATTCGCCGAAAATTCTCCATTTTTACTGAAAATATACGTACATGGATATTCATAATCACTCCAAAACTCAAAATCGACTTCTGTAGTAGTCACCATAGAAAAAACTTTTGTACTTTGTCTTACAGCATAAGTGATATGAATGGATATATCATGTATGCATCCGAAGTAAATTTTAGAAGCTATGAAAAAGTTAAAACGATGTTAAAAATTATTTTTCAAACACTTAAATGATGCTTGCATTCTTTTATGAAGAGAAGTGATTAATCTGATCACATTTCATCGATTTAACCCAAGCAACGCCGGGTAATTCTTCTAGTAAAATATAAAACATAACAGTTTCCTTCACATTAGTCAAATAATGAGGATATCAGATCATTTTCTCTACGCATTGAAACCACCGAAATCAGTAAAATCCTCTATACCCTTTCCCTATTGAATGACACCCATTCAAGAGCCACAGAAGTCCGGGCAATTTGTAAGGAAACCTGTAAACATCCGACCAGGGAAAAGAAGGCACGTTCCTGTTTCCGCAAAAGAAAACAACTTCCCGCAGGAAGGGGTCGTTCTTCCGGCGTTGCCCCTTGAGAAATCGAGGCCGTGGATCGGGCATTAAGGCGAAGGTTCCTGGCTAAGCCGATTACCTAAGAAGTATCTTTCGGTGGGTTGATGAGGCAAAGTCAATATCTCTTCAGGCGGTTGGGAAGATGAAAGTGAGGATGAATCTCACAGTCGCCATTTCCTGAAATTAGGGAAGGGGAAAAGCGTGCTCAGTATGTGATGGTCTTGATAGCGTTACATTTGTGATGGCATTTTCCCATGTTATTTTGTAAAACGAATAAGATGGAAATATATGCTCTCAATCGTTTTTTGTTTTTGAATTTCGCTCTGCCTCTTGTGTTAGAAGAATGCAAGATTAATGTAAGTAAATGATTTTTGAGCCTTCCAAGTGGTTTCAACGAAATTTCTCGTCTCGAAAAAATTAATTTTATTAATTTCGAGATACCTCGTTATCAAGATATTGCCGATTCTCCGATGATGGTGAAAATAAGATCTGGTCCGTTTTCTTCTAATGACGAGATATCTCGTCCATCGAGATCTGCTCAGTTTTGCTAATGACGTGCTACTTCGTCCACACAACCACCAGGAGGGTTAAAAAACCCAACTACTACCTACACATCTTTTGTCAGATGTAAAATTAGATGCATGATAACGCACAAAGCAACGTTTACAATATGTGCTTCATGTTGCTTTTGGTTACCATCATATTTATCTCAGGCTATTGATAAATTTTTTAGATTTGTGCTAGGCATTAAAATAAAAGGCTTCTGGAAAGATGAATCTCAGTCGCCATTTAATGAAATTAGAGAAGAGGAAAAGCGTGCTCAGTAGGTGATGATCTTGATTCCATTACATTTGCTAAATTCATGACTTATGGGATGAGTGGAGTTGCAAAATCATCGTTGGCAGATAGTTTTTGAAATAAAAATATGATAGAATTTTGAGAAACAAATGAGATGACAATGTATGCCCTCAATCGTGTTTTGTTTGTGAATTGCGTAATGTCTCTCTGAAGAGTAGCGGAGTTGAAGAGTTGGAAGACTAGCGTTGGAAGAGGCTTGTGCACGTCGTGGCCTCAAATATCTCACGTTGGCGTAGTGTGGAAGTTTGGAGAGTGGGGTGCCAGTTCTGGTGTGCCTGGTCATTTGACCGTGATTCAAAATTACGTGGTATTGTCCTTGGATCTTTCCCCTCAGGACCGTCGCCATTAGCCCGTTGTGTTGCACAAGTGCGACGTTAAATAAATACCTACCTACCTGTGTAATGTCTCACATCTGGGAAGGATGCGGGATCATTGTTGGTGCAGGATTTTTTTAAGAAAACAAAACAAGATCCTTGTGTGCAAGATGTAAAATGTAGATGTTTGATTTTCCTCAGAATAATATAATATTATATAATCTCGAAAAAAATAATATAATATTTTTGAGACTACTCCGCGGAATCATATAATCATCACAGAATACTCAAGAAATTTTTCATTTCTTTTCAAACTATAAAATATCATAAATAACAGCAGATTAATGGAATAATCATAAATTTTGGACGTTATAGTTAGAGTCCTCTCAAGTAAGATTTTAAGTGTAAGTCTGCATGCACAGCAATACCTGAAGTATAAATAGATCAATGTTGTTGATAGGAATTATTTTTACTTTTAATGTAATCTACAAAATGTACAGGTATCTGCTTATTATTAAGAGAATTGACGAAACTAAAGCAAAACGTACGAATATTTTAAATTTGAGTCATAAAATTTTACTTAGTATTTTCAAAGATTATGTACAGTTAGCGAGTTTTGCTTTCAGGAATGAGATTTTAGACTGCATATATGCGGCAATATGCAAATTGACGGATTTGTAGATATTCTCAAAGTTTCGTTGCATAAGATACAGATAGAGTTACACTTTTACAGTCTTAAGGTATTCGAATCTGGTTCCCAATAATATGCAAAGTACGGAATAGGAAAGTTGTCTGGGGAATACTTGCATCTTGAAATAGTATATAAAGGTGTCTTACGTTTACTTTACGAAATGAAATGTATCACGTAGGTTAAAATCTAAGTAACGTATTTACATTCTATGTTTATACGGATTTTCTGACGCATATTTTGAAGAAAATTGCTGTGGAATTTGTTCACGATAGTCAAAAGTCGAATTTAAAATAGTTGAGGGTTTCAGTTGATTATCCTTATATTTGTTTTGTGATATTACGTCGAAATCAATACTATATAAATTAGAATTACACTCAAAGTAGTGTAATGTTTCTGATAGTAAAGAAACAGGAAACTCTGGACCATATAGAATGGTTATAAATAGCTAAAGGTAGATTTGGGTTCAGAACAGCTTTTTTTTTTGTTATATAGTGCCATACCCTAATATCATTTAAGAAAAATAAAAATCAATCATACTCCTTAAATAATGGTAATTTAAAGCTTAACCATCTAAGGGGTTTCTACGAGATACCTCGTCCAGAAAGATCTGGCCGATATCCTAATGACAAGATACCTCGTCATCAAGATATAGCCAATTTTTTTTATGATGGCGAGATCAAGATCTGGTTATTTTTCTTCTAATGATTAGATATCTCATCCATCAAGATCTGGTCAATTCTGCAAATGACTAGATATGTCGTCGAAACTCATTGAAGGATAAATCTCTACTTCCCCCAAACTTGTCTTTTAACACTCCAAATGTTTTTCACGAGATACCAACACGATCTGTCCAATTTCGCTAATCACGAGGTATGAAGTACCTCGTCGAAATAAGAACTGCACTATTTTGCTGAAGACGAGCCCGTCTATGGAGAGATAACTTGCAGGCTTTACTGCGAGGCTTCACTCCCCTTTCGAAACACCTGACAAGGTATTTTTTTCACTAAGGTGGGCTGCTGATGAGTTTCGCGAGGGCCCCGTTCTGGATGCTCTCTCTCCGAGCGTTTGATTGACAGTTGATTTTCGTTTGATTGAGCAGGCATGGAAGTTCTTTCAAAAGTCTTTTAAAAACAGGCACAGCTTTGATATGCCTTCTCAGGCTTTTGAGCATTTTAGTACGTGGCTTTCACGTGTTTTAACGATAATATTTCTTAAAGAGGACTTATTCTGAATCAATTTTTTTCTGTAGTCTCAGCTTCGTAAACTCCAAGGGGAATGAATATCCAAGACGGAAAAACAACAAATTGCCCCTTGGATAGAACTGGTGTCAGTTTAGAACAGGTTTTCGTATCAGACACTGGTCACTAATGTGCAATTTTCTACACGAATATAAATCATCAGGAGGTTAAAAACAATGTCCACTGAATTCGAAAAATATAAGTTGCATGAAATAGAAACTATTTTTTTACCGTAATTAACTGACATTATGAAGTGTTTCATCCATTCTCAATTCATTTCATATTTTTAAATAGTCTTCATTGTTTTAAATTTTAATACAGCATAAGCTCTATGTGTTTATGTTGTTTTTGGCTTCCTTGTTGGCTATTTAATATCGATGCCTTTAAAATTCATGGAGCTATTAGAATGGTTACAAGAACTAACACAGAAAATATAAAACTGAAATTGTAATTACGTGAAACAAATAAACATGATGCATGCGGTACATATTTTACATGATTATAAAATTCAGGGCCTGAAACTTCCTCAAGAATCTCCATCTAGTCACCAAAAATAATTTTTTACCACAGGCTTACGATAACTGTTTTCCAACCGAATCTTCATATACGGATTGAAAAATGACCTATCAGTATATTTATGATTACCTGTAATGAAATACATGATATTTTCTATTTAAACCTTCAAGCACAAACTTTCAATGGAACAAGACATGGAATAGATAAAGAAAAGAGACATGCATGATACAAGATATTACAAGATGCGTTGGAACCATTGATTATGGCACAAGATGGTAAAAAGGAAAATAGGACAAGTATTTTTGAGTAAATGATTATAGAGATTTTGACTAGTGAAACGATCTAGATGTGCATTACTTTGATTGATAATACGAAATTTTATTCTTGTCAAACCATAACAATGGCAGTGTGGCATGAGCTACTGGACACAAATTTAGATTCAGATGACAAAGTTCACCACATATTCCGATATGATATAAGCTTGCCAGAGATGTTGAAAATGGTTTAAATCCTATTCATGAAGGACTATTTCTGTCAAGCTAAAAGACTGCGGTAGCCCAGTTAGCAGTCGTGGATTAGCAACTGGAAAATTGCGAGTTCAAAACTAAATTAAACTGAAGACCGTCCTATACGTGGCATGGTGTGAAAGTTTGGAGAGTAGGGTATCAACTCAGGTGTTGACCTCGACATCTGACCGTGGTTCAAAACGACGAGGTGTTGTCCTGAGGTCTTTCCCTACGGGATTACTGCAAGATCGTCGCCACTAGTCCGTTGTGTTGCTTCACTGCAACCTACAAAGTAACATAAAGAGGCACTAGTATTTTGGTAGTCTTTCATAACTTGTGGAATTACTTGGCATGTTACTTGAATACAATTTCCACCTGTCGCTTATACTAAAATTTAAATCCAAACATCGTCAAACGTCCAGAAATCAAATTAGTTCTTAACGGGAGTATGTATTTGGGTCTCCAGGAATTTATTTACGTTTACACAAAGTAAACTCCTGCAAGTTTAGTGATATTGTTTAGATCCCACACTCACTTAAGCCTAGTAATCCTACAAATCTTACTTTTAACAAGAAATTTTTTCTTCTCTAAAAACCGCTTATTTTACCTACTTTATTTACTGGCATAATGAAAACAAAGTGATAAAAATATTGTCATAAAATAAATATTTTTTATTTCTCTTTTAACCTTCCAAGTGGTTTCGAAGAGATATATCGTCCATCAAGATCTGATCAATTTTGCTAATGACCAGATATCTCGTCATCAAAGCATTGCCGATATCTTTATGATGACGAGATCAAGATCTGGTCAGTTTTATACTATTGACGAGGTCTCTCGTTCATCACGATCTGGTCTGGTTTGCTAATGACGAGATACCTGGTCAACCAACCACCAGGATGGTTCACTAAATCGAAAACTAACGTAACTTTTCTGATATATGCCTATTAATCAATCAATAGGCACAAGCAGAAGACCCGTCACTGCAAATGCTCTACCACCGGCGGATTGAGAAATTTTATATATACCATACACTTTCAATTTTCTGAACTGCTTCCTTTAAAGCAAGGAGTGAGCTGTCGCAACAAAGAGGCCAGTATTTTTAAATTACATCTCTCGGATACAAGAAAAGTGTTAAGGTCATTCAACTCAAGTGCATAAAATAACTGCTACAACGTGGAGCGAATAAAGAGTTGGACCCCTGGGTAGAAGCCAAATTATTCACTAGAAAACACGACAAAAGCTGTTAAATATAAAATATCCTTGTAACTCGCAGAAGAATAACACGTCTGGGTATTCGAAATTCTATTATATTCTTCACGGCAAACATGAAATATAATAAAAGCAGGCGTGAGTTTTGAGTTCGTTTTATTTGGGATATTGGAAGGCTTGCTTTAGATAGTGTATGGAGTTCTGTATTTTATTTCTATTAATAAACATACTACATATATTGAAAAGTTTAGTTCATTATTTTTTGTAGACGCGTTCAATAAATTGTGTTCCTTAGTATCGTAAGATGTGACCTTAATTTAATTAAAATCCATCGTAAAACATTGTTGCAATGTTGATATTGTAATTCGATATGCGAGATAGAATGCTTTCGTCGGCTTAGAGCAGAAACTCATTAGCTGACATTTTTTCGGCACTGAATTCTTATTTTTATGATGATGAGAAATACACTTTCATATATTGTAATCTGTTTAGAAGGTACATAACATTTTCAAAACGCTTGTAATTTTATTATTTTGACCTTTAAAGGGTAGAACAAAATTTTTTGTTTTCTCAGTTAATAAGTTTCTGCTCTAAGCCGACTTTTTTAGTACTTTAACTCGAAGTAATAAAAAGTCAATTACAAAAGTATTCGTTCAGGTTATCAGGAAAATATTTGCAATGTGTCTGGTATAAAACAAAAAGAAAGATCTAAAACAATTTGATGAAAATCTTACAAGTATATAAAAGTGAAACATGATCTGCTTATTTATTATTCAGATATATAAACATAACTTCATGGTCTCTTAGCAATATTGAGTATGGGTAGGTTAAAGGACTGGTTATCGTAGTCTATCAATATTACAAATTTCTTTCGATGATTTTGGCGTAAAAAATGAGTTTTTAAAATCGGAACAGTATTCTGGGGTGTCATGCATGAAAAGTCGAGCGTTATAAAAAAGCCTTACAATTGTTTTATGATTTCAGAACTAGAAAGCATCCAGAAGTTAATAGCGTCGTGCTGACAACGGATGTCCGTACCTGGATGACTTTTGAATTGAGTGCGCATGCTCATTGAGCGTGGGGAGGGGGTCCGCAATATGACGAAATTCTATGGTACTGGGCGAGTTTTGGGCGTGTAACTTTTTATTGCATGGAGTGTAGACTTCGTAAGTGGTGTCATTTGAAAGCTACCGAACTAGTATTTTTTCTATTCACAAACACATCGTTCATTATACTCTGATTAGTTTTGCTAATGACGAGATTCCTCATCTAGACAACCACCAGGAGAGTTAATGGCAAATTGGATGAATATTTCTCAGGATTTTTACTTGTTGCGGAGAAGTCCATTGCTAATACCGCGTCTATATTTTTTAGTCCAAAATGAAATTAAGATATCCGCCAGTCTCATTTGATCAAAATGTACGAGTCATGTTTCTGTAGAAATTACACCAACCATGCGTAACGGTGGAACTTTTGGAAACTTGTTCCTTCGTTAACTATCTGAGAGGTTCACACGAATAACTCCATCTTGTTAAATGTAGTCTATCCTGCATGACGTAAAACTAGTTTTAACTTTCTTGATCAATAGAATATTTCTTAGGATACTTTCAACATATAAATGTGATTATATTATCATTATGCGTGTTATGGGGATAAAGCAATACACTATACTACTCAGAAATCTCGTTATGCTCAGAGGGTTAAAAGTGGTTAACCCTTCTGCTGGTTGTACGCGTTATCTCGTCCATCAAGCTGCAGTCGTCATTGGAAGAAAACTGACCACAGATCTTGATCTCGTCATCATAAAAAATCGGCAATAATAACGAGATATGTCATCTTTACTAAAATTGGTCAGATTTTAATGGATGAGATATCTCGTCGAAACCACTTGGAGGGTTAAATAATGAAATCAGAAAAGTCCCTGAACTGTTTAAGAGGAAGGGTGTCAGAAGAATACGATTGTCTTTGCATATAATATTATTTTACGGCTTGATTCTATCATTAGATTATGTTTTTTTTTTGCCTTTTAAATATTCTGCATTACCGTTCTATAGTCACCGTCATGCTTGCATTTTGCCGTTAGATTTCATTTTAATTTATTTTCATTAACTTCATCAAATCGGAAAAGCTTGGAAGCTAAATCAACTTATATCGTTCTAAGTCTCTGTGAGTCGCCGAGTTTTCCGATGGAATTTTTAATGGATTTCAATGGAATTTTTAATGGACGCTGGTGGAATTTTTAATGGATTTCATATCCATAATGTAGGATTATTTCTTTGGTATCTGATTAAAAACACTGAGCTTTGAGGACAGCGCGTTAATTTAAATACTAGACGAGGGCATTACCATATATGCATTCGCTATTTAAAAAAGCGTTTACTATACCAGAAGTTCATTTCAAAACCCAGCATGCTCTAAAAATGCGTGAGTCGTTGGTGATAAAAGACTTCAGTCCAATTTGTAATTAATCGTAAGTTTGCGTTTTATGTACAATTCTTATTTTCAGAATGTATATATATCTCAAAAGTACCATATACATCAAAAAGAAAAAGTTTAAAAATAAATCAGTTGCGTTAATAAGTCAAAAACAAACGTTTTTCTCGTGTTCAACTTTCATCTGAAGTTGATGAGTGAGGTTTATGTCTACTAAGCGTGGTGGTAAAATTAATCCTCTTCGTTATCTGCTTTATCTACATTACTTACAGCTCTAGTAAAAAAGGGAAGGAAAATTAGTATACTATTCTAAAATCATTATACTATGGAATAAGCTTATATTATGTTTGTCTTTGCAATGTTTTCAAAAGAACCTCACAGGCTCTATTATGTGAAATTTCCAGAACTCACATTAGAGGTTCAGCATCAAGATGAACAAAAAGGACATGCACGAGCATCAACAAACTGAATTGCGTGTTGACGAAGTATCCGAGCAGACATAGTTGCGGATTGTAAGCCACGTAGAACGCATTACTTTCCGATTGGTCTGAGACACAACAGGCTAATCTCATTTAAATCTATGTGTGGATCGTGAGTGCCATTCGTCATTGGAACAGATTGAGAAGCAAATATCGGAGTGGCTTCATTAACAACGCATTAGAAGACATTTCATGCGTAAAATGTGATCTTTAATGCTTGACAAGGCGTTTATTTGAAAACGCAGGGCAAGAGGGACAAAGTCATAGTTTGACCCTTATAAGAACAAATTTAACCCTTTGAAGGACACTTTGATAAAAAAAATAATAATTTTACTGTTAGGTTTTTAATTTGTTAATTTTTTTAAAATTTGTGTTTGTTAGTTTGAGGAAAAGCCTTTATGGAAACCTTTATAAAAATCATACAAATGTATTTTTTTCACAAAACAAAAAATTAGTTTCTTTACATTTTACAATTATGAGCTCCAATACGTCTTAGCATTCATCAAAATCATTATTAGACTTTAGAATATCAAGCGAAAGAATATTTAAGCCATTATAAGAGAGATCAAAGTTATAGGCATGACAGGAGTGGTAAAGACAGTCGTTCGAATTGGTCCATTGGGGTGGATGGAAGTGGAGACTATATTATCAGCTCACGAGTTCAATATTGAAGCAGAAATATACCATGAAAATACTTTATTAAATCATTTACTAAAGTTATTGACAAGTTATAACTTAAAGACGTATAGGACATGGAATGGTTCATTACATCTGATGTTGGAACGGCTTTTAAGCCTCCTGCTGGTTGTTTCGACTAGGTATCTCGTCATTAGCAAAACTGACCAGATTCGTGATAGACGAGATAATTCGTCATTAGAGACAAACGAACCAGGTCTTGGATCTTATCACCAAAAAATCGGCAATTTTGCAATGACGAGGTACCGCATCGTTAACAAAATTGATAAGATCTTGATGGAAGAGATATCTCGTCGAAACTATGGGAGGGTTAAATCTTCCTTCTAAGAGGTTGTGAAAGAATAGAGTTAACAGTTATTCATCTAAATGAATAAGGATTTAAAGGAAGTTTATTTGAGTAGAGGTCTCGTAAAGGAAGTTTATTAGTAGCAAAGGTGGGATTTCTAGTTAGGTCGCATGTGCATCTTAAGTGTTTTGGTGGAATGCGCTGGGGAGTGACAGAAAATTAAAGAGAAATAGATAGCTTGAGTGAGCGAGGTTGTCGTAAGTCATGGCTAGCGGATTTGGAAAGTTTGAAGGTTAAGGTGGTGAAACCAAGCATTGGGATCATATGAACGTAGCAATAAGACAATGGCAAGCGAGTGAAGATTAGAAAAAGAGGAGTTATTTTGAAATTTTTTAGGGACTTGTATGTGGATAATTTTATATTTTAAAGGTTTAAATTTATTATTATTTTATTAAAATACTTTGAAAATATTTACGTACCTAAGAAATTTATTTTCGACTCTTAACCCTCTTGCTGGTCGTCTCCACGATAGTCAAATTTGCTAATGATGACCTATCTCATCATTAGCAAAATTGACCAGATCGTGATAGACGAGATATCACGTCATTAGAAGAAAACTTATCTGATTTTGATCTCCATAAGAAATAGGAAAGATCTAGATGATGAAATATCTTGTCATTAGCAAAATTAGTCAGAATTTGATGGACGAGATTTCTCGTCAAAAACACCTGGAGGGATAACCTTCTCAAGAGTTCACAAGCATATATTCGTTCTTTAACCTTTTGTTCCTTCATGGCTTCTAAGCTGTTTTGATCTTAAAACCAACAAAAACTTTCCTACGATTCTTTCAACCAATAGATGGAGCCATCTGGTCATTTTTGTGTCGGAATGAAGTAAAAGCAACCCTAAACTTGGGAAATCTCGTGACGCCCAGAGGGATAGAAAGACATTGCGATGAAACGCTCCAATAGTGGACACAGATTTTATCAAGACATAATATGGCTTAAGACATGTAAAATAATTCTATGCACTGTGTACTAGAAATTCTGTTACTAATAAGAAAATAAATCTGTACGAATTATTGATAAAATATTCTCCTTAATTTTTTCGGAAATGTTTTTTCTCTGAAGGTAAAAGGATACATTGCAAGTGGCCAATAAGTCTTATTAAGAATTTAAGAATGTTGGAGAAAATAAAACACAAAACTGATAAAAAAAGGGTTTTGTTGGAATAAATGTTCAATTATTATATATCTTCGAAACTTCTTTGAACTCCATTTCGATAAAAGCTTAAGAGTAATTAATACGGTTGCACTTTGATATTTGAAAACCCCACAAAAAAACCGCCCACACACAAAAAGATTACAAAAACACCATACGCCGAATCTGTGTTTTTAGTTCTCCCTTATCAACAAAAGAAACCAATATTTAATATCTCTTAATTTCCGTAAAACCTCTGAGTTCTGACAAAACACAGAGGGGAACAAGTGTTGAAAAAAGACGAAAACATGGCGCTCTGAAATGAATGGGGGGATAAAAACAAATTCTATTACGTTCCAGTGAAGCATCCCGATTTGTTTTATTAAAACTTTGGAATCGAGAATGGCAACAGCTGGCTCTCCAATTTCTTCAGGCTCGCTATTCACTGGCGCGGATGAAGAAAAGACGTTTCACCATCCACAAAACCTTGTATCAATGCGCTACCAGTTCGTTCTTTTTGAAGGCGTTATGTGCACTATTTTGCTTCTTGTTCTTAGATAAATTCTTACAATGGCTAGCGTCTTCTTACTGTGCCAGCTTTCTGTTTATTTATATAAAAACCGTCTTTAAACGTGATTATAAAAAAAAGAAATAATTCATAAATAGTTTTTTCGCTCAGGAAGGAACAAAATTCGCGCTGTAGAAATGGCGAAAACTTGAAAGACCAACAGATGCTGACTTTCCAACAATGGTATCAAGCTTTTGTTAGTACAATGCGTGACATATAAGATATGAAGAGTGAGCCAGAGACAAAGAAGGGTATTTTATGAACCAAAATAATCACATTGAAGCGTAATGCTCTCAAGAAAGAAAGTGACTTTTGTCTCACATATCTCTAGAAAACAACTGGTCCTGTTTATAGAATATTTTTGTTTGAATAAACGAAATCTATTTTCTGTTTGTTTTATAGTTTTGCGTTTGGCACTTGTGTGTTACAGATCGATTAAGTTAACAGTTTCCAAGTAAATACGTATAAAAAATTACGATGAAAAATAATTTTAACAATTCAAGTGGTTTCGACGAGATATCTCGTGCATCAAAAAATGACCAATTTTGTAATGACGAGAAATCGTCCATCAAGATCTGGCCAGTTTTGCGAATGACGTGATACCTCATCGAAGATGCCCTATTACTAGAAAGAGAAACATCTTTCAAACCCCAACACAAAATATTCCTCAAACACATTCAATTTCCATTCTTACAAAATTAGTCAACTTGTGCTTCCTTATTTTCTCTGCTGGACTATAAAAATCTCTAAAAGCCTCAAAACCTGTTAAAATTTTGGATTACAACTCTCCGTAACCCCCAAGTGTTCCAACGTGATATCACGTCCAACGTCTGGTCAATTTTGTTAAAGAGGAGTTATCTCATCCATCTAGATCTGGACAATTTCCGTGATGACGAGATACCTCGTCAAGACTGTCCTATTAGTCCAAGGAAGAATATTGCAAACCCCAACACAAAATGTTCCTCAGACACATTTCATGTCCATTCTTTCAGTTAACCAACTTGTGCTTCGATATTTACTCTACTAGACTATCTAAATCTGAAAAAGCCTCAAAAACGATACCTGTTAAAATTTTGGATTACAGTTCTCCTTAACCTTCCAACTCGTCCATCCTAACTCGTCCATCTGTATCTGGTAAGTTTTGCTAATGACGAGATATCTCGTGGGAGCAAATCTACCCTATTACTCTAATAATGAGGGATGAAGATCCTAGAAGAAAAATGTCCCTGGCCTTGAACTGGTGACAATTTAAAACGGGCATCAGAAGCTGGACATTATAGCGTATTTCTCGACCCATAGAAAAACCACCAGTAGGGTTAAAACGCTGTATTTCTCACTCATGATCTTTGTATCTTGAATGAATTAATTTCTATGTAGTACCTGCAGAAAGATTGAAAACTAAGGAAACATACGCATGTTGATAGATGGGTGCTATAATTGTGCATGGTATTTTGTGGAGGAGAAAGGATTCTGAGAAACGGATATAGCTTTGGAAAATAAACATAGGATCATAGGGTTTTGAAAAGGAATTCTTTAAAACCATTTTCGTTTCGAGACTTTTAAAGAATATCTCATGGAAGAATAGTAGATTTAAAAAAATATATAACTTGGCTCCTTGCAACTATACAAGCGTAGAGTATTTCAGTCTTCCGTGTTAGTAAAACTTTCCTCGTATATGAATGTTCATTACTTGGCATTGTTTGTCTTGTGTCTGGCGCATTTTGACCAAATATGGCCCTTGAGCCATAAAAATTCAAATCAACAAACCAATAGCTGTAAGCAAGAAGTCATTTTTTAAACTAAGAGGGTTCTGTGTTTTTCGCGCATGTGATTTTGTAGAAGCTAGTGCTTGAAAACTACCGACATTCTTATATCGTTAAATTCACATAGAAAATTCTAAGTACGAATTTTTAGTTCATCTCCTTTCCTTAGTGGAAGCGCTGTCTGGGCGTGATTATGAAACTAAATCAGGCACTAGTGAGTACTACAACATTAAAAAGTGATCTCAAGGTATTTTATGTACTGCAAACAGGAGCACAAAACATGACAATATTTTTACAATCGATACCAACGTCTTTCCGAGAAGCATATGTATAAACTGCAGATAAAAATTTAAAATTATTCTTAAATTTTGGAATAAGAAAAATCCTTTCCTCACATAAAAATATAAGATAATCGCCTTTTATGGATGTAGCATTTCTTTGCGAATGTTTACTTAACTCATCAAGTGGTTTCGACAAGATATCTCGTCCATCAAGATCTGACCAATTTTGTTAATGACGAGATAACCCGTAAGCAAGATCTGGTCTGTTTTGATGATGACGATTCTTAATGACGACGAGATCAAGATCTGGTCAGTTTTCTTCTATTGGCGAGATATCTCGTCCATCAAGATCTAGTCAGTTTTGCTAAAGACAAGATATCTCATCAAGACAACCAATTGGGGTTAGGCATGTGACATCATGGCTAAAATTGCTGTTCAGATTAGATATACCCCATTCTGACACCTTTTTCCGTTACTGTGGTTGTTAAAAACATCTCTAAAGCATGATCTAAAAAACGAGACAAATTAAAGCTATAATAATAATATTATTAATAAAATAGAATTAAGTAAACCAGTAATTATGTCTCGATAACGGTAGTTCTCACCAATCTCCAATAGTAGTAATTACAGGTATTTCATTTCCGGATTTCATATCCTAGTAGAAACTGATGTGTGGTTTTGGTTACTTCTTCCTATTGTTTTGTACGTATGCTTTGCCATTTTCATATCCGGATGTATTCCTGTCAACTTCTTATTTTGGATACCTTGCACGACTATATTATCTACTCATAGTCCCTGAAACGTTCATTTGTAGGTTCCAATACCTTGTCGTGTTACTTTAATCATAAATTTTATGAGATATGAAACTTCAATCCACATATGGAGGATTGAACACTTCAATATTTCCTATGCAATAATAGAATTTTTAAATAAAAGCCTACTTGGTCATTTTTGATACTACATTATTTTGAAATTGCTATCACTATTGAAAAGACCTGAATTATATGTTATATTTTTTATCTGGGACCATATTTCTTTATCTATGCCCATTTCAACTTTACTTAGCACATAAGTTGACAGAGCTCTCAAAAACTCCTTCATTACTCATTGTTTTTGTTTTAATAATTATTCTTACTTTTTATACATGGTGTACAGCAAGATATATTTGAATGTATTAGTATAAATATTAAAACGCAATGAGCAAAAATGAATAAATATGCTCCTAACTTCATTTTTATATTCAAAACAAGAAATCATGCATGCATCATTACATGTATTTGAATGTATCTGAATTTAAAAGTATATTTTATATACTTATTTACTGAAAGCATATGTACATACTTCGTATCTTCACTTATATTCGTATTCACTTATAAAAATATTTATGTAAAGTAATATACTTTTTCAATATTAAAGTAACAGAGAATCACGTACTGGTAACTATTCAATGACTAAAAGTAAAATTGTCTATTTGTATGTAGGTATTCTCTGAATAATTCATTTAAGATATGTATTTCATGTTTATAATATCGTTATTGCCCTTTTATAGAAACTTTTTTAAATCAAACCAACTTCATAATGAACTTTTGATTAGGTCTAACTTTTATTTTTGTACTTCTATATAGTTGATCTCACCTGTTTCTTGTGTTGAAACAACATAACAAAAGCTATCTAGAGAGTTACATCTATCACAAAAATAAAGTAACAAAATTAATCCTCCGTTGTCTGAACGAGGTATCTCGTCATAAGCAAAACTGACCAGATCGTGATGGACGAGATAGTTCGTCACCAGAAGAAAACTGACACTTGATCTCGTCATGATCAAGAACTGAAATGATCTTGCCACAATCACGAAATATTGGCAATATCTTGATGACGAAATATCTCGTCATTAGCAAAATTGGCTAGATCTTGATGGACGAGACATCTCGTCGAAAACACTTGGAGGGTTAAAATAATAACATTTTATTTTCTGCAAAATAGACACGTTTTCAATATTTACGCACCTATAATGCACAACATAGCTCTTGTAACTATTCTATGGATAAACGTACAATTGTAAATTTTGTAAAGTATTTTCTGTATAACTCAATTCAGTTATGCATTTTGCGCACAAAGTATATATACCATTATCCCCCTTTTATAAATTTCTTAAACAAACCTTCTTAAAGAACCGTTAAAGAGATTCAACATTTATTTTGTAGTTTTCAAGTTAATCTTGCCTGCTGGAAACAATACAACAAAGCTATTCTGAGTAACTTCTGTCACAAAATCTAAATAGAAAATTGAAATAACGAGCACAAAATAAATTCATTTTTTCAACCTTTAAGTGCCCGTAACTCAGATAATTATTCAACGTGTAAAAGTAAAGATGTATGTTTATAAATTAGGTATTCATTGGATAATTCAATTAAAATATGCATTTAACATATAAAATATCCGTTATCGGCGTTTAATAAAACTGTTTTAAATATATTCCTTCGTAAGCAACTTTTAAATAGATCCATATTTCTGTACTTTAAAAGTTGATTTCAGGTGCTTGCCATATTAACATGATGTAACAAAAGCTTTTCAGGGTAACGCCTAAAAGCTTAAGTAACAAAATTAAAATAACGAACCGACCATTTATTTTCAGCATTTACGTTTCCCTTAACTCAACACAGCACGTACTGGTCACTATTTAAAGCATAAAGTATTCTCTAAGTAATTAAGATATTCATTTCGCGTATTAAGTATCCCGTTATCCCCATTTAATGAAACTTTTTTTAAACATAAACTTCCGAAAGAAAGTTTTAAACAGATCCAACGTTTATTTTTGACCTCTCATACTTTTCGTCTTGAAACATTGTAACAAAAGCTATTCATAGTAACGTCTATCTCAAAGCTTAAGTAACACAATTAAAATAAAGAACCATCAATTTATTTTCTTCCCAGCAGCCATTAAAACAGAACACTGTTTTGTGAAAAAAAAAACTCAATTTTTCACCATCACCGGCTAAATTATTATCTTCCCTCATCCCTTTACCAAATAAAATATACTTGCGAAACTAAATAGCAGCCGCATCCATTTCACCACGCTCTTGCATCCGATTCTAAGGCTCCAGGTAGGAAACGGCGAGTTTGAGGGGAACAAAAATAATCGCCAAAATAATTTTACGATTCCATTAAGTACCAACTCTATCCCGGTAATAATTGAAAGCAGTCATTTACAAGCGCCGTGATAACACTAAATTCAATTAAGTAAATACATAAATATAAACGCACTTACATCTCCTCTGGAGAACACCTATAAAATTGTTATGGTCCTCTTGAACGGTAACGCAGTGAGAACCGTTCCTTGGCTCTTTTTTAAAGCTATAAAAGTATGTTGTATTGGCTCTCGCAAGAGCGGTACGGCGAAGAACGTTGGAAATGGTCATAAAAACCTCAGATTCTGAAATCCGCACTAACTAAGGAGTTGTAACGGCGGGTAGATTTTTTGTTTCTCTTCTTTACGATTAGGAAATATATTACAAAGATTCTTACTTATTTTTTCTGGAGGGCCTTATGATTAAATGTTTCGTTGCTAGGGAGGTTGTTAATGTTAAGTAGATGGCATGAGTGGCGTTTTTATAAGCATTTATTAATTTTTTAATTATGGATGCCTAGTCAGAATGAGGGTTTTCTGTTGGTTCACAGCGCTTTAGGTAGTTAGTTATTCACAGCAGCTTTTAATCTCTGGTGAAATATCTTCGTAAAGCTCAGAGATTTAGTGCTTATTAATCTAGTGGACTGCGATGTACTTTTTTTGTTTTCAACTCAAAAATTATGCTTTAAATATCTAATCTAATAACAATTGGTCGATTTAATGCAACTATAAAAAATGTTTTTATTTGACATTTTGAGTATAAGGGGTGCATTAGAATTGCGGTGAGGGGCATACCTTGTACCACCCCACTTACGAAACTAAAAGAACTAACTTTTTAATGTCACAAATACATTCAAATATAAAATGACTACATCTGAATGTATAACTAGAATATTCTAATGTGTATTTCACTAGACAGAAAAACATTGCTTGGCATAGCTTGGATAGATTTGGCCTTCTCGGCATAAACAAACTAAAACAGTAACCAAATAGATTACGACTACTAGAAGCTTAACACAGACACACTATATGCCTAACCTATCAATTCTTCTCTCGCAATTCCGCATAATATCAAATAAAAATATGCAAGAATGGCGAAAAGATTTCAGATGTCTTCAGACAGTCTAGTTCGTAATTTTTATCAACAATCCACCGATTGAAGCATCCTCACTCAAACGAAAAACATTATATTCAGGCTCCTGTTCTTTACAACGCAATTTGAATTATATTCCAATGCTATCAAATGTGGTACTATATCTAGAGCAATAATCAATCCAACAAATTAAGAATACTAGAAACCAACGAAATATATAATATGCAATATGCAAAATATGCAATATGCAAAATATGCAATATGCAAAATATGCAATATGTAATATGCAAAATATGCAATATGCAATATGCAAAATATGCAATATGCAAAATGCGCAATATACAAAATATGCAATATGCAAAATATGCCATATGCAAAATATGCCATATGCAAAATATGCAATATATTCAATTCTATCTCTACAATCTCTACAATTCTATAATTCCAGCACCATAACAGCAAATTAAAATATAAAATAAAGGCAAATGTGTTACACATCTGCAGTAAAGTCAAATACAGTACAAATTTGCTACAAAATCTACTTTCCAGCAATCTTCAGATAGTCTAGTGCTCATAATTTCCACCATCAAATGATCGATTTAACTTTTCTGGTGGTTGTCTTGGTATCTTGTCATTAGCAAGACTGACAAGATCTTGACGGACGAGAGACCAGATCTTGAACGCGTCACCATCAAAAAATCGATATAACGTGATGACAAGATATCTCGTCATTAGCAAAATTGACCAGATCTTGATGGAGGAGATATTTCGTCGCCACTTGGAGTGTTAAGCATCCTCACTCAAACAAAAAATATTATATTTCAGGCTTCTATTCTCTAAAACACAATTTGAATTACATTCCAATCCTTTCAATTATGGTACAAACGAATTAAGACTATATCAGAAGATGAACCAAATATGCGTAATAACTATCACTCTATCATAATTCCAACACCGTAACATCAAATTAAAATATGCAATAAAGGCGAATACAGCATAAATCTGCTACCAAATCTACTTTCGTATAGTCTTCACATTCTCCTCGTAGTCTCCACCTATTCCCTCCCAACCCAGGCATACAAACATAAAAAAGCAATATTTTTTAGACTTGTATTCCCTAGAACACGATTTGAATTATATTTTTATGCTTTCGATTTGAGCACAATATTTAACAGGAATCAATTAAACAAATTAAACTCCTTGAGGCCCACAGTAAATAATTATATACATTAAAAGGTGAAAACACTTCAAATCTTTTCTATCAAATCTATTCTCAGTCTATCTCGTAATCTCTACCTATCCAAGCACATTCAATCATACAGTAGCACTGTTCTTCAGGCCTGTATTCTCTACAATGCTAGTTAAATTATGTGTCAATGGTTTCAATTCTGGCAAAATCTAGAATAGTAAGCAATCAAATGAATTAATATTAGTAGAAGACCCATAAAAATGTGTAATATATATATCCTTCTATTCCAATTTCCCACAATGTAACACCAAATTAAAATGTGTAATAATTGCGAAACATAGTGCAAATATGCAACAAAATCTACTTTCAAGCAGTCTTCAGATACTCTCTCTATATATATATACGAGATACCTCGTCAAGACAACCACCATGAGGGTTAAATTATATCCAATGCTTTCAATATTGTAGAACAATTTCGAACAGCATCCTATCAAACAAATTAAGACTACTAGATACCAACAAAATATGAGTAATAACTATCCTTCTATCATAATTCAAACACAGTAGCAGCAAATTAAAATATGCAATAAAGGCGAACACAGCACAAATCTGCTACCAAATCTACTTTCAAACAGTCGTCAGTCTCGTAATCTCCACCAACTCCCTCCCGATCCAAGCACACACACACATAAACAAATCTCGGACATCATCCAGGCTTTGGCGTCCATTGAGCAAATACGAACTGTTTACCCGGACCTGCCTAAGAGTAACGAAACGCTTCCTTTATTGGGCCGGCGACCTCCCGGACTCTTGATCCGGCAGTCATAGGACAAAAGCACACCTCCGGCCTGTGTCAACAGGGACAGTCTAGAACTAATATAGTCCGGACTTGGGAAGGCTTCGAGCCCGCGGGAAATATCCAATGAGGAAAACTTATTTTGAGTGTGGGGAGGAAACTGAAAAGTTTTGCTGACGTTCTTTTCTGATGACGATGTCTTCATAAACCGATGTTTGGTTGGTTCAAGCGTGGTGTATGTCAGATTGAATAGTATTGGGTTGATGCAGAAGTTCGTCCCGCTTTCGGCGCTAGATGGCATTGCATCGCAAAACCGAGTGTTATCTACTTCATACGTGTTAAGTCTTGATGTTGTTTGAACCAAATAACACAATTTTGTTTCCCAGCGAGTACCTAGGAAAAATATTGTGTTATTTGGTTGTGTTTTTTAAATTTTGTTAAGCATTAAAAATGGCAGAAAATAAGGACCTTTTCGACATATTATGCTTTATTCATTTCTGAAAAGGCAAGAATGCTTCGCAGATGAAAAGAAAATATGTATTGTGTATGGTGAGGGTGCAGTTGACGATTCCAAGTGCCGTAAGTAATTCAGAAAGTTTCGTCATCTGGATCAGTTCTTTCACTAGAAACCTATGATCACGGGATTATGCAGCTACCGGAGAGATGGAAAAAGGTCATTGAACAGAACGGCATATACTATATTGATTAAATGTAATTTTTAGTAAATAAAATTTTTCGTCAATTTTTGTCAAAAAAAACGGGAGAACTTTTGCATCAACCTAATACTTTGTACAGATGAAGTCCTAGCCCTACTTCTGTACGATACTTCATGCAACCAATGAAAAAGACCTACCATCTGTCATATGTACAGTACATAAAACTGCAGACCCTTCTGTCCTAGTTTCTATATTAGTTATATATATATATATATTGGTAACACAATGTCACTCACGTCGATACCTATTTAAATTCATTATAATGAATTATATATATATATATATATATATATATATATATATGTAGTACGGTGTCTAGGGTGTGATGAAGTGAAGCTGGATGACACGGAGATTAGGACAAATACGACATTTAATTATTCTACGCACTACTATATACATGGAAGGTTACATGGATGCCGGCACAGCCTACACGCTGGCACATGCACGAATTGTATAAACGGCGCTCCACCTGCGCGTGGAAGCGTTCACAGTCACAAGTCCAGCTCAACTGGAACTGAGTTAGGGAAATAAAGTTACAGTTCTACTCCGCGCGCTGGATGCGACCTCTGGTGGCGGCATGGGGATGGATTCCACATATATATATATATATATATTGTTTATTCATTCCTCAAGTCTAAACCCATGACTAAACAAAGCCTAACAGACTTTACTCTCCTAGACTTAGTTTAGTTTGTTTAAAAGACTCAAGAACATGGTCAATGCATCTTAAAAGTTCTTCCTTAATCAGTTCAATCCAGGAGAAAGACGACATAAACAAAGTATAGCACAATTCGGAAAAATAAAATAAAATATGCAGATATATACTATAGTTTAAAAAGTAATGCCGTAATACTCTAAAGAAAAAAGAGAATGTTTAAGAAAGTATAGACGTAGAATAAAATAATGTATGCAATTACTATAAGAAACATGTATAATTTTAAAACTTCGAACCATCATACAACCACTAAAATGGAAGAAAAATGAGGCATTCATGGATTGACGCTCTCCGTCCTTATTTGCTTCACGTAGGCCAATTAGACCAAGATATATTTAAGGAATTCTGGAGGAGAAATTCACAGAAGCAAGTGAAAATTTCTCTAAACCCACCAAATTCCTAATGTCTACAAGGCGAAATAATCGAGAACTGCTCCAGCTGCTTTGAAGAATAATTCTCTGCTTTCTGTGAATTCTCAGCTTTAACATAGGCAACATCCTAAACGCCGACCTGACAATCACACATCCAACTCGATGCCAAGCCCGAATCTGTTTAGATAAATTTTGAATGGCAAGCGATTCGCCGATGGAATGTTTTCTCGTCCATTTACAGTATTCATGTATTGACTAAATGTCGAGAGTGTGCCGTGTGAGAATATACAAATCATTGGAACATTGCCCATAAAGCTGTCTACGCATAGTATGGAGAATAATATTTCTATTGGATATGGTATGTCACACAGGACATGGGTATATATTTGAATAACGTTAACGATAATATGTTGAATGTGGAGCTTAATATGTATATTAGATAGTGGTATGTTGTCCTAGGTCAAAACATTCGTTAATTTTTCCAAAAGCTTAGAGGCAACTCTGATTAGAAAAGTTCTAATCTCTCAAAAACTCACTTTTGTTAAATGTATTGTGATTATGATCAGAGTGTATAAAACATGTTAATTAGATGTATAAATAATTGGTGTAGCAGTACTCAAGGGCAGTTAAACTCACTTAACCCTCATGGTGGTTGTCTCAACAAGGTATTTAGTCTTTAGAAAACTAACTAGATCTTGATGAACGAGATATCTCGTCGTTAGAAGAAACCTGGTCTCATCTTGATCTCGTTATCATAAAAAAATTGATTATCTTGATGACGAGATATCTCGTCACAACCACTCGGAGGGCTAATAGTGATCGCTGTAAAACTTAACAATTTGAAAAAATAAGGTATAAAAATGAAACAATTTTTAACAAAATGTTCTTATTACGAACCCCTTTGTGTTGTGTGAAAATAAAATATTCAGGACACTTCAACAAAAAAAAATTTGATTTAAAAATATTCTGAAACAAATAATTTATGTACTTACAGAGATTAAAATTTATGTACTTGTTTCGCTCTGTGGTAGGCACACATTTAAATCACATCTCTGAATAAACGAAAATTTATTTCCGAAAGTAAAATCCCTTAAACCATTTTTCAACCGACACTTCAGCAGAAAATAGTGTTTACCTTATAAGACTTCGGAAATGGGTCATGAAGTTGTTGTCCCTCTCTGTTTGTAATTTTGAGCGTTATGGATTTATCCTCCATATAACAATCTGCCTTTAAATCTCAAGTCATAAAATAAATCATCAACGGAAGCACTATATTTTAGACTCCCGGGCGATTTGTAGGTTCAAACGTATTTGCCATAAGATTGCAGGTGATTCCGGTAGGATTTCGAAACGCAAACAGATTTTGAGCTGTAGGATTGGTAAGCCTATTTTGATATCTAACGAAAAGCGATGTCTTTCAATTTCTGTCATTATAAATAAGCAAAGGTGATTCTTCTATTTTTATCTGTATCGTAACTTGTGTAACAGCATATTTTTTGAGCAGTGTTGTTCTTGTGAAAGCCTCAAATAATGTTATGTGTGTAAGGACAAAATGAAAAGTAGAATTCCACTCTGGATAGACACAAATTTCAGCTTGTACATAGCATGTAAGCTATCTAATAATGTAACACATGTAAACATTTCGATACAATTTTCAAAGCAGGGGAAATAAAATACTAGCGAGTAGATTGCTTACAAGAGAATGTTTTTCACTTTAACTCTCCTGGGTTTATCTTTCTGTCGAAAACTGCTCTGTAGAAGCCAGCTTCTGATGCAAAAACCTATTTGAAGTTGTTTGAATTGAATTCTTGTCAAGGTACAGTTTATTTTATTACTAGGATCTTCATCCTCAGTTTTGTCTCAACGAGTTATCACCTCATTAGTGAAATTGACCGGATAGTGACTGGTGGAATATCTCATCATTAGCCAATATGTCCGGATCTTGATGAACGAGTTACCTCGTCGAAACCACTTGGAGGGTTGAAAGCGTTCTGCTGCTATGTGAAGGATGATTAGTAATGGATTGAAATATATATCGAATCACTACAAACATCAATATCATAAAGTGATTCAATGAGTTCGCCCGCTGAGTTAGCAACCTGTGAATTGTGGGGGTGCAGGATTGCTTTCTAGATTGCCCTGGGTGTATTTCAATTTTCTGTGTCAGTAATACTTTTCGAGTAAAGGTCCATTACTTGACGTATTTAGTCTTCTGTTTGGCTTAGCTTGGACAAATATGGCATTTGTGCCATCAAACCATTCAATCAACCGTACCAAAAGTAATATTCTAAAGTAGGAAGTAAGAACCGCAAGCTAAGGTACAACAATCCTATCTGTATTGTGGTTTGTCCTCTTAAACATATATGACACTTGATGACTTCCCTAAACATGATTAATGTATAGGAATTAAGACCTATTAGACAAACAAAATATATTTACTTTCTCTATCCTTCTATTCATAATTCCAATAAAGTAACATCAAATTAAAATATGAAATAAAGGAAAACATTACAAATCTGCTCCAAAATCTAATTTCAATCAGTCTTTGGATAGTAGTCTGTAACTCATAATTTCCACCAACAATCCACCGATTTAAACACCCTCACCAAAACAAAAATTATTACATTTCGGGTTTCTATTCCTTACAACACAATTTAACCCTCTAATTGGTTTCGAAGAGGTATCTTCTCCATGTAGATTTAGCCAATTTTGCTTATGACGAGAAATCTCGTCATCAAGATATTGCCGAATTTTTGATGATGATGAGATTAAGATGTGGTAAGTTTTCTTCTAATGACGAGATATCTCATCCACCAAGACCTGGACAGTTTTTCTAATGATGAGATACCTTGTCGATACAACCACCAAGTGTTTCAAGGAGATATCTCGTCCAAGATCTAGTCAATTTTGCTATAGGCGAGATATATCGTCTAGGAAAATCTGCCCTATTACTACAAGGGGAATGAAGATCCAAGTAGGAAGAACAAATTGTCCCTTGCCCTATGCTGGTGACAGTTAGGAACAGGTTTTTGCACCAGAGGCTGGACACGATAGGGCATTTTTTGAAGCGAAGATAAACTGCTAGTATGGTTAAGGAAATAATTCATCATCTAGTCCAATATATAAATTTTTAGTATGTTTAGGTCCTTATATGGATACAACGGTGTACAGTATCCAAAAGTGAAAGAATTACCATTCTGGGTATATATATTTTGTCAAAACGAGGTTAAAAGAGCAACCCAAACCTAATTATGCTGATAAGTACTCGCAGTCAAACAACATCATTCGCAGGAAAATCGGCTTAACTTTGCACTTCACTTTTACAACGCGCATTTCTTACTTAATAATCGAATAACGCAAGCAGATTATCGCAGTAAAAATAACTTTCATAAGTCGATATAAAACTACTTCGACGTCATTAAGGTCTCAAAGAAGGGAGACAAAAAATCCCAAACCGAGTCTCAAAGGGACGAAAAAATAAATCAAAACCTTCGAAGAAAAATTTCTTTAAAATATATTTAAAATAAAAAGGACTTTACACCCAATACCGGAATATATCTGTTTTTAACTTTCGCAAAGAAAAGCTAGCGTTGAATATAGAAAGCCTTTGTTATCTTTCTGCTCTGTTTTTGTTGCCATCGCTGGGAAGAGAAAAAAATGGTATATGCCTTTTAGGAAAATACTGGATGGATGAGAAAGAATACAGAGGGAACGACGGCATAATGGCACAATGCCACCAGATTTCACATTTCGTTGAAAAATGCTTTTCTTTTGAATCGATTGAAGACAGCAGTTTTCTGGCTTCAACCCCCTTTCACAATATACAAGAAGGAATCGACTAATCTCTCATTGGAAAACATAACTAGCTAATTGATTTTGCATTCAAAGTAAGTGATTTATTTATCCAGCATTGTGTTCACTTTTTTTATTCTCATATTACAATATTATCTGCATTAGTGTATGACACTTTATTATGGAAACGCTTTACAAATAAATGTTTGACAGCTTAGTTATTCCATTACATTCTAACACGCCATATGAGAGGTCTTTTCATTGTAAACATAAAGAAACTAGATGAGAAGAAAAAAGTTTTGGTTAAGAACTAATTCCATGTATCACTGTTTAGGTGATGTTTGGCATAAATTTTAACACAAGCGACAGTTGAAATTGTATTCGAATAACATGCTAACAACACTAAGTTATGAAAGAAGTTATCAAATCACTACTTCCAATATCTTTCATCATCCAAATATCTTTCATAATCTAAAGCAAGGATCTCCAACATTTGAGTAACAAATAGGTTGCAATAAATTTGCAAGCTTAGATGGCATACACCTAACAACATGGATTGACAATAACAGCAAAATGAATTTTAACCCTCCTGGTGGTTTTATCGACGAGGTTTTTCGCCGTCAGCAAGACTGACCAGATCATGATGGACGATAATCTCATCATTAGAAGAAAACTGACCAGATCTTGACCTCATTACCATCATAAAAAAATCGGCAATATCCTAATGGCGAGATTTGTCGTCATTAGTAAAATTGCTCAGATCTTGATGGCGAAATATGTCGTGACTAGCAAAATTGATGGACGAGATTTCTCGTCGAAACCAGTTTCAGGGTTAATTAAACTTATCCCAAGTTTTAAAATGTGACATCTATGGGTACGTGGATGTTAATTCTCATAGACATTAAGATGGCGACTGGATCAATGAATAACAAGACCGGTAAAAAAGTAACTTCAATTAAAAATCTTCAATAATTAAATAAGCATAAGATGATTAGTTTACCAACATAGCGTCTTTTCTCAAAAAATTCTAATATCTTAATCTTCCTTGATCTCTACAATCTAAATATATTTTAATTCGTAGCCAGCATTTGCAGCACGACTCAAAGAAAAATCTAGTTTAATTTGATCCTTTGCCAGAGCCAAAAGACTTATTTTCTTGCTTAGACTGAAGCCTCCACACATCCGTAGCACTGTATGATTACTTGAATAAAGCCAGTCTAGTAAATAAGTACTGGTATTATTCTAAGGGTAGCAAAACACAAGTAAATTTCATTGATAATTAAGTTCATAAATGCTGGACAAGTGGTCCCAATTGAATCTTGCTGAATCTTGAATCTTGGTTCCCAATGAATTTGGCTTGACATTATTTTTACTCAAACAGGTCTTTATTATAAAATATAATCTGCTTTGTAGTGCTTCACACAATATTTCTCTAATGTTGATTTGCATGACGTGTTCTGTTTATGATTTTGTTTTCATAATTTGATTGAACAATTGCTACGATATGTAGGTTGGTTAGTTGAATACTTATCGCATGGCACAAGAGCCAAATCGGTCCTAGCTGCGCCAAACACAAAACATATAATGTAAAATATTGGACATACATATATAACAAGTACCGTTTTACTGACACACGAGGAGAGAAGTTCACCCAGGAAAGTTACAGGAATCGAATCTGCACCATTTACAACTCGTCCGTATGTAGGTACTACTAAGAATATAAGACATGAAAATGTATGTTTAGGTATTTCTGGACGATTTGTTGTTCCAAATGTTCGAACCCACTAAATTTTTTAATTTGGTGTACTTTTCTTTCAGTTGGCGTTTTCACTGAAGGCTTCTTTCCAGCTTTGAAATCATGGGACCGAAAGTTAAAGAAGAATTTGGTCTCCGAATTTTTTCGGATGATGTCGAAATGGTCACGCACATGTATCCTCTAGCTTCTATTCCTCTTAATGGAATAGTGGTAATTTTGGGGAATAAAATGCTCTGGTTGACAAGAAATCGCTGGCTCGGTGCTTGGATCAAGGAAATATCACCAGCAAGTTGTAGACCTACTATCTAATGTAAACGATTAAATTTGGCAAGGAGGTGACTATTTTTAGCAATATCATTAATCAAAAAATCATTTGGTTTTGCGAAAGTAGACACGTATTTGTTTATATAAAATAGAAGGTATTTTGACTTGTGATTAACCTTTATGTTGAAAATTCTAGATCATTTTTGAAGTGGAAAGCACGTGTCTGTTATCTATTAGTTTTAGCCCTCCTGGTGGTTTCCTCGACGAGGTATCTTGATTAGCAAAATTGACCAGATCGTATGGGTAATGAAAGATATATCTCCTCACTAGAAAAACTAACCAGATATGATGGACGAGATATCTTATCACTAGAAAAAATGACCAGATCTTGATGGACGAGCTATCTAGCTTATAGATAAAACTGATAAGATCTTGATCTCTTCATAATAAATCTACAATATCTTGACGATATATCTCGTCATTAGCAAATTTGGTTAAATCTTGATGACGATATACCTCGTCGAAACAACTTGGAAGTCTAATCAATTGGAAGTTGACGCAATAATACTGAAGAGCCTTAGGCACAGATCTAAACTGTTTATAAAACGTTATGGTTAGTTGGGTTTTATGACGTATAGGCCATACGTGGCCAAGATACGCAAACCACAAGGTAGATAACGTCCACTAATAGACAGGCATACACAAAGAAGTCTACTAACAGAAACGAGAGAAATACATCCAGGGTAACAAAACTTCAGGGATATAAGATTTATTAGAAACGAAGCCCTTTAGAAATATGGGAATGCAATACCATTAGCTCAAATTATAATATTGGAAATACAATTATATTTTTATACAGAATAAAAATTACTTAAGCTTAAGGCTGGATTATAAGAAGTGTTGAAAAGGAAAATAATGTTCATTGTAAGATCACCGGATAAAAATTGATGGCAAAGTTTCTGTAAATAGTGTGTGCAGAAATAATACCTATTATATATACTAATAGATATTATTTGTAATGCAACAGTACCAATATGTGTGTATTAGAACAATACCTATACAATATTTAAGCAAAACATAGAACAGCATAATATAAAGCTTTTGGAATTCTACAAACAAACTTATGCAAAACATGTTGGTGTTTCTCAGAGTATAATTAGCTTACTACACAGAAGAAGAATAAGTTATCAACTCGGAAAAATGCACCTTGCCATTTGTGCTATCGTTTCACATGGAGACGAAATTTATTCCAGAAATAAAAGATTTATTTCTTGAACACAGTATTTCATAGACTCTCCAAATACTTTGCTAAATGTGTGATTTTTTTTTACTTCCAATGGATACAGGGCTCAATCATAATACAAGAGAAAGATTAAATATAACACACAAAAACAAACGACGAACAATGACAGTTAAAATGAAAAACATAATATAACAAACTTAGAGCAACAACGAAGAAAATACCGAAGTCACCCAAAAAATTATCTTGCCTCCCAATACCTAGACCTAGACACCTCAGAAAATCCATGGAGGGTTCTACATCGAAGCAGCTGGTTTCTGTCCATTACTTCTCCGGAACTACAAAGGGGACAGCTAGGCTCGGTGGAGATACCAAAACTATGCAAAATAGCTGTAAGGCAGTCATATCCTACCTGTTGATTTGGGTCACATCAGGAATTGCACTGATATTTTTTAAATTTTTCACGTACCTCTCAGTAAAACTAGTCTGCAACGACCCTCCTAGTGATTGTCTTGACGAAGCGTCTAGTCATTAGCAAAATTGACCAGATCTTGATGGATGAGATATCTCGTCGAAAAACTGATCAGATCTTGATATCGTCAACATAAAAAAATCGGCAAGATTCTGATAATATCTCGTCATTAGCAAAATTGTTAGGTTCTTAATTGACGAGATATCTCTTCAAAAACCAAATGAAGGGTCGAAAAAAACAATTATGCACTGTGCAAGGGCCAACGTGCCGGAAAATAAAGTTAGAGGCTGTAAATATTAAATAAATGTATGTAATTATCATTTTAAGCCTTCAAATATCACCTCCAGTTTCTATTTGCAATATCTTTACTTTTTGTGAGCAGTTTATATACCATATTTACATAGAATATGTAGCGAACATACGAGAAAGAATATCATTTACCTTAAAACGAAAATTAATAACTAGGTAAGTAAAACACTAATAGAGAAGTGCAATTAATTTCTTATAGCTTTTGATTTTACTTTTACTTTAAAAACGAGCTACATTTAATCTTCATCTTAGTAGTGTTGATTTTAGGAATAGTTAAAGTTTCTTATTTTTAACTGCTCATCCATACATTTACATTTTTTGCATAGGGGTATGCATAGACTTTTGTTGCAGAATTGAAAGGAACAAGCTGTGTAAGCATCCTCGTGTAATATTTACATCATTAATTGATTAAATTTCCCGAAGAAAGTAATGGACTTCTTAAATGTGAATCAAAATTACTTCCATCTTCTATTATATTCTTTTCCGAGTGAAAAAATCAGGAAAGCATGAAGTTCTTACCTTCCTTATAGATATTAGGAATCTCATAGGAAAACTGGTGCAAATATTTGTGTTTAATTTCTGAGAAAGATTTTTAATTTGAATATGCCTTTTAGGTTTCTCTTAAAAGTTAATTTAAAATTTTCTTTAGAATGCTCCATACTTATTTTCTGTAGAGAATATTTAATTAGTACATGACAGAGAATATTCATTAACCTTATGTTTCTAAAGAACCTTATGCACTATTCTTTGTTGGTACACAAGATTCTAAAGAAGAGAAGAGAATGTAAAAATAAATCATTTTACTTTCCAAACCATTTTGTCTATATAACTTTAAAAAAAATCATGAAAATTTTATTGAAAAATATCTAGTTTATAATATTTACAATACCTTTCCTTCGTTAAAGGTATTGTAAATATTCCTATCAAACCTAAATGAAATTTAACTATCTTTAAAAATCAGTTTTCAATTACAATATATTTACAATCAGTACATAATTACAATATATTTACAATCAGTACATAATTACAATATATTTACAATACCTTTCCTTCGTTAAAGGTATTGTAAATATATTCCTATCAAACCTAAATGGAATTTAACTATCTTTAAAAATCAGTTTTTTGTCTAACGGTCTGATTTACAGTCTACACTCGTGTTTATGTTCGAATCTAAATGCAACGAATAAATACCAAATGTAATTTTGATCCATTTTCTTTAAATTTTTTATACAGTCTGAGTATGCATATTGAATAAATATATGTTCTGCCCGTAGATACGAATAAATATGACTAACTATCCAAAATTTATTTCTAGAATCCCAAAATCAAACTTCATTCTTAAGTTTCAAGCCATACATATCCAGAAATTTTGAACTGGAACATTTCTTGAATATATTTTGAGAATCCTGTTAATGAACATTTATACCGCTATAATACTCGCATGCGCTATTTAGCCGAGTGTAGAAAAACAGTACAACGTCAGTCATTTCAAACACATATATTAAGTGTGCCTTACATTGTATTTACCAACGATGGTATGCCTTACAGTATATTTTCTGGCATTTATATTAAGTGTTCTCTTTACACTGTCATTTATAACGCTTAAAATAAATGCGCCTCACTCAGTCTTTTCTAACACTAAAATTAAGTGTGCATAAACATGTCTTTTCTGACACTTAAATTTAATATTTTACAATGTGTTTTTTAATTATAGTATTGAATGTGCTTAACACTGTTTTGTGAAATTTATATTGGATATGTGCTGCACTGTCTTTACTACACATATTAAAAATGCTTTACACTGTATTTTGTAAAAATTGTATTAGATGTGCATTGTACTGTCTTTTCTATATAAATTAAGTATGTTTTACACTGTCTCTTCTACACATGTTAGGTGTGCATTGCACTGTTTTTTCTACACACATTAAGTGTGCTTTTCCCTTTCTTTTTGTAAAAATTATATTGCATGTGCATTACACTGTCTTTTCTACACAAATTATATGTGTCTTAGATGTCTTTTCTACATATATTAAGTGTGTCTTAGATGTATTTTTAATACGTTTATTAAGTGTGCCTTACTTGTATTTTATAACACTTACATAAACTGCTTTAAGCTGTCTTTTTACCACGTATTTGTATGCATTATACTATATTTTCAAACACTTACATTAAATATGCCTTACACTATTTTTCTCAAAGTAACATAAAGCGTGGTTTACGATTTCTCTTCTATGCATATTATCTGTACCTTATACTGTCTTTGCTAACACATATTTTGCACCGCAAAGGCAAGAAATCTACTTATCCCCTTCCAAATTCAATCGTTGAATTCTCCGAAATTTGCAATTCAACGATCACTTAATAAATTTAGAACACCCCTACAGCCTGAAATTTCTCAAAAACTCACAACTCCCACTACACAACAGTCCACATGCACAACTATCCAAACACGGGGAATAACGTCGTCTTCTCAATAGAACAAACACACTCTCACCAACGACAACTTTAATATTCCATTCAGTCCCACCGACGTGCATTGTTCTCGGTAAATGTCGAGAGATGAGACTTAATGTTTTGTGCCGCGAAACTCAACACCACGCTCTTTTACACTCCCATAAATATGCATGCTACCATCTCGAATTCATTACTTTCGGAAGGCACTCGCCAAGGACGATAAAACTGAATACTAACTAGTCATTAATTAGGGATAATTTTGAGCTCCTGTCAGATTCTGGAATCCGGGATGGCATTGTTAAGTCTGTTTAAAATTCGACCCAGGACGCCTCGTCTTGATTCCTGATATGCTAACGCCTTGCTGGTGGTATGGTCCATGGTAATGCGACTGCGGAAGATTAGCATTTCGTCGTCACCTCTCTCCGAATCGGTTGACGCTGTTTTGTGTTTTATTTCAGCTCAGAGAAAATGTGTAAAGTTAGGAATCATTAAGATGCTACTCGTCATAAATCGGAATAGTTGTGGTCAGGAAGACTAAAAATCGTATCACTGAAGCCAGTTTACTTATCGTCATCACCGGTTGGTCAAAATCGACCGCACAGAAAATAAACCACGCGATTGCTTGTTGAGAATGAAGGAATTGTTGATGGTTCGTTGGGTCTTGCGTAGCATATTTGGACATACTACGCCAAACGGAAGACACACAATATCAAGTAGTAGACACACACTAGACACGGACGATAAAACTGAATACTAACTAGTCATTAATTAGGGATAATTTTGAGCTCCTGTCAGATTCTGGAATCGGGGATGGCATTAAGTCTGTTTAAAATTCGACCCAGGACGCTTCGCCTTGATTCCTAATATGCTAACGCCTTGCTGGTGGTATGTATGGTCCATGGTAATGCGACTGAGGAAGATTAGCATTTCGTCGTCACCTCTCCGAATCGGTTGATGCTGTTTTGTGTTTTATTTCAGCTCAGAGAAAATGTGTAAAGTTAGGAATCATTAAGATGCTACTCGTCATAAATGGTTGTGGTCAGGAAGACTAAAAATCGTATCATTGAAGTCAGTTTACTTATCGTCATCACCGGTTGGTCAAAATCGACCGCACAGAAAATAAACCACGCGATTGCTTGTTGAGAATGAAGGAATTGTTGATGGTTCGTTGGGTCTTGCGTAGCATATTTGGACATACTACGCCAAACGCAAGACACACAATATCAAGTAGTAGACACACACTAGGCACGGACGATAAAACTGAATACTAACTAGTCATCAATTAGGGATAATTTTGAGCTCCTATCAGATTCTGGAATCGGGGATGGCATTAAGTCTGTTTAAAATTCGACCCAGGACGCTTCGCCTTGATTCCTAATATGCTAACGCCTTGCTGGTGGTATGGTCCATAGTAATGCGACTGCGGAAGATTAGCATTTCGTCGTCACCTCTCCGAATCGGTTGACTCTGTTTCTTGTTTTATTTCAGTTCGGAGAAAATGTGTAAAGTTAGAAATCATTAAGATGCTAGTTGTCCTAAATTGGAATAGTTGCAGTCAGGAAGACTAAAAATTGTACCATTGAAGGCATTTGACCTATCGTCATCACAGGTTGGTCAAAATCCACCGCACAGAAATCATACCACGCGACTGCTTGCTGAGACTGAAAGAATTGTGGATGGTTCGTTGGGTGCCAAACACAAGACATAGACAATATCAAGTAGTGAACAAACGCGCACTCTGTAAGGAAGATAAAACTGGATACTAACAAGTCATTAATTAGGGATAATTTTAAGCTTCTGTCAGATTCTGGAATCGGGGATAGCATTGTTAAGTCTGTTTAAAATTTGACCCGGGACGCCTCGTTTTGATTCTTGATATGCTAACGCACTGCTGCTGGTCTGGTCCATGGTAATTCGACTGCGGAAAATTAGCATTTCGTTGTCATCTCTCCGAATCGGTTGACGCTGTTTTACATTTTGTCTCTGTTCAGAGTGATGAGATAAAATGTGTAAAGTTAGGATTCATTAAGATTTTATTCGTCAAAAGTTCGGAATAGAAGAAGAAAAGAATATTAAGAAGGTCTTTCAGGGTTGGTCCAGTATTGTCGCCAATACCCCGTTGTGTTGCTCCAGTGCGACGTAAATTCAACTACTCACCAGCCTATCTGATATGTGGTAATAATAGCAATATATTGTTGATATAATGGGGTGGAAGTGTTGGTTCCTATGGTAACGTGAATGCTAAGTTATTTGCCAATATTCACTTATAGGAATAAGTTGAAGCTGTATCATGTTTCATTTCCAATTGTTGTAATGAAATGTTGTGAATTAGTAAACGATACTTCTATGTAGTTATTAATAAGCAATATGAAATGCGTGTACCTTTTGCTATAATTTGTGGGTTGATCCAGAATTTATATTATAGACAAATGCAAAATTTACCAAGATTATCTTGAAGTAGTACATTTTCTCCCAAATAAATATAGTGGAAAAAGCATTCAGGATAATATATTTGAAAACTATACATTCTGTATGAGAAGACGCATTGCATCCCTTAAATCATAATACGAGAAATGGAAGAGTTATTAATTTCTGTTCCTTAAGAGCCACCGTAAAAAATCGTAAAAAGTAAGTGTAGTTGTAAAAGGCAACCACACCCCACACTAACCACAATAAATCATTCTTAGCTTAAGTACTCGACACGAATATCATATTTTTGTCACTTTATGTAGTCAATACAATTTTTCATATAACTCATTTTTCTATTATTGTAATTACAGGCATGTAGTATGCTGTGAGATCACCACTTCTAATTGTAACCGAAGGGCTATAGTGGGGTCAGGGGAGAAATGTGTGTGGCTGACAAAAGGAAACAACCTGTTAGTGTTGATGGTAGGGGGATTTGCTGCTCTCTCCTTTGTCTTCGTTTCATGTAAATATTAATTGTGCTTGATCGTCTGCTGTGAAAATAAACGCGTTCGTCCTTCAAAACTTCTCTTTTTAATCTGACACCATACATCATAACAAACCAAAATAATAATAATCCTTCATAGACCAAAACAGTTTTGTCTTTTTAGCTATTTTTCATGAATTATTCATCAGAAAGGTTGATTATTTTTCATTTATTTTGGGCAGGTGTAAGTAAAAATTTCTTAAATGAGATAAAAAACTTTTTGACATAATTGCATTGTTTTCTGGTTCTTCAATTATTCCATAACAGTTAATAATTGCACACGAACAGTAATACCAGTTACCTAGGAAACGTAAAACACAAACACTTAAGATAATTTTATGCAATATGTGTTCCTTTACTTTGTTTTCAGCGGAGAAGTAATTGTTTAGTTTACATTAACCCTCTAAGAGTTTCTCACGCATATATCCATTCTGCAACCCGTAATCTACCCTGCATGATTTCTAAGCAGTTTTAACGGTGCTCTATCAGTATAACCTTTCCTACGATTTTTTCAATCAATAGATATGATATTTATTCATTAGGATGTTGTGGAGTAAAAGTAATATATTACTCATAAATCTCGTGATGCTCAGAAAGTTAAAGCAACGAGTACGTTTTCATACGAAATTCAAATTGTCGTGAGAGATTAATATTCAATATTACTTTAAGTTCGAGTCGAGCCTATACGATTAGTTTGATTAAGAGCACCAGTTTTCAGGAAATGCCAAAGTAGGTAGTTGAATTGCATCACACCTGAACAACACAACGGGCAATGGCGACGGTCTGAGATCAATACCGAAGAGAACAATTTCTAGTAATTTTGAGCCACTGTCAGATAACGAAGGAAATGCTAAGACATGTTAAATTAAGTTATCTTCTAATATGAGATTTTTATATACTATTACAGAATTTTATACTTAAATATTAAACCTTCTGGCGGTTTATATTCTTGTCGAAAACTGCCATGTAGTGGCCAATCTTTAATATAAAAACTTATTCGAAAATGTCACCGGTTCTGGGCAAGGGACAATTTGTTTTTCCAACTTGGATCTCCCTTTCCCTTGGAGTAATAGGGCAGTTTGATTTCGACGAGGTATATCGTCAGTAGTAAACGTAAACAGATCTTTATGTACGAGGTATCTCGTCATTGGCAAAATTAACTATATCTTGTAGGAAGGGATAACTCGATGAAACCACTTCTAGGGTAAAGTAAAAAAATGCTAAAAATTATTTTACTTACTTTCTAATCTATATTTTATTTATATTTCTATCGCTATTATTTCACTAACCAGTATTCCTGGCTTTGTTTCAGGTAGATTAAAACTCTGTCATACATAAAAGAACAAATTATATAAAATGTATTTCGGGACAATGTACTCAATCAAAGTTTGTGCATACGCTTTTAAAAGGGTTTAAATAGCCTTGTCTGTTACTAGTGCTGTTGTTTAAGGTAGGTAGATAGTTAAGTTGCACTGGAGCAACACAACGAGCTATTTATGACGTTCCGGGATCAATCACGAAGGAAAAGATCCAAGGGCAACGCCTTGTAATTTTGAACTACGGTCTGTGGTACCCAATTCTCCTAACTTTTGCACACCAACGTGAGGACATTTTAGACCACGACAGATTTAATGTGACTAGCCCCCTTTCACATGACGATCTTTGGCTGGACCTAGTTTCGAACTCGCAAACCACAGGTTGCTAATCCGTTGATCTTCCAACTGGCTACTGCCAGCACGTTACTGTTTAAGAATCTACTACAATATTGAAAGTTATAAAATATATGAACTTACTCCAGGCAATTAATTTCCATATAAAATGCGTAGTTCTGAATTTCATTAATTAGAAAAGGCACATTTACATCTCAAGAGATGATTCAATGAATAAATTACTTCGTTCGCTCACTATATCTCCCTAAACTTAGAAAATTATGCCGTACCAGCTTAATTATGCATACAATGCTTGAGCTCGCATTAAATCAAAAACTTCTTAGTTTTTTTGTTAAAAGCTCCACTCTTAAGAGAATTTCATTTTCCTACGTTTTCAAATTTATTTTGCCATGTCCCATGCTTTATTTAGCAATATTTAATCTTCCGAAGTTCAATGACGGATAAACTATGTATGCAAATTTGCTGCTTTCTAAAATTATATGTCAAAATAAAAGTTGTTTATTGTGTGTGTATTAAATTTGCAATCATACTGCTCATTAACATTTTAAGCTATAGTTTTTTTTTTGACTTTCTCCACCAAATGTGGACATTTTCTTGTAGGTTCATGGTAATTGGAGTAATCATAAAAGCAAATGATTATTATCAAATATTAAGTGCAATATGCACACACATAGTTGCATAGGTAGCGTTAATAACATTTATTCAATAGTAGTTAAATTGTATGAAACTTTACAGTATATTTAATATTCTTGAATTATATCGCTCGGAATAGAGCATATCTAAAGGCGCTATTGAATTGGAAATAATATCTTCTACAAATTTATTCGGCTAAAAATTTGCATAAGGGACCGGCTGCGAATTGCGCGTTGCACTTCAAAATGGATGACATTCGAATATGAATAGTGACCTTCACATATTTTGATTACAATCAGTTTATGGGGAATTTCGATATATCCATTTCCTCCTAAGTAGGTAATTTATATTTGCTAAACAAGTGCTATAAATAGCGAATATTAGTAAATTTATTGCACATAAACATCTTATCATGAGTAAAGAGCTGAAATTTTGCAAATGAAAGCTGTTAAATTTTTTCAAATATTCATTTCATAATTAATATTGCATATGAAACTTTAACTTAAAAAAAAGAAACATGTAGATTTCGTTTGGGTTCTTTAATAGTAGCATAATGAAAGGTTTCAGAGCCAAATCCTGTATGCAAATCATGAATATAAATCTAAAGATGTTATTCTTATTGTAGGTATCTTTGACTTTTCTCTATTCTGAGCGACAAGTGAATACAGTAAAATGGTACAAATTTTATTTCAACGGCTGTATCTAGTTAACTTCTGGGTAGTTCAGAGGGTGTTCACACTACTCTAGTAGCCTGTGAGTATCCTTAGAAGTTTTCAATACCCCAAGGGATCAATTGGTATATATTTCTTTAGGCAGGTTCGATATACATAAATGTTTTATATAAACAGTCTATAAATTACTGGTAATCCACTCAACAATCACTATGCTTATTGTAAATAATACATTTAAGGACATACACATATGCAAATACAATGGGAAATAGTTAACAAAACAAAGGACACGACCAACTAAGAGAGTTAGATTTCCCTGTCCTTGCAAATAAAACTTGGTAAAACTGTCAACAAGGCTGTACACATATCTAAAATATGGCTTAAAAATTTCGGAGTATATCTATTACCGTTCAAACTCGAAAACTGTTAATGTGCACATTACCTAGGTAATCTGCAGATTAGCTCATTTCTTCCGTTAAAGTGCGGAATCATCTAGAAAATAAGATTATTTCGCACTTTACCAAGGCTATGTGCACACTAACGGCTTTCGAATCGTTAAAGTGCAAAAGTTTGTTTCTCTGATTTCCTTTCCCTCCTCCTTTCCTTTCTCCTTCCGCTTTCTAAAACTCGTGTCGCCAATGTCTTGCAGTCGCCGGCTGTTTTCACTTTCTCATAATTTACGTCGGCTGCGAGTGCTTAGCATAGTTTATTTACACTTTAACGAGTGCTTAGCATAGCTTTCAACTAATGCCTAGTAGGTAATGTGCGGATTATCTAGGTGATCTGCAAATTACCCAGGTAATTTGAGAAATGAGACAATTTTCCACACTTTAACAGATCGGCGTAATTAATCTGCACATTACCTAGATAATCTGCAAATTACCTGACTTCCGTACTTTAGCGGTAACATATGTATAAACACTGCTGTTTAAAATTAAGAGAATTTTCACTTTTGGGCGATTGTCTCCAGAACTACAGAACATATTTTAATGAAATTAGTTATGTACATAGGTTGAAATAATACAAAAAATAACCATACAACAGTCATGGTACACACGCATGATCGTGCGTAAAACTCATCAGCACAGGAAAGTATAAAATAGAGGTTACAATATCGACACAAAAATGGATTAATATGGGGCATGGTCTTCTCTTACAGTTATACAGCTCTTACAACTTGAATTCATACTGGAAATGAGGCAGTTTATGAGTCCCTGTGGCAGTCGGTCCCACTACAACAACGCCATTTTCAGGTCCCGGATGGTTCTTCACGTCAAATCTGCACCTCAAATGTCCTCACGTTGGCGTGGTGTGGAAGTTTGGAGAGTGGGACGCCAGCTCAAGTGTTGCCTCGTCATCTGTCCGTGGTTCAAAATTACCTGTTGTCCTCGATCTTTCCCTTTGGGATTGATCCCGGACCGTCACCAATTGCCTGTTGTGGGGCTCCAGTGTGACGTTAGTTAAAATGCCTACCTACCTACCTAAATAAAACTTTCTTGTTCAATGTAATAATATCATCAACACACTTCTTTATAATAACTACCCTTTCTCTTTCTACAGAATTATTTTTGAAAGATTTAACAATACTAAAATTATATTTAACAGATGATTAACCCTAATGGCTTATTATTTTTGGGTCAGGTAAGGTATTCGTTGATTATCAGTTCTAAAAAGTAGGTATTGAACGCTATCAATTCTTAATGCTAGCATGAATTGAACACTATCTATTGTGTATTTGATTTTTTAACTTTAAAGCAGTAATCGAACACTATTATTTTAGTACATAATTAAACACTCTCCCCGCGACACTTTCAACACACTACTAATATACTAAATATATTATTCATAACAGTCCCGTAGTATTAAAATTTTGTGGAGCGTTATTAATGGCATTTGATGGTTATCTTGCTGCGAAGTGTGTCTGACTGTCGTTTCTTTACTGATATTGGTAAGCTAATATATCCTGATCTTTTTGTAGTGTTACGGTTTAATATTGTGTTTGTGCTTGTTTTGAATTCGTGGTTTCTTTTGATATTCTGTTTATAACTCATGCATGGATTTTTGCCTAATTTTCTTTTTTTACTTTCGTTCATCATGGTGTTTTTCTGTGGTGGGTAACTCTTATTATACCGCTGCCCATACGCTGAAAACACCATCTCGCGTTGCCTGGGTGAGGCTCCTCCCTGATGACGCCCTGATCCACCAACACTTCATCATTTTTTTTCAAAATTTTCTTAAAATTCCCTTGGTTTTCTCTAATTCAACAAGTGGTAGCAGCTACTCCTGGATCAAAAGTCATCTTTCAATATAGAGGTGGAAGAGAACCAGGTCTAATATCCCTGTTACTGTCAATGTCAAAGTTGCATCAGTCTTCATAGCTGTAGGCGGTGCAAATTCGGTCTTTTTTACATAACCAGTGTGCATTTCTTTCTTTTGAGTCAGTAAAAATTGTCCTTGTGTGTATGTCCATTTACATGAAGGGAAAACACTGCTTGGCACAGCTTGGCCAGATCTGATCCTTGAGCAATATAAATAACAACCATTCTCACGCTGCCTTAAATTCTAGGTGACTCAGTTGGTTTGCCTTCTATGTTACTCATAGAAGAAATCTAACACTAAAATGAGCAATGATGACCTTTTTATGCGCCCAGGATCATGTGACCAAAACGAGTAGTAACATAACCCTTCTTCTTGGCCCTCAGCTTCGAATACCTGAAGGGGCAGTCGTGGCTCAGTGGATTTTCCCACTGCGCTAGCAATCTTCTAGTTGTAGGCGGCGCAGGTTCATTCCCGTCAGGTGCATTCCTCCCTGGGTGTATTTCTCTCTTCTGTGTCAGTAAAACTCATTGCGTGTGTTTGTCTATTATTGCATGTCTTGTGTCTGGCACAGAATGGTCAAATATGGCCCTTGCGCCATAAAACCCCAACCAAACCAATCGACTGTCTGAAATCACTACAGATGTTGGGAAGGCCCCGAGAAATGTAACGTGACCTTTAGACTACTTTCGTCTGCCGGGAAGAAACGAACATTCATCATCCGATTGGTCCACGGGACGGGAGAAGATGCCCATCTATTAATTCATCATCTGATTGATCGGCATGGCATAGCAGTAGACTTTGGCAATTTTACCATGTTTCGCCACTCTATACAAATGCACGTTCACACACTTCCCTGCCAAATGTTATATCGCCAAACGAGGTGATACTATGCTAACCAAATCAATTTTTCAAAGAGCAGTCACGTGATTACTAGTCAAAGCATGTTGGTCGTATTTTTTGAAATTCATCTCAATTGTAATGATCAGTCTATTTATATTTCAAGTCTATGACTCTAATGGTCTGTGCTCTGTAAGCAGCGCAAGGTCAATTCCTGCAACTATCATGGGTGTATATATCACTTATGTGTCAGTAAAGAGTTTATTTATGTATATGTATGTCTTATCACTTGAAGGAAAAATGTTGCTTGCACAATTTGGCCGGATCATGTCCCTGCGCCATGAAAATGAACCAACCGTTGATTTTTGCTTCCTTTACAACTTTCTTTCCAAGTAGCATAATCATAGCTCTAAATGTAAAAATACGATTGAACGAACCCTCATTTTGTATTTGACAAAATTATCTTTATACTAAAAAATGCAATTCGTATCCTTTAAGAAAAGTGATACCACTTTATCAAGCTGATCTAGACAAATGATGATCCATGAGCATCATTTGCTTTCGACTGAAATTAAAAATTAAGTTAGGTAGGCATTTGAACATACGTCATACTGGATCAAAACAGTAGGCTATTGTCGACGTCCCGGGATAAATCTCGAACTATAAATTTAGTATTACTAAAACAAGAAAAGTGATCCTTGAAAGGATAGAGAAAATGTGATTCTGCTTTCATTAACGCATTTAACCTTCTGAGGGGTACACACCCATTATTCCACCTTGCAAACTGCAGTCTTCTGTATGACTTCTAACTGCTTTTGACCTTCTTGACCGATAGAGAATCTTTTCAAATAATTCTGTAATAAGGAAAGGACAAGTAAAATCTTTCCAAAGGATTCTATTCAGAGGAAAGGACCAGTAAAATCTTTCCAAAGGATTCTATTCAGAGGAAAGGACCAGTAAAATCTTTCCAAAGGATTCTATTCAGAGGAAAGGACCAGTAAAATCTTTCCAAAGGATTCTATTCAGAGGAAAGGACCAGTAAAATCTTTCCAAAGGATTCTATTCAGAGGAAAGGACCAGTAAATTCTTTCCAAAGGATTCTATTCAGAAGAAAGGACACATATATAATATTTTTAAAGGACTTTATTCTTACAACACAGGAAAAACAAAGATAGAAAAACCAGTGTTTCTGTTTTAAGGAAAGGAGCAATAGAACATTTCCAATAAATTCTATTCTAAGGAAGAAAGAGAGAGTATCTTTTCAAAGGATTCTATTTCACGAAAAAACTAGTAGAATATTTCCAAAGAATAATATTCTAAGGAAAGGAGAAATATCTTTCCAAAGAAATATAATCTTTTCAAAGGATTCTATTTTAAGGAAATCGGCAATATAATCTTTCCAAAGAATTCCATTCTAAGGAAAAAATTAATAGAATATTTCCAAGGAATTCTATTCTAAGGAAATGAGAAATATAATCTTTCCAAAAGATTCTAACTTAAGGAAACACAGATAGAATCTTTTCAAAGGATTATAACTTAAGGAAAGTAGCAATAGTATCTTTCATAAGGATTCTATTTTGAGGAAAGGACCGCTTGAATCTTTCCAAAGGATTCTATTCTAAAGAGAAGAAACCGATACAATCTTTTCAAAGGATTACATTCTAAGGAAACGACTGAGCGAATCTTTCCAAATGATTCTGTTCTAATTTAAGCACCAATTGAATATTTCTTTAGGTAAAAAGAATCCATGGATCCTTTCAACTAATAGATGTGGTAATTTAGTCATTATGCGGGTTGTGGGGCAAAAACAATTATACACTTTTCAGAAACCTTGTGACGCTCAGAGAGTTCAATAAAGTTATTTCTTTTAAGGAAAGCAGCTTCCTAGCCTTATTTAAATCACCTGGGATTTATCAACTCGATCGAAAAGTTATTCTCTTAACATGTTAATTCATGTTTTATGCTCTTTAAAAAACCGAAAAGGAAACTTTTCTACTTTGTATCTAGAGAGTTTGAATGCGGATTTTAACTAAATTCTGTTTTATCTTGCCATTTAGGGTCTTAGGTAAAAAATAGCTCACTGAAAGAATCCCATACATAAAATAACAAAATCAGACTAAGCAAAGAGAGGATTTCTCAATTCAGGCCTTTTTATTTTTAATCGCAAAAGAAGAAATTTCGTAGTATTGAAAAATCTAATTTTGTGCTTTGTATGGATACATTTTATTTTCTAAAAATGCGCTTTATGTTCTCAACTATGTTCATTAACTCGTGTATTATAAGAATTTTTCAACTAACATTTTTTACTCACTTGTTAAACAATTAGGTATAAGCAAAATAAAGTTGCATTTTTCTATGCATCGAATTTCAAGAGCTTACTTCCATGATACGTTTTTAATTCTAAGTAAAAATTGTTTTTATAAGAATATGTAATGTTTTATATATATAAGGTATAAGATAATCTAAAAATTCATCATCGTTTCTAGCGTTTTACAATAATATCCTTTTTCCACTCACTTAGACATTAATGATACGAATAACTAAGTCTTCTTGAATAATTCGCCTATAATAAATTGAAGCGTTCTGTAGAATAACGGTCTATGTTGCGTATCACAAATTTTAAAGGAGAAAGAAATGGTAATAGTAATGCTAATTAATTAAAGTCGCTCTGGAGTAACACAACGGGTTATTGGAAACGGTCTGGGATCAATCCTAAGGGAATGATCGAATTTCCAGGTGTGTACATTTGAAGACATGACAGATTTAATTTGCACCAGCCTCCGCGTATACGACGGTCTTTGGTTGGACCTAGTTTCGAACTCGCAACTCTCCGTTTGCTAATCCGTTACTCTTCCAACCGGACTACCGTGGCTCCTAAAGGAGAAGGAAAAACACTCAATAATACTTATTATGTCAAAATTCGTTAGTGTTTTTCATGTTTTACTATAATAAAACTTTTCCACTCACTAAAACTATGATAATACGAACAACTAACTCATCTTGGATTATTCGTCTATAATAAATTACGGCGTTAGGCCGAATATAAATTGTATAAGTCTAATAATAATTACAAATGTATAGAAAAGTAGCATAGGTCGTTCTGTTGCTACAGTGAGACTTAAATTCATTTTTACCCACCTGCCTTTAATATCTTGTAGTCTTGTTCCATAGTTAAGCTTATCTCTAGTATCTAATAGATGTTTGTTGTTTCATAGTTAAGCCTACCTCTATAATGTCTAGTATATTTTTGTTGTTTCATAGTCAAGCATACTCTAATAAAAATGAGTGATCGAAATTTAAGGCAGTATGTTAATGCTGCCTCTATTGTATTGTATTTGACAGGTTTATCAATTTCACGTCTATTGACTCAAATAACTAGGCAACCTCTAGTCTACCCTTAAGGACTAACTTTGATTTATCGAACTGGAAACTCTTCACTTGAGTTATAGTATAAAGTGTATGGTATCCATGTATATTCAGAAAGAAAATTAAGATATATGTCTGGTAATAAAGACTAGTCTAGACGTTTCTATCATCACAAACTACCTGTAGGAATTTTGAATAGTGATATTTTATCATATTTTTATTAGAAGTTTAAATAGGTTATTGTTTGTCTTGTATGTATGAGCGTTTTCATCTGTCAAGCTTAATATTTCTCTGGCTTAACGCGCTTCTTGTACTGAACGGGATGTCAATTAATTTGTTCATCGAAAACGATTTCAGCACTTCTCCAAGGTAAATTCCAAAGAACGATTTCCGAATTGATATATGATACTTGATTGGTCAACTCCAATTAGATTACACGCCAAAACCAGATGTTACGTATTACGAAGTTTCATTACGTTTAATTTTAATCAGCGTTCTTCAAGTCTCATTGAGGCAATGCTACTGTCAAAATGTCAAGGAAGATAACTCAATATTTCCTTCTCCTGAAACCAAAAGACAACAAATGAATATTAAGGCACTTCCACGTTATCCTTCAGAGCTATTCACAGACCTTGAATATTTATACTCATTAAAATTAAAACTTACCTGAAATTGCGTTATTTTCCCCCAAACCTGATAAATTCCCACAATTCAAGAACCCCCAAAGAACAACAGAAAGCGTCCGACAACCGCATCTGCCGAAACAATTCCAAGAGCTTTGGCAAATTGCCGAGTGTTACCTAAAACTTCAAAAAGAACCCCATCGCCAAAGAAAAAAGAATCAGCGAATTTTTATTCCTCTGATTAAAGTTTCAAGAGACAAAATCCTTTCCATTTCCTGAAGTATTTCCTCAGAAAAGCGAAAACTAAAAGGGGGTAGAAACCAAAAAAAACGAAATCCCCCATCGCTTTGACAGAAGTTTTAATTTAATTACCTAACCACCCTATGCAAATTGCATTCTTAACAGCGTGAATAACCCTTCATCTAAATTGAATTGCTCTTTTCATGTGTAATTCATATGCATAGCTTGGGACTCTATTCAAAGAATTTCATTTCATGCCCAGATACGCATTTTTCCGGACTGTTTTATTCCATTGTTTTAGTTTAAGAGGAAGTTCACTTTGTTTCCCTTAAGATAACTTGGGAAACTTCGATTATTGTACCCTTGGTGCACGGTAGCTTCCTTTTTATATTTCAGTGGTGAGGAATATTTAGGGAGTTTGAATGTACTTACTTAAAACCCATAACGGTATTTGTTTTGTGTAATTTAATAACTTTTGACACCTGAAATCTTTTGATGCAAATTCGATCGCGTGACCTGGATGGTGAAGCTTGTAAAAAGTTGCTTGCTGTTACTTGATTTTCGGAGTTGTTTACGGGAAAATTCCTCTCAGAAAAATCCGTGAATCAGTTCGTAGTCTTATGGAAAGAGGAAGGGATTTTGTTTTACGGAATGTTTAATTTCACATTCTTGTGTAAAAATCATGGTATATATCAGTTTCATGGAAGAGGATATAAATATTTTCGTAAATCTTCAGTATTACCCCAAGACCTAAATGGGGAAGTGGTTGTAAAAATATTGTTTGCTGTTACTGTATTTATGAAGATGTTTACAATATAATTCATTTCAAAACAGCACATTAATTGGTTAGTTTAACCCACTTGGTGATTGTCTCGACAAGATATATCGTCATTAGCAAAACTGATCGGATTTTGGCTCACGAGATATCATAAGATAAAAACTGACCACTTCTTGATCTCGCCATCATCAAAAAATCGGCAATATCTTGATGAAGAGATACTTCGTCATTAACAAAATTGGTTGGATTTCGATGGACGATATATCACGCCATAAGCAAAACTGGCCAGCTCTTGACAGACGAAGATTGTGTTGCAACATTTGGGAGGTTAGTATATGAAAAGGGGTTTTTGTTTTGCTTGTTTTGTGAAAAACATACTTTATTCGCTTCATATCAATTTCGTGAAAGTGGATAAAAATATCTTCATAAACAATCATTATTATCTCATGCGGAACGTATTAGAGAGATTTTCAGTGTAAACAAACAAACCAGAAGTAAAGCGAAAATTTTACTTCCTGGAACCCAAATGCCCTCACATAATACACACAAATCCGGATTACTTTAAAGTTTAGTTTATCTCAGTTTTTGTTATATTTGGCGTTTAATCTAATTAGTGTTTACCAATCAACTATCATATATCAATTCGGAATTCATTATTTGGAATTTTAATTGATGAAGTGCTGAAATCGTATTCGATGTACAAGCCATCCACTATCTTATGAAATAGACAGAGCATTGTCACCTTCATAAGATACCTGAAGCTTAAGTCAATTTGGCTTACGAATTGAATTAGGCCGATTGGCTATCGAAGACTAGTTTTTTTAATCACGTTGGATACTCACTTCAATCAATCAATAATCTGTCCAACATTAGGGGAGTCAAGCTTTTTCTCACAACCACGTGACAAATCTTGAAACCAACCGACAGAAAAAGTAGCATGAAGTTGCAAGTACATGCTCTGTATATTTCATTAGAAGATCGATGATACAAGTCACATCTGGTACAAGAAGCACGTTTAGCTACAAAAAAGTTAACACCACCTACATTTAGATTAACAGAAAAACCTCTCATGCAAGACAAACAAAAACGTTTTGAAATGTCTAATAAAAATGCGTAGACTTGTATTCCCATGATTCTTTAAAAATACAGGTAGCTTTTTGATTACAGAAGTATCCAGGGGGGACGATGTTTATTATCAGACCGTTTCTTATTTTTCCTTCGGCGTTACATTCATACAAGACAAGCAATCACAAATTAAATTTCCTAATACTAAATTGAGATGAAATATCTGTATTCAAGATTCTTTAAAATACTAGTAGTTTCTGATTACAAAAATGTCTAGATGGATTTATTACCATATAAATATCTTATTTTCCCTACTGGATACCCATAAGAATGCTTCTAACTGCAAATGAGGAAGTTTCCAGTTTGAAAAGCCAAAGTTAATCCGGTAATTTTAAGGTTAATCCAATAAGTTGAGAAGGTACGTGAGTTAATAGCCATGAAGTTGATAAACCTGTCAATTATAATCTAGTAGAGGTAGTACTAACACGCTTCTTTAAATTTCGATCACTCATTTTTATTAGAGTTGGCTTAACTATGAAACAACAAATTCTAGACATTGTAGAGGTAGGCTTAGCTATGAAACAACAAACCTCTACTGAATATTAGAGGTAGGCTTAACTACGGAACAACAAACGACAACGACTGATGTCAAGTTTTCCATTCTATGCATGCGCGGTTGTGCTTGCTTGTGGTTGTGAAATCAATTGTGGATGCCGAGGCTGAAAGTTAGATGTAGATGAGACATACAGCGAACGTGATTACAAAAGAAGGAACGTGATCTTAATAAAAATGGTAAGAATAGAACCACGACAAGCAGTTTTCTACTCGGAGATATAATATTTCGGTTGTATTGCTCTTTATATAGCTATGCAATGGATGATTGTGACCTCGTAACTGTCTTCTGTAACTTTTACGAGTGCGAAAAAAACTGTCTATATTGCCTTCCAACTATTACAGCACTCTCATTTGTTTAATGGAGATTACAGTATCGCCTAACATTGCAATTGTTGTGTTTTTTATGATTATTTTCTTTACATTAAGATATATTTCACGATCATGAAAGAAGGAAAGAAGAAATATTAGGCAAATTTCAGAATGGTGAATGAAATAAGGGTTCATGTGGTATCATCCATAGAACGTTGATTTCATAGATATTATTGAACACTGAGTAGAGGTAAGCTTAACTATGAAAAAACAAACGATAGTGGTTGAAGTCATGTTTTATATTCAACGCATGCACGATTGCTTATATTAGTTTGTCGTTTTTGCTTGTTGATGGTTGGAACATCAATTGTGAATGCGCTGGCTGAAAGTTAGATGTTGATAAGACATACAGAAAGGAGGACGTGATTACAAAAGAAGGAACGTGATCTTCATAAAAATGGTAGGAATAGAAAAACCCTGTCTCGGGCAGAATTTGAAAGTATTTTCAGTGTATCAAATTGAAACGTACAGATGTGAGAATCTATATTTCAATAAATAAGCTAGTATAAGTAAATTAGTACAAGTATTTTTCAACAGTTCCTTGGTTTATCGCTGCAGTTGCATAATCTTCTTTACGTCCCCAGAAAAAAAGAATTTTTGGCTGAGCATTAAGATACACGTTCATCGCTTCTTTCAGTTTTTCGTCATAGCCAGATACTAACAGGCGGTTGGTAGGTTGATGAGGTTTCATGACGCAATGGGCCATGATTTGACGAGCTGTGTCGAAAGACAATATCCAGTAATGGACAAACGACGCAAGGGAAGTTTTACTAACACGGAAAAGTAAAATGCAATCAGGATAAGTTATATAATTTGAATCTGTGCCATATACAGCTTGCAGGTTGCTATGAACGTTGCGATTTTTCTGAAACCTGGTGGGCTTTCCACTTAGAAGTCTGTGGTTCGGTGACCATAACCCAAGGGTAAAGATTCTCTGAAAATGTGGAACTCGTTTTGAAGTATATTATACAACTATATATTTAAGTTTCTGAAAAATCTTTTAATTTAATTATAAAAGTGAAAGATGTACAGGCACACACAGGGTTTATCTCTAAACTGCCTGTATAATCATTAAAGAGAGGTATATATATCAAGCCAGAAATGACCCCATTTGGGACCAATTCTCAGTCGTATAATTTTCAGTTAAGAAGACAAGTATTCGCATTTCAGAAAAACTATTCATTAACGATAATTATTTATTTTATTGCTCTGCTTTGAGCGTTTCCATCGGGATCAGAACTCACGGAAGTCCAACCAATTAGAACAGTGGCTAGAACGCGTGGAACTCCACCCAATTAGATCGTTCTCGGAATGCGAAAACGATTGAGGGATCTAAGCAGAATGGGGAAAGCTTTCGCTTCTCTTGCCCCACATATATATACATACAGGTGGACAAATAATGAGGACATACACTTAGGGTGTTTGCTTTCTAGCACCACCAGGCTGTGCTTGAGGTTACACTAAAATACACAAATAAAAAACATTAAGTAAGCGAATAACATACGTATTAACCCGAATTTAACGGTTATACATCATTTTTTATATTCCATGGAATACTTTGGTTTTACACAAAATCTTCGGCAAGCATGCAAACGTTTGGTGATTTCACACACATCTATCGAAGTACTTAAAGTTCATAGTTTCATCAAACAGGTGCTCGTCCGTTTTCGTTAGCCATCCCATACGCTAGGTGCATGTCAGCATTTGTGAAATGATATAGGCTTCCAGTACACAGTCAGCGTCTAAAATAACGAAGTCAAAAGTTCACCGAGTACCACGCTGTTGAACCGCGCCCTCTAGCAAGTCCAGGTGATACTTTCTGACATCATTTCGAATGTGTATTCGGTTTAATTTTCTTTTCCGACTTTTGCCTTAAAGTGTGTCCAAGATGTTTGAGACACCTAGTAAACGAACGATAAAAATTGGAACATTTGTACAAGAGTTCCGCATTAAATTATTAGAATACCTGGGGCCGTAGTGGCCCCAGGCATTCTAAGAATTTAATGCGGAACTTCTTGTGGTGACGTAGTGGCCCACTAGGCACTACGTCACCACAAGAAGCATGTTAAGATTCATCTTAAGTTCGTTTCTTTCATGGGCGTATTTCTCATTTCTGTGCCAGTAAAACTTTCTTTGCCTGCATGCACATTACATGATATTGTATGTTTTGTGTCTGGCGCAGCGTGGGGAAATATGGCCCAAGCGCCTCAAAAACCCAACCAATCAACCATCTTGTACTGTTACTTTGTATTTCATAAAAGGCAGCCATCTTATTCGTTTAATCAACAAAAGTCAGTCATATTCTATCAATGAATTTTGTCTATGTTATGGCGATGGACGTACAATTAGATACTTCATTCTAAAATTCTCTTCATTCTTAGATTCTTCATTCTTCTTCATTCTTTCCGTCCAGGATTCGTAAAATGATCTAGGATGCCTGTAAGAAGTCAGTTTCTAAAATAAGGAATGCCGAAATTCGCCAATTACCATGCTGTCGAACCGAGCAAATCCAGTTGACTCTTGCCAACATCATTTCTAATATGAATAAGGTTTAACCTTGTGTTCCTACTTTCACTTGAATTTGTGGGGCCGTGATACCCCGGTTGGAAGAGTAGTCGATTAGCAACCAAAACTCGATCCAATCAAAGACCGTGGTGCAAGTTAAATCTCTCATGGTCTCAAATGCCCTCACATCAGCAGTTGCGGAATTTTGGAGATTGAGAAGCCAACTTAGGTGTTGACCTTGCCATCTGACTATGATTCAAAATTACCAAGTGTCTTTGAATCTTTCTCTTCGCGGTTGATCAGGGATAGTCAGCAGTAGCCCGTTGTGTTGCTCCAGTGCGACGTTAATTCAAATACCTACCTACCTTAAAGTGTGTAAAAGAAGTTTGAGACACCCCGTAAAATGAACGATAAAAGTTGGTACATTTGTGCAAGAGTTCCACATTAAGTAATTGGAATGACAATTTATATTTTATAAGAGGCTCGTTTAATCAACACAACCAAGTTACACACGCTGTTAATCAATGTTGTCTTTTGTTATGGTAATGGACATGCGATCAGATATTTCATAATGCAAAACTTACATTTTTACAGTCAGCATTAATGAAATGATACATGATACAAGAAAGAAATCAGCGTCTGAAAGGAGAATGACCAAAGCTCCCTAATTTCCCCAATGTCGAAGAATGCTGTCTTTTGTTATGGAAGTACGATGAGATACTTAATAATACAAAACTTACATTTTTACATTCAGCATTCGTGAAATGATACAGGATACCAGTAAGAAGTTCACATCTAAAATGGCAATGGCCGAACTGGCTTGTTTTCACACTAGCGAACAGCGTCCTCTAATGAATTTAAATGGTATTTACAAGCACCAATCCCAAAGGGCATACTGTTGCGTACCTTCTCTTCAAATTTGCGCACTGTGTTTTAAAGAAACCTGTTTAAGGAAAGTTAAAAATTAACGCTTTTATACGAGAGTTATAGATTAAGCACTTAGAATATCAATTTGTATTCCATTAGAGGCCCATCCACTAACGATTTTAAGAAACAGAACAAAGGCTTTATCAAATAAATGCTGTCTTTTGTTATAGTAACGGAAGGACGATAAGCTACTTCGGAATACATAACACTAAATAGACGATTTTTAATTTTCCAATCCATTCGCAAATTTTCTGTTTCAGCAAAACAAAGTGATGAAAGACTTGGTTAGATATCAACAGCTGTTAATTCTCCTTAGACCACGAAAACACCAAAAGTTGCTTTTTGGAGCAAATCGAAAGCTGAGTGTTTCATCAAAACTGATTCAAATGTTTTCTGAAAAAACCTACTTAAGTTTTAGTACATGCAGCAATGTGCATCCATTAAACTCATATGCATTTAGAGCACGCTGTTTAAAAATTGTTCATTCAAATAGAAGATACTCATGAAACTTCACACTCACCTTAAAAATATTCTAAGGATTATTTTATTTATTTATCATTAATTTTTTCCTCCAATGCCAGCTTATGGGAGCACAGTCTTTCAAGTATTCCGTTTGCGAGAATGTCACAATCTCAATGTCATCTAGGAACACCATGGGATATGTTGCCGGTTTCCAACTACTTTGAACTGGGGTTGAGACATGCCTTCCTGGCCTACATTTACGTATACTTGCAACGTTAGTAAAAATTTGCATTTATTTGAAACCGAATTCAAGTATATTTGATTATATATACCCACGTGAATCTATCCTGAATCTTTGAATTAAAACTAATTGCCGATGATTCAAGATCGAATTTTCTTATTACTTTTCCAGAAACGAATACCGATATTTCCAGAAGCGAACCTCTAGTTTCTTTACCTGAAAAAAGTTTCACTTATAACAAATGCAATAGTTTTTTCCACTCATAATACAATTGTTTTCTATAATCAATATGGAAGCCCAATAAGAGAAACTCATCATTATAATACACAGCCGTCTGGTACAGTTCGAGTTCAACAACTTTTGCACTGTCCTATAAGATTTTATCGATCCCAATCAAGTTTTAAAACCCCACCTTTCGAGCGTTAAATTATTTTAAAAAACCCTCTCCAGCTGTGCCGAAGTTAAATAGCAACGGAACGCTGAGATTTCAGTTTTAAAAGTCAATTTTTCCTCCTTGCAAACTGTCAAAAGAAGAGACCTTTTCCATCGCAAACAACTTTTACTGCATCGAACTTTTATGGGGCGCTGTGCGGATATATGCGTGCATGGCTGTGTCCGACCTAATGCTTGGAGTTTAAAAGCAGAAATAATGATTTGGCGCTTTTAAAAGCGGAAAAACTTTTGGAGTTTTCCTCGGAGAGAAACACATTTTTTCCCAGGTTCATTTTTTTCCCGGAGTCCCCATTGTAATTTTATTTCTCGCAGGGAAGTGTTTCTTCGAGGATGAATCCGGCTCAGCTCTTCCGAAGAGAACTTCTTTGTTCTTGGTAAGTGAAAAGCACTTCTCAAAATTTGTCGCTCCAGCCGCTTTATCCACTTGAATTTATATCTTGATTCTTGGATTTTCTTCTTGTGTTAAGTTGGGTTTTAGTGAGGGAAGAAGCTCCGTGGAACACCTTCTGTGTGTGAAGGGCTCTGCATGTGACCCATTCAAGAATCGTATGGCGTTAAGTAGAAATGCGGAAGTGTTGACATAAACAGACAACTCATGTGTACCGTTAAAACTTTATATATTTTTCAGAATTGTTTTGTTGCATGAGTTATATAGGAAACGACTTGCAGGCTTCTCAATTCAGACAAACATTAATTGAAGACTTCACTGCATTAACTGAAGACCAGTACACTTTAGGTATTTTTAACCCAGACAAAAATAAAGTATGAAAGGATTTATAAACCGGTGAACTGATGGTATTTTTAATCCAGACAAACATTAATTGAAGACACTTCTCTGCTGCAATGGATTTACCCACAAATGTCACATTGTTTGAATTGTTGAATAATCATTTGGATCGTTAAAATATTATATATTCTCTGGAATTGTTTTATTATATTAGGTAAAATTTCTAGACCTGTAATCCTACGGTAAATAGACAATCAAATTTGGACAGTTGAAACTATATTTTCTAGAATTGTTTTATTACATAACGTAGGAAACGACTTCTAGACCTGTATAATTTCGGTACTTTTTAATCCAGACAAACATTAATTGAAGTCTTCACTGCAGCAATGGGTTTATCCAAAAATGTCATATTTTAGGAATTGATTCTGGAACGACTAAAGAATGTTACTGCATTAAGGAGAAATACTAAAGTGTAATTATAAATAGAAAATCACGTGGAAGTTAAATGTTCATACATTTCTGGAATTTATTTGTTACTTAAGGTGTGATAGAACATATATACCGATGTACTTTATGGTTTTGTAGCTAGACAAACATTGACTGGAGACATTATTGCAACAATGGATTATTCCCTAAACGTTACATTGACGGAGTTGATCGTGTGCCAGTCCTAATCCATTAAATAAAATTGCGAAAGTATTAACATATACAGACCATTAAAACTCCATAGATTTTCTGGGTGTTTCATTACATTTCAAACCACTTCTAGACCATGTACTTATGGTATTTTTAATTAAGACAAACGTTAATTGAAGACTTCACTGCAGCAATGGATTTTACATACAAATGTCATTATTGAAGATGATTCTGTAAACGATTCAATAATCCTACGGCATTAAGTAGAAATACTAAAGTGATACTTTAAGCAGACAATAATTTGAACCTTTAAAATATTACATATAATTCTGGAAATTTTTATTATTTAAAGTAGGATAGGACTTATCGACCGATGTATTGAAGGGTGTTGTTGCTAGAGAAACATTGTTTGAAGAGATACTGCAACAATGGGATATCCCAAAATGTTATATTGATGAAGTTGATCCTGTGTCTGTCCTAAGGCATTAAGTAGGTTTGCGAAAGTGTTAACATAAACAGACAATTCGTGGGGACTGTTGAAACTTCATAGATTTTCTGAAATTATGTATTTTATATTGTACCCTGTACATATTTTATTACTTAATGCAGGATACTACCTCCAAACCGAGCACTTTATGGAAATATAATTCTTCAAGCATTCATTGGTGAGAACGTAGCAGGCTCAATGATGAGGACAAAGCGCGAATTAAAGAACAATAATTAGAGTTCATGTAAGGCTGGCCTTAAGGCCACACAAGGTCGCATAAGATCACCAATAGAGGAATCTTCAAATCTCAATAACAATCGATTCTTGGCTTTCCTCACCCTGTGAAAAGCGACTATTGTGAAAAGCGACATCTTCCATTGACAGGAGCCACCGACAACTCCTATGGAGCCTTCTCTATATCCGTAATGACTTCAGCAAGTCAAGGTGGGAGAGACTGCTCCCCCAGTAAACAAGAAGGGCCCCATAGGAGTTCTCGCTACATCACATTCACCAAGTATTGAAGAGAAAGATATACCTTACTGAAATCATTTATGTATCGTCTTAAGGAAAATAGGAAACATCAAGCAGATAACCCTATTTCTGCAGATACAAGATTCAAACTCGCAGCCAAGCACTTCAACGTACCAGTTTCATAATCTTCTTGGTGATTTATCTTTGCGTCGAAAACTGCCTTCTAGTGGGCAGCCTCTGATGCAAAAACTTGTCTCAGACTGTTACAGTTTTAGGAAAGGAACAATTTATTTTGCCTACTTGGATATTTATTTCCCTTGGAGTAAGAGGACAGTTTTGTATCGACAGTTCTAGGAAAAGAATAATTGGTTTTGCTTACTTGGATCTTCATTTCCCTTGGAATAATAAGGCAGCTTTATCTTGATCTCAACAGTGCTAGGAAAGGATAAATTTGTTTTGCCTACTTGGATCTTCATTTCCCTTGGAATAATAAGGGAGCTTTATCTTGATCTCAACAGTGCTAGGAAAGGATAAATTTGTTTTGCCTACTTGGATCTTCATTTCCCTTGGAGTAATAGCGCAGTTTTGTCTCTACGAGGTATCTCGACATTTGGAAAAACGACCAGATCTTGATAGATGAGATATCTTATCATTAGCAAAATTTACCAGATCTTGGACGTGATATCTTGTTATTGGCAAAATTGATCAGTTTTTGAACTATATATCTTGTAGAAACCACTTGGAGAGTTAAAAGCTACGCTTTCAAGTCTCAAAGTGGCCGCTAGCCTGTCATCCACTGATGAGGCTACCTGTGGTGTATGATTATTTAACTAAACTTATTCATATATTATATTGAAAAAGGCTTGAACTCATGAAATTCATAAACTGCCCATAATTTAAGCGACAGATTCCTCGAAGGAAATAAACCTTTTTTAATTTACATGATCCAGAAAATAACCTTTCTTTACTGCAAAGAATCACTTCAAGCAAATCTTCCTTTCGAAATGAAAAAGCGTTGTGCTTTTCAAAATAAAAATCCCCAACTCCCGAGGTAAAAATTTATAAAGCAACTCCGTAAAATAAAATAATTTAACCTGAAAATTTACGACGCAAAAATATATCCGAAAAAGCGCCTGTATTCTATTCCACAAAAGCAAAATGCAAAAATCGATAGACTGCATTGTAAATTTCGTTGATGTCTCCAGGCTAAAAGAATATACTATCTCTTTTTACTGATTCCAAGCGAGAAGATGTTTTGAAAATGGGTTTTCAGATTACAGCAAAGAGGATGAATGTAAAACGACATCTGCATATTCATACTCTACACTAGAATTCCAACTATCTGGAGTATGAATTTATTGGACATTTAATTCTCCTTATTTATGGCATGCCTCAGGAGAGCAGTGGGTAAAAATATGCAAAGCTTCGCGCTTTCGAATATTTTCGAACACAGAAGAGAAAGTATGGTAATATTGACCGACCAAAATCAAGCCGATGCGGGACCAAAATTCATTTTAACGTTATTCGACATTGGTAAGTTTTCCATGATTGAATTAAATTTATGAAATAATTAACCCTCCAAATGGCTTTGACGAGATATCTCGTCCATCAAGATCGGACCAATTTTGCTAATGACGAGATATCTCGTAATCAAGATATTGCCAATTTTTTTAGATCAAAATATTGCCAATTTTTTTAGATCAAGATATTGCCAAAGTTTTTTTTTTATCAAGATCTGGTCAATTTTTATCCAATGAAATTATTTCTCGTTCATCAAGATCTGATCAGACACTTCTTAATTAATTTAGTTTTAAATTTATTATTTTTGGCCAACAACAATAATTCGTCAATGTTTTCATCACAAAATATTTAAATTTAAATCTTCATTACTTAATAAAACGATTGCCTATCTTTGTCGACTTGATTGTATTTGGGGTTTTACGGCACAAGGCTATTTATCTTCGTGGATTCGAATCCTAATTTTTATGGTGTGCGTGTAATTCTCTCTCGTGGAGAATCAAAGATTCGTTCCTTATGTTTGTCCATTACCACATGAAATCTATAAGAGTACTCTATAGAGGTCCATGTGTCGAATCTCAAATGTACTCCAATAAGTTATGTCATTTTGTGTTCAAAGAGAGGATAGAAACGCTTATCGAAGCAGTTCCTTTTAAAGACTTTCTAAGGAATCAATCTCTTAATTTATGCTGAATCCCCTGCAATACGAGAAATGTAGTATGTTTGAGTTTATACGTATTGAGCAAACATATTACGTAAGTTCTAGATGGCTTGATTGTGTCATACGCCAAAACTTTGCCGGTGTCTCCGGTACAAAATCTTACATTGCATAACTCCATTTCCATATGCTTTCCATCAAATACAACAGAAGGAATTAATTTCATCACGAGCACGCTTTCGAAATTTTACACCTACGACACTCCATATCATTAAGCTTTCAGGGAGTAATTTTAACGATGATACTTACGGCCCACATCAAATTCCCTCCATCTTTTGAAAACCTACTGTATCACCAATTCAGATCCAAGTACGTGGGAATCGTTTTCTTTAAAGACGCTTAATGAAATACTGCGGGCAAATTGTGTCTTTCGCTCTAATATTTTTCATTTTCATTGGCCTGTCTCCCTGATCGATGATTTCAATTAATGAAAATTCTTGGAAGTGTCCCATATTTATTCAAGTCCTGCCGGAGTTGTTTATGTTTCTCTCTGCGTCGAATTAGCTACCTCAAGTCTTCAGATTCCGACTGTCTTTCTGTTTCGTTCAGCGAAAGTATCTATTTCGGAGAGGGGAAGATTCTAATCAATTTCGGTTTTCACTTGCTTGCAACTTACGCTTGGTTGTCGTAACCTGTGAAATAAATTCACCGGGAGAGCTTAATCTGTAGGTTAAGGCATCGTTTCGACGCGTAGAATTTCGAAATTGCGGCGGTAATTTGATGACTCGATGAGAGGTTTTCTTTATTGTTGATCATATTTCATGAGACGTTTATGTTGAAAGTTACGATTAGATGAATACAGTTTCCTTTATTATTGGTTGCTTGCATTAGAGGAAATTTAGGCTAATAGTTTATTATGAGTTACTAAATGAATAGAAAAATCATATAACGTTTATAATGTTCAGCACTATTTTCTACTTAGCCAAGCAATATTATTATAAAATTGTCTATTTCTAACGGATGTTTAGAGTTTTAATTTACAAGAGGTTTTAATGATGGTTTTAAAAGTGTAAAATTCCAGCTAAATTGGAGTAACACAAATTAAAAACCATTACGAGCTCTTGAGGTCTTCTAAAATTACATAATTATCACCAGTATGTTAGATCCGCTGATATTCTTAAAAGAATGTACAAGAATACTAGTCATGAACAACAGTGCTGAAAGTTCCTATAATCCTCTGCCATTTCTACAAGATGACATTCCAATAGATCCCTGGCAATTCTCACAAGAATTTACATCGAATCATGTACAGCCCAGACTAAAGTTCTTATAATTATCTGCCATTCTTTCAAGAATGTACACCGAATCATGAACCGAATAATCAATGCTGAAGTTCCTATGATTATCATCCTTGTAAATTCTTGATCATTTTCACGAGAATGTACTCCGAATCATCAAGTACATTGAAGTACTAAAAGTTGTTGTAAATAGCTGCCATTATTATAGGTCAACTGTCCTTACAGAACATCTGTAATTATTTTAATAGACAATCAGCAATATATCTTATCTGCCAGGTGTATACGAGCTTCAATGAACTCGAGGTACTCTAGTGATCTTTCTTTTCCCATGGGGTTTACTGTCATTAGTAAACACGGAGTAGGTAGGCATTTAATTAACGTCGCACTGGAGTAACACAAGGGCTATTGGTGACGTTCCCGGATCGAACCGAAGGGAAAGATTCTAGGACAACACCAAGTAAGTTTGAACCAAGGTCAGATGACGAGGTCACACCTGAGCTGACACCCCCTCTTAAAACTTCCACACCACGCCAACGTGAGGACATTTGAGGCCACGATAGATTTAACGTACTAACAGCGCAATCCTCCGGTTGCTAATCCGTCACTATTCCAACCGGGCTACCGCAGCCCACAAAAATGCGGCGATAACTAGTCCGACTTGTAGCAGAAGTTTAACAGAGATGTTTCTGATAATCGTTTCTTCTAGTGATCATCTGTCACTTATATATCGTTCTACATTCTTACAATAATGTACACCGAATCATATACAACGAACGGAAGTTCCTATAATTCAAATATTCATAAAAACACACTAACGAGACATGTAGTTTTGGAAAGAACAAGGTTGTTTTTATCTAATCAAACATTCTGTATTTGCAACTCAGTTTGCACTGGTTTAGGAAGAACATTGTAATGTTATATAGAGCAAACAACACATTTGATGGCTGCATTCTTAACATAGGGTGGTTTAGACAAACCATTATCGGTATTCGAGATGTGGACGATGGAAAGACTGTGGGACTGCTGCTCCTCTGTGGTTTGTTCATAAGCTTCGGGCTTCTCGTCCATGCAGAAGTGTATCCCTGGTAGGTTAGAGCCCGACATGAAGTACCCTGAGTACTCTGTGATCCAGTTTTCTGGGCATTCTTCAGTTGCAGGGAATACGTGGATGAGGGTCCTGTATGGTGGAATTGCAATGATTACATTAGTATCAGAATATCAGTACATGAGTATTGCATCATAAAGTTTATATGAAGTTTGTTTTATTTTGTGCACAAGCACTTCTCACTTCACGACTCAGTTGTGCTACTACGACTAAGTGGTTAACCTAATTGGTTGATAAGCGAGGAGCTTAATCACTTAAAGCACGAGTTTTTTTCGGAAAAACTGGTAAAAAATGATCGAGTTTTTTTTTGACAGAAAATGAATATATATAGGTATAGTGTAAGTTATTTTTTTGCGATTTCAGTTGCGGGGGGTGGGGTAAAAGTTATAAAAAAATTATTATACAAACAAAGTGTATATTTGATTACATGTTTGATTACAACGATTTGATTACATGTTTATTTTGAATTTCAAAATATTAATAATAATAAAATATTAATTTCAGATTCACTTCCATCACTCAAGAGATCATCACTTTCATCGCTGAAACTTTCTGATCAATTGGCATATTCAAAATCGTCACAGTCGCTCATTATCAGATAACTTTTTCTAAACAAGTAACAAAAACACTTAGTAAAAATTAATTTATGGTTAATTGTTTACTTTTATGATATTTAACGTAATAAAAATAGATATATTACCTTTTAGACACCTAACAACTGCTTTATGACAAAGAATTCCTAACAAACTTATAGCTCATCATCAAAATGCACCACTTGGTTTACACAAGAAAAATGGTGCATAGTGATGCCATCTACGGTAAATAAGTTTAATATCCATCTATAAATAAGTGGTAAATAATCTATGATAAATAAGTTTATGCCATCTTTGGTATAAGTTTGTGATCTAGCCTATCTATTTTTACTAGAACGGAAGAGCGCCCGTATGAGACACGGGCATGTGCAAATTTGCCGGTAACTTTCGCCCGTGTCAAACACGGGTAAATGCGTTAAGTGTGGTTAATCGATTTTATATATTCTGAATAATGGGGTGTGGATGAATTTACGTCGCAGTGGAGCGACACAACGGTCCGTGGTCAATCATGAATGGATAGATCCAAGGACAACACCAGGTAATTTTGAACCACGGTCGGATGACAAGGTTGACACCTGTGCTGGCACTCTTCTCACCAAATCACGATATTTAACAGTTTTAGAGTGCACCAGCCACCACGTACACGACGGTCTTTGCTTGGATCGAGTTTGAAATTGCAACATTCCGGTTGCTAATCCACAACTCTATCAACTGGGCTACCACGGCATCTTTATTAAGAAAAGGCTTAGGACTCTTTTGACCTTATTTTTCTGAATAATGAAAAGGTCTAAGGTATGCTTAAAGGTTTAAGGGATTATCCAGAACTTTGGCACCGTTGAGTACTTATAACAGGGAATAACAGGTGCAGGGTAAACAAGGCACACCGATGACCAACAGAACATTTTTTGTAAATTTGCAATTACAGGTAGCTAAGCAAAACACACAATACAAAGATTAGTAACAAAAGTACGGAAACACAATACATAAAATTGATAAGAAAAGGTAAGACAAGAAATATTAATGGCTAGATGTCCATCTGTCCTATAGCATCCCAGTATAGGCAGCCTACCAAAGAGTGCATCAGGGGCTCTACAGAATTGTTAAATGGAACAGAGTTTAGTTAAATGGCCGAAATATAATGGGTCAGAAGTCGGGTTATTAAAACAGCTTCTGTTCTTGGAGAATCTGGGATGAAGTGACGATTAATTATTAAATTTTTACTTGAGTTTCTAATCATTAGTTCTGGATAGAAAAAGTTTTTTGATTATGTAAAGGGAATATTCCAACATTCAATATGGCTTCAGTTTTGTCGGGTTTTGAGGCTCAGGATGAAGAAGAGGATTCCCTACGGTAGAGAGATGGTCGTAAGTCCGAGCGGTGGTTAAACGGTTATGCCGTGAAGTGAGGAAATGGAAAGTAGTGCAGGTAAAAAATAAGCTTCATAGCTTCCTGATATGATCAACCAAACTTTCCGAAATAAGATACCAAGTGTAGAAGAGAAATCCAGAGTACAAATTCTGATTTTGGACAATCTTATTAACTCCCCTGGTGGTTTACCTTTCTATAATAAATTACCCTGCAGTGGCCAGCATGATACGAAAACCTGTTCAGAATTGTCACCAGTCCTGTACAAGGGGCAATTTGTTTTTCTATTCGTATCTTCATTCCCCTTGGAGTAATAATGTACCAGGAGTGTTCAAATGAAAAGGTACGAAACGTCGTAAAAACCAAACCGGTTGAAATTTGAATATGCCGCTTTGGGATAACGTAGTGAGACATCTAAGGAAGCGAATGCACGAGTACCGACGTGGTTGTGCGCATGCGCGGGCGCCCGCACGTGACGCAGAAGAGAAGCATGCAGTTGTGTGTTCCGTCCAATTGACGCGGCAATGCGTGTGAGGACATCATGGCGTTCACATTGCAAAATTCGACAATTGAGGAGCAGCGACGTGTTATCAGATTTCTGATTGCGGAAGGTGTTAAACCGGTAGGTGAGACACTCCGTAGCCTACGCAAGTCCATCAAGAGCAAACGGCCTGGGCTGCTCACGGAGGGAGTGATTCTGCTCCACGATAACGCGCGTCCACACGTCTCCAGGGTCACACAAAGTGTACTGGCCAAGTTCAAGAGGGAGCAGCTTGAGCATCCGCCCTGCAGCCCGGACATATCGCCCTACAACTTCGATCTGTTTTGTCCGCTAAAAAACATCTCAAAGGGAAGCGCTTCAACTCGGACGACGAACTGAAGGACACAGTGGAGGACTGGCTCTTGTCACAACCACAGGAATTCTGGGAACAGGGAATCCTTCGGCTCGTGAAACAGTAGGATAGTTGTGCTCAGTCCTCTGGTGATTACTTTTGAATAAAGACTTCAATTATACCCACAGTGTCGTTTCGTACCTTTTCATTTGAACACCCCTAGTAGTTTTGTATCGACGAGGTATCTCGTCATTAGCAAAACTAATCAGATCTTGATGGGCGATATATCTCGTTGAAATCACTTCGAGGATTAATTAGAGGACCATACTTATAATTCTGATAACAATTTGTTTGAACGACACCCAAAGAAAAGTGAAACAACGCAGCACCAATTTATAGTAAAGCTTTTTTCGCAACGAATCATTTTAAGCATTAAAACAGATATCAGCAAAATGTAGCTTCCTTTTACACACTGGAAATCAGAAAGTATTCGTGAGTGTTTGTAATTTATTTTCAGAAAGGAAATTTCAACTAATACAAGATGAACAACTCATAAACTGGTTAACGGATACTCTACAGAAAGCAAAATGCAGTAATAGAATAGACTTTGTCTTACTTCTTACAACACCCATGTCGAGATACTAAAGCGCCTTTCAAAGGAAAGTGATACATTTAAGCTGCGTAAAGAGGGAAACACAAAGTCTGAGATAAAGGAAGCTCGAAAAGAGTTAATGAAACTTGATTCAAATGTTTTCAAGCGTTGCTTTCCAGACGAAACTTAGTTCTTCATTTTGCATCCTGACACTATGGACCAAATCCGATTTAAAATGTATGGAGTCAGAGGCAAAGAGATACTTCTCACAGAAAATCATTGTATATCCAAATCAAATTAAGTAAGGGAGAAAATAGAACAAGTGCCACTCGACTGAAAACAGTCACTGCGAAATGGGAGAAACAATATAGTGGAAATTGAATAACATTACAAGTAGAAGAGTGAAAAGAGTAAAAATGTACAAAAGTGACGGTGATAAGTCAAATGCTACTGTTGAGATTTAATGCTTACGAATTGACTTCTGTAGTACTTAAATGTGTATCATTCCGTTTGATGCTCAATTGCTTTGAATGTTACTGAATGAATTATTGAATTAGTGTAATTAATCAATATTTATTTAGAATTGATGTATAACTTTAAAACCAGAAATTAGTTTCCAGAATGTGACGTACTTTTAAAATTATAACATTCATACCACTTTAATACAGTTAAATCACACACAGCCGACAGGATGCAGTGTCCTTTACTCCAATTTTACTTGGATGTCTCATCAGTTGGTCTGCAAGTTCATTAACAGTGATTCAAGAAATGAAAGAGGATGACCAACTGTCAGAACGCTTTATTTACGTTTAAGCCTCAGATAGTTAACACGTTTCTTAACTTTCCAAGTGCTTTGGGCGAAATATCTCGCCCATCAAGATCTAATCAATTTCACTAATGACGACATGCCTCGTCCTCAAGATATTGCCGAGTTTTGATGATGACAAGATCAAGAACTGGTCGGCTTCTTTTTTTAATCCCGAGATACCTTGTCCATCAAGATCTGATTAGTTTTGCTAATGATGAGATACATCGGCGAGAAAAACCGCCAAGAGGGTTAATTTAACAAATAGACGTTCAAAGCCACATGACTCAAATACCAACTCGCCGGAACTAGAATATAGTTTGTTTATTTTGCAATGAAAATCTCTCATATTTACCTGTTCGTTAAATGACACATCGCGCATGGGATCCCTTTTCCAAAATAGTATCGGGCGTTGTGATCCTCGAAAGGATGCTCGTCCATTAGTCCATACTTCGCACCAGCTATGTATGTGGAATTGCCAGTTCCAAAGCTTGGATCTGTCTCTCTCTTTTCAGGCTCATTTGGCATGCAAAGGTAATCTGATCCTCCTCCTGTGCCTCTGCTGATTGTGGTGGACATCACCCCTGTGTAGAGTTTGTGTATCATTGGAGAACTCGGGCATTCTTTGGAGCCCCAGTGATAGTATACACCAGTGCCTGTACCGTAAAGTTTCTTTTCTGAAAAATTAGGATTTCAATTAGGATGGTATGGACGATGGCATATATGTAGAGATTATTGTACAGTATGGATCAAATGTTAAGATAGGGAACAAAATGTGAGGAAAGGTTTAACCCTCAAGTGGGTTTCGTCGATATATCTCGTCCATCAAGATTCGAGCAATTTTGCTAATGACGAGATATGTCGTCCATCAAGATCTGGCCAATTTCGCTAATGAGAAAATATTTTGTCATCAAGATATTGCTGATATTTGCTACGAGGACGAAATCAAGGTTTGGTTAATTTTTCTAACGACGATATATCCCGTCTATCAAGATCTGGTTAGCTTTTTCCCTAAGGACGAGATACCTGGTCTATAAAGATCTGGTTAGTTTTTTCCCTAAGAACGAGATATATCGTCTATAAAGGTTTGATTAGTTTTGCTAATGGCGAGATGCCTCATCGAGACAACCACCAGGAGTTAAATACGTGATGATAGTTTATTATATATGTATAATAAATTGTTATACTATATCTTACTTCTATCATTGACCTAAATAAAGTTATGCTTCAATTATATCCACTAAGACTTTATTCATATTTATATCTTTTTTTCCTCTAATTAACACAAAGACGGATTCACGCCTTAAACCAATGCCGTTGGACCCCATACACAATCTACCCCATTTTTTAAAGCAGGGCACAATCTAAATTTTACTACTATTTTTTTATAAATGTCTGAACAAATAAACTGATATAGACTAGAAATGGAAGATAGTCAATAGGTGTTCCTTTACCAAACAGGCATTGCTTTCTAAAACAGGACACAATCTAAGTCACAGTATTCTTTTTCTCGAAGTGAACTGACAGACTGGAAATTGATTCTATGAAGATAATCCCTAATCACTCATCTCATTTAAGAACTCATATCTTGTTGATAAACTAAGTATTTTCAGGGGATCAATACTACAGTTAACAGTTACATATCAACCTACATTTTCTGAGAATTCTCAAAGTATTGAATGAACGTAATATACAAAATTGTTAAAAAATACAGATCTTTAGGAACTTTAGGATTCAGTTTAACTTTGTGATTTAGATTAAGTTTTAAAACTTCTAGCTCCTATCATCAGTTTTATTCTTAATCATTCAATTATTTGTATAATCACAATGCTAATTAGCCTTTGGTGGTTGACTCTACGAGATATCTCGTCATTAGCAAAACTGACTAGATCTTAATGGACGAGATATCTCGCCCTTCAAGCTCCAATCGTCTCTCGCCATTAGAAGAAAACGATCAAATCTTGATCTCGTAATCATAAAAAAATCGGCAACATCTAGATGACCAGATACCTTGAAACTAGCAAAATTGATCAATTCTTGATGGACGAGATTCTCAGGATTCAAGATCAAGATTCTTCTGACTCAAATTATTCAGTCGTTCTCTTCAAAAAATTACTTCATTTAATCTGACTCTTGAAAAATTTTTTAAAAATATCTTGGTAAAGATGTAGAATCCGGGGCATGTTTGTCGCCAAATCAAGATGGCGTCCAAAGCCATTATGTTCATTAAAAAAAAACGTGAACTTTCCTACGCGAAAAGCCTTTTGCATAGGGTTGCCATAAAGCTGAATCAAAACACCAAGGTTACCATGTTTGGCGATAAATCGCTATTGCCCCGGATTCGACATCTCCACCAATATCTTGAAAAATTGCTTCACATTCAATATAAATACTAAATACAACAATTTTACCTTTCCTTCTTAACAAGTTTCTCATTGAAAATATAATTCTTTTGTTATCTCTAAGCAGAACATTGTTGCCATTCAAACGAAACAAAATTATACAAAAATGCGACGGTAGGTATTTAATTAACGTCGCAGTGAAGCAACACAACGGGCTATTGTATACCTTGAATAGAGTCCGAGATCAAACACGAAGGGAAAGATTCGAGGAAAACACCATGTAAATTTGAACCACTGTCAGATGGCGAGGTCACACCCGAGCTGACACCCCACTCTCCAAACTTCCACATCACGCCATCGTGAGGACATTTGAGGCCACGACAGATTTAACGTGCACACAGCCCCTTTGTACACAACGAACTTTGGTTGGATTCGAACTCGCAACCCTCCGGTTGCTAATCCGCAACTATTCCAACCGGCGGCCACAAAAATACGGCGATAACTAGTAATGCGATAACTAGTCCAAATTGTAGCAGAATTTCAACAGAGATGTTTCTGACAATCGTTTCTTATACCGTCGTAATAAATACAATTGACAATAAAATATTCATAGTTCTTGTGCAGTGTTTTTTTTTTATCAAACATGGTATTTATAAGTAGCACCAAATGGTTTACTATTTTAGATTTATTCTAAAACCATGAAAACATTCATACATATATAAACTATTATAATAGCATTTGACGCGCGACAAATCAAACGTATTTTACTTTTATACCTTCAAAACACGTAAACGAAAAGCTATGGTACATACAATCTCTCAGAACGCACTAATAATATCCTACACAAAACACAACTTATATTTTTATACTCTTATGCATATTTCACAAAGCAGCACCGAATTCCAAGAAAAATACCAATACATACCAATTGCATTTCAATGACGAGTTTAAATTGAGCTAAACCAACATATTTACTTGGAATGGGTATGCATTCTTACCTGTCACAATCTGAAACGGAAATAAATACGTTACATATTCGCTTTTCTTAGAATAAATAAGCTTAGGAACCGGTTCAGATTTTGTTACATTTTAGCTTCGAAGTAACATGCTTACAATCCGTTTCTTCAGTTTCATAAATTCCTTGGTGAATTTCCCTGGCAAAGCAGACATTTTTCCTTCTCGATAAGCTTCCCTAGCTTCTTTCAGTTGCTTTTCGGGGCCTTCTGCTATATTCAACTTGCCGATGCTGTTGTAATATGGACGGAGAATCTTCTGTATCCTTGATAGGAGTTTGTTGATCTGGTAGAAAAACAATAAATAAGTCATATTGAATTATGTAATAAAAATCATAGATGTTCATCATTGCAATATCATCTTGAATTATGGGACTTATTCATGATATACATTCAACTTTAAGTCAAATTCAAAGATTCTTCTCAAATCTGTAGAAGCAACAAACATTTGGAATAAAAATAACTTGCAATATGTTATTTTTTGGAAACGTTCTTACATCTAATTTAATGCAAGCATGTCAATAAATTGCAGACAGAAATAATGCATTTGCCTTTTATGTACTGCAGGCGGATTTGAAATTCTTTGGATTTTATACTTTTCAAACAGTAGCGAAATTGCGGAATGGATGAAGCAACTATGTATCAAATATTGTTGAATAATTAATTTTGAGAGCTTAAGAAAGCAATTTATCTGTCAATGCTGTCCTAATATAGACGGAGTGCATTTTATATCCTTGATAGAAGCTTGTTGATGAGGTATAAAAATCATTAAAAGGCTTTCTTAAAATTGCATATATATGGAATATGAATCTTTCTCATTGCTATCTCCTCTTAAAATCTGTAATATTTGTGTGGCATATATTCAACGTACAACCAAATTCAAAGATTTGTTTCATATACGTATCCGTAGAAGTAAAATACTTGCAACATAAAATAAATCAGGATGTATTATTTTTGGGAAAGCTCTTGCATCTAATTTAAATAAGAGTTTCATTTCAATGCAGTGAGAAATAAAACATTTACATGTTTTTTTACTGTAGATGGGTTTGTAAATTGTTTGCATTCTTTTATCAAGTTCGATGGTTGGTTTGGTTTCATGTCTTAAGGGCCACATTTGGCTAAGCTGCTTCAAACACAAGACATCAAGTAATGGACATACACACACAAGAAAATTTTACTGAAAAAGAAAACATAACCATGGTTACAGAGATCGAACCTGCCCCGCGTAAAACTCGTAGGTTGCTAGTGCATTGGCAAATCCACTCATCTTTTTTATTAAGCTAGTAAAGCATCTTTAAAAAGCTTCATATTTAACTTTCCAATTGGTTTCGACGAGATATCTCATCCATCACGATCTGTTCAGTTTTGCTAATGATGTAATAACCTAGTCGATTGAGCCAATAAGTTAATTATTAATTAGTTTAAAATTAATGTATTTAAATTCTGATTACACGAAACTATAACGTACGTGCTGTTATTTTTTCGCCATAATCTACTGGGAAGACGCAGTGTATTAGAAAATGCATCTACTAAAATTCTAGAACCATGCAGATTCTCTTTGTCCTTAACAATTCAGAAAAGAAGATGGCTTGTTCAACGAAGCACTTATGGCACATTAGGAAGACTTTATGGCCCTGGACGAAATAAAGTGATCTGAACTGACCGCTGACCACTCTTGGGAGGGAAGTCTGCAAATCTCTATCACCTTTCGAGTGGAGTCTGGAATGTTTACTACCAGCTATAAGCAAAGGGGATTTTCCTTGTTTTACTGTTAGAATTTTATCTCTTTTGTGATTTACTTAAAACTAGTACGTATGAGAGAGCTGAAAACCTGTCGTGAATACACACACACACACATATATATATATATATATATATATATATATATATTATAATTAACTTGTATTTAAATAACCCTTCTAGGGTTTTGGCGAAATATCTCGTCCATTAATATCTGACCAATTTTGCTAATGACGAGGTATATCGACATTAAGATATTGCCTGCCGTTTTTGAGATCAAGATAGGATCAGTTTCTTCTAACGATCGTGATCGTGTTTTTTTCTAATGACGAGATATCACATCCGAGAAGATCTGGTCAGTTTTCTTCTATTGAAGTGATTTCCATCAAGATCTGGTCAGTTTTGCTAATGACGAGATACATCGTCAAGACAACAACCACCACGCAGATTAATTATTCATTACTTTAAAAGTAATATATTAAAATTCTGATTTCTTGATTACTCGAAACTATAATGTAAAATCGTGGAAAAAAACGAACCACCCCTTCTCATTCGAGCAATATTGACAGTAGAGAAAATTCAAAGATGGCGTGAGACAGGAACTATTGTCTTCTATAAACTCAAATGTATAAAATTTGAATAAGGGGCCGTCTTCGTATTTAATTGAGCACCAACTTCATAATTTTCAATGGAAAACCACTATTTCGACACACAATTTCGAATCTATATCAAAATTTAACTTCAGATAAATTTCATGTCATTAGGTCTTACCGTTTCGAAGTTATGAGTACAGAAATATTGGAGCTTCTAATGCTAAATCAGTTTCTTAGACTTATGGATATCTTTCTAAATAATATTGCTATAGCGCTGATATTTTGTACCACGTTACTGTTAAAAAAATCCAAACAAAATCCACTTAATATTTTATTTTATAAATAGTTTTTAGTATGCAATAATAATTATTAAATTAATGTTTGAAAAATTATGAACTAAAAACCTTACTAAATGTTGATTCTAATCGATTAAAAAGGACTACTAATATGACCATGCAAAATTTCAACTCATTGCAATCGCTAGTTTTTGAGTTACATTAAATTTTCCTTAATATTCCTTATTAGGGGGCAAACAAAAGTTCAAAAAACATCTGACAAACATCGGATAATAATTATCGGATCATTTGCACATGTAATTATCCAATCGTTTTCACTTGCATAATAAATATGATAATTCTCGGATCGTTTGCACGTGTTGACAAATACGTTTGAAATAGTATTCAAATTTGAAATTCCGGTAACTATAACTATAATTAATCTCGATCTACGAATAGCGATTTTCTATGTGGAGATGATCCCTGAAATTGACACCAACTTTGATATTGAATATCTCCGGATATAAAGACAGTAGTCATGAAATTTCATACTTAGACTAATTTAACGATGTCGAATCTGATTGAGGCATCAAAACATGATGTTTTTTGAAAATTTTGTTGTTTGTGCAAAATTTGATAGGAAGACGCCCCCTAATACAATCTGTCTGCTTTTAATTTTTAGAAGACGTTATTCCCTATTGAATGATATCTTTGAATTTGCTCTCCTGTGAATAGTGCTCGAAATAAAGTGGGGTTCGTTTTTTTCCCGAGACCGTATTTGCGATCTTTTGTTTCTCCATAATCTAGTACTAGGTAGACGAACTCTACTAGGAAATGCATCTGTTAAAACACTAGAACCATGCAGATTCTCTCTGTACATGACAATTCAGAAACGAAAATGGCTTGTACAACGAAGCACTTATGGTACTTATGGTACGAGTTGAGACTTTATGGCCTGGCGTGGAAATCTTTATCACCTACGAATTCGAGTGAAGTCTGGAATGTTTACTATTAGCTATAAGTAAAGGGAATTTTTCTTGTTTCATTGTTAAAGTTTTATTTTTTGAGCTTCTTAAAACTAGTTAATACTTACAGAGCATCCGCGCCGAAAAGTCTATTATGTCTATTCATGACACATTTCTTCCAAAAAATTGGTTAACATTGTATTTAGTTAAAGAATCAAAATAAAAATCAGAATGGAAAAACATTTTTTGTGATATCATTTTGTTTTATTTTGCTAGTAAAGCATCACTGTCATTAAAATAACTATATATTTGATCCGTCTTATGAAAAATGGTGAATCATGAAAAGCTAAAATAGTAGGTTGAATGACCAAGAGGAAAATAATTATATTTATATACATGTAGACAGTTGATTACAGCCCATATTCTAATCACCAACCATTTCTAAAAGATTCAAGCAGATTTTTAATTTGCATTTTCATATTTACCAATGAAATAAACTGGGATCGACGATAGGAAACAGCATTTTATATACATTTAGTCGCGTTAAATTTATATTTTTATGAAATATGGAGGAATGGATACAACTCAATCATATTTTTACAATTAATGTCACCATCTTATTATACATACTCTCATTAATTGCATCACATTTCACTTTCTCGACTACACTGTTTTTCAACATCTTGAAATTGAAAGAATTTCGCGTTCACTTAAACTTTGTGTTTACTCCCTCTCCATCTTTGCCTTAACTCTAATTTACCACTGCCCTCCTTTCAACAGACTACTTAAGAATTTTATTGGAATGGTGAGTTCTCTGCGTTTCTAACATTTTATTGTTTCACAAATAAAACTCAGGAAGTAGTTAAATTGTAGAGATCTTCTCTGCTCTTAATAAAAATTATAACGAATTTATATCCAATTTGTTATTAGCCCTTAGATCGTTTCAAAATTCCTGAGTAGTGTTGTATTTCTTTTCTCCACAACACACATAATGACTTAATAACCTCATCTATTGGTTGAGAGAATCCCAGGAAAGATTCTATTGGTCAAAAAAAGTTAAACCTGGTTAAAAGTAATGCAGGGAAAACTGCAGACTTCTAAAGGGATATATGCATGTGAACGGTTAACCTTCTGATGGTTAACCCCCTGATGGTTCTCTAGAAGAGGTTCTTCCTTAGCAAAACTGAACAGATCTTGTTGGACGAGATATCTGGCCAAAGAAAAAAACTTGATCTCGTCATGATAAAAAAAACTCGGCAATACCTTGATGAAAAGATATCTGGTCATCAGCAAAATTGCTCAGATCTTGATGGACGCGATATCTCGTCGAAACCACTTGGAGGGATTAGTGGTTCATTGAGACAAAATGGAATGGACCTATGGTAAATGGAATATGGTTCCTTTCTGTAATAACAGACAGGTGGAGAGCAGGTCTCGTGGTAGATATGCAGTACCTTTCTAGAAATAGACTCTTCCACACTATGCGCAGCATTGCCTTTGTGATTTGTAAGTTTCCAATGGTGGTAAAGTACTGGTCAAGTGCTGGAGGTCAGGCAAATTTTTGATGGAGTAGGTGAATAGTCGAATTCCGATTACGGGCGTGAACTATGGGTTTTCTCTCATCCTTTCAAAAACAGATTTACTAACCAATAACTAATTTGTTTATCTATCTGTTACACCAGCGTTTCTCAACCTTTCAGTATTCGCGGCCCAGTTTTCAATCATAATTTTCATCGCGCCCCTCGCTTACAATAAAATGTATACAACAATAATGTTTATTGAGTATTTTGGATTCTGTTTTTAAATTGTTTTTAACTAACTGCCAAAAAACAAGAGTAAAAGCGAGCCAACGTTGGCGAGAAACCACATCTGGCATTTTGCCAAGCGGGCGGTGAACAGATGAAGCGAATGAAAGCGGGGAAAATTTAAATATTATATTTGAAATGAAAGCCAAACAGGGGAGATAACGTTAAAAGAATATGAAAGTAGAAAAATTCGTTAATGAAAGTTAACCTAGACGTAGTGAGCTAAATTTAGAAACTGGGAATACATTTTTTCGAATAATAAAAGAAATAAAACAGAAGCATGACTAAACAAAAGAGAAAAAAATAAGTAATGTTTGTGGAAGGGAATCCACACGACCGATGCCGTCTCAAGCATGCGCAGAGCAAATGTTTTCTCATAGGAAGTAGGAAAATGTTCGATAACACAAGTTTCAATTCCAGCCAGTCTCATTCGAGTCTATCCTTCTATCGCTATCGAATCTATCGTGAATGTGTATGTTATATATGTTTTCGTGTTAATTGCAATTCACCATATTAAATATTCACGGCAGCAGATTTATGCAGACTCATGGATAAATTTTTAAGCGGAAGTAAGCGAGCATTAGACAATACTCAAGCATCAACAAGTACACAGACGAGCGTGGTTCCGAAAATAAAATCAAGAAAATATTCTCAAGAATACTTAAATTTTGGGTTTACCAGTACTGAAGTAAATGAAGAAGAAAGGCCCCTGTGTATCATTTGCTCAAAAATATTGGCCGCAGACAGCATGAAACCTAATAAACTTAAACGACATTTGGAAACGCTTCATAGTGAGTACGTCAACAAACCCAGAGAATTCTTCGAATTAAAATTAAAATCATATAAAAAGCAAAAATCATTTTTTAAAGAAACTTTGTGAATAAAAAAGCTTTAATTGCATCTTACAAAGTTTCATATAAAATAGCCAGATGTAAAAAAACCTCACACCATTGGTGAAGAGCTTATTTTGCCAGCAGCAATTGAGATTGTAGAAACTATGTTTGGAGATAATTTTTCAAAACAATTGCAGTCCATACCTCTTTCAAATGATACTGTTGCTCGTCGAATTGGTGATATAGCTGAAGATGTACAGTGTCAGCTTTTCTCGAAGTTGCGTGACAAATTGTTTTCAATACAGCTTGATGAAGCAACAGATAGTAGTAATAAAGATGCTCATTTAATTGCCTATGTTCGATTTTGTGATAATATGTCAGTAGTAGAACTACTTTTCTGCAAACCAATAGAACTCAGAACAACAGCGCTCGCATTATTTGCTATTTTAAATGATTTTATGAACGAGGCAAACATAGAATGAAAAAATTGCGTCGGAATATGCACCGATGGTGCTCGTTCAATGTCCGGAAGATTCCAAAGTATACAAGCACTTGTAAAACAAAAATCGCCTCAGTGCGTCTGGACACATTGCATGATCCACAGAGAAGCTTTGGCTTCGAAAGAAATGAGTCCTGGTCTGAATATTGTGTTAACTACGGTTGTAACCGTAGTAAATTATATAAAAATGAGACCCCTGAAATCGAGAATCTTTTCCGCACTTTGTAAAGACATGGGTTCAGTACATTCAGCGTTACTATTTTATTGCGAGGCAAGATGGTTATCACGTGGGAAATTTTTGCAACGTGTTTATGAATTAAGAGAAGAAATCGCCATTTTTCTAGAAGAAGAAAACAGACCGGAAGCCGAGAATTTTCGCGATGGTTTATTTGTGATGAAATTGAGCTACTTGGTCGACATATTCGAGAAATTAAATAACTTGAAACTTCAACTCCAAGGAGCAAGTACACATATGTTGGATACGAGTGATAAAGTTAATGCTTTTTGTAGAAAATCGGAATTGTGGAGCAGAAATTTAAAGCAAAAAACCTAACAATGTTTGCAAATGTGGATGATTGTACTAAAACTTACAAGGCTGAAGAAGAAGATGTAAAAGTTGTTTTTGTAACCATTGAAAATCATCTAGCCATGCTGGCAAAGAATTTTAAAAAGTATTTTCTTGCTGACGACAAACTGATAGCAAGTTACGAGTGGGTTAGGGATCCATTTCATAAGACTCCCGAAGGACTCTCAATTGATGAGGAAGAAAAATTCATAGACTTCACGACAAGTGGCGAAACCAAAAGACAATTTAGTAATAAATCAGTATTTGAATTTTGGGCAGGAGTAGAGGATGATTTTTCTGCACTAAAAACAAGGGCATTTCGCATTCTATTACCATTTTCAACATCCTACCTTTGTGAAACTGGGTTTTCTGCTGTGGCTTCTTTGAAGACAAAATATAGATCTCGGCTAAATATAGAAACAGAACTGAGAGTGGCTATTTCTAATATTAAGCCTTCCTTCGAAAAACTTTGCTCTGCAAGACAGGCCCAAGGAAGTCACTAATAATTTTTAAATTTGTTTTTAATTTAGTAAGTTTTGATTTAGTAAGTTGTCTTACTTTATTTGTTAAATATGTCGAAATGTATTTTGTTTTCTATGTGTATGTGTGCTTTCCTTTCAGTCAGTTAATCAATTTTTTTAAATAATATTTTCTCTTGGATATTCTCGCGCCTCCCCTCTAGTGTGCTCGCGCCCCCCTAGGGGGGCGCGCCCCACAGATTGAGAATCGCTGTGTTGCACTATAAATACCCTAGTAATAAATAAAAAGTATATAATCTTGTTGTAGTCCGTCATATGTTGTGAATTGGTGTTTGAACCACGTAGTTTTGAACGAGTCTAGTTTCCAGATTAGAAGAGCGGCAAACATAAACAATGCGTTCAACTAATGGCATCTTTATCGCGGTTTATGGCTACAAGTTAACCGTTCGGTGTCTGAAGCTATAGCAGTTGACGATTCTAATAGTCAATCATTGCACTCCCTGTTGGATTAATTTTGATTTGTCATGATATATGGCGTCAGATTAAAAAGAAAGGTTTTAAGGACGAACACGTTTATTTTTACAGTATACGAGGACATTACAATCAAGTACAATTAGTAATTACAACAAACCAAAAAAAGTAAGGATAACATGACAGAGCACATCCACCCGGCCTCGAGCACTCATAGGAAGTATCCTGTTTCCTTTCGCACCTTTTCTCACCCCACCCCACTGCAGCATTACGCTTACACTTAGATGTGGCGATCTCAAACTGGCCATACATGATTGTGCGTATTTGATGCTTCATTTCCCATTAGCGAGTTTAACCACCTTCGTTCAAACAGACATGTCCAAGGTCATCGGGCTAAACAGAACCGCACTATAAATATGACTATTAACTTACTTATTATTATGACTATTAAATTTACTTACCTCTGTCTCCTGTTCTGGTGTAATCGAAGTCGGAAGGGTCCTGTACCAATCTGTTAGCATAGTATTAGCTTTTCGCAGGTCATCAAATTCATGCTCGAGGTCAGCTAGTTCAGATTCAAGTACCCTATAAAATGAACCAAAGTCAAACTCTGCAACGTGAAGGTAGGTAGGTGGTTGAATTTCCTTCGCATTGGAGCAGCACAACTGGCTATGGAGACGGTCTGAGATCAAGACCGAAGGGAGAGACCAAGGACAACACCTCGTAATTCTGAAACACGGTCAGATACACCTGAGCTAGCACCTCATTCTTCTATCTTCTACACTACGCCAACGTGAGGATCCAATGTGAAATTTACGTCATAGCAAATGCAATGCTCTGACACCTCAGAATCGAAATTAAAGCACACATCTCAGATCTTAGTGGCGATTGTTAGCTTTTATTTTTATTTAAAGAGGTTCTCTGAGAAGAGCTTTCATTCAACTGAAGGGGATTGAAGAAGCACATTTGTCCCATCTTTGCACAAGCTTCTTTATACCTTTAAACCGCCCAAGTGGTTTCGACGATATATCTCGTCCATCACGATCTGACAAATTTTGCTAATAACGAGATGATTCAACATTAAGATACTGCCAATTTTTTTAATGATGACGAAATCAAGATCTGGTCAGTTTTTTCAATGGCGAGATGTCTCGTTCATCAAGATCTGGTCAATTTAGCTAATGATGAGATACCTTCGCAGGAAAATAACATTTTATAGCACATTTTTCCCATCTTTTCACAAGCTTCTTTATACCTTTTAACAGCGCCGGGGCCATCGTGGCTCAGTGGGAATACCACTGCCCTAGAAACCTTCAAGTTGTAGGCGGCGCAGATTCGATTCCTGCCAGGTGCATTCCACCCTGGGTCTATTTTTCTCTTCTGTGTCAGTAAACCTTTTATTGTGTGTCTGTCTATTACTTGACATTGTCTGGCGAAACATGGCCAAATATGGCCCATGCGCCATTAAATCCCAATAAACCAACCGACCTTTTAACCGTCCAAGTGGATTCGACTATTTATCTCGTCCATCAAGATCTGACAAATTTTGCTATAGACGGGATGACTCAACATCAAGACATCGCGACCACATCAAGATCTGGTCGGGTTTTTTTCTAATGACGAAATATCTCGTCCATCAAGATCTGGTCAGTTTAGCTAATGATGCGATACCTTCTCGAGACAACAAAGAGTGTTTATAGTGTTTGGAATCGAATGGAGTACCGCGCATGCGCCGCTTCTTTCAGTTCGTAGTGAATGAGTAATTTGTCACTTGAACAACGATAGTAACTTGTCTATGTAACAGAACCATGTTACGTAGACTATAAATCGCTGTTGTCGACGGTTGTAATAGTGTCGTTCATCTGGCTATATCGACCTTCTAATGAAGTAGATAGAGTGCGCGCTCGGCTTCTTTTTATTTCTTCCAATCACTCGGTTTTGAAGATCTGTCACGAAGTGTGAGGAGAAGGAACGGATCCTAAGGTAGAACTAATCACTGACTGGTTGATGCAATTATCAAGCGAGATTAAAATCACTAGCTTGCCCTTCGATGGGCAATCGATTCCCACATCCACGTGACTAACACTTATGTGATCTTCTTGCGGTAGATTCCTTCCACATGCCCCATCTATTTCATTAGAAGTTTGATATTTGGCTTCATTCGCAACAATTGTTCCACCATTTCTGAACTTTCCAATCTATTCATCGACCCCACGTTGCTACAAAACAATTTTCCAGTTCTAAAGTGGAAGTTTTCAAAGGATTTTTCGGCTCTCTTTTACTCCTTCAGGACAAGAAAACAGATAACAAAATGCTGCTCATATATAGCGCAAACGGAAAGCTGAGAGGCCATGATTAGCGTCATGGCAGTGACAGCATCCATCTTCTAATGAAATAAATGGAGCAAGTGGGGGGAGTCGATGTCGTAAGCCTTCAGTAGGGTATGTCACGCAGGCTTAGTAATCGTCTTGGGCTGATTGTTTATCGAAGCGTAGATTATGGTTTTTAAACCACCAAATAGTAGATTCGACAAGATATCTCGTCCATCAAGATATGACCAATTTTGTTAATGTCAAGATATCTCGTCCATCAATTGATTGGATATTAGCCAAATAAGTTTTGTCTGATAGGTTATCGAAGGGCAAACTAGATTTTTTCAACCTGCAAATGGTTTCGATGAGATATCTCGTCTATCAAGGTCTGACCAATTCTGCTAATGACGAGATATCTCGTCTATCAAGAACGAGTCATCTGGTCGAGACAACCACCAAGAGGGCAAAAGGCGTCGTATAATCATTTTAACCCATCAATAATTTGTCCCACATTAGGATTCGTGCTTTTTCCCACAACCACGTGGTTGTGTTGCTCCAGTGCGACGTTAATTAAAATACCTACCCACATCCACGTGACAGTTCTTGAAATCAAGCGATCGGTAGAAATAACATAAAGCTGTCTTTACATGTTCTGTCCATTTCATTAGAAGGACGATGAGTGACGATGAAACTGACCTACCGACTTTAAACCTGGGCAGCAGTGATATGACAAAACCTCGACGAACGATGCACGCCAAAACAATTATACCACCAACAAAAAGAGAAATCGAACTTCAATGCGGATAGTTTTTGATTAATACTTAGCCATTTCCAACACTAATGGAACATTTTTACATTTTACTTATGTGCACACTAAATCCATCATACCTTCAAAAGCTATTTTTAACTGTAATAATGGGTGGGTCATATCAACTCTTATCTTTTCTAAATAACTGTAACAAACAATACCAGTACTTCATCTTCTCATACTGAATGAAAGGTAAATTTGAAGAGTGGGTGGCTATTCCTTATTTATAAACTGGATCTTTTTCTCTGTTATTTTCTTTATTTTCTTATTAATATCCACTCATTTATGTTTATAGGAACTAAAGGGTGGTGGGTGTAGTCAGAAGTTCCGTGAAATTGTCTGTGGAAGCATTTTTCTCTTAGTAAGTATCTAAAAACTGTATGATCAGATGTCTCCTAACTCATCTTTGGTTGCTACAATTGCCAGTCAGCAACGCCAGTGGATAATTTTTGACACATCCTCACATGTTTACTGTTAGGTAGGTATTTTAATTATCGTCGGACAGGAGTACCATAGCGAGCTATTGGCGACGGTCCGGGATCAAACCCGAAGGGAAAGAACCGAGAACAGCACGTAATTTTGAACCACGGTCAAATTACGAGGTCACACCTGAGCTGGTACCCCACTCCAAACTTCCACACCAAGTCACATCAGGACATTTGAGGCCACAAATAATTTAACGTGGACAAGTCCCCTTTGTATACAACGGTGTTTGGTTGGTTTCGTACTCGCAACCCTGCGGTTGCTAATCCGTTACTCTTCCAACCGCCGTTACCGCAGCCCCTTATTTACTGTTAAAGGCCCTCAACAAGATAGTTTTCGAAATCAATCTGCTCATTTTATAATATTCAAAGTTTTTGTAACTTCGTATTATCCCTAAATATGTGAATTCATTCATTTATATTTTATAAATATGTAAATAAGTAATCAAATTTAAGTAGCACTAGAGCAACACAACGGTATATTGGCGACTGTCAGGGATCAATCCCGAAGGGAAAAGTTCGAGGACTATACTTCGTAATTTTGAGCCACATTTAGATGACGAGGTCAACACCTGAACTGGTTCCGCTGATTCCAAACTTTCACACCATTCCAACATGAGAACATTTGAAACTACAATATGTTTAACATGTAACAGTCTCCACGTACACGACTGTATTTGGTAGGATCGAGTTTCGAACTTGCAACTCTCAGTTTGCTAATCCCCGACAAATTGGACTACAGTGACCCTTTGTAAATATGTAAGACAGAAAGTTATGTAATTTAATGTATTTTAATTCATGATTCTACATGAGGTCATCTTGGCTGAATGGAACTGCTACCATTTTAGATTTGTTTCTTGACTCTATTCAACTTAGATGAGATGGGGTTAGTGCATTTTCAAGGAAAGTTTCTTCACTGAATATAAACCGTATGTTATTAAAGTAGATGCTACCACCTATTGGAAATGCTTGAAGGAATCCTGTAGATTTGTTTCACTGCTAGAGTTATTTTAATTATGGTTGGGAAATTGAGCAAACCAAATTAGGTCATTAATGAAATAACTACTTTTGCCTATTTCAAATGCTGTCGCATTGAAAACAAGAAAACAGTTCATGGTTTGCACTTCCGTTATCATGTGGGGCATTTGCGACCTTCGAAATAGCATTAGAAAGTATTTTTTAATGACCATGAATTTTAACACCATGAATTAGCAATGAAAAGAAATGAATAAGAGCGAAAGCATATTAGTAGAGTCGAGGATTTTATGGCAAAAATATGAAATTTTTAAAAGATACTGGGACAGAATAGTAATTGGATCAATATGAACTTTGGAGATTTGAGTTCACACTTGACCCACCTTAGTCGAAAAATTTAAAATTCAAACAAGTTGTTATATTTTTTACTCAAGTGATTCTATACGCTGTGAATGGAACGAGCATAGATTCATTTCCTTCCTAAGAATTGACTTGAAGGAAGCGATGTGTTGTTTCTCCACTCACATCACGATCACATTGCTAATAAGGAAACTGTTCATAGTGGTGTAAGAGGAACCCTATGAATTAGCAATGAAAATAAATGAATAATAGCGAAGGCATATTAGTAGAGTCGGGGAGTTTGTGGAAGAAATATGAATTTTTTAAAAACTAGTGGGCCAGAATAGTAATTGGATCAATATAAAGTTTTATAGATTTGAGTTCCTTCAACTTACACTACATTTGACCACTTGACACATCTTATTCAAAAACTTAAAATGTCTAAAGTCGCAAACTTGTTACGCAAGAACTATACGCTTCGAATGTGACGCGTATAGAACCACTTACGACCAAAAAACGACATGAATAAAATGATATGCTCACTTCATTTTTACATTGCGAACAAGAAAAGAGCTCATGGTGGGGTAAATACGGTACCATGAATTAACAATGAAAATATACGAATAAGAGTGTAAGCATTATAATAGTGTCTCGGAGTTAGTGGCAAAAATATGAATTTTTAAAAAAATTATTGCGACAGTAGGTAATTGGATCAAAATGAACTTCTAAGATTTGGGTTCGTATATACCCCACTTTGCTCTGCATTTACATGAACTAATAATTGATTACTGAACACATGATCTAATTATTGAACTTCAACTTTGTAGTTTCGTATGAGTATTGAAGATACTATATAAGGAGATATTTTTGGGGTCAACATTTTATTCGATAGTACATTATTTTTATCTTGATAAATTTTAGCACTATTCATGTCTCCAAGTTCCATTATTTTAATTTCTACATGTGTTTAATTATGAATTCTGTGATACCCTTAGTGCTAAAATTTATCAAGATAAAAATAATGTATTACTATCGAATAAAATGTTGACCCCAAAAATATTTCCTTATATAGTATCTTCAATACTCATACGAAACTACAAAGTCGAAGTTTTCCCATACCATCGACTTTCTAATTAAATGACTTAGAGGGTAAATCTTCGTTTACTTCATTGTAATTTTTTAATATAAAAAACATCTTGTTCCAGCTCCAAACTAATTTTTGGCCATCTAAAAGAACGTCTTAGGAGTCTCTTTTATCCACTGGTTTACAGTTATCGTCCTTTTAATGAAATATACGGAGCATGTGCGTGCAACTCCATGCTATTTCTTCCGATCGCTCGGTTTGAAGATCTGTCGCATGGTTGTGGGAAAGAACGGGAATCCCAATGTGGGACAAATTACTGATTGGTAAAAGTGATTATTCAACACTAGTCAACGCCTTGATAGCCAATCGTCACAAGTCAATTCGTAAGCCCATGTGTATCACTTTTCTGAGACCTTACGATCGCGACTTCGCCCAAATGCTCTGTCTATTTGATTAGAAGATAGATAACTCTTATGTAGTGTGGAAAATAATTATTATATTAATAAAAACTAATCCCTTCAAAACTATTTGGCACCACCACGTCTCAGAGGGTTCGCCTTTTGATCTAGCAATCTGCAAATTGTAGGCTAAACAGGTTTCATTCCTGTCAGGTTTGGGTGTATTTCTATCTTCTGTGTCAGTAAAACATTCCTTTAAAAACCATTAAAATAATTGAGCATTTTGACGAGTTTAATGATATGATAAAATGTTTCAATAAATTTTTCAAGCTCATTTTCCTCTTGTATTTAAACTCTTCAAATGAATAAAATATTTTTTCATATACTCACTTTAACATAGTACTATCACAATATCAAGATTTTATTTTTAGTGTTTTTAATCGGTCAAAGTACTACGACGGTTATTATTTTTTTATTTATCCATTATATATTCCTAAATTTAAAATGCATTAGTTCATCGTAAAATACTCGATGCTACGCTTTCACAAGTACGTACTACTTCATTATACATTCCTATCTCTAAAAAGAAAGTCTCTATACCTCTCGTTATGATCCATGATTCATCATAATACTTGGTAAGAAAGGTAATATTTCGAGCAGAAATTATTGCTGACGAACATTTATCAAAAGCTGTTTCGCATTTTCATGAAAAGCTTTAACGGACGTAATCTACATATTCAATTACGGATAAGTATTCCATTATAAATTGCCATCTTATAATGCATTAAAGCTAATCTTTGCCTCTTCAAAATAAAATTCCCATTAATTCTTGATGAAAATATGAACTGATGAGCTTTAGAAAACGTCTATTTCTAGCCGTGAACCATATTTAATTTAAATTTTTGCGAAATAATTTTACGGTGGGGTCTTTGTTTAGCAAAAAGCTTTTAGCAAAAGAGATACGTGAGTTTTTTTCAAAACATTATACCTTGATAAAACATAAATCGGTTTCTTTGAAATGCTGCTTCAATAAAATAAACAATAAAATGAAACGAGTTCTGAATATTAACAATGAAATGTTCGTTTTTAATTTCTGGAAATAAGAAAACGAATAAAAGAACATAATTACTACACACGTGAATTGAATTCTATCTCAATAGGGTTTTACCCCTAAGTTATTTGCTAGTAGCCTTCGTAACTTATAGAACCTCAACATAGAGGGTGGGCATAATTAAAGTTCACAGTCTCATCAAAGGATTTGGTTTGAATGACTTCAAATTTTCCTTGAATCTCTTGAAGTAATGGAATTAGTTTGACAAAGAGGAAAATGCGCCGCTAGATGGCGCAGTGATACACTATGCTGTTGTCAAAATATGCAAATTGAATTTACTTTACTTGAGTACTTCACAAAGGTTTCCAATAATATAAACTATTGAACACGTTTCCAATTACACGTGAGAAATGACGATTGTAACACCGTAATAAAACTCCATTTGTTTCCCAAGCGGTACATTTTAAATTTTCGTTTCTTTCGCCAAATATATTATTATGCCACATTGGATCAAGAGTATTTTTGCAAATTTTGAAATTATTCTGACCAATAGTTCCAACGAAAGAGCCTTCCGAAAAGTGAACTTTAACTATGATCACCCAGCTTTAACTGATTATTTCAACGGCTTTCCAGTTGGGAAAGTTAAGTTCATGTAACGAATAAACAATCCACGCATAATAAATAAAAAGCTAAGAGTTTTAACGCCATACGTCTTACAAACATCTTAGTAAATACCTTCGTGATTGTTAATACCGAGTTTTTTTAGTTTGGGAATATCGTCAATAGCCCTGTATCAAAACTGATTAATTAAGAACTCAATCGGTTAGTATGAAATATTCAACCAATTAGGGTATTTACAATCTATGCCAATCCGTGCATATAAAAGAACGCACGTACTTGTTTCAGTAAACACATCAACACATAATAGCCCCTTAAGACCGAGTAATCTTGCCTCCTTTTCATTTTTATCCTCGCTTACTCTTCTGCTTTTTGCTTTTTCTTCCTCCCTCATTGTATTGTACACTGCTGGCCACCGTAAATGCAACACCCTGAAGGAAGCATGCAAATAATATGAAATTTACAACATGCATTAGCGGAGGTGAGATATGCAAATGATAAGAATTTCAGCGCAGACGCACATCACGCGCGCCTGTGGCGCCACTTCAAAGCGCTATTTAATGCTTGATTTCGACGATTTCAAGTACGGCAATTGTGTTTTTCTTGTGTTTTTTTCAAAAAAACGATCAATTATGCCTCGTAGAAAACAGCGATCATCTTTTGATCAAGTATCCGAGTTCGACAGAGGAAGGATAGTGGCCTACCGAGATTGTGAATTATGTTTCAGGGAAATCGGTAGTCGTGTTGGACGAAACCAAACAACTCTAATGCGGATATGTGATCGTTGGATGCAGGAGGGTACGACGGACCGACGTGTTCGATCGCATCCACCTCAGTGCACCACTTCACGTGATGACAGGCATATTGTGCGTATGGCAGTGACGGATCGCTCAGCCACATCACGAACCACAGCACAGCACATTCAGTCTGTACCGCATCATCCAGTGTCTGCGCGTACCATTCGACGCCGTTTACAGCAGAGTGGTCTGTCCGCAAGACGTCCATTGCTTCGTCTACCCTTGACGCAGAACCACAGACGTTTCCGCCGCCAATGGTGCGATGAAAGAAGGATGTGGACGGCAGAATGGAATGAAATTGTCTTTACTGACGAGTCACGCTTCTGTCTGCAACACCACGATGGTCGGATTCGAGTCTGGAGATACCGTGGAGAGAGGATGCTGAACAGCTGCGTTATGCACCGCCACACTGGTCCTGCACCGGGTATTATGGTATGGGGCGGTATTGGATATCACTCTCGCACTCCTCTAGTACGCATTGCCGGTACTTTAAACAGCCAGCGCTACATCTCCGAGGTGTTGGAGCCAGTTGTCCTTCCTTACCTTCAGGGCTTGCCCACAGCCATATTTCAACAGGATAATGCGCGACCACACGTGGCACGCATTGTCCAAGGGTTCTTCGTCAATCGCCAGATTGAATTGCTTCCCTGGCCAGCTCGCTCTCCGGATCTTTCGCCGATAGAAAACATGTGGTCCATGGTTGCTCAACGATTGACCCAGAATACATCCCCAGCTGCCACACCAGATCAACTTTGGCAACGTGTGGAAGCTGCTTGGTCTGCTGTACCCCAAGAACACATCCAAAGTCTCTTTGAATCAATGCCGAGGCGTGTGGCAGCGGTGATCTCCAACAATGGCGGCTACTCTGGCTACTGATTTTGGCAGGAACCACACTTCACAGAAGTCTATAAATTTAATCATTTGATACTTGGTCAACATGTTATCTACAAAATAAATTTTGTTGTGATATCTCTTGTCTTTCTTGGTGTTGCAATTTGGGTGGCCAGCAGTGTATATCTTGTGATTGGCGAAGATTGGCCATATATGGCCTTTGCACCATAAAACCCGAAAACAGCCAACCAACCCATAATACATGCTTACGGCTATGTCTGTTATCAAATGCCCTTGGCGTAGTGTGGCAGTCTGCAGAGCGGGGTGCCAGCTCAGGTGTTCACCTAGCCATGTGACCTTGGCTGAAGATTACGAAGTGTTGTCCTCGGATCTTTTGGGCCATGGTGGCTCGGTTGGAAGAGTAGCGAATTAGCAACCGGAAGGTTGCGAGTTAATCCCCAAAGAGCGTTGTTACAAGGGGAACTGGTGCAAGTTAAATCTGTCGTGGCTTCAAATGTCCTCATGTTGACGTGTTGTGGAAGTTTGGGGAGTGGGGTGCCAATTCATGTGAGACCTCGTCATCTGACTGTCGTTCAAAATTACGCGGTGTTGTCCTAGGTTCTTTCCCTTCGGGATTGATCTCGGACAGTCGCCATTAGCCCATTGTATTGCTCCAGTGCGACGTTCATTAAATACCCACCTGCCTCAGAGATTTTTCGACCTAAGAATTTTAGTTCAGAAATTCCGCCCACATATATCTAAATAGATTAGTTTTAAATACTCGGAATTTATGATTAAACAAGTTGAGCAGTTGAAATCATAATGCCCATGATATCCTTCTCTTGAAAAGGAGACAGTATCTAAGCGAGCTGTTATTGTTCATTTCAGGCGAGTTGACATTAGAGTCATATAGAGTTTTGGACGAGTCTACTGGTGGGTTTAAGAAACAGGGATATAATCAGGGATATAAACAGGGATAAATATCTCAGAATTGGCGTCTTAAGTGTAGTTTTTGGTTTTGCATTTATCTTTCGAAGCTGGAAGAAATTTCAGGGGCTACAATTCTTCGAAGAAAATAATCGACTTTTGTGTCATCATGAATGATTTTAATGATCATCATAAATGATTTGAGAGACCCTTTCTCTTAACCACCTTAGTGCAAATGGGCTTTTCTAATGTCAACTGCCTACCCACCAAAGCCATACCATATCTCTCCTTCAGGTTTTCAAGACTAAACACAAACTTAGTTTTACCCCTTCTGGTGGTTTTCTTCACAAAAGGTCATTAGAAAAACTTGATGGATGAGATATCTCGTTATTAAAAAATATCAGATCTTGATGTACGAGATATCTCGTTGTTAGAAGAAAACTGACCAGATCTCACTCTCGTCATTATAAAGAAATCGGCAATATCTCGATGATGAGATATCTCGTCATAAGCAAAATTGGCCAGATCTTGATGAACGAGATACCACTCGGAGGGTTAGGAATATTAAATATTTTGTTTGGAAATTTCGTAATTATTTGCTAAAGGGATCCATTTCCAACATTGCATTTAATGGAACACAGAGTTCATAGTGTTAAAGACAAATATTACATCTTTGAAACTCCGTAAATAGCACAGATTCAAATGGATTAGTTTTAACCCTCCTGGGGGTTGTCTTGACGAGGTATCTCGTCATTAGCAAAACTGACCAGATCTTGATGGACGATATTTCTCGGAATTAGAAGGAAACGGATAAGATCTCTTAATCTCATCATCATAAAAAAGTCGGAAGGCTGCAGATTGCGGAACGAATATATGCTTGTGAACCAATCAGAAGATCATCCTCCCTGGTGGATGTATCTGCGAGGTATCTCGTCATTAGCAAAACTGACCATATCTTGATGAACGAGATATGTTATTAGAAGAAAGGCCAGATCTTGATGTCGTCATCATAAAAAACCGGCAATTTCTTGATGACCAGATATTTTCTTAACAAAATTGGTCAGATCTTGCTAAGAAAAGCTATCTCGTTGAAACCACTTGGAAAGTTAAAGAAAATGCACGAATGCTAAACACGATTACCCAAGAACAATCAAAATTGCTCCAAAACCTCGTTTAACAATACTTTTTGAATCGGCATCTAAACGAACATTGTTACATCTCCTTCAGACTTTCAAGTCAACACAGCCTTAGTAGGGATAGTAAATATTTTATCTGGAAATTTCGTTATTATTCACACTAAAGTGATTTATTTCATCAATCCATCTGATATAACTCGAAATTCCCATAACGGATGAACAACCGAGGTCGTTCCTTCTCTGCATGACATTAACCACTTAACGCATTTACCCGTGTTTGACACGGGCGAAAGTTACCGGCAAATTTGCACATACCCGTGTCTCACACGGGCGCTCTTGTATATATATATATATATATATATATAGTGTATATATATATATTCATTTTCATATATCTATATATATATTTATTTGTATCTATCTATCTATCTATCTATCTATATATATATATATATATACCTATATATATATTCATTTTCTGTCAAAAAAAACTCGATCATTTTTTACCAGTTTTTCCGAAAAAAATTCGTGCTTTAAGTGGTTAAAGTATATTTACTTGCACAAACTTCTCAATTAAACCTTCTTGATTGTCAATACCAAATATTCCAGTTCGTACACCCAGCCAACAACTCGGAATCGAAATTAATTAGTTTTAAGTAACCACACACACGAGTTTGAAACATGATTGAACCGCGAACAATCAAAATTGCCCTCCAAAGTCCTCCTCCACAATACCCTTTATATCCGATACACATGAAAAGAACACTGTTACCTGTCCTTCATGAAACGGAACTGTGAACTATTCGTTCCTCCAAGGGACGACAGTTCCATAAGTTCCACCCTGATGGGCACCCCCCATCCGTTATTGACTTCTTTGACGTGTTGGTCGAATTCTCTCACCAACTTCCTCAGCCCGTCTATTGTGTTAGGCACGCCTTTCAGAGGCACGGTGGCGTAATAAGATATCTCCATGCTGGCTTTGTCCTGGAGGCGGCTTTGAAGGTTTTCCAGTTTGCCTGTAAATTAAAAAAAAGTTTTGAGTTCGCGTCCGCGGTCAATCAATGTGGAGTGTTCAACTATTGGTTGTGGTAACTAAAGTTCTGATTGTGGTATTGGATTGGGCGTGTCTGGAGATTCGACCCACTTGCTTCAGTAGGATCGGAGCTTTGAAAGCGTTCTTGAGTGGCACCTTTTACAAGGTCTAAATAAATAGAATATTTTACAGTGTGTTTTAAACTTCATTCAGTATAATTGAAATATAGTCTGGCTCCCCTCCCCACAAGAGGGCAGTTGGGTCACGTGATTTAGAACGAGTCTATTAGTTGAGTTATGGAATGGGTAGAAACGTAAACAAATTCCTTAATCAATTGGCGTCTTTAGTGCTGATTCTGGCACAGTTTATCGTTCGATTCCAAAGTTGTCGAGGGATGGTGATGTATGGATGAATCATATATAATCGTATAATATCACTGCACATATTCCTTTGACTCTGTATGGAAGTCCTTTTCCGAGACAACCTTTAACACCTATTCAGAAATTAACTGACTCAAGGTCGGCTGCCTTTTCGAGGGTGTTGCACTATAGTGGCTGATGTGAAGAAAGCGATGTTGTGTCTGCTGTCTATTTTCGTTGTTTCTATAGCTATTATTTAAAAACTGTGACTCTCGTTGTATTCATACAGGAGTTTGTAAACTTCTAGAAAGGGAAGAAGATAACACAAAATTAAACTTTTTTTATGTAAAGATGTTATGCCCAGTAGCGTGACCTGGCCACGTGGTACCACTAAGATGTAGAAATAAAGGACAGAAAGAATGTGAACATTTTTACTTCCACTAACTTTAAAGTTTAATCACTGAGACAGTTTAATCACATACATTTTTGCAAGTTAAACTTAGAGTGTTTGAGGTACCTTTTTGGCATTTCATGAAGTGTCCGTCATTTCAAACTGGTACCGAGGACCATTATCTTACATTGCACCAAGACCTGTCATATAACTTGGTAATGGAGCCCGTCATCTTACTTGGTACTTGACCCTTCATTTAACCTGGTAACGAAATTCGTCATCTAACCTGGCACCAGTAACCATTATCGAAATTGGTACTATAACCCGTCATCGAAGTTGATACAGGACTGTCATTTAACCTGATACCAGTACCCGTCATCTCACCTGGTACCAGAACCTGTCATCAAACTTGGTAACGTTGCTCTTAATTTAACCTGTTACGGTTACTCATCATCTAACCTGTGATCAGACCCGTCATCCAATTTAGTACCAGACCTGTCATCTAACCTGGAACCACTACCCTTCATCTAACCTAGTACCATGTCCATCTTCTAACCTGGTACCATGTCCATCTTCTAGCCTGGTATCCGGTCAGTTATCTAACCTGGTAAATTTGGTACAAGGCCCGCCATCTAACTTGGTACAAAGCCCGTCATCGAACTTGGTACCAGGGCTCTTCCTTGAACCTGGTTCAGGAACTCGTCGTCTTACTTGATACCAGACTTGTCATCTAACCTGGTACCAGAGCCCTTCATCGAACTTGATACGGGGACTCTTCATTTAACCTGGTACGGAAACTCGTTAACCAGATACTGGGGATCAGTTTGCAGATGTGGATGCCAAATTGATTGTTATAAATTCATTAATGTAAGTGTTTTGAATGTTTATGACAGTTATCCGCCAATCATGATATCACGTCCATTGATGACAATCTCAATAAGAATCATCAGGCTGTTAATCATCCTTATTAAATTCTAATTAGTCTATTCAATCTTTGATGCACCTCTATCTCTATCCTCTTTCAAAACACCACAACAAATTAAATTAATTCTCCATGTGATTTCAATGAGATATCTCGTCCATGAAGATCTGGTCAATTTTGGTAATGGCGATATACGTCGTCGAGACAACCACCATGAGGATTAATGGTTGTAAGGCAAGATAGAGCCAGACGAAATTTGTGTTTAAAGTAAACTAATTTTGTAGTTCTAAGCAGTTTGGAGAATTTCACAGAAAACTTTTTTTCTTGCTCTGGAACCATTTGAACATTTAATCAAAATTTCGCATTGCTTTTTCCTCAAAGTACTGAAAATAGAACATTCATTACTTGTTACGACCTCTAAAATGCAATTATTTCGTATTCAAAAGTATTTAGTTTCCAATTCCTGAAAGTTGGAAGAAATAAATCAATACATCATAGAATGTCAAAATGATGTTTTAAAACTGTAGCATTAGAATGTTACGGCCAATTTCCTATAGAAATATATTTATTGAAGTCACTAGTTATTTATCATTTGTACAGCATGTATACTTTTTGAAATATGAGCGGAATGTTCATTGCAAAATCGTTACAGTAAATGCAGATAATTGTTTTCCAATCCCACTCTTCAGACGAATGATTTTGAAGTTTTTACACACAGATACTTTTGAAGTTGAATTCTTAATTTAAGTAAAGCATCAGAAAAGTATAAGTAAGAATCAACTAAATGATAGATAGTGAAATATTTGTTTTGGACAAGGAAATTTTCACGAGTATAAATTATAAATTTCTTTTAGATTCGTCAATAAAAGTAGTAGGGTGAAGTGTGGGGGCAAGTGCAAGTTCCGGGGTATGTACGTCTCCTGGATGTAAAATGCGTCTTTGATTAACCTTCCAAGTGGTTTCGACGACATATCTCGTCCAACATAGGACCAATTCTGCTAATGACGAGATATCTCGTCCAACAAAATTTCACTAGTTCTGCTAATGACGAGATATCTCGTTATCAAGATACTGTCGCTTTTTTGAGGATGACAAGACCAATACCTGATCAGTTTTCTTCTAATGACGAGCTATCTCGTCCATCAAGTTCTACTCAGCTTTGCTAATGACGATATATCTCGTCTAGATAACCATCAGGAGGGTTGAAATTTTGCTTTTATCCTACCCAATTGACTTGCCTTTCAATAATCCGATGCCTCGTAGTGGAGCATGACTGACAAGTCATGAAACTAAATTCGTGACTTGGAGATTGATCTTGGACCGTCGTCAATAACCAGTGGTGTTGCTCCAGTCCAACGTTAATTGAAATACCTACCTAAATTCATGAACAGATAGAGATGTGCAATCGACATCACCATGAACAGGGCAAACCATAAGGTGCTCGCTGTTAATATTTACGTTTTCTCCTAAGTGGAGAAATAGAAGTGTCAGACACAGTCCACCACGATGCAAATGAGACTAAAGGTAATCATGTCGAAGTTTGGACTCAGGTAGAGCCGATCACTCCTGGGAGGTCACGAGAGGTTCTGTTACGTTTATCAATTAGGCAGGACCATCTCTTCCCTGTAGAAACAATGTAATCCTTTCCAGAACTTTTACTTTAGTAGTTGTTAAGTATTTCGAAAAAGGATTGTGATTAAAGCAGGTAGGTAAGTAGGTAATTTAATTAACTTTGCACTATGTTACATTGTATTGTCTTAGATGTCGTAATTTGGAGGGAGACTGTTGCTCCTTTTTCGATCGGGGTCCTCTGCATAAGCTCCGAACACGTCGCTTTTAAAACTCCGCGACGGATGATGCATAATGAACAAAAGCAGGCGGCATAACGGACGAAGGAAAGTGCAGTCTCTATTAGTCACAAGGACCGAAGAATCCGGGGGTATAGGACTGACAGCTTCTGTGCCTGCAGGACTTAGCTGGGCATAAAGGAGTGACCTTCTCGTCTTTTGTGACCCTACCATAAACACTCCAGACGTGCTTCGTCCATTCCACCTAGTGTCACCCCCTCGCCACGGTGAGGCAGAAAGCAGGACTTAAAGGGGTGAAATTTACGTTTAGTGTAGCATTGGTTTTACCCCACAATAATAATAATGACCAAATAACCCTATTTATTGGTTGAAAGGTAGGTAGATATTTTAATTAACGTCGCACTAGAACAAAACATCGGGCTATTGTCGACGGTCCGGGGTCAAACTCGAAGGGAAAGATCCGAGGACGACACCACCTAATTTTTAACCACGGTCAGATGACGAGGCCACACCTGAGCTGGCACCCCACTTTCCAAACTTCCACACCACGTCAATTTGAGGACATTAGAGGCCACGACGGATTTAACGTGAACCAGCCCCTTTTGTACACAACGATCTGTGTTTGGATTTGAACTCGCAACCCAAATTGCTAATTCGTTACTCTTCCAACCAGGCTACCGCGGCCCGTGATTAAAGCATTAGCTGTCACCTGCTGGGAATACACCAAAGATTCCCATAGATTAGTTTCACCACTAGATGGTGGTGGCTAATGTACTTTAAATCTGTCGTGGCCTCATGTCCTCACTGTTCCCAGAGATGAAAGGACTGCGGCTGACTTGCTTGGAACTATCTATCAGAACATAAGCAAGTTGGCTTTTACTGAAGAAGACAAGGAAATTGAGAGAAGATCTAGGAACCTCAGCCATGGTTGTTGCAGTTCAGTCTCGGACAATCCTAGTTTTAGAAAGGACTTCTCTATGCAGGAGCTGGAGGCGGCAATGCGGGATCTCTACTTGACTAAATCTCCTGGGCCTGATGGCATTCATGGTCAGATGGTCAAATAACCTGTCACGCCTAGAAGACTGATGTTTCTGGATATCATTATCGATCTTAGAGTCTGGGGAGACTACCGTGCGAGTGAGAAGAGGCCATAAACATTCTTCTTGGAAAACCAAACCAAGAGGCTTGCTCTTCTGAGAGTTATGGGCCCATTGCATTGACATGTGTTCCGTGTAAAATTGTGGAAAAAATTATTTGGGGACGATTTTATTTCTACTTTGATTCCCATGACCTCTTGCTGAGGGAACAGTATAGTTTTATAAGAGATCACAGTACTAGATCAGGTTCTCTATCTCGGTCAGAGGATTAGGGATCCCCAAAACCTAAGACCTACCAATCATACTGTGGCTTCCTTTCTGGATTGATCTACAGCTTTTAACAAGGCCTAGAAACAAATTAATCGTCACACTTTAAGAAATTTTCAAAATCAAAGGAAAAGCCTTGTCATATATCTCTGATTTCCTGAGGGACAAACTGATCAAATTGAAGTTCAATACTCCTCAGTCAAGCAGTTTCAATATGAGTCAAGGTGTCCCCCAGCGTTCAGTGTTGAGCCCTACCCTTTTTCATTGTACATGGCGGGTATTGAGGGGTTATCTCAAAGAAGAGTGAGGTCGGTCTGCTTGCAAACGATATTGCCCTTTATAACTCTGGCTCAGATGTGAATAAAATTGAGTCAAATATTAATTTTACCCTTGTAGACGTGTGGAAATTCGCAAAAGACCGCAGATTAACATTTAATCCTTTTATAAATCCACGGTCTTTTTTACTACAAACGGTTGTATAATTATCAACCCAGTGGCTTTATGAATGATCTGCCTCTCCTGTTCGAGAGTCACCCTAAGTGCTTGTGTTATATTTTAGATCCAGAATTTACCATTAATAGACATGTGGATGGTTTGGTGTTATAGAGCAGAAGACTCAACATCCCTAAGTATATCTCGGAACGAGACTGGGGTGCTGAAGCAACTGCTATAAGAGCTGCTACAGCACGTCTCATCCTACTCAAGCACGTCTCATCCTTCTGTGAGGTGCACCTACAGTGGTGCTTTACACGTGGACCTCAGGGGAAATGAAGTAGCGGATGATTTCGCGAAGGAGGGTATCGATGAACCATTGTCCGATACCCACTCATTGACGTTTCTTGAGCTGTACTCTATTAGAAAAATTTTGATAAGAAGGCGTGGATCGTTACTCCGGTACACTCTTGGTATCGTGGTGAACAACCCGGAAGATCACTTGCTCTCGATTGCGACAGACATATACACACAACGCTCTCTCGCATTTTCAGTGGCCATCTGAGGTGTCTCATATTTGGCTGTGGTCTCAAAATTCATTATGTTTGCCTTGAATACCAGTTTGACCAGGCCTCCCCAGCACATATTCTAGAGTGCCTGTGGATGTCCAGAGATGACCTGTTTTCTAAACTGCTTTTGGTCTATGACTTTACATGGCTGAATGGACTTGTGGTTTTGGTCTAGCTGGAGCTAGACGTGCAGATTAGCAACAACAACGTAAATCTCGTGACACTCAGTGTTAAATATGCTCAATTATTAAAGACGTAATAATGAGGGTAAGTCTTAAGTTTTCTTCTGTGTAACTGTAGATTAGTGTGAACTAATTTAAAAGAAAATACCAAATTCTGTCATGTTGAATTGAAAAGGATGCATCAAAAGTAGGGCATCCTGCTACATTGGTGTTCAAAATTAAGAGAAGTTGTATATTTTGTCAAATTTCTCGAAAAGTACTGCACGAAAGGTAAAACTAATGCTTCCAAACAAAGATGACAAATCTTTAGTGTCGAATACGCAAGCGTACACGTGAGTGTGGGCGGTGCATTTAGAGGAACAGGCTTTTTAAGCGCGCATGACAATGTCCGCGCTTCGTTCACTCGCACACCTCGGCGAATTTCGTGGTGTTTTATTTGTAACATTCGGTGAAAATCAAAAGCAAGCAGTTAAAATGAGTAACTACCAACGTTTTGATTATGGAATGAGGTGGCGAATCGTCGGGAGACTGGAAGCAGGGCAGTCTCAAGTGCAGATTGCTAGAGACTTGAATGTAACGACCAGTGTCGTGTCCAATTTATGGAAACAATTTAAGGATACCGGTCGTGTCCAATTTATGGAAACAATTTAAGGATACCGGATCCGTAGAGAGAAAGCCTGGGCAAGGTCGATCAAGAGCCACTACGGCCAATGAAGATCGATATTTGTCCATTACAGCGAGGCATAACAGGAGTGCAACAGTTTCTCAGCTCTCTCGTGACCTTCATGTGGCCACAGGAAACCGAGTTTCAAGGGTAACTAATTCCAGAAGGCTACATGAGAGAGGTCTGTTTTTTGTGCTACCTGCAATTTGTGACCTGCTTACTTCTGCGCACAGGAGAGGCCATTTAGCATGGTGTAGAGAACATCGACTTTGGACCAGGGATCAGTGAGGGACCGTTCTATTCACTGATGAGTCCAGACTCAGCATAACCACTAATTCTCGGCATACGTTCATCTATAAACCAGATCTAGTTCAGAACCAGAGTTCATCTGGAGAGAACCAGATGAGACCAGGGACCCGCTACCTGTCTTCCAACAACTGAGAAAAACCACTATGGCAGCGGAGGTTTGATGGTCTGGGCAGGCATCATGTTGGATGGGCGCACAGGCCTCCATGTCTTTGACAGATGCTCTGAGGTATAGGGATGATATCTTGGAGCTCTACATTCGCTTTTTTTAGGGGTGCAGTTGGTCCTGATTTCCTTTTTATGGACGACAACGCTCGTCCACATGGGGCTCATCTAGTTGAGATTATCTGGAAAGTGAAGATATTCCACGGATGGATTGGCCAGTCAGATCTTCAGACCTAAACCCTATAGAGCATATTTGGAACTCTCTTGGGAGGGCAATTGCAACTAGTCTTCCCCTCCCAGGCCCTTCCAGGACCTGAAAATAGCGTTGCTGGAGGAGTGGAACCGACTGACACAGAGATTCATAAACTGCCTCATTTCCAGTATAAATTCACGTTGTGAGAATTGCATAACTGTGTAAAAGGGGACCATACTCCTATTAATCCATTATTTTGTGTCGATATTGTAACCTCTGTGTTAGACCGTCCTGAGTCTTACTAACGATCATGAGTGTATACCATAACAATTGTATGCTTTTATTGTATTTTTTCAACCTACATACATAACTAATTTCATTAAAGTATGTCCAGTAGTTCTGGTGATAATCTCCCAAAAGTGAAAATTCTCTTAAGTTTGAACACCAGCGTATACAAAAGGCAAACTTGTGACGACGTAGACTTCTTTTCTTGGCACTATCATTGGTCTAAATTATAATTAAATAATTTAGACCAATAATAATAATTAATACCTTTAAGGGGAGAAATTGTTTGCGCGCAATAAGTAAATAATAATTTTTATAATAAAATACAAAGCGTGAGAACGATATATATTAATACAGAAAACTTAGTGAGGTAACGCGCCTGCGATAGTATAATTGAATTGTTAATAAGTATTTAATTTTCTATATCTGGCAACGCCAGTGATATGTTTAATTTTTGTCTTCGATTTAGAATTATTAATTAAAATGTAATTTTGATGTATGAATTTAATTTAATTGTTGTTCTCTATTATGAGTTTTAGCGAAATTATTGCTGAGACAGATGTTATACTGTTATGAGATTTATTAATTGGTTTACTATTCTGAGTATTTTGAGTTCATATTCGTAATCAGTGAAGAATATAATAGGTGCGATTACTCTGCAAAAGATAATAGCAAGCACTTGAATGGCAATAAGTGATTTCTGTAGAACGTTGTAATCTTATTTCAACGTCCTTTACAGCGAGTATTAAAATATAAATACAATAACATAAATCTTGTATACAGGTATTACTTCTTAAGAAAATCTGAGAAATGAGAACAGACGATATTAAATTGATTTCTGCAGAACCGTTTTAAATTTAATTTCGAAGAAGCACATCTACAATGACTCCAAACCGACATGAAATTAATTCAACATCACACTTGATTGGAAAATCAAAGATGATGTATGCGCATACACATTAACCGGAGCACAGCATTGTGTTTCAGTTAAGCCAAATCAATGGCACTAGAAATGTATGTAATTGAGAAAATTCTACCCATCGAATCTTTCAAAGGTAAAATGAATCTGATTCAATTCTCCCCCCCCGTCTCGATTGTATAATCATTCATGATTAATCCTATCTCGGATATAATTGAATTCAACGTCAATGAGGGGATGCGATTGTGTTGTGTATGCCCTGAATGTATAAACGGCGTATGCGAAATTGGGTATTAAAATAACAATGTACTATTGACTTCTGTGTATGATTTCTAAATACACGCAATTATGCTTTCTATATGATTGCAGTTGAGTCTAGTGTTGTCTTTTGTTCCATGAAATTTTAATCCTTTCAGATGTTGGATATTGCGTTTGAGGTGATAGCTCACTGTATAATATGGCACCTCAAATTGAAGATATAGTTCTGCAACTTGAAATGACAATTCAGGTGATATAGCACACTTCTAATGACTATACAGGTTATATCGCACTTTTAATGACAATACAGGTGATGTATCGTATTTTTAACGACAATATGGATGATATATCGCACTTGTAATGAGAATGCATGTGATATATCACACTTTAATGATAATATGGGTGGTATATCGCACTTGTAATGACAATACGGGAGTTATATCACAATTTTAGCGGAAATACGAATGATATATCACACGCGTACCGGCAATACAGGCGATATATCACGCATTTAATGACAATACGGGGGTTATATCACAATTTAGCGGAAATACGGATGGTATATCACACGCGTACCAACAATACAGGTGATATATCGCACATTTAACAACAATACGGGTGATATATCACATTTGTAATGACAATACTGGTGTTATATCACGCTTTTAACAGCAATACAGACGATATATCACACTTGTAACGACAACACAGGTGATATATCTCACTTGTAATGCCAATACACTTGATATATCGCGCTTGTAATGGACACGAAAATGCAGTATGTCCAGGATAATTTGAAGAAATTGCGTATTAAAAAAAGGCACACATTGCACCGAATTTACGCGTTTTTATTACTAAAGTTAAATGCCCTCCCCTAATGACACCAAGAGGTTAAAGACGCCACTCTTAACCCTCCTGGCGGTTGTCTCGTCATTAGCAAAAGTGACCAGATCTTGATGGACGAGATATCTCGTCATGAAAAGAAAACTGACAAGATCTTGATCCCGTCATCATAAAAAAATCGGCAATATCTTGTTGACGAGGTATCACGTCATTAGAACAATTGGTCATATTACGATGAACGAGATATCTCATCGAAATCACTTGGAGGATCAAAAAACTGGTACATTGAGGGTGCTTCGTTGCGAGTTCGAATCTCTTATGTGTCTCGAAGTCGGGTTTACAGCTTGAAGTTTCTTAGTTTCTTCAAGACGATACGTTAAAGGGGGAAATCTTCCGCAAAGTTATCCAGGAAGGCATGTCTTCCCCAGTTCACGAAGGGTGCGATATGGCAACACCTTCCATCATGCCCCGGGTTACACTGATACTGCAGCGTTCTCGCCAACGGATGCTTGAAGGACGATACGCCATAAGCTGTCCTTGAAGAGAAACAAAAACCTAAACTCAAAATCAATGGTGATTTTTGAAAACAGAAATTCCTATTATTGATATCATCCATATTATCTATATTGCAAGTCATCCATACTTGAGATTCCAAAGCTTTTTTAAGTAATTCAGTTTTAACCCTCATGATGGTTTATCTTTGCGTCGTAAACTAACCTGTAGTGGCCAGCCTGTGATGCAAAAACATGTTCCAAACTGTCACCAGTTCTGGCAAGGAACAATTTGTTTTGCCTACTTGAATCATTCCTCTTGGAAAAGGAGGAAAGTCTCGTCTTAACGAGATATCTCGTCTCTGAACTGACCAGATCTTGATAGACAATATATCTTGTTATCAGCGAAATTGACCAGATCTTCGACTAGGTACCTCGTCGAAACCCCTTGTAGGTTTAAGGTAACTACTCGAAACAAGTGACCCTTGAATTACTTATTATTAAGAATGAGATTGAGATCTACACAAAAGTTGAGCTCACAAATTGATAATTCATGAGGTACAAGTAAAAATGAGCGATATAAAGATAATTACTGTATTTCCCATGTCCATTGCTTCATTTGTGCTATAGATTAGTGGTTTCCAAACATTATGCACCTCCAACACCCTTTTTAACAAACAGTAATTGTCACATCCTCTAATTTTCATAAGAGCTAACTCCTTAAATAATTTTCTGAGATCATGATTTATTTAACCTTCCAAAGTGGCGATGAAGGGCTGCGATAGCCTAGTTGGAAGAATAACGGATTAGCAACCATAGGGTTATGAGTTCGAAACTCGGTCCAACCAAAGACCGTCATGGCTTTTGCACGTTAAATCCTGTTGTAGCCTCAAATGCCCTCGCGTTCGCGTGGTGTTGAAGTTTGAAAAGTGGGGTGCCAGCTCAGGTGTTGACCTCGTCATCTGACCATGGCTCAAAATTAAGAGGAATTGTCCAGGATCCCGGACCATCGTTAATATTTCGCTGTGTTGCTCCAGTGCGACGTTAATTAACTACCTACCTACCAAGTAGTTTTGACAAGATATCTCGTCAATATAGATCTGACCAATTTTCTTAATGACGAGATAACTCGTCATCAGGATATTGCCGAGTTTCTTATAATGAGGAAATAAAGATATGGTTAGTTTTTCTATGGACGAGATATCTCGTCGAGACAACCACCAAGGAGGTTAAGAAAACCCCTATAAAATAGTTTTCGAATGTTTAGTCCAATCTTGTTCTTAAATATAAAATAAATCTGTAGTCCTACACTTCATAAAGGACGCTTTGTCCTAATATTTAACTATTTGGGGTAAACTCAATACTATTTTTTGCAAACTAAAATTAAAAACGGTAAAATGATGTAACGAAAATTTTCCTTAAATTTCACAAACTGTGCCGTAAATATAATTTTAATGGAGATTAAAATCTGATTCTGGCAAAATAATCAATTTATTATTGACATGTTGAAGTCTGTGGTAAAATATACAAGCCAGATATGTTTTAAACTTAAAATTAATTTCCTTAGAGAAAAAATGTCAGTTGATGCAAAATTTCCTTTAATCTTGAGCATTTTCAATATGTGTTATACCCATCAAAACAATGTTTCAAATCAGCCTACTTCGAACCTACCTTGTCTTTAGATAGAAATGATAATTGAGATTTATTGAACTTGTATTACTTTACCAATTTCCGATGTTAATGGAGAACACTTGTTTCATAATAGCAGACTAATATCCGTCATATCTCAAATATATACCATCGTTAAGGTCCAATAAGAAGAATTACAGATCTTGGTTAACAGCCAAAACACTTTTGGTTTAACAGATGTTCGTATTTCACATTAAGTATTCCATCGTCATCGCAATAAACGAACTCTAATAAATTCCTTATAAATTTAATCTATGCTTTTTCTCTGATAATTCTGTTTTTAAGGCAGTGACCTTTGATGAAACTGAAATAAAGTAATTCATACTAATTTTTGAGAAAAGGATTTTCCATTTTGTTTTCAAAACATGACATGATTAAAGTATCTAAATAACTATTTACATTATTATAAATCTGCGTATTGTTTGCCACTTTGCACATTTTTTGGAAACCGATCGAAAACCTTATTGTTTAACTTATTTAAAATTAAAACTCAATTCAATTTGCTACAATAAGTTACAAAAATGCTGTATAAGAAAACGCATGGCATTGGTGCACCTATTAAAAAGTAAAGAAATATAAAGGTGGCACGCATCAATTTCTTCCATTATAAAACGCATTAGTAAAATTGCTACTATCTTCAATCATCATTTTCATTCTTATTTTAGCAAACTAACACAGTCATCACGCAATATTAATAGTGCGATGAATTTCAACTACTTACCAACTACCAACATCAAGCAATGCAAATACAAATTTCTTTCCAATTGAAAAATAAACCTCTAACCTTCCTAGTGGTCGTCTTGTAAAGGTTTCTCGTCATTAGCAAAACTGACCAAAATTTGATAGACAGAATATCTCGTCATTAGAAGAAAAGTGACAAAATCGTGATTTCGTCATCATCAAGAACTCGGCATTACCTTGATGACGAGATATATCTTTATTAGAGAAATTGATTAGATCTTGATGGACGAGATATCTCGTCGAAACCACTTGGAGGGTTGACTCTTCAAGGCAGAGGTTCTCAAACTTTTCGGTCTAAGCACATCTTGATCTAACCAATTTTTTTTTAACTATTTCGTCATCAAGGTATTGCCGATTTTTTTATGCCGACGAGATCATTTCAGTTTATGACGGTGGTGAAATCGAGGGTCGGTTTTCTTCTTATGACGAGATATCTCGTCCATCAAGATCTGATCAGTTTGTGTAATGACGAGATACCTCGTCGACACAACCACCAGGAGGGTTAACATTATTATTCAAGACTTACCATCAGCCACGAGACTCATTGCATCTCCACCATTGAAGTCCATCTGAACCTCAGCGTTGATCGCATTAAAGTCAGTATCCTTATTAGCCTTGAATCTGAGTGAAGCCAGAAGTTCTCCGCCGTATGTAATACTTCTTACAAAATGAGTCCCCAGATCATTTCGGTTCTTCATGGTCCAATCTGGGAATGGATCGATTTCAGGTGGAAGAGCAACAGTTACCTGTAAGAGAGCTTTTCAATGTAAAGAATACCTAATAACGCCAGAACTCTCCAATGATACGGAAACTATACACAGGGCAAAATGTCTATCACAACCAACTATTAACCTTAAAATGAAATAGACGGAACATGTGTCAGCTGTTTCATGTTATTTCTTCCAATTTCTCGGTTTGGAGATCTGATATTTGGTTGTGGGTAAAAGCATGAATCCTAAATTATTGATTGGTTAGAGGAATTATCCACAGTGATCAAAACACTAGTCTGCGCTTCCATAGCCAATCGGATAAGTCGATTTGTGATTTACCCGTCAGAGATCTTAAGACAGCGACTCCACCGACACGATCCGTCTATTTCATTAGAAGGTCGATGCAACCAACAGAGACAAGACAGAGCATCAGTCTATCTCTGCATGCTAAATGAGAGAGTGCTACAAGAGCTACCCAGCATTGGAGGGGCCTCTTCCACCTTTACGATAAGTATAGGCTACAATAAGTATGTGCTATGATAAGCATGAACTAAGATAGTATGGGCTATGATAAATATGGGATACAATAAGTGTGAAAAAGTACGGACTACGATAAGTATATATAAGTTGACGATATAAGTGGGCTGATGGACAATCATCCTTTAGATGACCATGATACTAATTTGAAGGTGGTATCGCATGTGAAATGTGTCACTTAACCTGGTGGTTGTCCGACGAGTTATCTTGTCTTTAACAAAACTGACCAGATCTTGATGGAACGGGTTTATCTCGTCATTAGATTAATGTTGACCAGATCTTGACGTGGTCAACATGAAAACCGGCAATCTAGATGCAATCTGGATGACGAGATATCTCGTCATTATCAAAATTGGCCAGATCCTGATGGACGAGATATCACGTCATTAGAAGAAAATTGACCATATCTTGACCTCGTCATCATCAAATAATCGGCAATAACTTTATGACGAGATATCTCGTCATTAGCAAAATTGGCCAGATTTTGATGGACGAGATATCTCGTCGAAACCACTTGGAAGTTTAACGAAGTGGTACAGTCTGTCTATCATGAGAACTGTTCCCGCCACGGAGTCTATGACTTTCTGTGGCAGGTAAAATGGACTTGATCCTATTTACCATTAGGAATGAATTTTATGGGGAATAATTTCAATTTCTTTTTAGTAATTTGTTTTTTATAACTTTTAATTTCCAATAAGTCATTAGATTTAGATATGTAAATTAACAAATTAACAATTTTACTTATTAAATTAGAAAAAGGTACCTTCTAAGAGTGTTTATGACAGAGATTGAAGTTCACATGGAAAAATCTAATCCAGTGAAGCAAATTCGAAGCTATTCTCAAAGCTGTCTCAGATTCATTGGGATGTGATTTTAGTCAGTTTTCTTTATCGGTCCTTAGATCTATCTCGATATTTGATGAACACGATTCGAAATTTAGTGTACACTTGATTCGGCTTTGGGGAGAAAAACGTGCTTTTAAATCCAATTTCAGCCTCAAGTCCCCTGAGCCCCACCCTTCCTAAGTCACACTTTTAAACAGTAGCAGTTCGAAGTACTTATTTTGGTGTCGCCATCTGTTGAGTAATAGAGAAAACATACGTTTTAAATTGAATTGAGGAAGAAATCTGCTAAATTCAATTTCAGGTTTATGGTGACTTTTATTAACCAAGAATAATGTGCGAATAAAACCTTTTTGGAATTAAATTCATAAAAATGTACAAACTGCATACGGGGAACTTGTAGGAGTATATGCATTTCAAATTCATACTTTATCTAAAAATTAATTGGCTAATTCTTGTCATTTTTAAATGAACTCTATTTTTGAATTCTTGAAAACAGAATCTGAATTGTTAATCTTATAAGACCCTATTCGAAATCAGAAAAAGAGTTCGAATCGTTTCGATACTGAAAAATATATAATTCATTTGCAAGTGTCTGAATATTTATAAAAATACTAAACTGAAATGAAATGTGTACTATTTATGCACCAAAACCCTTCCAATTAGTAAAGTAAAGTTTTTAAAAATAATACTTAACATTTTGTAATTATATACTCGAAATATGTAAAAGTATTAATTCAAAATTTTTCACAGATATATGATAATTCATGTAGAAATGAAATAATTTTGTTTGATATCATTATAAGTAAGAAAGTATTCTCTTATTAGAAAATTATGGTAAACCGAATTTGATTGTTTGGTAATTTTGTATGCATAACTCCTTATGATATATTCAACAGAAACAATACGTACGGTTTTTATTATTTTTCTAATTATAACTTTATTTCTATAAAATAAAGTGTTATAAAAACAATAACCTCTACATCCATTCTGAATCACAATGCTACTAATGCAAAATCACATGGTTAGCAGAGCGATACCTAGAAACAATATCATCAAAGGATCTCTATAGTTATAATTTGCATTCACATACATCCAATGCATTACGAAAAACCGAAACATTAACATATTATTCAATGGATTAAGTACATACCGTTGTGAACTTGAGCCTTGTCAAAATCTCAATAATCCGACCCATCTTAGATGTATCTTTAAGATAAGTTCCTGCTCCTTTGAAGTCCAACTTTCCTGCCTTCACTTTCAGTGCCAAATCTGCAGATACTTCCAATAGATTTCGCACCTCCTCCGCTGAATCTGTGGTTTGATATCGGGACACACTTTCCGGTTCTTCGAGTTTCTATTCAAAGAAATATACCTGTTGATTTTAAATATATAAACCACTACTAGAATTGGGTTGCAACTCAAAACAACACTCAAATACTCCAGGTGGCATATCTGAAACAATTCTACATCATGTATATAACGAAATCCCGAAACATTTAGCTTTAACACACTCTATAATGAAACTACAAAGTACTTTTCTTCAATATTCTATAATGAAATCCCGAAACAATTTTCTTAACAATCTATAATGGAATCCCGGAACACTTTTTTAATTATCTATAATGAAATCCTGAAATACGTTTCTTTAATACGCTTTAATGAAATCCCGAAATATTTTTTCTTTAGTACGCTTTAATGAAATCCCGAAACATTTTTCTTTTATATTGTGTAATATAATCCCGAAACACTTTTATTAATAATCTATAAAAGAATCTCTGAACACTTTTATTAACTCTACTGAAATCATAAAATACATTTCTTTAATACGTTGTAATGAAATCCCGAAACACTTTTCTTTAATATTCTATAATGAAATCCCGAAAAACTTTTCTTTCACTCCCACGATAATTTGCTGAACGATTCTTCGAGGGCCACATTTAATTTTACGTAACCAGGAACCATTCATAAATGTGTTGGATAGTATAGACACTTTTACGAGTTGCTGACTTAAGGTACTCGGACAGGTATAAAATGTATTTGTATATGGCTGTCTGGGCAAAACGGGTCAAGCGTAAGGGAAGATAGATATTAGTTTTGTGGATTCTATTTGTTTTTGAACACTCCATGGCTAACTAAAATAAAGTTGAGCAACTCTTCGAGGACCACATTTGATTTTGTGTAATCAAGAACCATTCATAAATGATGTGGATAGTAGACACGTCTATGAATTGCCGACATAAGGTATTCAGATACTGGCATAAAAGGTATTTATGAATGGCTGTCTTGGAAAAACGGAATCAATCGTAAGGGAGGTTAGATATTACAGTTTTGTGGATGCATATGATTTTGAACAATCTACGGCCAACTAAAATAAAATTGAACAATTTTCCGAAGATCACATTTGATTTTGTGTAATCAAGAACCATTCATAAATGTGGTGGATAGCAGAGCTCTTCTATGAATTGCTGACTTAAGATACTCAAATATTGGTATAAAAATTATTTGTATATGGCCATCTGCGCAGCACGGGATTATTCGTAAGGGAGGATAGATGTAGTTTTGTGGATGATATTTGATTTTCAACAATCCATCATTAACTAAAATAAATAGAAAGATAATTTTTCAAGGGGCACGTTTGATTTTCTGTAACCAAGAACCATTCATAAATGTGGTGGATAGTACAGTCTACAAGTTGCCGATTTAAGGCACTCGAATATTAGTGTAAAAGGTATTTTTTATGGCTGTTTGTGCAAAACGGGTCATTCGTAAGGAAGGGTGGATATTAGATGGGTTGATGCTATTTGATTTTGAATAATCTATGGCTAACTAAAATAAATTGAAAAACAATTTTTCGAAGGGTACGTTTGATTTTATTTAACCAAGAATCATTCTTAAATGGGGTGAATAGGAGAGAAACTTCTACTAGGTGCTGACTTAAAGTTTTATGGAGGCTATTTGATTTTGAACAACCCGCCATTAACTAATAGGAAATTGCAAAATATAAATCTTCGAGGGTCATTAAAGACACACATTTACATTGCTTGTTGAATTTCTTTAATTCACGGCACACATCGATGTAATCAAACTTTATTTTGGAATCCCATTCGGGATTTACAGGTTTCACAGAGGTGATATTAGCCGACCAATTAGTGGTCGTACTTGTCGCAAAAGTGACGTGTTGAATAATAGCCTAAGCTGATAAAGCTTAGGGGAAATTAAAAGCTTCAGCAGGGACCCTTTGCTAAGCTAAAATAAGTGTAAATATCTGATCCGAGGTTTTATAAGAATGAGTACTTTTTTACTCAAATGTGTTTAGTATGGTGTTCGCAGTAAGATTGAGTAATAACCATTACTACTACAAGTATAAATAAAATTGTTACCTCTGGTGCAAAGCCATATAGGAGGATAAAAACGTAATGAAAATTTATATCACACATCGATAGATGATGCTATATGTAAGATATCAGACCATAAACTAGTGAAAATATCTTTAATTTAGTCAAATAATTTTTAACCCTCGTGGTGGTTGTCTCGACGAAGAATCGTCAAACTGACAAAACTAACCAGATCTTGATGGACGAGACATCTGATCGTTAGAAGAAAACTGAATATTTCTTGAACTCTTCATCATAGTAATTCAGTAATATTTTTATGACGAATTATCTCGTCATTAAAAAAATTGCTCAGATCTTGGTGGACAAGATATCTCGTCGAAACCACTTGGAGGTTTAATGTACACCTGACAGTGTAGACACATGGATGGAAGGCACGTCGATCAGTGTCCTTTCCTGAAATTTATTTTGAAAATATTTCCTTCTCACCATTTATTAGAGGCAAAAATTTTTTTACCAATTCAGTTTAGTAGAGCTGCTTTAAAATCAAGAAACCATTGTGCTTGTAATTCTAAGGAAACAGTTTTACTGTTCGCAAAACAAAAATTAATCGGGGGACAATTGAAAAAGAGTGATATAGGAGAGGTTACTGTATTATAAGTAAAAAGAAGAGGTAGCATGAGAAATATGATAAAAACTTGAGCAAAATTAAACCACTTACCCTTCTGAAACCCTTACTTAACACTTACCCTTCGACTTACTTTGGCTGAGGTATCACAAATCTGTACATATTCACTCCATTAGGATATTTTTCAGTATATTTTATCCGTTTATGCTTCTTTGTAACGAAGTTTATTTAAATGTATGTCAATTCTGTTCGAATTCTCCTTTTTATTTAGTCTTTGCATTTGTGTTCGTCTTTATTCAAAATTTTTGTTTTTCTTAGATGTAGAATAATTAAGCTTAGGCATTCGTCGTCGTTGCCTGAAAAAAATTTTAATGCATACTTATTAAGTTTTGGAATCTATTCAAACTTTTGTTTTTTAGAAAGAGATATGTTTTTCCCTGAAGCTTTAAATGATTTATTATCCTGTATCCGTTCGCAGTGGATGATTGTTAACACGTATGTATGTGACATCTTTGAATGAATGTACGTACATGTACCTAGCTTCTACTGCTGGTTCCCGTGGTGCCAGGATTTTCCTCCCGGCCTCCTCTTGCCTGGTTTTAATCCCGTATTGTAGGTTAGGTGATCTGGGTCATGAAAAACCTTACTCTAGAATAAGTAAAGAGTAGAGATAGCATGAATATAAGTTTGATCAAAACTAAACTCTTAATTCAAACTCTTATCCAACTGTGAGTAAAGATCAGAGGTAGCATGATTATATAAATTTTCTCAAAACTAAACCCTTAACCCAAACACTTACCCTGCCGTAAGTAAAGAGATGAGGTGGAGCATGAGAAATACAATATAAACTTGAGCAAAACTCAAATACTTACCCTTTGCTTATCCAATTCCGACTGTGGAAAAATATCAATTCCAACTCTGTCGAATCGCGCATCAAAAGTTCTGCCAAGCAGCATAGGCAAGATGTACAAGACATTGGCCAACATTGTTGAATCTTCTTTTGGGAGAAAGCACCAACCAGGGGACTTCTTCAAAATTCCGTAAGAAGTTTAGAGTTGAAATGTGGGATATTTCAACTTACCACTTCTGCTGGTTTTCCCAAAGTGCTGGAAGTGTTATCAAGAAACTCGGAATCCTATACCACTAATCTGTGCGCTGAATGGGAAGCAACAGGTGTCCAGTGATGTTTGTTTTCTTATTTAAAGTAGAAGTATTGTATTGAGATTTGCGGGAGTTGGATATATTTGGATAATGTCACTTTTATCTGCGACTCAACTATGAATACATTAGATTTATTTCATTTTAATTTTCGTAGGAAATATCTTTGTAATAAAATTTTTACGAATAAATTGTTTTGGAGCAATCATGTCCTGGATTTCAAACAATTGACTGTTTGGACGATTAAGGTTTAGTCGAATAGCAGACATATATATGTATGTATGTATATATAAATATATAGGGGAGTGCAAATTTCGACGTAGCTAATTAATAATTAATAAACGCTACGCTTTGTTTCGCTACTTCGTTTTAATATTTACTTTTTATCAATGAGTTCTTTATCTCTTTCTGCACGAATTTCTAATAATTTTATCTGGTCTATGTGGGTAGTGCAATTTGTTTATCTCACGCATACGTGTTTTTGTGGATGCAACCGAATCTCCCAACCAGGGCAAGAGGTATTTTCACAAAGAACCAAAAAAATTGAATTGGTTTCGACGAAGTATCAGATCTATGAAAATCTTACTTATTTTGCTTATGACGAAGATATATCTCGTCAACAAGATATTGCTAATTAATAATAACGAGATCATGGTCAGCTTTCTTCTAATGACGAGATATCTCGTTCATTAAGATTGCGTTAGTTTTTCTAATGACGAGATATATTATCGAGACAACCACCAGGAGTGTTAATTTTAACTTTCACGTCAGACTACCAGAAAGCCCTAAAACGTATACTGCTTACATCCTTGGATAATTATCACACAATTATCAGACACAAGTCTACGGTGTGAAATAATTAGTCAATGAAACAAAAACTGCTCACTATTGAAAAAACCCATATACTCATATATGGAAGCGGTTATAGGTTCTCACTATGAATGTCCAATTCGTGCACTGATTCAAACATATTTACTAACAGGGGCAAAAATAATTGCAAAATCAAAACAGTTAAAGGATGTACCTGCTTTCCGAGTGACCTTGGAATGCGTTCCCAGAACAGGCATTGCTCTTATGACTGTTTAAGATAATAAGCCACTCCGTTAAGAATGATAATTAAAAACTTTAACCAATCTCGTTGTCAATAGTCTAAAATATAGTTTCTCAAAGTGGGCTGCTGAACGAATCTTGGGTGCAGTGCTGGATACAGGACGATAGGGTCGTTGAAGAGGAAAAGCGGAGAATTGGAAGATGCTAAAAAATGTGTCCCCTAAAATCTAAGAAAACATTTATCCACTGATCCATACAGACACACTCACCACAGTAATGCAATATCATTAACTCTTTTATCACCTTCCCACATCGACTGAAATACCCTTGTGGTGTGTTTGTTTCGTTTGGACCCTGAAGTCTATGACTTCAATTTCCTAAATTAGTTCCCCCATGAGTAACTTCCAATTCTGATCACCAATAATTAGGGCAAACACAGTATGACTTTAATTGTATCACTTCTTTCAAAGAAACTTCTGTTTCTTAACCTCAAACTCTTAAATTTAAAATTTTTCTATCATTCCATTTTCATTAACTCTTAATGCTCCTAAAGCAAGTCAAACAGCACAGTAGAGGTGATAGTCTCCTACCTAAAATAGATCACTAAACCTAAGCACGCATGGTCGGTAGTTGTGAGGGTGATCGGCCTGATTATCACGCGATTCGGTGGTGTTCTTTATTTTTGTACTAGTTGATTTTTATACCTATCAAACCCCTAGATCTAAATTTTTAATTACGATTTTCCCTCCCTTATATAATTTCTCTTAAACTAAATTAATTTTAATTACAATGTAGAGATGAACTGCCTTGTAGAGACTGCTCCGAAAGTGATATATCCTGTCATGTCTGATTCTTTTACCTAAAAAAAGGAACCGACTTAAACGGTCCTTTGTGGAGATACAAGTATGCTGATGATGAAAATAGAGCATAATAATATAGACAAATTGGTAGCACACACCTTCTCATTAGTGATTATTTATTATTTTAATGCTTTGATTGGCATTAATAACTAATAATAGAGAGAAGTCTGATCCATCATGTGCAACAACCTTTTTGTTATTTCATTTGAATAAATAGCTTTATCGTTTTTAGTTTCAAGTTAGTTCCAAACCAGTTTTTTGAAAATCTAAAATTACACACTGCTACACAAATATTTTGGTGAAATTCAAATATTATAGGCACAGCTGCACTTGCAATTTATTATTCGTTGATATAGTTTCCCAGGTGGGTGGTCTAAACATTTTCCTTTGAAAAGGCGCATATTGAGTGAAAAGCGTTTGGGAAACTGGGTTTGAGTTACCAATAAAGACTATAAAAAATGATAAAACTTTATGAAGCTAATTTGGTAGAACAAAACATTCTCCATCATCATCAGGACCAAGATGTAGTTGGTCCTGATGTAAAATGATGGTGGATGGTTCCACTTTAAAAGCTATACATTTTTATCATAAAATTTTTTATGAGTCATTTTATGGAGTTTTTACAATGACTACTAATGCTTTGGTTATTTTTAAAAATATAACTAAAACATGAGTGTATTGAAAATATAAGGTCAATATAGTACGTGTGTATTTATTTATCAATGTAGGAAGAATAGAGAGAACCTTTCAGTTGATTGAATAGCATTATACCTAAACTGAAAAAGATTAACATTTCTATTTTTGGATATCATTTAGTAAAGCTAGTCACACCTCATTCATTTCCTAAAACAGATTTTTCTTTCAAAAGTAAAGATTCTTGTATCAATTATGGGTACATTAGTTAAACCTCAATCGCAAAAAAGGACAAATAATGAAACTTGAATGTGGAAGTGCTGTAACTAAAATAAAAAGTCCTAATTTTACTATATAATTTTTTTTATTTGCTCGCTAGTTTTAAGCTTATTTTTATGAAGCAATTTCCAGTCACTTGAATTTGTTGGGGGATTGCTAAGTTTAACATTTTTATAATTACTTATTTAAACTTATTATTACTCAAAATGACGACATCCGTCATAATTAAAACTCGTGGTACGAGTACCCATTTAAAAAATTGCCTTATAAAGCTTAAACTTTTTCATTCATCTCCGAAGTGCTTCACAAGTGTGTAATATTTAACTCCTTTGACTGGAAACAACCCATATCATAGCCAGAAAGGTAAGTTAAACTTATTTTTATCTATCGAATTTCACCAGTGTATCAGCATGTATTGTCATTTTCTTTCGTCGATAAGAACTTTCTTTCCCCGTCGATTCGATTAGAATCCGATAACCTTCCCCTTTCTGCATCTTTGATTTCGGTCTCCATTTTGTCAATTCAAAAACGTCGAACCCACCAGATGTTCAAATTTTAAATCATTTTAATGTGGCGTCATCTATGAAAAGGAAAAAACATTATTTAATCCATATTTATTTATGGTCTTATGAATTGAAATATGCATAACTTAATTCTAAATCTTTTAACGTGGCGCCATCTACGAACAGGAAAAAAGGATTTAACTTATGGAAATAAAAATGCACAAAAAATTATTTATGGTTACCATAGTGAAATAGTAAAAAATTTTCCTTTTCGATAGGTGTCGATCATATACAGATTGCTTGTTTGATTTACAGTAATTTCGGAACAATATAAATTTCCCTGAATTATATTAGCACCAGAACGCTGTTTCTTCCGTTTTTCTAAAACTGCAGTCAATGTTATTTCGACACTTATGAATAAATTGTATAAAATATTACAATACCTAAATGACATTTTTTCAAAAGAGTAAAATTCAGTTTGTTTTACGAAATTAATGATAGTATCCTCAAACATCAGTGACAATTTATGGAGTAGAATAATAGAGTAAATAAAATTGAGGAACTTTACCATGGAAAAAATAATAGAAACTTTATTTTTAAAATGTGAATTTCATTCATTTGATTCCTTGTTCAGCAATCACTTTTTATTGTATAAATGAAACATTAAATTTGTTAGTTTCATTGTAATATAATATTTTTCCATATTTTAACATAAGTGAGTTAATTTATGCTGTTCTATTTACAACTGATGTAATAATCGATAAATACAAGACATTTACCAAGCAACCACTTTCACACAAAGAGCACCTCATATTAGTGCGGAGCAATTCTGTTCCAAATTTCGATGCTCATTACATTATTACAAACACAGTTTCAATGAAGTTAAATAATTTATTGCTATGTGAATACATTTCTCTTAACTTACGCGGTTTCTCAATAATCCGTGTTACCGTCCATTTATCCGTGTTAATCAGTGTATTTTTAAATAATCAATTTATAGGTAAGGCATCCAAAATATTATTAAGTGAATCGTTAGGTTATCTTCTAAAAACAGTTTTCATAAATTTATAAAAACTTCTAGAATATAACCTTCATTTAAGCATTTCATGGAGCAAAGATAGTTTTAACTTTCTTTCCTATTCGATAAAGAATGCTAGAAATATTCATTATTTCATTCTAATAAATTAAGTTCGTTCAAACTGCAGCTGGCGAATTAAGTCACTTATGACAGTCGTCATACATAATTTTGCGTATGGCAACCTTTTCCCCTGGAGAGCTTACTAACCTTCAACAAATGGAATTTTCCAAGGTCATATGCCTTCCCACCCAGAGCCAGACTTACATCTTTCAGGGCAGCTTTCAGCAGATACTTAACCGGAGAAATTTCATCCTCCAGCTATGTGAAAAGCTTCGTTCTCAATATGTGACAATAGCCCATTGTGTTGTCCTGTGTGACGTTAATTGACATACCTACCTACTTCAATATGTGACACCATGAAATAATGATGCAACTAACACAAAGGTTTTGACACAGGCATACTACCTGTGTATTCTGTGTATTTCGGTCTTTTATACATAAAGGCATAATCTGAAAAGACCAAAACACACGGTGAGAAGATCTTGCAAACGAAACCACACTAAAAATAGATACGAAAAAGCAGTATGCGGAAAATTCACACAAAGAGAAGTGAACTGTACGGATTAATCTTAAGAAAGTAAAAACTAAAATTAAATATAAAACAGGTTAATGGTATATGGATTTTCAATTTGAATAATAATCTATCGCATCTGTTACATAAAATAATCTTATTTTATCCAGCGTTCTATAAGAAAGTGTGGCCACACCGGCCCCTTCCGTCTTTCTAGGTATAAGGCAGCTTTCCCCGTCATCCTAGTGTTTAGTTAACTGCCAGAATATATTGCCATCTATCCTTTGACGACATATTCCGACGTCCCTTCTTTACGCTGCCCTGAATGTATGTACTGTTTATTTACTCTTTCAATATATTGAAATATGTCAATCTCCATCATAATAAATGAGGAATTACATTCCTAATATTCCCAGAGATTGGGGTAACCCGTGGTCAAACAGGAAGCGTAAGGCGCAGAGCAACACGCGCAGACCAATCAGAGCCTTTTCACATCTTCCGCCGGCAATTCTGTTTGGTCTCCATGTGTCGCTTTGCTTCTTGAGCTTCCTATTTGATTCCGATGTAACAATCGGAATATACTTTATCTGGTCCTGTGCTGCCCTCAATGCATGTACCTTTAATTTATTTTCATTCTACTGAAATATATAATTTTTTCTTTGCGAGTTTTCCCCATTATTGTCCTAAGCCCTTCATCAGGTACTCTATAACAGCAATTTTGAATCACCAAGCCACGGCACACCATTTGGGCACCTTACGGATGAGAAACAGTTTAAATCGTAAGATTTATTTAATTTCAAAACGGTTTAGTTTTGAAGTTTTGATAAGCGTGCTCACAAATAAGTGTGTGTGTGCAAGTAACTTTTGTATTTTTAATATTCATACAGATCTGTACAAATTTATTTTACACATCCACACAAAAAATTTTGAATACTATTTTTTTATTTTAAAGTATCATAAATAAATTGTTTCAAGAAGATTTTAAAAAGCCATTTTAAAGCTAAAAGGGTAGGTAATTTCAATAATTAATTTTTGTGAATCGACAAAATTTATACCTCTTTATTCTCAGATAAACAAAAAATATATTTACTTTTTTGGTGTTCTGCAGAATTTTAATAAATTTTTTAGGTATGATATGCGATGAAAAGTATTAGAAATAGCCTCTCTATATCAAAGTTACGAACGAGAATTTTAATGCTCTTGAAAAAGACACCAAGCTATATCAAAGGTAGATTTATATAGATCTTATTTAAAACTGAGGACCAAGGTAGCCCAGTTGGAAGAGCAACGGATCAGCAACCAGAGTTGCGAATTAAAAAGTGGGTCCAACCAAAGACAGTCGTGTATATCGGGGCTGGTGCTCATTAAATCTGTTGTGACCTCAAATGTCCTCACGTTTGCGAGGTGTGGAAGTTTGGAGAGTGAGTTGTTAGCTCAGGTGTAGACCGCATCATCTGACCATTGTTCAAAATTACGAGGTATTGTCCTCGGATCTTTCCCTTAGGGATGGATCCCGGATCGCCACCAATAGTCCGTTTTGTTTCTCCACAATGCAATTTCAATTCAACCACTAAATCTACCTTATTTAAAATTGCACTAAAATAAGTCTAACATCAAAATCCAAAAATTGTATCCACTTCAAATAGAACAAATCAACAAGAAAATCTAATTCATCAATCATCTTATCACAATCTCAATCCGACAGAGGATGCAGAAAAATATCGGCAGATAGGTTAAACAGCATGTCAGCATACTCTTATCAGGTGCAGACATTGTACAAGCCATTCGGTGAAATTTGAGGCTGCCGGATGATTCCAGCTTTTCACATCGCCTTCTGGTGTTATGATTGCAAAGCAAATCTGACGTGTCACGTGTATGAACTCAACAAATCTCAGTCGATCTGAGAAGACAGATTGAAGAAAACTCAGAGAGGCATCAGTGACCTCTTTCTGTGCGGGAGGTATCTTGAGAAAATTCATTTGGAGGTCTTCCGGTAAGATATATATATATATATATCGTGTTTGTTGACCTCGTGTGGACTTAATTATTAATGAGTAACTTTGATGCATGCCAATGTATATTCAACAGATTTAATACATGCTTTGTTTAAGATAAATAGCAAAAATATTTAAAAACAACAACCATCCAATCCGCTAGACTCTTTAAACCTCCTGGTGGTCGTGTCGACGAGGTATCTAGTCATTAGCAAAACTGACCAGATCTTGTTGGACGAGATATCTCGTAATTAGAAGAAAACACGATCATGATCATTAGGGGAAAACTGACCAGATCTTGATCTCGTCATCGTTAAACAATCGACAGTATCTTGATGACGAGATATGTCGTCATTAGCAAAATTGGTCAGATAATGATGAACGAGATATCTCGTCGAAACCGCTTGGAGAGTTAATGCATTATAATATTGCTTATAAGGAATGGAATTACAATTGTCTTTAACCCTCCTGGTGGTTGTCTAGAAGTGGTATCTCGTCATTAACAAAATTGACCGGATCTCGATAAACAATATATCTCGTCTAGAAAATACTGACCAGATCTTGGTTACGACATCATAAAAAATCGGTAATATCTTGATGGCGAGATATTTCATCATCAGCAAAATTAATCAGATCTTGATGAACGAGATATCTCGTCGAAACCACTTGGAGTGTTAAATCTTCACCCATTAAATCTTTTTTATATAAACTTTATTGATCACAGTAACCTTCCCCAAAAGTGTTATTTACTTATTTCTTAAAGTTTGAACTTTAAATGTTGATCTAGTAATACGCATTATGCGCCATTCTGACTATACTTTTTTGAAAATTGTGATACGCTGCTGCGCTTTGTAAATTTGACGCAGTTTTTTAGGCATTTCAAAAAATGCAAGTTCCATATGACATAGGTCTGCATTTCTATCAATATACATGATGTAAATATTAAATTCTGAATAAGAGAATGAAATTCTATGTATACAAATTACTTTTAAATCGAATCAAATTTAATTTTTATGTTCAATCAAAATATTCTTATATTTTACTACAAATTTTGTCCTAATGTTTCCTTAATTTTACTGCTTATTCCTTAATGTCCCTTTCCTTAATTTAGAGCTCTAAGAAGATGGTGAGTTTGACAGGTCCCTACATCATCCCCCTTTTCTTGGGGATGACATATGATGTCCGAAACACCAAACCAGGAATCGACATTTATGATATGTCATATGTGGACGATCCACAGGTAAGTCGCTATGAATAGCAAATAGAACGTGGATCGACCCAATGTCGATCCACGTGCAAATTGTTTGAAAATGAGATTCTAATGCCATGAGATTGTCTATGTGGTACTAGACATCGATTCCTGCAGTTAATTCCAAAGGAAACCACTAGATGATGTGGGCCAGCTTCTAATATGAAATCGCACGCTCTGGTAGCAACGGTCTACGTGGGAACATCATCTCACATTACTGGTGGACTCGCATTTGTTTACGGGGAAAGTTGCGAAATTTTTAAAGCTCACCCCCAATTTGGTCCTCTAATTATCTTATTTTCTTTATGTTGTTTTTCACGACCATGTACACACAAAATTGTACTTATCCCTCTATACATCAGAAAACCAAATGTTTTTGAAAAATATTTCTGAAATGTCGCCACTAGATATTGGTGCTCGAAGCCACAACCCATGTATTCCCACTTCTTCGTTTGCTAAACTCTGAGGGAATCTCTATTGGTCATAACGAACCAGGCATACACAGTGTCCCATGAATTTGTTAACATTTCGGTAATTCATAAAAATCGCAAAAATTGGTATATTGAAGTTTGGTTGCCAAGGGACCTTAGGGACACATTTTCTTTAAGTATGTGCGGGTTTCACGGACTCGAGGTACTCTAATGATATTTTATTTTCGCATGGGGTTTACTGTCTTTAATAAATACGGTGATCGTGCTTCCTGGATACCCAAGTGTTCCCGCTTTCACCCCACTACTCTGTTCCTCAGTCCAACTTTTCCCACAATAACGACCTTTTTCACTTGACTTTGTCTAGCATTCGCAGCAGCTTGTCCAAATATGGTCCATGCGCCATATAATTCCAAAATAACCAATCAACCATCGGCGAAAAGGAAGAATCTAGAGCAATTTTATGTTGAGGGATAAAACTTTAGTTGAAATATTTGACCCATTGTGGGCACTGAACTACATGCCTCATGCTGTAAAACGGATAGTGTACTACTGGCTGTTCAAAATGAACCCAAGCTTTCCCTATCGTTGGTGTAAAGAGTGTTGTTAGTTTTGTTGCTTTCATGATGACATTGGTGGATAAAAATGACATTGTTAGTGACGTTGCGTTTAACGTAAGCGGAGAATCAGCAACGGAAGCTATACGGAAATTTCGGATGCATAAAAGAAACAAGAATGATCTAGGTCCTTTAACTTCCGTCGTGCTAGTCTCTAATACGACGTTTCGAGGAAACTGGAAGTACTTGCAGATCGATGTTATCAGATGTCCGTACGAGCACTGTGATTTCTCCAATGAACGACTTATTCCTGCTTATGAATAAATATTCAGTTTCCAATGCTATTCTGACTGTCATCCCTGCGGTAGCCCTCTATCGGTGAAAATTTAAACTACTTTTAGCCACTTTTAGTTATTGTTTTCACCGGGAAAATTTAAACTAAATTTTCCCGATGCCAAAAAATTCCTCCTCGAGATTCCTCTTTAAGCAAACCTCACTTCAATTTTTTTCAATTTTTTTTTTTTTGGGGGGGGGGGGTTATGGGGATTAATGAAATGTTAACAAATTTACGGGACACCCTGCGCTTTACTTTTTAACCTTTTGAGCATCATAAGTTTTCCAAGTAGTTTAGTATTGCTTTTATCCCACAACACACGTATTGGTTGAAAGAAGTCTAGGAAAGATTCTACTGGCCAAGTAGGTCAAAACTTGTTAGAAATCACGCAGTGAGATTTCTGATTGCAGAACGGATATATGTGTGTGATACCCTCAAGGGGTTAATAGAATACTTTTAGGTTTAAAATGATATCGGATTTATTTAGTGTCTTATAATATTTAAATATTCTTCCTTAACAATATAGTTTCGTCAGTGCTCATATGATGAGATCGTGGCAAAATTTTGCAATTTCCATCTAGTTTTCTATCTGATTCACTTCATTTAAGCTCAAAAGGCAAAGTTGCAGTGTCCAAAAGTGACTCCCTATCTATTAACTATCGTAAATCACATACTTTTAAAATTCAGAGTCGCAGATACTCTTACTGCAAAATTTGGCAATGGGGAAATTTAGCAATTCCTTTTGAGAACAACCTTCTAAACACTCAAATCACCTCATCTTATCCTATCTCAGAAATTTCCTAGCGTCGTGACCTTCTAACCAATCCAAACGCCTCTCTCTTTTCTCTACTCAGAAATATCCCCTCGTCGTGATCTGCTAACCAATCCAATCACCTTTCTGTTTTTCCTACTCAGAAATCGTCCCGAGTCGTGACCTACTAACCAATCCAACCATCTCCTTATTTTCCTACTCTGAAATGTCCTTGACCTGCTAACCAATCAAATCACCCCAACTCAGAATAGTCCCGCCGTCGTGACCTTCTAACCAATCCTATCATCTCCCTACAATTTTCCTACTCAGAAAGCTTTCCCCCACATCGGATGTGCGGATCCACAATTCCGAGTGTGAACGCTAAGATGAGCGAGTTCAACGAAATCCTAGATGATTCGAAGTAATTTCTGAATTTTTAGTTTGGGAATATTTTTATAATAAAGAAAATGTGACAAAAAATAATATTCAGGGGTTGAGATAAGTTTCTCAGATAACACAATGCAAACTTTTGAGCTTATGTACACTTACTTTTTTTAAACATTTTTATATATTTCAATTACTTTTTAAATATGTTCGTAAAATGTGTGTATATCATTATCCCTTAATCTTAAAATGAAGAAATTATAACAAAACATGAAATTCAGAGATTGAGATAATTTTCCCATGTAACACAGTGCACACATGTACAACTTTTGATTTATGTACACTTGCTTTTATGTGCATTTTTTGTATATTTCAATTACTTTCTAAATTTGCCTTTACACGCGTATATCATTAACTCTTAACAATCTTATAATGCAGGAATTATGACGAAACATAAAATTCAGGAGTTGGGTTAATTTTTTCTCAGATAACAGTCTAAACTTTCGAGCTTATGTGCACTCACTATTTTGTGTATTTCATTTATTTACTTATTGTTTCCTTACATGCGTGTATAATTAAATCTTACATATCATACAATGAAGAAATTATAAAGAAACATAAAATGAAGGGTTCGGAATGATTTTCGTTATATGCTTATGCAATTATATCTTACCAACAATTATGAAGAGATTGTGACGAAGCATTAAATTCAGGTGTTGAGACAATTTTCGTTATATGCGTATATCATTAACTCGCATCAATCTCACGAAGAAGTTATGACAAAATATATAAAATTTAGGGGTGAGATAATTTTTTTCAGCTAACACAGGTGTAAACTTTTGAGCTTATTCACACTTACTTTTATGTATGTTTTTTGTACATTTCAATTATTTTCTTGACGTTTCGTTATTTATTATATCATTAACTCGTATCAATCTTATGAAAAAGTTATGACAAAATACATAAAATCTAAGGGGTAAGATAATGTTTTTCAGATAACACTGCAAACTTTTGAGCTTACTTACACTTACTTTTAAGTATGTTTTTTGTATATTTCAATTATTTTCTTGATGTTTCATTACATGTTTATGTAATTAACTCTTTCAGGTCGTAGAATTTGGTACTTCAGAATCGGTTTATAAGGTCGCTTCTTCCATGTCAGAAGTTCAGGAAGCGCTAGATGTGTCGGGAGATCTCTCATTAAAAATAAAAACGGGCATGATAGATGTAGAAGGTAAAGGATCCTACATAAAAAACGAACGAGACTACAAAAACAGAGTAGAAATTCTTACTACTTTGAAATATACCTCGGTAAGTAGCGTAAGCACTTTCTATTTACTACCATGACGAATGCTATAACTATAATGACATCAACTCTCCTGGTAGTTGTCTCGACGAGGTATCTAGTCATTAGCAAAACTGACCAGATCTTGATGGACGAGGAATCTCGTCCATAGAAAAAGAACTGACCAGATCGGGATCTGATCATCATCAAAACATGAGTACTTTTAAGCATATTGTAACGTCTTGGTTCACGGGTATCTTAGACTAGTTACCATTCAAGCGTATCCGTTTCTAGACTAATGTAATTTATTTACAATTAGTCGGTAATATGAATGAAGAGTTCATTTAAGGTTAGTTCGTTGGAATGTCCAAAGTTCTATCGAGGCGCTTCTTATGGCTGCTGGCGAGCCTCACAATTCACTCGGCGGAGTCTAATTCACGGCTACGGGTGAGCCTTTTCTCAACAAAATTACTCAGATGAGTATAAAGTCCCAAGGCAGGATATCTCAGTCTTTCCAGATCGGATCAGATCAATCTCCACTATTAGGATGAGCAGTTGCACAGATCTCTCGGAGGCTTCTCCTTCACGGCTTCGGTCTTTACTGAGCCTTTCTCAATAAAATACTCAGGTGAGTATAGAATCCCAAGGTGGGATAAATCAGCCTTGTCAGTTCTGGTGAACTTTAGATCTCGGCGAAGTCTCCACTACTCGGGCGAGTAGCGACACAGGTTTCTAGGAGGGGTCTCCTTCACGGCTACGGCGAGCCCTTCTCAATAAAATACTCTGGCGAGTATAGAATCCCAAGGTGGGATAAATGCGCCGACAGTGAACGGGTGTTCACTTCTATCTCCAAAACGGTCTCTCTGCTGACCGCCGCTCTCTCGCTGTTTTCGTTCAAAGCTCTCCAAGCTCTCCCAGCTCTCTCTCTCTTCTGTCTGCTCCTCTCCTCTCTTCTGTCTCAAAAACTCTATATATATCGGGTGCTTCTCGACTCCTCCTTTTCGTTTCGGGTCGGCCTCAGTCGGTGCTGGTTGGTTGAAAATCTCACCATCTTCGGACCTTCCCGAATGGCCCTCTCACGTTGGCCTCTCCCCTTGACTTTTACGACAGACTTCGTCGGACTTGAAAGGGGACCATAAACCCTTGTCGGCAATGGTCATCGTAATTCATCTCCATCCTTTTTGTCTCGAAATGTCATAGAGAGCGACAGAAAGGCGCCTGCCCTTTGTTTCGAAGCCACCCACGAATTTCCGCCACCTGGAGCGTACTGTCGTTAAAAGATGTTTTCGGGTGGTCTTTTCCTTTCGGCACGATCCGCCGGCAAGATTGGTCAGACCCCCTATCTCGACTTCCGTGGTGGTCGCTTCCTCTTCGGCGCTTGGTCCGTCGGCAAGATTGTCCGTTTCCCTAGCAGCCGTTATAATATTAATGTGAAAAGAGAACAAAATATGCAGGTTTAAAGCTATATTGTATTACAATAGTAAAAAGAATCTAGAGACCGAGTTTCAAAATTGGTAATATCGGGAAATTTATTGCTGTGCATGTTTATTTAATCCTTTAAGATTTTGACGAGATATCACGTCCCTCAAGAGCTCTTCAATTTCGCAGATGACGAGCTATTTCGTCATCAAAGTATTACCGACTTTTTTATAATGACGCAATAAAGATCTGGTCAGTTTTCTCCTATTGATGAGGTATCTCGTCCATCAAGATCTGATTAATTTTGCTAATGATGCGATATTTCGTCATAAAAGTTTTACCGATTTTTATGATGACGAGATCAAGATCTGCTCAGTTGTCTTCTATTGACAAGATATCTCTTTCTGATTAATTTGGCTAATGACGAAATATCTCAACAAAAAGTATTGCCAAATTTTTTTATATGATGACGAGATCAAGATTTGGTCAGTTTTCTCTATTGACGAGATATTTATCCATCAAAATCTGGTTAATTTTGCTAATGACGCGATATCTCATCATAAAAGTATTACCGATTTTTTATGATGACGAGATCAAGATAAGGTCAGTTTACTTCTATTGATGAGGTATCTCGTCCTTCAAGATCTGGTCAGTTATACTAATGACGAAATACCTCGTCGAGACAACCACCAAGAGGGTTGAAGTTAGAGGTATACAATGGCCGGCCCTTTTTTTCTGCATGTGCACGTCTAGCACATCAGTCAGAAACGCCCCTGATACTGACCGCCCTGTGTATCTATGTGTTACTTATTTTTATTTATTTGTGAAAATGATTTCGTTCCCTAGAAAGTGAAGTCTTTCAAACAAAATGCCAAACCTCGCAAGGACTGGACGAAACTGCACAGTGCCGCCGTACTGGGTACTCACTACGTCAGCAGTATCACCTACGGAGCCGAGATGATTGCATCTGCCAGGTTCGTCGTCTTCAACAGCAGTGATACCAGTCAAGTGAAAGCTGACGTGGAGGCAGCTCTGGGAACATCAGGGAAAGCTGTAGATCTTGTAGTCAATGGTAAATTATATACAAATAATACTTTACCGGGGAAACTTATCCCTTTTTCACACTTGACAGTTTCATCCGTTTGGGGAAAAATCACCATAGAAAATGATAATATAGAAAAACAATAAGTAAGCGGAAACAATTTTTTAAACTCCATTTTGACATTTTGTAGCTTCTGCAATTTACTTTGGACGAAATGCGTATCCTTGTTGCAAAGTTCCTCTCCTGGTTCTTTTTGGCAAAAGAAAGGGAACACTTGAAACTCAACACAGCTTTTATATAATAAAAGTTATAACAATAAGTGACAAACTTTTGTTTCAGGGAAGAGCCTTACAATTTACGATCGGTCTCCAAATAAATACCCGACGTCTTCCTCGCTCCTTTGTTCCATGTTCCTATCCCACCTTTCTTCTACCCGATCACCCCCCCCCCGTTTAACCCCTCACAACATCACCACGTGGTCACTTCTCTCTGACCACATGACAATTGTGCCTCTGCTTTCCCCATCAAGTAGGGGTTGGGTGAAGGAGTAGAATATTACACTTCACTTGCTTTATCCATCCATGTAATCCATCTCGCATACATCGCACTATATTGTAAGACAAAAGTACAAAAGTTGATAGTATGACAATTACAGAAGTCAATTTTACGTTTTGGAGTGATTGTGAATGAATGCCCTTTCAGTTCATTTCCTGTAAAAATGACAAACTTACACCGTATTATTGGAACCAATTTTAACATCAATAGTATTTATCTTGCAGCCACTCTAGCACCAGGAATGCGTTATTTCGAAATTTCACCATCATGGAAGGCTGAAAAATCATTGATACCATTCATGATCAATTTCTTTTCAAACAAATGCATTTTTTTCTTGAAAATTCCATTCCGCATGTGAAATAGCAGCTTGTTTTAAACTTAAATGTCTTCAGTACAGACAAAACAAAGTGATTTAATTTTTTCAAAAAAACGGAAGATCAATTTTACAACGCTTTAGAAAAGCAAAATCAATGTGTGAGATAGCAAAGTTGCATCAGAAAAGCTTCAACTAGTAAAGTAACTTCTATGTTCACTTAAGACAATAAACTTTAAACTTTTCAAGTCCTAGTTAGGATATTTTATAACAATGATATTAGAAGGTCAGCAAAGTTTAATTTAAAATTCGTTTTACTGGCACTCAGTTTTAAATAAATTCTTTATGGCACTCTTTTTGTCAATTCAGAGATCCGGTATCTAATCGGAAACTACGTACCTATTTAGAATGATAGGTGTTGTTTCTGTACTATTAATTCTATACAATTCAATAATATAATTTGAAACGTGAAAAACAAATGTGTTTACTGATTTTAATTGCCTTTTAATGGAAATCTTTAAACTTTAAAATATCTAAGAATTACGCGTCTTATTTTAACGTTAGCTGTCTTGTTTCACAATAACTTTATCTTAGCTTTCCCCTCTTTTTAAAGTAAGAATTACCGCCTTATTTCAAAAGGTTTTTTTTGTACGCTTGATTATTTTTTATGAAATAGTATTCTTCCAATCACGTTATGGGGCCGCTGGAACATCACGGCTGGAAGAGTAACGGCGTGGTGTGGAAGTTTGGAGAGTGGTGTGCCAGCTCAGGTGTTGCCTCGTCATCTGACCGTGGTTGAAAATTACATGGTGTTGTCCTCGGACCTTTCTCTTTGGGATTGATCCCGGACCGTCACCAATAGCCCGTTGTGTTGCACCAGTGTGACGTTAATTAAAATATCTACCTACCAATCACATGATGGATTGAATCTATGACTATGATGGAAAGTTGTTCGAAATATACACACACTATAAAGAAACTAAATCACAAAATAACACACACACTTTTATCAGTGGGCGTTTCGCTTGCACTTTTCGCATTCAATAGAATCGTTTCCTCGCAAAATGTGATTGATGCAAAATTATACGTGTTTAAACATTTATATCATTGGTTAAAGATTTATAAATTATTGATAGTTTGGAAAGAAAGAAATATAAATTCCATAACTAACATAAGCATAAGTAATAGAATTTAAAATAGTAACATAATTTAAATTAGCTAAAAATCATAAGTAATAGAATTTAAATTCGTTCAATATAATTTTTAGATAAAATTGTTTTTCCAGCAATACTAGTAAAACAATCTGAGTTACGTACCGCAATCGTGATAATACTCAAGGATATTCCTATGGGGATTTCAAATTGTTTCTAGCTCCCTCTGAACACCTAGGGCAAATAGAGCGGGGATAATACATTCAGAGCCTATGTTACTCGTAGGGCTCTGAAGAATAAGTGTACCAAATTTGGTGGGGGTTGATCAAATGGTGTATATTTGTACAGAGAACTTACAGGAAGACAGCAGACGACAACTGTGTTGTGAGGTAAGAGCAATACTGCACTACTTGGAACACTGGGATTGTTAAACAATTTAGAAAAATACTGTGTTTTAATTCAGATACTTGAAGTTTAAATTTTCTGCAGCTAGTATAAACGTATAAACTCCGTGTACAGTTATTTTTTTTAGTTGTCTTTCCTTGCTGACTTGTATTTTGCATTTTATTAGGAAGCCTGGACAAATTGGAAGATAATTTATCAGGTAAAGCCAACTTGGAGATTTCATACTATGGTACCGTGCCATTGAGGTCTATTCCAAATACCCTTGAGGGTTTGAAGAAACTTATCAATACCTTCGAAGAACAGGTTGGAGAGACTAATTTGAAAGAAGGTATCCCAACATCAGTAGACCTGTCACCTCTTACAGAAATTGCACCTCCTGACGAACAAAGCAAATTTGAATTTTTGAAGAACCAGTAAGTTTTCATATTTTGTTGGTTAAAGTATAATGATTTTACCTTTCATTAATTTTGATTTAATATCTATACTCTATTCAAAATTTCTAGTGGTTTTAATGATCTCTAGATTTATTACTATTTGGCCAATATTTTTCAATGTGGTTTCAAATTGCGGATTTAAAAACTCTCACATGGTTCCTTTTTCCAATATAGTACACCACACGTCCAAAAATTAAGGATAACACTGAATTCGTATCAAGCAAGCTCACTTGATCTCGATCTGAGTCAACATTCTTCGGATACATCGGACGTTGCATTACAGCGTATACAACATTATCAGGGATAATTTTACTATTTGTTTAGTTATTATCACTTTCGTTTCAAATAGCAGATTTAAAAAGTTTACACGTGACTTCCTTCTTCCAATACAATACACACATGTTCAAAAATAAAAGATAACACGGAATTCACGGCAAGCAGGGTCACCTAATCTCAATCCAATACAGCTATCATGGTATACTATGTGATATCGCATTGCAGCTTACACAACACCATCAATGGCCATACTACTATTTGGTCAGTAATTTTCAATGTAGTTTTATATTGCAGATTTAAAATTTTAACACAGCTTCCTCCTTCCAATACAATACACCACGTGTCCAAAAATTAAGGATAACATTGAATTTGCATCAAGCAGTCACCTGATCTTAATCCAAAACAGCACGCTTGAGATGTTATGGGATATCACATCACAACCTTCACAACAGCATCAGCGAACGCACGGCAGCAAAATGTGCTCTAGTGCTCAAATGGGATGCTACCGTTGCGGATTTTATAAACAATAGCGCAATAAATTTCGAAAAGAAAATCTCAAATTTCAAAATACGTTTAGAGAAGTACAAATGAGACAGTTAAATTGTGTGTATTGAAGTATACCTCACGCTTCGAAAACAAATTAATTTCTTCTTAAATATTTACTAAAATTGTAAATATTTAAAATTGTAAAATCTAAATTGCATGAGTATATTGCATGCAATTTAGATTTTACAATTTTAAATATTTACAATTTTAGTAAATATTGTTTTTTATTTCACGAAAAATTTTACAGCACCGCGACGCTTAAGAATGTCACAGTTCTCATGTTGAGGATTTGAAAAAAGAATAGCGCAATGTGTTTCGAAAAGAAAAACCTCAAATTTAAAAATAAATCTTGATACATGAGTATCACACATTAACAATTTCACAATGTCTTCTATGTTCTTGCTAATCTCTACGTCTAGCTCCAGCTAGACCAAATCCACAAGTCCATTCACCCGCACAGTCATACACCAAAAGAGGTTCAGAAAACAGGTCGTCTCGAGACAACTCCAGGCACTCAAGAATGTGTGCTGGGGAGGCCTGGTCAGACTGGAATTTAAGGCAAACAGGAAGAATCTTGAGACAACAGCAAAATGGGAGATTCCTCAGATGGCCACTGAAAAAGCGGGAGAGCGCTATCTGAATATGTCTGTCGCAATTAAGAGCTAGAGATCTCCGGGTACGATACCAAGAGTGTACCGGGGGAATGATTCATGCTTTCTTATGAAGATTTTTTCTAATAGAGTAAAGCTGAAAAAACGTCAATGATTGGGTATCGGGCAATAGTTCATCAACACCCGCATTCACCAAGTCACCCGCTACTTTGTTTCCCCTGAGGTCCACGTATGAAGATATCCACTGTAGGTGCACCTCACAGAAGGATAGGACATGCTTGTGTTTGTTAAGAATCACCTATACCAGTTCTATCTCCCACACTACGCCAATTAGATTATGTCCATCCATGTCTTCTATAAACCAGCGAAGCAATATACATAAAACGAACATTAGATAAAACAGTAAGTAGAGAAAATGAATCTTAAGCTGATTGTAAAAATGTTCTCTCGGGTGCAGTTGAACAAGATATCCTCGAAAGTTTTCCTCATCAAGGCAAATAAGGCACTTGATGGAGACAGCCAGGCGAAAAAGATTCAAGTAGACCCGAGTTGCAATGTGGCTTATTTTGGCTTTAGCAGAAAAAGTGGCAATTGCTATAGGGATTTTTTGAAATAATGGATGTCATTAGGCCTACTCTGGAATTGAAAAAGGTGACGATTCATTCCAATGTTCCTCTGTTAAGTACGCCAAAGTGATCGAGCTTCTCTCCCGAGCCAAGCAAGACACCTAGAGAGGTTAATTACCGACAAAGCAACCGGTCCTTCCACTGCAAAGTGATGTCTTTGGCTTTTAATTTGACAGAAACTGTCTGATTTCCACAATTGAAAACTATTTGAGCAGTATAAATAAGAGAGTAAGATTGGGAGCATTGACATATACCTCACGCTTTGAAAACGAATTAATTTATTCGATATACTCATACAATTAAGATATTACAACTTTAAATATTTATAATTTAAGTAAATATATTTTTTATACTTCACACAGAACATTACACAGCTTTGGTGTGCAGCAACTCTCGTGTTGAGAATTTGGTAAAGAATAACACATTACGTTTCGAAAAGATCAACCTGAAATTTGAAAATATATTTAGAGCAGTACCAAAATAAAATAAATTAAAATTGTGTCCATGGAAGTCACCTTGTTATCTCAATTTTTCTGTAATTTTTACTAACACACTTTTCTCTCATTGTAGAGAACTAGAAGACAGTCTGATGGATTTTGAAGAGAAATTGGATGAACTCCGTCAGGCACGATTGGATCTCACAGCATGGGCTAAAGGACTACCATATGAAATATCAGAAGACATCGAAAATCAGGTTCTAATTTCTTTGAATCATTCACTGATATTCATGCGGCATTTTTTTAATTTCCAATTAATTCGCACAATATATACAGGGTTATTCTACGGTCATGGGGAAAACTTCAGGGGGTGATAGAACACAACGAAACAAGCACTTTTCCCCATAGAATGTATGGTCGCAAGTGCAGCGGTTGGCCGCTAGAAAGCGCAGTCAAACGCTTGTATAAAAGCGTTACGTCGGCGATGTGTGCGAGGCCTGCATCAGGTGTGTTGGTCGACATTTTGAACAGCTTCTGTAATTGTGCATTTGCGTTGTACTTACCGACTGATGTTTGTACATGTCGTTTCATTTCCATGTGAAAAGTTTTTCATGTTTTGTACATGCCATTTTTTTCTTACCTATTGTTCCTTGTACTTATCTTTAATTTATACAAATCTAATTATATTATTTCGTTTTGTCAAGCAGTTATTGATGTTTATTTGACATTAAAGCGTTCTTTCCATATTTCATGCCTCTTCTCCTTTCCAACTTGCATCGGACCGTGTGTTTGTGCCGAAATGGAAAGCGCCCTTTAGCGACCATACATTCTATGGTGAAAAGTATTTGTTTCGTTGTGTTCTATCACCCCTTGAAGTTTGTCGTATTAGTTTAGACTCACCCAATAGACATTCTATGGGCTTTTATACAAGTATTTGACTGCGCTCAAACTGCACTTGCGACCATACATTCTATGGGGAAAAGTGTTTGTTTCGTTGTGTTCTATCACCCCCTGAAGTTTGTCCCATGACCATAGAATCACCATGTATACGACCATAATACAACGTTTTTAACATGTAGAGCTAAGTCTACCAGAAGTACTTCATGGCTAAGATTCGCACTACTATACTATGTTGTATGCTAACCCTCCTGGTTGTTTGTCTACGCTTCGAAAATTGACAGACCCTGCTACAAAACCTTGTTCCAAACTGCCACCAGTTGTGGGTAAGGGGCAATCTGTTTCTCCTACTTGGAGTAATTGGACAAATTTATCTCGACCATGTACCTCGGCATCAGTAAAACTGATCAGATCTTGATGAACGATATGTTCTGTAGAAACTACTTGGAGGGTTAATGTTTTTCGGTGGTGGCTAAGTTTACCTCAGTATCCCTCTCTAGAATTTAGAAGTGGATAAATTCGTTAGGTACTTGAAACCATGAGAGATGAACTAAGATCAAGGGAGTGCTTCTGTATGCTTGGTCGTGCAATTGAGCTCACTTGGCTGCCCCGTGTTGCCTTTAGCAGACGAGTGCGAAGTGACAACGAAGAGTGAAACCGTAATAGGAAACAAAACCACTGTCAACACAGTGCTTCAGGTAGATGTTGGAAGTGTTTTATTTCGCAAAGGCAACCCCATCTGTTCACCGTAGACCATTATTCGAGTTACGAGTGCCATCTGGTATATTTCAAAAGTGCTATGATACTTGTGTTCATAATCACGTCCGCCAGTCATCAATTTAGCAAGACGTGTGAAAGACAGTGCAACGTTGCATGTATAGGAATGTCCTTCCATGACGATCCAAGAGAGGAATATCATAGAAAGGTCAGGACAAGGCCCTGGCAGTTGTTAAAATCAGACTAAATATTGTTCTTGCTATGTAGGTGCTTTAGTGTGGTCAGTTCAAAATTTTGAAAATGTCTGTTCTTAACATATCTTAAAGTTGGCTGTTTCTCCAGGTCTTTGTCCTCTATACCAGTGGTGTTGAAGTGCTCTATCCCAAACTCATTTTTTGTACTTGTACTTTGTACTTCTTGAGAGCTAAGTGAGTTTCCCTCTCGCAAATTTAAGTTACAGCCGACCCTCGTAAGTCCATCCTCCATTTCATTAGCCATTATATCGTTATGAGAAGGTATCCACATCAGATGTCTTAAAAGTCTGAAGAGTTTTGTTCTGCACGACTGACGATGCAGATTAAACCATAGAGGAAATATAACAATTTGATTGGTACACTGATTGATCTTCTGATAGTAGTAGACTAGCAATTTCACCATTTTTGTAGCCGCTTTTTGTAGAAATGTGGATTCACACAACTACCCTGTCATGAGATGTTATATCACCAAAACGAGGCGATTTGTTATCAAATCGGCCAAACAAGTCAATTTTTCAGAGCAATCACGTGACTGCTGGTTGACATGTTGGTTACACTTTTTGAAGCTCCTCTCAATATCAATGCTCACTCTACTTATATTTCACATCTATCGATTGAAAATTTAAATAAATGGACATTATGGAGTGAGCGAAGGTTGCACATGCTGTCACTCAGAAGAGGTGAGGTACTTGCTGTAACAGTATGACTTTTCCTATAAGAATAGCTGTCCCTAACGTAGAAAACAGTCTCTAATTTTAAGTTTGCCTTTTCCTGGACCTCTGCTCGTCATCAGACCGAAGCTCAAATTTCGAGGGGTTGCCCTCGGATTCTCCCTTTCGGGATTGATCCCATACCGTCGCAAATAGCCCATGTGTTGCTCCAGTACGACGCAAATAAAACTATCTACCTACCAAGCTTTCTGTAAGGGTCACACGCATAATTAAATCCTGCAACCTTTAGCCTCCTTGCATGTTTTTTAATGAGTTTTGACCTTCTTGGACGAATAGACTCTTTCCAAAGAATTCTTATCTAAGGAAAGAAGAAACAGGGATCTTACTAAATGATTCTATTCTAAGGAAAAGGCCAATTGAATATTTCCAAAGGATTCGCTTCCAAAGATTGAGGCAATACGATAATTCCAAAGAATTTTATTCTTAGGAAATTAACAACAGAATCTTACTAAAAGATTCAAATTCTAAGGAAATGACCAATTTCCTCTTTCTAAAGGATTCACTTTCAAGGAAAGGCGTAACGGAATTATTCCGATGGATTCTATTCTAAGGGAAGGAAAAAACAATCTTTTTTTAAGGTTGAAATAATCTTTAACCCAATAGATGTGGTTATTTAGACATTAAATATGATGTGGGGTAAAATCAATAACACATCACTCGACCATCTCCTGAAGCTCAGAAGTTCGATATCTCACTTGGTCTGGATCCTACCTCACGTATACCTCCCTGTCTTGGAGACCCTAAATGTAGTAAACTACCACTAGCATAGCTGTTAGAGTTTTCGGGCTGTGGATATTTCTTATTCAAATATCCACGTTTGTTTGAACTAGTCGATCAAATCCTTACTGAGCAAATTTGGTGATAGACTTAATAGTAATATTTCTTTTCAGATTGGTGATTTGCTGAAAAACATAACCGTTATATCTCAAATTTTCTATGAGGTTGTTTGGAATATGGACTTAACCAAAGGCTCTGATCAACTCAAACCAGCTTTCGATGCTTATGACTATGATGGAGAAGGCACGTACTTGAGATTCGATAAGCGCGTGAGGTGGCTTATTGCTGCGTTGGTAAGTTGTCATCCATTGTTCCTCATTACTCTACACCCTCTGGCACTCTATTTGGAAAAAAGTTTCATTTAACCCTCTCAGAGTTTCACACGCATAATTCCACCTCGCAACCTGCAGTCTTCCCTGCATGACTTCTAAGCAATTTTGACATTATTGACCAATATAATATTTCAAAGGATTAAATTCTAATGAAATGAACAATAGCATCTTTCCAAGGGATTTTATTCTAAGAAACGAAGCAATGAAATCTTTCCAAAGGATTATATTCTAAAGAAGGGAGCAATAGAATCTTTCCAAAGGATTATATTATGAGGAAGGGATGAATATAATCTTTCGAAACGATTCCATTCTTCAGAATGCACAAATCAGAATCGTTCCAAAGGGTCCTATTTCAAGAAAAGGACCAATAAAATCGTCCCAAAGAAATAGTCTATTCTAATGAAAGGACCAATAGAATCTAAAGATTGAAAGAATCTATGGATTCTTTAAAGCGATGTGGTTATTTAGTCATTAAGTGATTTGTGGGGTAAATGCAACACTACACTATTCTGAAATCTTGAGGGTCTCAAAGGGTAAAAAAATTCACCTATGATTCTTACGTAAACGTGTCCGAATAATGTCTCTTAAAATGTACTTTATCGCCGTTTTGACAGCGTCTGGCATTTAATATAATTTTCATTGTCATACATTATATACAAATTCAAAATTTCTTCTTTGGAATTTTTTTAGAGGAAATACTGACATCGTTTTAAAAAGCAAGTCAAGTGACGTCAGATTCGGAATGCGTACAGGAAACCCATTTCACATCAGAAACACTACCGCCACCTACATTTAACTTGCAGAAAAAAGCCTCTCATAAGCATCCTGACACTGACATCACTTGGCTTGTGTTTCGAATACGATTTCAGTGTGTTACCAATATAAATTCTAAACATTAAATTCTGAATTCATATAATATGATAGTTAATTTATCAACGACAATTAGATTAACTACCGAACATCGCTAAAACTGCGATAAGCTACGTTTTAAGATAACCCCAACATTTACCATGAGAGACTATTTGGATAACTGAGAGTAATATCCCCGTCTTCAGTCTGGTTTGGTTGTTTAAACTGATAATTCATCTCATAATTAGCGGTGTATCGTTTGGTGCCGTGAGCGATAACAGTGATAACATGTTGGCAGAAGAAACATCCACGGCGATCGCCATTCATGCTTTTGCGTGCTGCAGCCTTTTCCTAACGTGCTTTCACACCTATTCAAAATCGACTGACCCAAGGTCAACTGCTTTCTTGTTGGTGTCGCACTATAATGCATTAATTGCTTAACCAAATATAAGTAAAAAATAGCTAGTGAACTGGTATTAATAATCGCAAAATAATCGAAGTATGAAAAATTATAACAAAATTGAACTCAAACATTAATATGTTCAAGAAATAGAGTACATCCTTCATAATATCTTATACATGCATTCTAAATGTGGTTAATTTATTCTAAACGCTTAATAATAAAATGTATTATATTAGGCAAATTATTAAAAACTTCTTTTATTTTTCAGGATCCAAAAAGTAAGTAATGGTTGCTTCTACATCCCATAAAGGTAGTAAATTTATATTTTCATCCACTTCATTAGAAAAAATCAATGTAAATCTTATACACAGCTAACTTTATAAGAAAATGTTTTGTGGGTAATTGAATAGGAAATTTGGGGGATAGCTCCTTTTAACGCCTTAATTTCAGTGATAACAGGTAGAAATTCTAAACTTTTGTAAAAAAAAGTACGTATCCTTTAGTTTCTTGTCAAATTTATAACTTTATTGTGGGTATTATGTTTAAGGAATTATTATGGGTATTATGTTTAAGGAAATCACTTTAAAGCTATAATTTTAAACTTTAATGCTTATGAACACAAAAATATACATACCAGTTTTGCGAAGCGTTATTTCTGTAGTATGCGCAAGATATTGCAAAAAATAATTACTCTACGTTATGAAACTTTACACACTTATTACAGAAATCATTACCTATAAAACTAACCCTAATTACAATGATTTACTTTAGAAATGTAATTATTATAAATGTATTGCTATAATGTAATTATTTGATTGAAAAAATTACTAACAGTGAGCAGTCTAGTGTTTATGTGCAATTTACGTACGTTTTGTTTTAAAATTTTAATAAATAGCTTTATAGTTTCAGTTAAAAGTTGTTTTATTTCCAAGCAAGCTTTTTGAAGTTCTAGAATTACACACATAGTTACATTAATAATTTGGAATTCAGAAATTACAGACACAGCAACACTTGAAATTTGTTATTAGTTGAGATAATTTTCCAGAGTTAGGCTCGGAAATAATAATTTTTGAAAAGGGGTCCCTAAGCCAAAAAATATTGGAAAACCATGTTCTAGGTCATGGATGCATGGATCGCGTCCCGCGGGTCTCATACGGCCCTCCGTTGATTTGCTGGCAGCCCGCCTCACCATGTGTTATTTTAACTTAAAGTCACCAAAGATAATTTTTAAAAATTACACATACACACAACGAAGTAGCTATGGTGCCAGGCGTGGCACATGTATCTGAGAACAGAGTTTTTCAGTCATGAATATTAACAAATCGAAAAATAGAAACCACTTGACTAACGAAAATTTAGAATCCATTTTGCGCTTGGCTACTACAAAAATCGATCCAAATATTAAAAAAAATTGTTATATCAATGCAATGTCACGTATCGAATTAAATACTTTATGTACTTTTTATTATCTTTCTTTGTAACTATATACATGAAAAAATAAGTAAATAATACATGATAGATAATTTTCATGTGTTTTTTGCTGGCCCATAAACCACAGTGAATTTTGTGGCCCTGGATCCCAAAAAGTCTGTGCATTCCTGCTTTAGATTAACGGTCATTTAAGCCATTCTGGTGTTAAAATTGCAACTAAAATCTCCTGAATACTTTAAGGTTTATTCCTATAGTTGATCGAGGAGTAGTAGCTAGTGATACATACGTGCAATGGGGCAACAAGAAATGCACAGCACACGACACTGTTGTTCTCTATGAAGGATTCACCTTCAGCTCTGCAGAAGAAGGTATTGGAGGTTCTGCAAGATACGGATGCGCTCCTCGGGCAACACAGAAAGGTTACAAGTTAACCAGCCAAGTCAGGAAATCCAATCTTGGTAAGTAGTTATAGAGTTAATTACCTAGTGTAGTTATGTTTCACTTTGATTGCAATGTTATTACCACAACTAACTATCTCAACAACTTCAGTTCCAGCCACTAGTTATCCATTTAGTTTCATTAGCTATTTGAGAAATAGCTGTTCTTGTAGCCAACTGCAGTCCCAGCAACTAATTATCCATTTAACAATTTTATTAGATATTTGAGAATCAGTTGTTCTCGTAGGGAACAGGTTGAACCAGACCTTCGACAAAAAAACTTAAGTGTGTTGTATCAGTTGTAACGAATAGATTGATAAACCCGCAGTCCAGATACAGCCCTCCAAATATGTAGTCTAGACTTGACACGTCTCTCTAATAGGTTTAACTGGTTTTTTCTACCCCCAGTCCACATGCGTCTCTCCAAATATTTTAACAAAGGGAGCTGGTGCACGTTATATCTCTCATGGCCTCAAATGTCCTCACGTTAGCGTGGTGTGGAAGTTTGGAGAGTAGGGTACCAGCTCAGATGTTGCCTCGTCATCCGACAGTGGTACAAAATTACTTGGTGTTGTCCTCGGACTCTTCGGGTTTTATCCCGGACCGTCGCCAATAGCCCGTTGTGTTGTTCCAGTTCGAAGTTAATTAAAATACTTACCAAATATTTTGAAGAGTCGTTGCGCAGAACGCATACGACGCTCGAAATGTTTTTATCAGGCCTACAGACGAGATACGACTACCCGAAAAGGTTTACCTGAACCACCGGCCAGATACGGGCCTTCGAAAAGATTTACTCGAACTGGCAGCCAAATGTGGCCCTCTGAATAAATTTACCCGGAGGACAAACCAGAAATTTGTGCAAGCAGTCAATCACACTGAACTAGCAATTTGGGAGTGATTTTCAGTACAAACCAGACGGTCTGTCAAGATTTTACTTCCGCTGTCCAAATGTTCTCTAATGACACATATAGGAATTACCTTAAAAATAAGTTTATCGCCGTGTGGGCAACGTTTGGAGGTTAATCTAATTGATGTTGACCAATCAACTATCATACATCAATCCGGAATGTATTCTTCAGAATTTTGATTGCCGAAATCGCATTCGAAAAACAAGGTAACTGACGCCATGTTAAGAATACGTACAGGAAACACTACCACCACCTATGTTTAGATTGACACAAAATGCCAATCCTTCATGGGTTTTAATGAGTTATCAAATGCAACGATGCTGTATGGGATTCTGCTTGCTCGATATTAATTATGTTTTATTTCAGCCGGTATGCGTTACACTACTCTGGACAAAGCCTCAAACCCCTTCAAAGGTCAATGGGGTAATAAAATCTCCGGAAAAGGCGTGCCATGTGCCAAATGCCACTCCCCGACCTCTGCCAGTGTTGCCATGTTCCCTGCCTCTGATAAATGTCCTCTGACCTGGGAATTCATGTACCTAGGATACCTGATGAGTTCTCGAAACCAAGGAGGACACACTACCGAGTACATTTGCGTCGATGAAGTACCATCCGAACCTTATAAAATGACCGACCAAACTGCTAACAAGGATACAGTAGCCCTATCCGTTGTACATAGCCAAGGATCTTTGCCAAGTGATATATACACTGAAGGAGCCCTTTTGCGCTGTGTGGTTTGTTCCATGCAGAGTAACCAAGTCACGTTTTAAATGTACTGATGAGACACCTCATAAATAGTTAATTATTCATATTCTGTAAAAGCCTTGAAAAATTGTTAAGATTGAATCCAATTCTAAAGTTCCGATATTGCCGGAATCATGTTTGTAAACTGCAGACTTTAAAATTATTGGTGTGTTATTTATTTCTGTGATAATTTAAGGTGCAAAGATCATGTGAAGGTTCTGTAGTTCGGTCAATAAAGATGAAATTGTGTTACAATCTGTGTCGACTGAGATCCTGAGAATCAGACAATAAGTATTTTTGAAAACTTGAACAAATTCAATTTATTTGTAACCAGATAACAGGAATAGATAACAGACATCCATTATCGTCCACGCTAGATGAGAACAAACAAGTGGTAGAGATAGGCGGGACTGAATTGATACTTGAGGTATCGATACTTCCATTTCTCGATCGATTTTGGATAGATACCAAAAAGTGGAGTCTGAGATTTTACGACAGCGACTCAGCCCACGTGCTCTTTCAAGGTCAATGAATTCATTGGGGAGCTCTACAAATGCCATCCCATCAAATCACTATCAACAAATGGAAATAATATACAAAAACCTTTCTTGTTTCAAATTTGCAATAGCTTTAAACTCAGTATTATAGAATTTCTTTGTACAGTCGCGGAAAAAAAACAAACCACCTTCTTCATTCGAGCAAATTTACAGTAGAGAAAATTCAAAGATGGCATTGGACTGCAACTAACGTCTTCTATAAATTTATAAAATTTGCATTAGGAGCCGTCTTCATATTAAATTGAGCACCAACTTCATAATTTCCAATGGAAACCCCCTATTTTGACGCACAATTCCAAATCTATCAAAATTTAACTTCAGATACCAAATTTCACGTCATTAGGTCTTACCGTTTCAGAGTTATGAGTACAGAAAGATTGGAGCTCCTAATGTTAAATCAGTTTCGTAGACTTTTATGGATATCTTCCTAAATAATATTTCTATAGAGCTGATATTTTGTACCATGTTATTGCTAAACAACTCAAACAAAATCCATCTAATATTTTATTTTATAAATAGCTTCTAGTATGCAATAATAATTATTAAATTAATATTAGAAAAAATTATGAAATGGAACCTTACTATAATTTGATGGAAATCGATTCAGAACTTCTAATATGATCATGCAAAATTTCAGCTCATTCCAACAGTTAGTTTTGAGTTACATTAAATCTTTCTCATTATTACGATTATAGGGGCAACCAAAAGTTTAAAAAACGTCTGACAAACCTCGGATAATAATTCTCGGATCGTTTGAACATGAAATTCTCCCATCGTTTTCATTTACATAATAAATATAATAATTCTCAGATTGTTTGCACGCGCTGACAAATACGTTTAAAATAGTGTTCAAACTTGAAATTCCGGTAACTATAATTAATCTCTATCTACCAACAGCGATTTTCAATGTTGAGATGATCTCTGAAATTGATTCCAATTTTAATATTGAATATCTCCGGATATAAAGATAGTCACGAAATTTTATATTTAGACTAATTTAACGATGTTTAATCTGATCAAGGCATCAAAACATAGCGTTTCCATTCGAAATTTGGTTGTTTGTGCAAAATTTGATATGAAGACGGCCCGTAATGCGTCTTTGAATTTAAATTTTTTGCATTTGAATTTGTAGAGGATGTTATTCCCTATTTAATGATGTCTTTCAATTTGCTCTACTGTGAATAGTGCTCGAAATAAAGGGGATGGTTTGTTTTTTTCGCGACTATACATGGAAAATATTCAATTTGAAATTAGAAGTCACACAGACATTTTTTACACTAATGCAATTCTTGCAGTCCTTAACAAATGTCTTACAATATATAATATTTTAAACAATGAAGAACATTAACAATTATTTATGACATCATATACTTTATTACTTTGAATCATAATTAGTATCTAATGATTTTGATCGTTCTTTTGAATTTAACCCACTTTCCCTACAAATGAGGAGGCAATATACGTATAATCATAATCTAGTTTTTCGAGCCAAAGTTGTTGAAATCCCAATAGAAGAGATCAATAGAAATATTATTCTTAATGATTTAAGAAATAATAGGATTTTTATTTTCAGAATCCAAAGCAATCTGATGCATAAACGTAGTAGCTCGAAAAGGAGCGGTTGAAGTCCCATATGTATCATTACACAATTGATACTCATTCATTTTAGAAATCTGATCACTTCTCCAAATAATACTTCGATAATTTTGGTCTATGCAATCAACTAACACAATAGAAAAAAATTGGTCGGTGGTGTAGAGAAAACACAAATCGTAGCTTTGACGTGAATACTTGGGCCTGATGTTGGATAGTGGATTGAATGAAGCAGACATAGGAAGTTTGAACGACTGTTTATTGTGTAAATATTCAACAATTAATTTACAGTTTGAACAATTGAAGTACAGTTTGATATTAATTATTGTTGCCCAATATTAATTGTAGCGTAGTTCGGTAGCTTTCGAACGACACCACTTACGCAGTATTCACTTCAAGCAATCCAAAGTCACACTGGCCCAAATCTCGTCCAGTACCGTAGAATTGCGACGTATTGCGGACCCCCTCCTCGTGCTCAATCGGCCTGCTCACTCGTCCGAAGGTCATGTCAGGTACTGACATCCTTTGTCTACACGATGCCATATTTATATTCTGGATATTTCTTCTAGTTCTGAAATCATGAGACACAAAACAGTTGCAACGCTTTTTTGTAACGCTCGACTTTTCGTATATGAAACCAGCACTGTTCCGATTTTCCGAGACATATTCAATTCAAAATATCATTTTGTCAAATATTGCTTGCACCGTATATAAAATTTAAAGAAACTAAAGTAGATGAACGAAAAGTCATCAAAAACTACTATTGATTTAGTAGTTGAACCGGAAAGTTTATCAACACTATTGTCAGGTAAATAAAATACAGACAATTCATGTAATGGAATTTAATTTAAAGAAGCTTGAGTCAATATTAGTCGAGGAAATAATCAACCAAATTTATTTCTCTCTTTGCTTCTAGATAATTTGTTTGCTCTCGTGTTCCGATTTGTAGTTAGCAGTTTTGAAGTTTAATTTATTCTTCCTAGGAATCAATAACAAATTATTATTACTATTTGGGTAAGGTTAAAAGGTTAAGAGAACGTATGATATTATACAAGCAGACAGAATCAGAAAAAAAATATTGTAATGAGAAACAGATCCTCTATCTACTCGTGTTATGTGCAATAGTTGGTAAGACCATTGAGATTTTAGGAATTCTGGTTTTGCTTCACGGGTGCGGATACAAAGGAATGAATAGAAATGCAAATACGACTGATTCGTACATGTAACTCCAGTGTGAATTCCAACGCATTTTTGTACTTCTAGTAAAACTTTCACAAGACGTGGTTTCTGAACCAATATACAGTAGTTAAATTGCAATACAGCTGAAAAGAATAAATTAAGCTCATATGCATGTGCATAATTATACGTAACAGTGAAAACTCGAAATACTGAAATTGGATCTAAAGCTAAGCTTTAGATAACCTTATAAGTCAACTAGATCCACAATTGTTGCTTTACCTCGTCAAGAGAATACATATAATTTAAGCCCTAAAATGAAGCTCAGAACAGATGAAATTGCACACAGTTCTGGAAACACTGTTGATAAATAAACAAATACTGTTAACCTTTGGCATTACTCCTTGAAAATTATGCCATCTCAATATTTTTGGTTTTTACATTTAAATTTAAAATCAGTAATGCTCGCTTCTCTCTCTCTCTCAAAGTGGTTAGAGTTCATAGATTGGTTAAGATCATAAAAAAGCTAAGGGTCCCATCATACCCAACAGAATCTGAGTCAATTCTATTCAATTTGAATTCAGTAGAAACTGACTAACGTAGATTCCTGAAAGCCGAGTCAGTAAGAAATAGCTTCATTCTCTTGAAGCCTCTCACACTGCCCAAATCCAGAGAGTTCTGCTTCACCGTATTTGAATATACGCTAGCCAGGTTTTGATAGATTCAGATTGATTCGGATTAATCCGGATTCTGTTGGTGTGAAGGAGCCCTAAGAAGACAAGCACATCCAATAAGTAAGATGTCCAGGTATAAGTAAGGTGTCGTGATCAATCCGAATGATTAAGGCACAGCACAACCTCCAAGACAGAACACAAGTTATTTAATAAGACTTGCCAATGATTACAAAAGCAGACTGGGAATTTGAGATAACTGAAAAAGTTCACACTCCATTAATTATTTGAAACCAAATGGTTAATTAAGAGCATCATGGTTAATGTACTATTATAGTTAATGTACCTTTATGGTTTATGTGCCATTACAGTTAATGTATCTTTATGGTTAATGTACCATTGTAGTTAATGTAATTTTATGATTTATGCACCTCTATAGTTAATGTATCTTTATGGTTAAGATATCATTATAGTTGGTGTACCTTTATGGTTAATGTACCATAGTGATTGATGGGTGTACTGGTTAATTACTGTTTGTCATATACCATAGTGGTTATTGAGTGTAATGGTTAATTACTGATTGTCATGAAACATGACTTTCATGAATTTTTTAATGTGCCATTGTAACCAATGTACCTTTATATTTAATATACCATTATAGTTAATGTACCTTTATGTTGACGTGCCATTATAGTTAATGTACCATTATAGTTAATGTACATTATGGGTAATGTACCTTTATGGTTAATATACTATTATAGTTAATGTGCTTTTACGGCTAATGTACCATCGTGGGTGATGGGTGTAATGGAATTAATGTTTGTACGTTCCATGACTTTCATGAACTTTTCTCAAAAATAGCCATTGCATCCCAATGATTCTTTTAAAACCCATAGGCTAATGGGTATCACTGATGTAGCTTCCATGATATTACAATAACATGGCATCTCTATTGAAGGATATAAAAATTCATTGAATGTATTCTATAACACATCCGTTAATTTCTAAAAAAGTACGATTTATGAAGAACAAACGGTACTATAACCAAACTTATTTACACATTATTATAACACAACTTCAGCATTGGTATTGAAAGACTGATTTAAAAGCTCTACACGAAATAAAAATATGTTTTTTATCCTCGTCTTAATCCGATTTAAGGATAGTCCGTCTTGAAAAATATTATGATGAACGTAGTCTGGACGTATATTAAGGAAAATGAACTATTAACACTCCTGGCGGTTTATCTTCTCCCCGAAAACTGCCCTATAGTGCCAGTCTCTTATGCAAAAACCCATTCCAAACTATCAACACTTCTAAGGAAGGGACAATTTGATGTTCCTACTTGGATCTTCATTTCCCCTTGAAAAAAGGACTGTTTTGCGGGACGAGATATATCGTCATTAGCAAAACCACCCAAATCTTGACGGACGAGATATCTCGTCATTAGCAAATTGACTGATCTTGGACGAGATGTCGGGTAGTAACCACTTGGAGGGTTAATAAGAATTTCACACAAAAATTGAAACTGGACAAATCTAATAGTAACCAAAATTAAATTAATAGTGTGATCGTGTGCGGATAATTTCCTTTAAGCCGGGGAACAAGCGACAGACTCTGTTGATACTCACAAACATTTTATTAGACTATTTTACATAACAACGTGAAGACAGAACACATTTAAACGTTTACAGAAACATCTTCGAACTCGATATCTCTGACCCTACGCTTGGATCTTTTCCTTCAGGAATGATCCCGACCGTCACCAATAGCCCGTTTTGTTGTTTCAGTGCGTCGTTAATTACCTACCTACCTATCTAACCTCTGACGCTACGCCGCCCACACACATTCGCTAGCCATCTTTAACAGTTTTTGTTTATTGAAAAAGGTCAAATACGTCAATTTCACTTTATTTGTGCTGCCCTCTATTGAGCGAAAATAATATATTTTTACATTAGATTTATTATGAAATGTCCTTTTAAATAGTGTGTAATTTATTTGGTTTTTGGATATCGCTATATACTGAATACCTTCTATCTTAAAAAGGAGAATGTATGTGACACCAGAAATAATTTTTTAATGTGTGTTTTTATCAAGGACTAATAATAAAAACATACAAATCAAAACTTAAATAAACTAATAGTAACCAAAATTAAACTAATAGTCATACTATCAAATATCATTGTTGATTGTTGTAATTAATGTGATTTTATGGATACCAATATTCAATGAATATAGTGTTCCTGCTTTTGTATTCCTCTCAAAAAGGAGAATGTATGCGAAATGTAAGGAAAGGTTTTATAATGATACGCTAAGGTTGTGTGGGTTATTTTAAGGTTTTATGGCGAAAGAGCCATATTTGGCCAAGCAGTATGCTAAGAACTATTAATAAGAACTCCACACAAAATCAAACCTAAAGATAACTAAAAGAAACCAAATTAAACTAAAAACTCTATTATCAACTATCATTGTCGATAGTATGTAATTAATATTGTTGTGTGGATATCAATGTACACTGAATATCTTCTTTCTAGTAATCTATTCCTTTCTAAAAGAAAAATTTATGCACAACACTTGTAAGAAATGAGACAATTTCAAAGGAATCAAGGACATTTGATACGAACTCACAATCAAAACAAAACTAAACTAATAGTAACCCAAATTAAACCCATAAGCATACTTTCAAATATCATTGTAACAGTGGTAATATGGTTTTGTAGCAATTAGTGAACATTTAATACTTTATTTTTGAATATATTCCTCTAAAAAAGGAATGTCTGCAGAACACTTGTAAGAAATTTTTCACAAGGTATTAAGAACCTATTAATAAGAACACGCAAAATCAAAACTAAACTTAACAGTAACCAAAATTAAACTAGCAGTCGTATTATTTAATATCATTGTTGGAAGTGTGTTAATAACATAGTTTCGTGGGACGCTAGTATACACTGAATATATTCTTTTACTCATATTCCTATCAAAATGGAGAATGTGTGTATGGAAAATATCTACAAGAAGAATTTTCACAATGATATCAAGGTCCATTAATAAGAACATATAAAATAAAAACTAAATTAGCAGTAACCAAAATTAAATTAATAATCGCATTATCAAATATTGTTGGTAGAGTGTAATTAATGATTCTGTGAAACAGTCTTTCTACTCATGTATTCTTCTCAGAAAGAGAATGTATAAGGAATTTTTGCGATAAAAATGTTTACAATGACTGTTAAAAACTTTACACAAAATTTTAAAGCACGCTTTCGAATCTTGTCCAGTGTAGGTGTAGTCTGGATTTACATATATCTCAGAGGCTGACATCACAAAAATACTGCAAATAGCTCCTGTAATTAGAATCGACATCGGAACGAAAAAAACGAATTATTCAAATAAGAGGAAAATGAGAAACCATATCCTAAACCTCAGCGATTTCTTAGTCTCTGCATAATTGCAAAAAATCGTGCTGAAGGAAGATTTTTCATCAGATGATAGGGAGGGAGAAATTCTGCTTAGGCAACCGAGTATCAAATATGAGTATCTTGCGATTGAACAGTTTACAGACGTTTTCAAACAGGGTGTTTTTATCCTTTTTATTGGGACAACAGATTTTGTTTCAGATTACTCGCTGATCATTACCCAGATTCGCTCTGAAGTTCGCTTCCGTTAAAAGTTTTGATATAAGTCATACGTCATTCTTCGACGGGTTTCCCTTCGAATTAGAACTCCATAAGGCTGTGGTAAGATTGATTTGATTTTTGTATTTTCAGTGAGATCTTATACTAGAAGTATGCTTTGTTCTGTCAAAAGGTAACCAAGTTGATTTTGACAGTGGAATGGGCATTTTAGATTATTACGTGATTTACATTATTAGCATGATGGGGATGGTTGCTTTTTTAAAGTTTCAGACACTTAGTCAGAAAATACTTTCACTTCTCCCTTGGTTTACTATATCAATCAAAAATCCGTAATAATAGATGATTTAGGTAAACAGATGAAACCTAGTCAAATTGATAGTCAAAATATAAACCTTAAAAATATGATTAATAAAGATTTAAAACCTCTGAAAATTATCAATGAATCAGAAGACCTAGTCCTTTTGTCTTGATCTTTTGCTCACAATGAAGTGGCCATTGATGAGTTTCACGTGTTTTAAATCTTTATTTGTCATATTTTGAAGTTTTACATTTTTAATAACAAAATAATATGCAATGATTTTAAATAATGCGTAATGATTTGTTGAAAAAATCAGATATGAGTGTACAGTTTACCTGTATGATAAACCAAAAGGGTTTACACTGATTAAAATAGCTTTAATGTACATTTTCTTTTTTTTTCTTTTATAATACTTCGCTTATGAATATGTGTTTAATAATAGCGTGGTTACCCAAGCTATTGCAATAATAGCGTGGTTACCCAAGCTATTGTTAAACACGTATTCTCAAGAATTATTTATAAGAATCATAAGAATATTAGAGAGATGGTAGTCTCGGTCGTGTGAGTTCCTCACACGACGAAGTCTACCATCTAATATTGGAATTCCTGTCATATGAGAGTATGAGGGATATTCAGTGTAAGAAAACAAACCAATAGGTATGCCAAGATTTTTCTTCTGCTATACAAATACTATCGCATGATACATGTCGGGGTTACCATAAGCTGTAGATTATCGCCCCTTAGGCTACATTTCGTTAATATAATTGATGGAGACCAATCAACTCTAATATATTAATTCGGAATTGATACTTTTGAATTTTTATCGGCGAAGTGCTGAAATCATATTCGACAAACAAGTCAAGTGACGTCTCAACGAACGATATGTCACGTTCAAAATACGCACAGGAAACACACATTACTGCAGAAACACTACCGACACCTGTATTTAGCTTGATTGAAAATGCCTTTCAATCGTAAACTATAATATTAAATATGTACATGATATGTTAAGAGTATATTCGACAATGAATTTATAATGTAACTTAAATATAAAATTCACACAATATGATGGAATACAAATTTCTCAGACTACCCCTGTTTGCAAAGACATTAATATTCGCCTTGTTCATCACTATTCCAAAAAAAATGTCGGCAGCCTTGTTTTTGCATGCATATATATATATAACAAAATTGAAACATTGATTTGTCTATTTCTATTTAGTACAAAATTAAACATAAAGCCCAAATTATTTGAACTTGTTAATGTTTTTTTTGCGAAGGACCTGTTATCTTGTGCTCTAAGATCTGACCAATTTTCCTAATGACGAGATATCTCATCCATCAAGTTCTTACCAATTTGCCAATGACGTGGTATTTCATCCATCAAGATCTGACCAATTTTACTAATGACGAGAGAACTCTTTATCATAATATTGATGAGTTTTTGATGATGAAGTGATCAAGATCTGGGTCAGTTTCCTCTAATACATACCATATATCTGGTCTGTCAAGATCTGGTCAGTTTTCTTCTAATGCATACGACATATCTGATCTGCCAAGATCTGGTTAGCTTTGTTAATGAAGACATACTTCGTCCCCAACCACCAGAAGGATTATGGGGAGCAAGACGGGCCCCATCTAATTAACTATTTCACAGTGTCAACTGGATTGACGAGAAAAAGGGAGAAGATTTCGTACTCTCGAACTGTACAGAGGTATTTTTAGCTCTAGGCGGCTGGTCACTTTGATTCAATTCCTAATTTTCTTGTAACAGCACCCACAATTAAGGGACATGGATACCCATTAAAATAATGTATCGATAAATAATGTAAATTCCATATTTAATAAACATAGCTAGTTATTTTACCCTCTTGGTGGTCACCTTTACGATGTATCCCGACATTAGCAAAACTGACCAGATCTTGATGTACCAGATATCTCGTCATTAGAAGAAAACTAACTAGATCTTGATCTCGTCATCATAAAAAAATCGTCAATATCTTGATGGTGAGATATCTCTTCAAGTTTTAGCAAAATTGATCAGATATTGAAGGACGAGATATCTCGTCGAAACCACTTGGATGGTTAAATTTTATTTTGTCTGTGTCGTCGTTGCTTTTAGAGTACATCGCATCCCCACGCGAAGTAGATATACAATATATGTATATCAGAATAGTAACACTGATTTGTCTATTTCTACTTCGTTCAAAATTAAATATGAAGACACATTATTTCGACTTGTTCATGGTTATTTTCTCTTTATAGGTAAAATAAAAATTCATTAAGTCGAAGGATCAACTAATCGAGAGACGAGATGGCGGTTATGTCAGCATTGGTGTACTATGTCATACCCGGACTGCTGGGTAGAGCATACGACTTGAAAAACGACACTATTGGGCCCGACCTTTTTAAGACAACTGATACTGACCGTGCAAAGGTAACTTATTTGAAGAATTGTGTGCATCAATGAATAGAGGGTTTCTATACACCTTTTACGGAAGTTTTTTTACATAAAAATTCTTAAAGTACCACCTTTAAAGTTCCTGCTAGGGAAATGATGTATGTTTGAGAACAACATCTTTATAAGTGGGATTCTTTTAAAAAAGTTATATGATATTGGTGTGTTTGCAGTAGAATTTTTGAAAGATAATGGAGGTCGGAATAGGCTTACACAATTATACTATTCCTTGTCGAAAACCATCCCTAAAGAATGTTTTTTCTCATTTTTCAATTGGACGTGGTTGGTAGGCAGTTGAATTTATGTCCCACTGCGAGCAACACGAGGGGCTATTGGTGACGTTTCTGAATCAATCCCGAAGGGAAAGATCCGAAAACAATGCCTCGTCATTTTGTTTGTGGAAGATTGGAGAGTGGGGTGCCAGCTAAGGTGTTGACCTCGTCATCTGATCGTGTGTTCTCAGATATTTCTCTTTCCAATAGTACGTTGTGTTGCTCAAGTGCAACGTAAATTTAACTATCTACATACCTACAGGAACATAATGACCTTGTCTATTTTACGATGGTCCCTCGCCTTGTAACCACATTTCCAGTCGTGGCCAGAATTGGTCAGATTGTCACCCAAGCTTATTTGCACAAGTTCCATCCAAGTTCCAAGTTGTGGATTCGGACTGCCTTGTTTGCTCAATGGAAGAGAAGACTTTGGAGCATATTTTACTTTGCTGCACGGGAGAGAACGTTCACAGAATACATTTGACAAGATTGTGCAAGTCACAGTCTATTGTTCCTAATTAATGTAATTATTTTTTACGACCATTACATTTCATATGTATAGAAGATACCGTGAAATCGGATCCGATAGCTCTGGATCATGAAATATTGAGTTTTGTATTATGTGCTAACCAATATTCTACTAATTATTTCACAGGTAATCGAACGTTACATGACTACATCTGAATACAGAGTCGTATCGGAGTTATCTGAAGCAACGGATTTCTTGGACGTGAGCGGGAAGCTGGCCTTGAAATTAAAAACAGGTGCAATAAATATTGAAGGAACTGGAAATTACCTAAAGGAATCGAAATCCTTTGAACATAGAGTGGACCTGCTTGTCAAAGTACACTACGAAACGGTAAGGAACCTAGCAACTGATGCAAAATTTAATCTGAGTATTCGAAACTTTCCATTTTTCAGTAGAGTTGGATATATTTCTTCGTTTGTCAGATCCAGAATGATGCATTACGTAAAAGTGGCGTAGCTTCCATTTCGGCTCTGAAGCCGAGTATACGATGCTGAAAATTTTTTTTCTAGAAACACATGTTCTTGCTACAAAACCGAGAAGACGAATGGTAAACAAACCACTATCCCTCACTGTCCTGTAGCCAAATGACCCACAGCCAAATTTGCCGAAACCTCAGCCGACTCACTTGCACTCAGAATGTACGAAATCTGTGTATATAGTCATCGCCAGGGAGTTGTTCTCATTATAGACAGACATTACGCCAGAAGAGACAGTGTACCTATCCTTCTGAGGATTGAACGGCTTAGTGGTCTCCATCATCGGAAATCGATCAGCTAGATCTTAAATCAGATATTAAATGCACAGTTTTTTTGCTGAACATATGATGCTTATTTGGGAACTGTGCTTATGTTATTGCTATAAGGTACCGGGAGAGGGAGGCCAGAATATCGATATATTGTATATAATTTTGCATATATTGTATCGGTACTTCCTATGTTTTAGTGTTAGGTTCAGCCATTGGGGGTGGGTCTTGAAAGTGAGCAACCCAGGTGGAGTGAGCTTATGAGGAGACACTTTGAGGCATAGTGCATGAGTGTTCCCTCTAATACAGGATCACTGGTTGGTCTGAGATATTCAGAATCTATGGAGATAACTGAGGAATGGGAGATGGGGCCGAATATGTGTAGATATCTGGGGAATTTAATATTATTTGGGAGCTGTGCTTATGTTGTTGCTATAAGTTGTTTGGCGAGGAAGACCTGAATATCGACATATTTTCATGTATTATCTTTGCTCTTCCTATGTTTTAGTGTTAGGTTCAGCCATTGGGGTGGGTCTTGTAAGTGAGCAACTCAGGTGGAGTGAGTTTATGAGGATACACTTTAAGGCATAGTGCGTGAGTGTTCCCTCTAATACAGGGGCACTGGTTGGTCTGAGATATTCAGAATCTGTGGAGATAACTGAGGAATGGGAGATGGGGCCGAATATGTGTAGATATCTGGGGAATTTAATATTATTTGGGAGCTGTGCTTATGTTGTTGCTATAAGTTGTTTGGCGAGGAAGACCTGAATATCGACATATTTTCATGTATTATCTTTGCTCTTCCTATGTTTTAGTGCTAGGTTCAGACATCGTGGGATGGGTCTTGGAAATGAGCTTGTAAGGAGATACATTAGGGATGTTTGAGGAGAGGATGTTTGCGAAGAGATCGTATTTTAAGCGACTTATGTCATCTATGTTCCATTATACTTCCACAGTTAGATAATATGGTCTCTAGTGAGACTCGAAGTGTGAGGTTGGTAGAGCTATTTGGTTCTCATAGACAGACAGTATAACTGCTCTTATTCACATAAAATAGATGCACAACTGAATCCATATTTTCCTTATCGTTTGTTTCAGGTCGTACAAACTATCCCAACCACCATACTTCCTATTCCGAACTGGCAAGACAAGATTAAGGATACCGGTATGACTCACTACGTTCGTTCCATCAAATATGGTGGTGATTTGGTTGCATCAGTCCGATTCACCACCACCAATTCTGCTGACAAGGAAATCATCAAAGCAGAAGTTCAAGGTGAACTGAACGCCAAATCCGGTTCCTTTGGGGCAGGACTTAAAGGTAAAATCTGTGCAATGGACCGATTTGTTTAAAACTAATATGATATTCTAAGCAAGGCTGTTCCCGAGGTATGAGCCCCCTTCTTGCAAATCTCAACAAACTTCCACCTTTGATGAAAAACATTCAATTTTATATGCCCTGCCATGCATTGAAGCGACTAAATATACGACTTGCACATGCGTAATTTCAGTACAGGAAACATGTCGGCATGCATGCTTATTTTTATGAATTTAGTGTCATAGGACTCATGTTGAAGCAATGATTGACTTGCCTTAAGTAAACACCCTTCATCAAGTATGTATCCATAAGATAATTTCCGATTGGCCAGCCTTCTTTCTTTGGTTCTTTGTCATAATGTTAAATGAACATTGTGTGTTGACTGATTTTTAGACTGTTTGCAGATTTGACAAGTACGCCATCATCTGACTGTGATTCAAAATTACGAGATGTTGTTCAGGGAACTTTCTCTTTATATTGATCCCGATCGTCACCAATAGCCCGTTGTGTTGCTCCACTGCGACGTTATTTCAATCTCCCAATTTCCTCAGAAGTACTTTTTATCTGCAATGTACGACTCCAATTTTTCTGATATAACTCCCTTCAGCGTGTACCTTTGGTAGCCTTTTAATTCCAAAACTATTTTGTTTAAGCTTTGAATCCATGGATTCTCTCTTTACAAAATCTCGGCCATAAATGAGTGTGTTTTGGATACATTAAGGTAAATTTAGAACAAAACAGGCAGATTCAAATGTATTGTATTGCAATCACAAAAACAACCTAAAACGACCGAATAGGTAAAAATTTAATAACATCGGATAGCTTATTGCTTGGTGTGCTTATTTAAATTTAGGAGGCAAAATTGAACCAGTCTTTCGAAACCCATGTTTTTCTGCCTACGTGTAAGTGCATGCGAGCACACAACCCAGGAATAGCAAACATTCTGATTAAGTCTAGGCCACGTTTTCTTCCGTTAACCTTCCTGGTGGTTGTCTCGACAAGGTACCTCGTCATTTGCAAAATTGACCAAATCTGGATGGACGAAATATTTCGTCATTAGAAGAAAACTGACCGGATCTTGATTTAGACATCATAAAAAAATCAGTAAGTCTTGATGGTGAGATATCTCGTTCTTACAAGATTAGATATCAGATCTTGATGGACGGATTATCTTGCCGAAACTACTTGAAGGGTTAACTTTCAATATTTAAAGACAACTATTATCCCTCCTGGTGGTTGTCTCCACGAGTTATGACGTCATTATTTGCATAACTGACTAGATCTTGATGGAGAAGACATATCATGAGAATAAAACTGACCAGATCTTGATCTAGTCATCATAAAAAAAAATCGTCAATATATGGATGATAAGACATCTTGTCATCAGCAAAATTAGTTAGATCTTGATTTACGAAATATTTCGTCGAAACACTTGGAGGGTTAACCTGCAGACATTGTAAAGCCCGTTCTAGTTAGTCCTCGTGTAGCAAACCACGACTGTAGCGACGCACCAAATCAATGCAATCTCTATTGACCACATTGGAAATACATTACAATTGTCTATAAAACAAGACTACGCTTCTTATTAAATGTATAAATTACACAGATCTGCAAAATTATATTTAATAAATTTAATATAATAAATTTGCACATAGCAAAATCTGTTTTACAAATGTTTCTATTATGTGACATTGTCTCACAAAACTGGTTTCAAGTTACATTTTCAACGTATCTGTTTAATTTTGTTTCAACAAACAAATGTAATACTTTTCCCACTGGTTGAAATCGCTGCCTCAGAGAGTTAACCCCCAAGTGATTTCGACGAGATATCTCATCCATCAAGATCGGACCAATTTTGCTAATGACGAGATATCTCTTCAAGATATTGCTGATTTTTTCATGATGACGAGACCAAAACCGGGTCAGTATTTTTCTAATGACGAGAAATCTCGTCCATTAAGATCTGGTCAGTTTTGCAAATGTTCACCTTGTCGATACAACCACCAGGAGGGTTAAAATCAAAATTATGTTCACTTGTGTTCTTCTTGTGATGGTAAATAGGTGTAAGACCTTCGCTGGCCAGACCTGGCCGGCGGACTGTATGTTGTACACCTCTGATTTAATTTTTTCCCTTTTTATATATAGGGAACCTGGAAAAAATTAAGGAAAAGATCGGCGACAGTGCCTTTATGGACATCAATTACTTCGCCACCGTCCCTCTTGAGAACATTCCAAGAACCATCGAAGGTGTGTCCGAGCTTGTGGACAAGTTTCCTGAACAGACAAAGCTGGTCGATGAAGGGAGAGGCGTGCCCCTGAGCATGGAAGTTTTCTCCTTGACAGCACTGAATAAGGATCTCCCAACGTATTACCAGACTCTGTATGTACTGTGGTGAAATTGATCGCCGCTACAAAATTAATTTACAATGAAATAATAGGTGTGTCTGGAACATATCCAGGCTTGTAATATGAAAAGATATGCATGGTACCTAGGGCTTTTTGTGCCTAGTTTCCTTCAAAACAGGCACCTTTGGATCGCACATACTTCTCGCAGTGTCTTCCACTTTTCAAAACACTCTGAAAAGTCCATTGCTGCAATCACCATCAGCTCATTCGGCGTGTTCCCTTGAACCACATCTACGGTCTTATCCTTCCAGTGGTTTAGCCTCGTCAAAAACCGTGTTGTAGTGGCCAATCATTGGTGCTAAAACCTGTTCCAAGCACATTAGTTCTGTACAAGGGGCAATTTCTTTATCCTACTTGAATCTTCATTCGCTATTGGAGTAAGAGGGCAGTTTTGTCTGTATGAGATATCTTGTTCTTAGCATAATTGACTAGATCTTGGACAAGGTATCTCGCCTAAACGCTCGGAGGGTTAAGACACTTCCCTTGCAGAAGTGACTAGCTTTGGTAAAATCCAGATATCTCAGGGTGTTAAATCTGGGCTATAGGGAGGTTGAGACACCTAGATGATTTGATGTTATGCCAAAAAAAAACCTGCTCGTGAGTAGGAGGTGCGTTTTCGTGATGAATCTGTCAATCACCAATTGCCCACAGCTGTAGCCGTTTTATATTTCTCTGTCGGTGAAGAACATCGAAGTAGTACTCCATATTAATGGTTTGACCTGGAAGAGAGCACTTGAGATGGACAAACCTTCACAATCAACATGGACTTGATGTTGTCTTGACTTCGTCGCGTCTTCTGAGTGTGTGTATGGGGGAAGAACTAAGAGTCTTCCATTGTGAAGGCTTCTTAATCATGTGAATAGCTTCTGCGAACTGATTTTCAAGTTTAACGCAAATTTGTAGCTCTATTCGTTCGGTCATTGCGAACACAAAACTTACCGATCACACAAGGGCATCTAGTACCCAACGGATTAGTCCAACAGGTTTGTGTTTTCTCAAGCATCAACGTCCCATTTCCTCGTCTACCAAGTTACATCATTGCCACACTAACCCTTTCGGCAAACACCAAATGGCGCTCGTAACAATCAACATGAACTTCGACGAATGGTTCAAAGTGAAAAGTTGAACTGGCGAACCTGATAAAAAAAACACTAGTTTGCTCTCCGAAAACCAATCGGCTTGATTCCCAAGCCAATGTTTCCTACACTTCTTAGGTTTTGCGATAACAACTCAGTAAACATGCTCCATAAAATTAATAAGAATGTCGATGCGAAAAGTTTTGCCTGAGTTTCCCTGTCAATAATTGTTTGACTTTGACACTTGTTTGACTTTGACTGTGACACTTTTGCATCAGACGTACAATCGATCAAACGGTGCTTATTCGTATTGAGTACAGACAGGCCACAACTCTGATTATTAATGTAAATATTATAATATATTCATCGAAATAAAAAAAATCTTGCCATCTCTTATTGCTTTGATTAAAAACTTAGTAAAAGGAAAAGAATGCAAAAATATATGAATCAGTACAGATGTATAAATAATATTACCTTTTATGACTTAATGTCTCTATTCTCGTCTTATAATTTAACTTCAATTCGAAATAATTAAAAAAGCTATATTTCTAAATTTTGTATTATATTTCTTTAATTACACGTTATACCACCAATCTCAGTGTTAAGGTAACATGATTTCTGGCTTATTACAAAATTGTTTATTTAGGACATGTTTACTTTTAGGGCTCTAGCTGATCAACTGGTTGTTCTGGATGAACAATTGAGTGACATCCGCAGTGCTGAAAAACGTCTTGCTGATTGGTTAAAAACAGTTCCACCAGTGTTGCCAGAAGAACAGAACCAGGAAGTAATAATAAGCTTTTCAAACTTCCACATTTGATAAAAGAAAATAACTGTGTTCTAACCGATCATTCCACGTGATTCAGAAAAAAATTATGTAACAAATTGTTTTGCGTAAATAATGGCGTGTGATGATGGACGAAAAAAATGAACCTTCCATCAAATTAAAAACGTGATATTTTCTTGGTAAAACTCAAGGGAGAGAGAGAGAGAACACCATACCGTCCCTTCGCCAAATTGGCGACTAAAATTTCGCCGCCAAACGGCTATTTGGACATGCCGCCATATTGGATGTCTTCCAATATGGCGGCATGCAAGTGAAATTGCATGCGAAATTGCAATGAATGTGAAATTGCAATGTGGCTCGCAAGTGAAAGTGCATGTAACAAATCTACCAGGGGTTACCACCAACTATCACCACTTGGTGACGATAATTATTGCCAATTGCAATGGCACCATGCTCTTCAGTCCAACCTTTTCTTGTTTTGGATTTTGATAAAACCTAGTTTGTTGATGACTAATTTCTTTCCGAAGGAAAATAAGTTAAGCAGGGAACCTTTTACAAACGCCCGGTCAGCTCGGCAAAGCTCAGAACCGGTCGTTCAATTTTCTTTCAATGGATTTCTGTAGAAAGTAACTCACTTCAAACTGTCTGCCAAGCCAGTTCGGCTCAGTCTGTTCATGCTAGAACTTCTTCCCTTATCGGTTTGGCCGTTCATATCCAACAATCTGAGTACGGTAAATTGTAAGTTGATTCAATTGGTTAGAAAGTCGCGGCGTGGAAGAATTTATCTAAGTAGAGGAAAGATAGAGGTGATTTGATGTTAGTAGATCGTGGCTCAAGAAAGTTGGTCTAATTAAAAAGTGAAGGTGATTTGATTGGTTAGCTGGTTGCGGCTATGGAAAGTTTTTATGAGTAGGGCAAATAAAGAGCTGATATGGTTGGTTAGCAGGTTATGGAGAGGGACACTTTCTCTAAAAAATGAAATGGAGGTGAGGTTGGTTAGCAGGTCATGGCGCGGGATAATTTCTGAGTAAGAAAAAGATCGAAGTGATTGGTTAGCACATCGTGGCTTGGAGGCCTGAGGAGGAAAAAAAGGGGAGCTGTTTGATTGGTCAAGGAAGAGTTTGGAGTTTTAAATGAAAAAAGTTAGTTTCGGTGTTGTAAGTTTAGTTTGTGGGCAAGGCATACGTATTCTTTTTCAACTTCTCTGTCTCTCAAAAGATGGTATGGTTACAATATATTTGGTACTACTTTGATCTGAAGACTTTTGTGGCAACGCTTTTAGCGTGCTGTTTTTGTCGACAAGGAAGAATTTCTTAGAAAAATACCGTTTTAGGTTTAGGTGAAAATAATTGAAAAATTAACGATAATAATAATAATAAAATATATATATATCCAAGGAAGAAACAATTAGCAAATCCCTCATAAAATTGTCCTACCACCGGAAAAATTAAACTTAAAATTTCGCGAAAGAACACCCTGAAAAACAGACAGAAGGCATGATAAATCAAGAGCGGTAATGATTTGCAAAATTTAATAACAAATTCAAATAAAAGCAAGAAATGATACAATCTGATGCGACTGCACTGTTTAAAATGTAAACTGGAAGTTTTAATTCTTCAAATTTGCTGAAAACGGAAAAGAATTGGGAAAATATTCAAAAGGACCAATGAAATCAAAAGACGTTATACAGGAAAATTTTGAAATTTTTTAAGGACCAGCGGTTGGTTGGTTGGATTTTGGGGGTTTATGGCGCAAAGGCCCTATTTGGCCATGCTGCGTCAGGCACAATACATACATTAAATAATAGATGCACACAATGAAAGTTTTACTGACACAGAAGGGAGAAATATACCCAGGGAGGAATGCACATGGCAGCAATTGTACCTGCGCCGCCTACAACTCGAAGGTTGCTATCACAGTGGACATATCCACTGAACCAGCATGCCCTTAAGGACCAATGAAATCAATGGACAACAAAACGGAAATAAAAAGAACATTCCAAAATATTCAAGATAGAAAAAGGGCTGGAAATGAAACTTTTGACTCCGATAGGTTGCCATAATCCTAATAAAGCCTAGTTGCCCAGCCTGCCACAAAAAGCACGTCAAAAGCATCGCCACAAAAGGTCTTTATATCAGAGCTGTACCCAATATTTTGAACTTTGCTAATAATTTTTCACTGTTTCACAAAAGATATCTTGTTGCAGATAGGAAAGTTTAACACCAAGTTGGAGCGTTTGGACAGAGTCTTCTGTAAGGTCATCGCCGATCTGGACCTATCTAAAAAAGCCAACTCTTCCCAATTCAAGCCAGCCTTCGAAGCTTACCAGGGAAATCGAAAAGAGGCCATCCCCAACATGTATGTGAAAGATTTATCCAAACTGAAAAAAAAAGTGGTAAGTTGTACGTCCTTGGCCGTTTTATAAACACCAGTAGACCTGCGCATAGCATCTATGCTAAAGTTTTTTAATTACTAATATCTCTTGGTGGCAGGGTCGTTATAAACATTCCATGCCTTATTTAAATCCATTAATAATGAATATAGCATGCGTATTCACATAAAAATACCTCAAAATGGAATTAAAGTATTCAAATATATATAACAGTATTTTGCTTACTTTTGCTCGTGCTAGTACTTACTTCTGTAGAAATGCATGGCCAGATGCACACACATATATTCTAGTATTGTTATATTATGGTTTAGTGTACATTTATGGAAGTGATGGGGATACTCGATAATATCGTTACTTGTATCTCGATAATATTAAAATTTACTACGCTTTGTGGCCAGTCATGTTTGCAATGCAGAAACTGCTTGCAGGCCTCTTCCGGAAGGAGGCTTTATTTAAAATAATTTAATTTTTTTGCTACAAATATGGCAATTCATCTACCTTTCACAGTTGCTCGGCAACTATTTCCTGCTGCCATATTGCAATGCATTTTATATTGGACAGTGGCCGACATATCACACTGCAGTGGATCCCTTACTCAATGTGGTTCATGGCAATGAATGTTGGCTTAGATAAGACTGGTTATGAACTATACAGGTCATGTTCTCGCTTTAAATACCATACAGTAAAAAGAATTATGAATACAAACATCAAACGCTCTTGACACAACACTTAAAAAGGTATATCTAAAGTGAAAGACTGGAACTCCTTGCTACCCAGTTGAAACAGGATCTACCTAGAGCAACAGGAGTAGCTTTGTGAGACATGGCATAAAGGCTGAGGTTTGGCGTAGGATAAAAATTAATTATGATAACATTCATTACATATCCGCAAAGCAATTGCAAAATTTGAATACTTTGTCTAGAACAGTTTTAAGAATTTGAATAACATGGTACGAATAAGATTTTTCACAAGACTTCAATCAAATTTCTTTTAAAGCTATAAATGTCTTTATACCTATTCATTAATTATATGAAATAGTGTAAAGCATTATCCATTTGATTCATCATCGGGTATTTTTTATATTATAGTTATTGCATATTGTTTAGGTTTGGATTGATGTATACTTAACGTACAAATCAATCATTACAAATTAATAGAAATTATACCATCGAACAAGTTTATAGATTTTATACTACATACTGTTTACGTCATTGATAAAAAAATAAATATTTCTTTTTTTTTCAGCTAGATGGCACACCATGTAAGTTCTTTATATTTTCTACATAAAGTTGAAAAAATAATTCAAACTTTAAAAGAACATGACATGTTTAACTTTATAATTATACGAGGGGAGTCCGATATTAAAGGTACAAGCCAAAATTACTCTAACATTTTTAATTAAAGAAATTATTTAATATATTCCACAAAAAAGTACATACTTTTGTTAATTTTTCGACATAAGCTCCGTAAACGTTGAGACATTTATCCCAGCGTGACACTAGTTTGAACATCCCTTCACGGTACTGCTGCTTGTCAAGTTGCTTGAAGTAGTCCACAATGGTGTCTTGCAATTCCTCCTGATCCGCAAAGCGTTTCCCCGCCAAAAATTTCTTTAAAGGTCCGAATGAATGAAAATTCAAGGGGGCTAAATCCGAGAGTGCGTTAGACAATTATGCAGTTGTGAGGTCCCTGGTCTGCCTCTTTTCTTTTCCGGATCATCATTCAGCTCCGTTCGTTCATCTTTAAATTTTTAGCACCAAACGCTGACTTCTTTTCGGCTTAAAATATTTGGTCCATAAACGCCCTGTAATCTGCAATGAATTTCGCTCTGATTAACTCCTTCGGCTTGCAAAAATCCGATAACTCCACGTACCTCACACTTCGAACACTCTGCAATTACACAAGCCACATTTGTTTGCTTCCCGGAAGCTAAATTGAGACTTGAACAAAACAACGCTTCAGACTCTACTTCTACACAAATGTGAACGTGTCTAGCCATGCATATAGGCGCCAATATTGCACATGCGGAGTTTGTATAACAGCTACCTGTACCTTTAATATCGAACTCCCCTCGTATCATTTTGATTTTGTCTTTTTCGTAAACTCTCTTTGAACTCTGACTTCTTGTTCACAAAATTAATAGGATGCTGAGGATCATCCACTGAAATGTTTCTAGTTAAATAAGGTGATGATTAACATTTCATCACTTTTCAAAACAGTTTATCAGAAATGAAAATATTTTTGTCTTTAAAATTAATGAATGAAAAAGCTTTTTCAGCATTCAAGCAATTCATAGAATCGGAAATCAAAATCACATAATTCTCTTCAAATATTCATTAAAATTCTTTAGCTTTTGAAACTGACTTCGGTGGAGCACACTACACTTACTGGGGCTCAAATGCATGCCCTAAGACAGCCAAGATCTTGTTTGAGGGAGTAATGTCATCAACGGATCACTCGTCTATTGGTTCCTCTGAATTCGCTTGCATGCCCACGAATAAGCAGTACATACCGAATCAAGAAACAGACGACGAAGAGCATGACATTGAAGATTTGCCGCAAGTGCAACCGGTGGCCTTTTTGAGTCGAAAAACAGGCGCAGATCAGAATAAGAGGAACCTTATCAAATGCGCCAACTGCAGAGTTCCTGGTAGGTACACCAATTTTTTTATTTTACAATAACCCTTCGATATATCACGCTACTAGAGGAACAGGAATAAAGAGAAATGTATCGAGGGAAGCGATGTTGCCGAGATTCCTAAATATCCTATCTTCCTTTACTGGTCTAAACGATTAATTCTAATTGGCCGTCCCGAACGCAGCTCAGAAAATTCAGATTGAATACAGCCCAGGAAACTGTCACACGGCAAGTGGCAGACCCTAAATTTTCAGACATATCACCCTCACACGTCTCGCTCCTCAAAATATTTCGGGTCTGCTGCCTAACATACAGAAACTCTTCTGAACTGCACTCTGGCGCGTCGCTTGGAGGACTCCCGGAGGTTGTTGTATCTACGGGGTATGTCGTCAAAAGCAAAACTGACCAGATCTCGATGGATCAGATGTCTTGTCATTAGAAAAACTGTCCTGATCTTGATTTCATCGTCAATAAAAAGCGGCAATATCTTCATTCGAATTCAATCAGCATTATTGATGATAAGATATCTCGTCATTAGAAAAATAGACCAGATCTTGATCTCGTCATTAGAAAAATAGACCAGATCTTGATCTCGTCATCATCAAAAAGTCGGCAATGTCTTGATGACGATAGATCTTGTCATTGGAAAAATTTATCACATCTTGATGGGAGAGATATCTAGTTGAAACCACTTGGAGGGTTAGGAACCTTACCGTTCCTTACTCGACGATGACTGTTGATGCCACTACGACTTCTCCAGTGTGTCCCACGGGAAATAGCAAAGAACTGATTGAAGTAAGCGCCATTTGAATTCCTTGTGATATAGAAACGGATTGATGTTTCCTGTGCTGTTCGTACACTTAACTTTCATGAAGATTTATCTTAGCGTCAAAAACTTCCCCATAGTGCCCAGCCTCTGGCGGAAAAACCTGCTCCAAATTGTCAATTTGTTTTTCCTACTTGTTTTTCCATTTCCCTCTGAGTAATAGGTCAGTTTTTCTCGACGAGCTACCTCACCATCAGAAAACCTGACCAAATCAAGATGAACGCGATATCTCATCGAAACACTCGGAGGGTTAAGATTCATCGGAGTAAGAAGTGGAAATGTAAAAATGAACGATATAGCTGAATACATCAAAGAGCTATATAACGATTTATTGAATTTACGAATTAATTTTCAACTTCTCAAGGTGATATTCTGGGAATTTTTTATACTTAGTTTTTTACTTTTTTAACTTGAAAGGTAATAAGCTTCATAATTCAACAATAAGTATTCGATTGTACCGGATATACACGTATGACCAAAAATAAACGATAGTACTAATCCGTATCCTGATCTCAATCCAGTGTAGTATATGCTTGTGATGCTTTCGGACATATCATTGCAACATCAAGGACAGCACAAGAAACCCATGATCTAGTGTACTCATTGCCACATGAACTCTTGGAGAGCCTTTAGAAAAACATGTCTGTGCACGTTGTAAGGCCTCCATTAGAGACAACACCCACCACATTCACTATTTGGTTGACTTTGATTGAGCAATAAAAACCTTTTTTTGCAATAACAATGAGTTCACTTGAGCACATTTTTATTGTACTAGTTCCCAGTAGCACTTTTAGGCGTTAAGTGTTTTTATTTTAATCCATACATCTTGTGGAATATTCATTTGTCCGATGTACTTCTGTACAACTACTTGGCACGGAAATCATCCTAGATTGCACTGTCCTTAATTTTTGGACATGCGTGTGTGTATGCACAAAGGGAAACTGATTCATAGTACATGATACCGGGACAGTAGATTTTAACGGGTTTCAATTTTCTGCTACATTATTCCAAGGTCGTTTCAAATCCGCCTCAAACATCTCATTTCCGCAGAAAACTCGAGAAATAACAAATTTAATTTCGATTACTCGGCTATGTGGGTGTTCTTATTTATTACACAAACCTTGCGAAATATTCCTTTGTCATTTGAGGAACTTTGATGCAGGTTCTTAACACAAGATTTATTTTGATATGATTTTTAGGAGGTTGCTGTGGCTCAATAGGATCGTCCACTGCTCTAGCAATCTTCGAGTTGTAAGTGGAGAAGTTTCGTTTCCTGTCAAGCTCTGTTCCTCCCTGAGACTACTTATATTTTTCTGAATCTGTAAAGCTGTGTGTGCGTCCATTTATTTGACGTTTTTTGGCACAGACCAAATACGACAACTTACTATTCTTAACCAAATGCGACAACTGCGCCTTAAGATTCACAACAACCTTAACTTTTGGACATGTGTGTATTTCTCCCTAGCCTGACTTCATATCATGTTTTAAAACTAAACTTTTTCAGACACATATTATCAGACCTTAATCCTCGGAACTGCGGTAGCCCGGTTGCAAGAGTAGCGAATTAGTAACCACAGCGTTGCGAATTCGATACTAGATCCAACAAAAGATCGTCTTGCACGCGGGAGATGGTACACTTTAAATATGTAGTGGCTTCAAAGGTCTTCACGTTGGCGTGGTGTGGTAGCTGGGAGAGGGGAGTTGCCAGCTCAGGTGCTGACCTGGTCAACAGATCGTGACTAAAAATTGCGAGGTGTTGTCCTCGGATTGATTTCGGACTGTCGCTAATAGTTGAGTTGCTCCAATGTAACGTCAATTCCCTTACCTACCTATTTTATATCTCGACTTAGACAGTTTTTTTTTCTCTAGGAAAAACCACTAGTACTATGCTAAGTGGCATAACAGACTGTCCAGCAAACTGGACTTCACAGTACAAAGGTGTTCTGATATCAACCGATTACAAACAAGCCCGCGGAGAATTAGTTTGCCTGGACGTGTCCCTGGCTTTCACCGAAGTGCCAAAGGATTTAACAGATCTGACTGAAGTCACCGAAGTTTCACCGAAGTGTGGCAGCTATCCTTGCGACAGCCAAGTCAAAGATAACACCGCTATCCCATGCGTTGTGTGCAGTATCACCAAGAAGTCTACCAAGACGTCCGATTTCCTTAGGTTCTAAGCAGTAACGAACACTAATAATAACTTATTCAGGAAAAAAATGCTATGGAATTTTTACTGTAATAAATTGTCTAAAAAATCAATTCCACTACTGATTTCTTGAAAAATATTTATACGCATAGGAATGTGAGCACAGGAAGTAAAATAGGTACAAATGTTTTACAGAAGTGATGTTTATAAAATTCAAAATACAATGAAAATAAACATGTTGATCAATAAAATGTTTTTTGAAGAGTGTTTTAGAGTTGATGTTTCTTATATTTACTTGTAAAAATAACGGGAAAATTTTGGATAATACATAACTCTGCATCTGAAGATCAAAGACGCAAGTGTAATTGATTTGTCCAGAAAAAGAAAAACACCCCGTTCATGAATGATGTTGATTTATTAACTCTCCTGTGGTTTCCTTTAGAGGAGTATCTCGTCATAAGCAAAACTGAACACGTCTTCATGGACTAGACATCTCGGCACTAAAAGAAAACTGACCAGATCTTGATCTTGTCATCATCAAACGATCGCAGTCTTTGATGATGAGATATCTCGTCATTAGTAAAAATGGTCAGATATTGATGGACGAGATATCTCATAGGAAACACTTGTATGTTCAATATGCTTTTTAAATCATACCACTCATGTAGTTATGTGCAATTTTATATTAACCCCCAATTTCGCAGTTACGTTGTTCTCCTAAAAATTGGAATGAAATATTCAACACAAAGTCATTTGCTACAGTTTGAATTTATTTATATTATTTTTACGGCATTTTATTCATTCAGCCATTTAAATCATGCAACGGACCGAGTCTTTAGATTAACAATGATAAACACTATGATATTGCTCTATTCAATTTCAACACACAAACTCTTATACAACTGCTCTAAACAGCATTTGCGTAGTTACACCAAAAAACTAACCTCCCGCATCAAAATCTGAGCCACAATATTTGAGTTTCTTCTAAAGAATGGTGATAATTAGTTGAAATTTGAACAATAACGTAACTTTCTCAAGCTAAACCCAGTTTTACTACAGTTTTGTCCTCGTCCCATTGGAAGGATAAATCACAGGGGACGGCACCCAAAGAGCTCATTTCTCATATATTAATTATTTTATAATACTGTAAGTTGCAATTTATCTTCTTGAGAGGGCCGCGGTGGCCCGGTTGGAAGAGTAACGAACTAGCAACCGAAGGGTTGTGAGTTCGAATCCAGCCAAACACCGTCGTGTACAAAGGGGGCTGGTGCACGTTAAATCTGTCGTGGCCTCAAATGTCCTCACGTTGGCGTGGTGTGGAAGTTTGGAGAGTGGGGTGCCAGCTCAGGTGTTGCCTCGTCATCTGACCGTGGTTCAAAATTACGTGGTGTTGTCCTCGGATCTTTCCCTTTGGGATTGATCCCGGACCGTCACCAATAGCCCATTGTGTTGCTCCAGTGTGACGTTAATTGAAATACCCAAATACCCTATCTTCTTGAGTCTAAACAAAGGTTTCCAGAAGAAAAATTTTAAAATTACCTCACAGTTTTGAAAAAATTAAAAATTTCGTCAATGTTTTAACATATTTTAAAAATGCTACTCTTCCTTCAATTTGCGATATTTTGACTTGATATTTTTAAATATACTCATAAATCCGTTCTGATGACTTTTAAAGATGGTATTTTGGATACCTCAAATAGTTATTAAACAAAAAATTCAAAGGTGAAAAATATCCGAAAAATCATGACAGTTTAGTCTTTTCAAAAGTTTAATTTTAATAAAAAAGTTTCTATTCCTTTTACTAAAAATCAAATCCTTAGTTTCATTGTTATCATCCCTTATCATTGTAAACGTCACTTAAAATGTTCAGGTGTTTCGTGGAGTTAGTAAAAAAATCTTAGCATTTTAATCATGGCGTAGTACGTGAAAAATCGAAACTGAGAAAAATCAATTTAAAGTATTCATACAAAATGTTGGAAAAATGTAATGAAATGATTGATTATTTTTGTCGAATTTTATATAACCAATACGTGTTTTTCTATTACCATTTTAAGGAAATATAATAAATCTTTTATCTTTATATAGTCCATTAAATGTAACTGGGGTTTCACAAAATATGGAGAAAATGAATTTTTGGTACAAAAATAATTCTGTAGAACGAATAGTATTCACCATAGTAAACGAATAACAATCATTTTTAATCTTTAAAAAATTATTTACGATGTTCAAAATTAATATTTAAATCACTTCAGACAAAAATATTAATTTCTATCATGAGCAAAAGTCGAAATTTTAATTGACAATCAAGAGCAGACATTTCCCAGAATACACCAGCTTTATATATCAGGATTTTACCCTTTTATAAGTGATTTTCTTTTATTAGCAAATTTAATTAGCTATTTAACATTCTGAAATGTAGATAATCAACAATGCTCCCAGTTTGTGGCTTACATTTTCATTGTTCTTTCCGAAAGTGCTTTGCTATTCTGAATGTTTTGAGCACTCCAAAACTAAGCCTAAACTTACAAAAACAAAGCATAAATACTTGCGAATACAAATATGTCTTTTGAAACATGATCCAACTATTATGAGGAGATTCGTTCCCTATGTGGATTTCACATTGAAAGCATTTTTTTAAACCATCAACTTTTGCCAATCTTCGATATACATCCAGAATATATGGAAAAATAACCTCATTTATCGATTTTTAGCACACTATAGGATCATAGATATTAAAAAACACGATAATAACATTTTTCGTTGATAAATTTTTGTATCTAACATAAATTTAGTGAGTAGCGAGCGGTGAGAGAGAAGAATCTCAGATATCCGAGTCAGTAAAAGGGCCGCGGTGGCCCGGTTGGAAGAGTAACGGACTTGCAACCGAAGGGTTGCGAGTTCGAATCCAGCCAAACACCGTCGTGTACAAAGGGGGCTGGTGCACGTTAAATCTGTCGTGGCCTCAAATATCCTCACGTTGGCGTGGTGTGGAAGTTTGGAGAGTGGGGTGCCAGCTCAGGTGTTGCCTCGTCATCTGACCGTGGTTCAAAATTACGTGGTGTTGTCCTCGAATCTTTCCCTTTGGGATTGATCCCGGACCTTCACCAATAGCCCATTGTGTTGCTCCAGTGTGACGTTAATTGAAATTCCCCCCCCCCGAGTCAGTAAAATAAAGAAATAATATCTTAAAATTGTCGAGGCCATAAAACTTTGTAAAAATATTCTTCAGTGTATAAAGTATAATTTGGGACACAAAAAAAATCAACATTTTGATCACTTTGGGAGTGCCTAGTCCCCTTAAAGACACTGAAGAAATTTCTAGGCACACATTCTTTGACAAAAAATGTTTATTTTTGACACCACCACCACCCTTTACAATTTGGTCAGATATTTTCGAAAAACCCTGATAAAAATTCGCAATATATCGTCGTATGATGTGGCAAGCTGAAGCCAGTTATGAATATTAATAAGCAGACTTATAATTATTGAGAAATTTGACAAGAAAGAAAACAAGTTTGCCAATAATCCTCATGTGAAGGGAAACTGAATACATAAATCGGATTCATACATTTAACGTATATATTACCAGAATCTGTAAACAGATTCGAGACTTCTGAACCATGTTGTATCTAAACTAATATATCTTGATACAAACTACCATATCAGGATTCCAATTCCTTCGTACAAGAATCAGGTGAGTCCCTTATTGGCACCAGTCTTCCGTAAACAAGCTGAAATACGCATGCGTATCGACATATTTTCTGCACAGAACCGGAGTACGCATGTGTACAACGGATGTTTAGTGGCATATCGGATCAGTGTTCGGGCTCACCTAAATATTTCCTGCTTTAAAGCTGCATCCTTCTTGCCCACGTCAAGTGAACAACAGTATCTACGTAAAATCGATGCCTGTGTCTAATCGATGCCTATGCTATATGAAATGCAGTATCAGGTTCTACCAATGTGGTAAATGCGTAATTTTTCTTTTAAGCGAGCACGCTGGTCATTCATTCAAGCTGCATATTCAAGCTTCATATTAAAGCTGCAGCAGAACTTATGAATTAATGATGCTCATCTATCAGCTTGTACAAAAATGCTATTAATAGTATTGGGATCGGGAGAACATGCACAGACATTTCAGAGAAAGTTAACTATAGTGTTAAGAATTTGATTAAAACCCTCCAAGTGTGGTTACGACGAGATATCTCGTCCATCACGATCAGACCAATTTTGCTTATGCCGAGATATCTCGTCATCAAGATATTGCTGATTTTTTTATGATGACGATGGTCAGTTTTTATCTATTGACCAAATGTCTTGTCCATCAGGATCTCGTCAGATTTGCTAATGATACCAGATACCTCGTTGAGACAACCACTATGAGGGTTAAAAAACGGGATGGAGAGCTATATGCATATTATTTTTTTAAAAAGAAGAAAGAAAGGATTAATATATGGTTTACACATCGTCGTCAGTCTAATATCTCTGTGAGAATAAAATTGCTATATTTTGGCTTAAATTCGAAACCAGAAAACTCTCAGACACAAATACATATTTCAGAGAAAATTAACTGCAGGTTAATGAATTTTATAAAAACCATGGTGGACAGTTAAATGTAGTATATTATTTACATAAATGACTGATACAATCTACATCGTTAATAGCATAATATAAATGAGTTCATCGTTTTTTCAAATTCTCATTTACCTTCGTAGAACGTCGTCGTCTCTCCTGAGAGGGTATTGTAACTAAGACCAGAAGTCATATTCACGCCCTTGCGCATGTTCCGTTCGTACAGGAATAAGTCCTATGTTAAAATCTCTATAATAGTATTACGCACACAATAAGCAGACTCGGGAACAGACATCTACATTAAAATTAATGGTGTAGCTAGACTATCCATTCGAGGAATCTGCATTAGAAACATGAATTATTCACAATCTGAGCAACAGGACACTAACTAAGCAATATGAAAATTGTCACTAATGCAAGTTTAACTTAGCCACACTTGAATTTTAAGTAACCGATCACAGGTCACATGATAATGTAAAAATTTAAGGCAGTCGTTGCTTATTTTGTTTATCATCATTTAGAGTTCAGAAATATCTTTCATATATCGTCGACAACATGTTAAACTATCGAATGTGAAAATATAAACTTTTCAGGAGAGCAACATTAGGATGGTTGTTTGGGTTTGTTTTTTACAACGCAAGGAGGGCCGCGATAGCCCAGTTGGAGAGCAACGGATTAGCAAACGGAGGGCTGCGGGCTCGAAACTTTGTCCAGCCAAAGACCTTCGTGTACGCGGGGGCTGGGGTATGTTAAATCTCTCGTGGCCTCAAATGTCCTCACGTTGGCGTGGTGTGGAATTTTGAGAAGTGGGGTACCAGCTCAGGTATGACCTCGTTATCTGACCGTGGTTCAAAATTACGTGGTGTTGTCCTCGGATTCTTCGGGTTTGATCCCGGGCCGTCGCCAGTAGCCCGTTGTGTTGGTCGAGTGCGACGTTAATTAAAATACCTACCTACCTTTATTTCAAGGGAACTATTCGCATGCGAATTAACTTTCTGAGCGCCACAAGGTTTCCAAGTAGTATATAAATACCTACTAGTAATACCTAACAGCTAACGTAATGGTTAAATATCCACATCTGTGGATTAAAAGTATGCTAGAAAGAATTCTATAGGTCGATAATTATAAAACCTGTTAAAAGTGAAGCTGAGAAAACTGCACGTCATAGAACAGATATATGCGTGCATGACCCTTAGAGGGCGATATTGATACTAAAATTGTCGATATTGATATTAAACTTTTCAACATTGATATTAAACTGATTTTGTATCCAAAAAGGAATGCAATTTCTCTTGTAATGAGATCCACAAGAGGAACAATATTTCGGTCAAAGGTTAATATGCCTTTTATCTGTTTTGCCACCGGTTAGAACGTAAAAGGGACGGTGGTTTCAAGTTGTGAAAAAAAATTGAACTAAAGCTTATAAATTAATTATATCTCAATGAAAAACGCCACTGTTTTGGCAAAAGGTAAGTGTGATGATCTTGATATTCAAATGCATGCAAATTGACATGCTTTGAATAAATGGGAACCTTCAATGTATATACCTAAGTGATAGTATCATTTGTGATTCTGAGAGGAAGATAATCATAGACAGGATAAAGTTCATGTTCTTCTGGTTCACATATTGGGGTTTAAGTTTAGTCTCCCAAATGGTTAATATTTTTTTAGATTCAGAATAAGACCTTGACAAACTGATTTTTTAATATGCCTATTTCATCAGTTTAAGCTTTAAAACAAATAATGCATAAATTCAATTAAAATAAGCAAAAAATTCGCAAGCTTTGTAAATTACGTTGATTGGGTTGAGTTTTCAGGTACTAAGGGGCATGTTTAGCTGTTCTGCAACTAACATATAACAGACAACGTCAATAGACATGCACACCCAAGGAAAGTTTTACTAACACAGAAGAGAGAAACACATTCAAGGTGAGATGCAGAATCGAATTATTTCCAACTCTAGTGTTGTAAATACAGTAAATAATTATTTAAAAGCAAGTTGGAGTTCTTAAACGCAAATGTAACGTGAGATTTGGTGTAAACCTAGTTTGTCTCCAGCTTTGATGGAGGGGGCCATTTTTGGCCATGCTGCACCAGACACGACATACAATATCAAGTAATAGACTCACACATAATGGAAGTTTTACTGTCACAGAAGAGAACAATACACCCAGGGAGGAATGCACCTGACAGGAATCTATCCTGCGCCAATCGAATATGGGAAAACATTCATTTGTAATTAAGGTATAAAAGGAGCAACATAGAAAGTCTATCTTAGTTAATAACGTAAAAATATAAATTTATAGAGTTAATTAAATTATTATTGAAGATTTAAAGAAAAAATAAATATATTTGTAAATAAAACCGTTGTAAAGCTAATACGCTAACCCTAGAAAAACACAAGACAAATTCCAATATAATAACACTTTTACAAAAAATTAAACTTCACTTTTCATACTTGTCAAAAACTCATTTCAATATCTGAAAGATTACCAAAAGCTACTTTATCCTCCAGTTTACATATCAACGGATCTGATAAAGGTCAGTAAATCTACAACCCTGTAAAGCAGGAAAATCTGAAGCAACCCAAACAATTTCTGATGCGTTAAAATTAACTTTCTTTATCTTCAAAAGTGCCTAGCTATGGTGCTCTAAAGAATCTTTAATCAGCATCTATTGCCTATTCCATTTTCTGGTGACTGGCAACCAATAAGAATCTCAATTTCTTTACCAGGATCTAGGTAAATTATTCATAATATTTTAGTTAATTATTGTATAGTAAATGCATTGTCGTATTATATATGCCACTATTTAATGATAAATTTATTTTTAGACACTGCATTTCTTAGTATTAGCTATTGATAATATATATTGATTAAGGAATTTTAGTGATATATAATGGTTTATTTTATTGCGTGAGTATTTTGTACTCAACCTCTTTTTTCTGTTTTTGAAATTGCTGATCAATTTTCATTATATCATCCAACACAAATTCAAATATTTTGTTATACCAGGGCTGACTGGATTGACAAAAATTTCTAGTATCGGATGTCTGGATTTGAAAATTGCTTGCTACAGCCCGAGTTTCAATTTTCTACCACAAAGCTTCTGAATGCTGACCTTTTATAATATTGCAGCTCAGATGAAAGTTGAACGTGAAAATGTTTGAATCATAAAGGCTTTTAACTGTTATTTTTGCTATGTCCTAATCTTTAATAAGAACATTATTTTATAATTTCGAATCAATTGATTTTATAAAGATATAGATTTTGTTAAATGAAACGAAGAATACTAGTTTCTTATGAAACGAAATGTAAATAGAAAGGACTTTTAGGGGGAAATGGTCGAAATGTGTACGTTTTAACTCTCTTGGTGTTTGACTCAATCAGGTATCTTTGTCGTCTTTCATCATTAGAAAAAAAGTTACTAGATTTTGATCAAGTCATCATCGAAACATCGGCAATATCTTGTTGGTGAGACAGCTCGTCATTAGCAAAATTGGTCAGATCTTGATGGTGAGATACCTCGTCATATTAGCAAAATTGTACAGATCTTGATGTACATCTCATTGAAATCACTTGGAGGGTTAAAACCTTATTTTCGCGTCAACAAAATAAGGAGTTTTCAAAATATAGTTCAACGTCTTTTACAAATAGATAGTTCGCTTTTAGAGACTATCGACGTACAGCATTCCTAGCTATTATTTTAGTAACTACAAATATAGCTCGGTATAATATAAAAGACGTATAAAATCCGGACAGCCGTTACTTGATGTTTTTGTTAATTCAGTAAGCTTCGACTATTCAAAGCGCTGATAAGATTGTGAACAGATTCAGAACTTTATTTTAGTTCACCATATGTCAAGATAATCTGTTATTCCCCTGAAAGGCCCTTGGTATTGTCTTTTTGAGATACTTATGAATTTGGTGGTCATCCCTGGATTCATATACTAAGTAAAGTAGTAGAGTCAAGATAATTCTACAATAGGGTTAACTGACTATGTATAAGCACGCAAACAACTTTTCTGTGAGTTGGGAGCAAAATAAGGCCAAAGATGCATTCTGGGCTACTTTCAATTCTGCAAGCGATGTGGCCCCAATTCGGGTATCCCTGTTATTCTTGATTGTGTTATAGCTTTCGTCAAGCAAACCTTGGAGATAAATTTTTACTTGGCGACTAAACAATCCCTATAATGTACCTTTATCACAATAGGGTGTTAGAAAAGCATAAAAAAGTAAAGCCTAAAATGCAGTACTTAAAATGAGCACTTTAATATATGAACGAGAAGTGCACGAAAAATGTTACACCATCTGAGGTATGAATGAGGTGTTTGATCTGATTTGGGGGTATTTTACGAAGTGCTAAGACATTTAGTATTTTACTATGTTTTCGAGATTACATTGTTATATTTGTGGGTAAAGATGCATTGTAGGGGACGTTTTTCACCAATTAAAAAGTTGATGCCAATTCCAAGAGCCACTCCAAATCCTGCAAAAATGTAATGTAAGAAGGCATTACGTCTTGGTGCATGAGTCCAGTGCATTGGTATCGACTTAGCGATGACTTACATAAACATGAGACGCGATCAACATAGAAAAAGATAAAAGAAACCTGAACAATAGATAGTCCAATCGAAATTTTCCTAAAACATTTCTCACTAATACTGAAGAACAACATGAGCGCCATGATCTTTCTGTTCTTCAGGCAAACAAAACATTTATCTGAAACAGCAAAGTGGAATCTATGTAAGAAGACCTGATTGACAATGTGTTTTTTCTAGCTTTGGTAGGAAAAGTGAAAACTTGTCTGAAACATATAATGTCATTCGGCTCATGTTGGGAAATAAAGAGGAGCCAATGTACACCAGTGTAATCCTGGGATTCGCACCATTTGACTTGAGTTTTCTTTTGGCTATATTTAAGCATTTGAGAGAATGATTCTAGGTAGAGGAGCTGAATAAACTCATTTTTCATTCCAATTGAGCTAAACCACCTGCCATGTCGTCACAATTAGCATCATAGTGCGTGAGAACGCATTGCAAAGGGATACATTTATCCTTCGATTTCACGACTTTTGGTAAAGGTGAAATTGTAGATGACGTTTTGAAGCCAAAATATTTTTTGAAACTCATTCCAAAGTTTTCCGAGTGCTGAATAGAAAGTAAGGAGGGAAGTATCTGGGAGTGGTTCCAAAGAACTTGCCAAATTGAATGTCACACACTGCATTCTCACCAAAATTTGAAGTATGTATGATAATGGTAATCATTAAAAAGTGTTTTGATTTTCATGCAGGATACAAATTAGAGGATGCTAATACTCTATTAAGCCCTGATTAAGCCCTGCCTTAACCCAAAATTTAATGTATAACACATAATTCATAATATATGTAATTATTAAAAAGTGTTTTGATTTTCTTATAGGAACGAATTAAAAGATGCTGATACCGGTAGTAATTACTGCCATTGCCATTGGGCGGTCTTTTGACTACAAGAGTCTGAAAAGTGGATCTTATTACATATTTGATCAGGCTTCGACTGCTAAAAATTTGAAGGTATAGCGTACTTAAACCACTATTATGTAATAATTATTAACTGATGTGTAAATACAACTTAGTTTGGTATCAATAAGATTCTTGGAAAATGTCGTTCCTGTAACATTGACTGCCCACTAGCATTTATCAACGCCCCTAGTGCTTTATTTTCAGAAACATTTGATGCTTCAAATAAATTGATTTTTGTCCAAATATGGCCCTTGCGCAAAAAACCCTACCAACAAAAAAAAACGATTTTGAAAAATGCTTTTGGACAACTGCATTGAAATCTAAGATCATAATTTTCAGATTCATAAATAATTATCTCAGAACGTAAAGAGAAACCTATAAATATTGACTAGAAAGATTCACTTGCATGTTGCCTGTTCTCATGCCTATTTATTTGCAAACTTGCAGTAATGTTCTTACAACCACCTTTATTTTTGTTGTTGAAGGCTTTTATTTCACAAGTTGGCGACCTCTATTTTCTCCTGATAACGTGCAGTTTGCAATCCCAGCCCATTCCTCAGGAAAGGCCATGGGTAAACGGAACATTTCCATTTAACCTCCTGGTGGAAGTCTCAACAAGGTAACTCGTCATTAAATATCCGACTAGATCTAAACGATCGAGAAATCTCGTATTTGAAGACTAGATCTTGATCTCGTGATCAGAAAAAAGGCAATACCTTGATGGCGAGAAATCTCGCCATTGGCAAAATGTGCCAGACCTTGATGGACGAGATATCTCGTTGAAACCACTCGGAAGGTTAACTTAGGCCTTGGTTATTTGAGTTCATTGCTCAACAGCCTCGACGTGAAGTGGACTACACACACAAGGAAAGTTTTTCTGACAGAACAGATAAATACACTCAGAGAGGAGGGACTGCCTTGGCTCACTGGCCTGCGAGTTATGGGCGGAGCAGATTCGATACCTGTCCAAGTTGGACTCTCTCACAAACCTCTTCAGATCATCTTATGGCCTGAAATTGTTTGGTAAGGGAATTGATATCTATGGAAGACCTGGTCTAGTTCGAGACAACCTCCAGGAGGGTAAAGTTTTGCTATTCAGTCTAGTAGTTCTAAGGTTTTTTGCACTACATGTATTCAAACACTGAAATGTTATGACCATAGATATTTCAAATGATTATACATATTCAGATCATGTTTTTTCCAGACAATCCACAGACCTTTCACGACTTCACACTACCAGTTAGTGGAATCTTCTTCAGATGTGCATGATTTTTTAGATATTAATGGAGAAATATCTTTAAAATCAAAGCGGGCCCAAGTGGAAGTCCAAGGCTATGGAGAGTATGCCATAAAGTCTGTTAACAGAGAAAAGACTGTAGAGATGCTTATCAGTGTCTATCATGAAACGGTAGGAAAATTTTAACATTTATTCTGTATGTATAGAGATCTCTTACATTAGGGCCGTCATTTTAACCGTTCAAGTGTTTTCGACGTGGTATCTCGTCCATCAAGATCTGACCAATTTTGATATGTGACGAGATATCTCGTCATCAAGGTATTGTCGTTTTGGTCAGTGTACTTCTAATGACAGAATATCGCGTCCATCAATATATGACAAGATATCTCGTCCATTAAGATCTGGCCACTTTTGCTAAGAACGAGATACCTCGTCGAGACAACCATAAAGAGGATTAACTTGACACCATTTTGTCTGTTTTAGTTATACAAATTTTTATTTAAGACATTCAGTGTTACCGCTTAACCCTCTTGATGGCTGTCTCAACGAGATATCTCGCCATTAGCAAAAGTGGCCAAATCTTAATGGACGAGATATCTCGTCATTAGGAGAAAACCGACCTGATTCTGATACGTCATCACAGAAGATCAGTAATAACTTGATGGCGAGATATCTCGTCATTATATAAACTTGTCTGATCTTGAAGATTTGATAAGATAAATTGGTGAGATCTTAATGGACGCGATATCTCGTTGAAACCACTTGGAGGGTTAAGGTAGGCATTTTGTTATGTTACCATGCATACTATTTATCTGTAGTAGAATGGTAATAAACCAAAGATTAGATACAAATAAGGTGGATGACACAAAGGATGGCTTGAGCAGCACGACCCGGGTCACCCAACCCGGTTGGGTAAATACTTTGCTACTGGTCCTGCTACAACGGGTAGCGTTGTTCACCAAATTGAGAGAGACGGTAGGCCATCAAGGACTTAACCACGATTTACAAGTCGTGCTGCCATTGGTATTTTTAGGCAAGTGACAGAATAGGCTATTTGGAAGTTCAACCCGGGTTCGCTTTCTCTTCCTGGTAGGGAAGAAACCCAGTGAACAATTCAGAAAACACTTCCCACGTCGCTCAGTGTGTCACCCTCCCAATAGTGTTGATGTCTTGATTTTATCATCTTGATTTCGTCATCATCAAAAAATCAGCAATACCCTGATGAAAAGATATCGCGTCATTAGTAAAATTGGTCATACATTTACTGACGAGATGTCTCGTCGAAACCACTCGGAGGGCTAACTTTTTAACATACGTTGATTGATTTGGGTAACGATATTTTTATTTATTCTGTATTTAGAGACCACTAACACTACCTAAAATATAGTGTGCATTATCTAACTTTCTAATCTGACGTTTGATGGTAGAATTATGGCTTATTGAGATAAACACTTATAGTGAAACTCAGTAGTGTAATACGACGAAAATTACAAGAAATTTACTTCCACCTATATTTTCATTTATATGTACTTTAACAGAGATGTACTTTAACAGAGGAACAAACCAATCATAATGAAGCAACTGAATGATAAAATTCGTCAAGTTAGACACACAATCCAATATGAAAAATGTGTACAGGGAACGCATTAGCTTGTATTAGTCTTCATAATCACAAAATACTAACAATTGCAATTTAACACTGGTCAAGTAGCATATCAGGGAATGGTATAGCGCCCGTCGAAGCCGGGAAGCCACTGGCATCCTGTAATAAAAAAACTAAAGTTATATGTTAAAAAAATTTTAATAGATAAAACCTAAAGCAAATACTACAAGTTATTTTTAGCCCTCACTTCAAAAGAAGCATAAAATGCACAATTTCGCCCAATTCTGGCAATTCTGTAATGGACGATCCAAGAACGTTGTCTTAGATCGCCCATACAGAATTGCGAGTTTCTTTAACAAAGATCAGAAAATGAGAGAGAATGATAGACCAAGCACAAGAATCAAATGTGTATATTATCTGGACTGGATTCTAGGCACAGTAGGAAGCATGGTATTGGAGAAAACAATCTGCTGTAGGTATCCATTGCTCATTACAAGCGGCATTTATCAATAATTCTAAGAAACCCTTTGAGGCTGAAAGAATGGGACATCCGCAATTGATAGTCGACTTTTTACGGTGAAATCAAGGACATTTAGATACAAATCGATGTCTTACTATTTACGTTTTAAAAACCTCGTTTTGCTTCAAGTTTTATCGATCATCATTTTTTCCAATTTTTAATTATTTTTCTTACTGGACTTCCATGGACCCTAAGCCACTAGTAATCTACCAGTATTAGTAAGACTAGTAGCCAAAACACTAGTAATATACCAGTACAGGTAACGCTAGTAGCCGTACCTACCAGTACTGGTAATGCTAGTAGCAGTACCTCTAATCATCTACCAGTACAAGTATGCTAGTAGCCGAACCACTAGTATTCTACAGTACCAATAACGCTAGTAACCGTACTACTAGTAATTAGTACCACCACTAAGAACACTAGAGAACACTAGTAGTTGCGGTAAACAGAAATAGACAACTACTGGAGCACGTCAATGATATTCACCTTTCACTTTCAGATTACAGAGACCTTACCTTCGTATGCGACTATGCGAACAGATTGGGTATCTCGTCGACCAAAGGATGTTGGTACTCACTATATCCGAAGCATAGTCTATGGAGGACGTCTTATCATTTCCTACAAAATGATTGCAGGCAATTCCCAGAACATGGAAATAATCAAAGCCTACTTATCTGGTAATATCGAAGGCAATGGTAGGATAGATGCCAAAATTGCTGGTAGGTATTTGAAAAATAATCGACCAATGTATATTATTACGAGGCCAAATTCAGATTCTCATCTTCAAACTAACATTTGTCTGAAGAGAGAATGCTTCTTAAATATACAATGAACATAGGAGTTTACTAACTCCTTACACGCCCAAGTAACTGTCAAAAAAGTTAGAATTATAAAAGTGATGTTTAAGGTATAGTAAAGTGACTATGCATTACAAGATGAGATCACTTGCAATGCTGCTGGATGTCAAAATCGGAAATTAGTCTCCTATACTGAAAAATTTGCAGGTCATTTACAAAGTTGTAGAACTTCACCTCTTTGGTACGAAATGACAGGATGCGTAAATTTTTAATTGGCATATGAATTGTACTTTTAACTTTGGACACCCATTCGAAATAAACACCTGTATAGGCTACTGCAATTTACAAAATATGAGTTATTTGTATAATTGCGTTTAACTCTAAGTTTGCGTTTAAAATTTTGTACTGATCTTTAACTGGCATACAAATTGAATTTTTAACTTTAGGGGCCCATTCGAAATAAAATCCTGGTAATGCTACTGCAAATTTCAAAGTATTAGTTATTTGTCTTGTGTTTGGCTCTCACTTTGTGTCTAAAATTTTGTACTGATCTTTAGCTGTTATAGGAATTGAATTTTTAACTTTTGGGGCTGCCTGAATAAAATCTTGGCAACGCTATATACCGAAACACAAAATATATGTTATTTGTCTTATTGCGTTTGTCTCTGAGCTTGGGTCAAAAATATTTTTCAGATCTTTAATTGACATACAAATTGTATTTTTAAAGTTGAGCCCTCGAAGAAATAAAATCCTGGCAAAGCTACAGTAAATTAGAAAGCATGAGTTATGTGTCTAATTGGTGTTTATCTCTATGAGTTTACGTCTATTATTCACTTTTTTCTACAGGTACAAAGAAATGCGATTTAGCTCATGGACTTGCTTCACAAATAATTTACAAAACATTAAATTGATTTTACTTAAAGTAACAAATCTACGCTAACAAACCGTCAACGATTCAATAGTTTAAGTACACCATTCTCAACGAAATCAAACAAATCACCTCGGAAATGTGCTCAAACGTAATGGAAAATGTGTTCTAAAGATCCCTTAGTTGCGGTCTGGGGCTATCATTTGGATAATGTCATATTCCACAAATAATTTCACTAATTAGTAAACAATATGTGAAAAAACTTCAAAGTCAAAATTGTTTTACTTAAAAGTTATTTCAAAACAAAATGGTGTCCTCATAAAAAACACACCATATTTGTCAATCTAGGAAATCTACAAAAGTTGGAAAAAGAGATAGGATCTTCATACAAGCTCACCATCAATGCTTATGCTACAACCGGTGGAGATATACGCAATCCAACTAATATGAAAGCAGTTTTAGAAATGGTAGAAGCATATCCAGCTTCGGTGAAGAAAATAAACAATGGAAAAGGCAGTCCTTTGAAATTGGAGCTGGTACCCTTAGCTACTTTGAATCAGAAGTATAAGTATAATCCGAGAACTGTGTAAGTATAATAATGTGTATACAAGTAATAGAAAATATAATGCATATAAATTTTATCCTGTTTCGAATAAATGTGTAATAATATCTGTCAACCATAAGAACGGCTCCCAACATCAAGTCTTAGTAATGGCGATCTCTATAGAAATAGGACATTTTGAGTTGGGGTGACTCTTGGGATTACTAAATTTTATTTGGCTTTCCCGAAAGGTTATCGGTAAAAATAGGTAGTCGACTGGTATAAATCTAGGCGACATTTAAAAATGTCAACAAATATACATTGCCTGTCAAAGAAAATACTACACCATGAAGATGTGAATGCAGCGACATGAAAATTGCAGAGTCCATGCACATGTGCAAGTTATGTAAATGATTAAAATTTCTGGCCAAACACACGAATCGCATTGACAATATAAGAAGAGAACCAGCACCTGAAGCCGTCATTAGAGACGTCGTCATGGCTCCGAAAAGTGAGTATTTTTGCTGTTACTGTATCTGGAGTACGAACAAGGAGTGTTACTGCCTTTGAGACTGTCCTACACAATTTCTTCATCAGGATGAGTTCACGAGAAGTTTCATTCTAGATCTTGGTACCTCCAGTTGGTCCTTGCGCCATATTGCAGAAGAAACACAACGTGAAGTTGGTCACAGTCGGTCGCAATTGGAGACAGGGGTCCCAGGAAGGACATGTGCAACGTCGTAGCGGCAGACAACAGAGCAAACAGATCGTGACATCATACGTCATACCTTAGCGTATAATCACAATCCACGACAGGCGACACTTTGCGAAGCGTACAGGGAGGTTTGGATGCTCCGATATCAACACGGATATTATCGTGCCGATTGGCTGCAGCAGATTTGTTGTCCAGCCGTCCGTTGCGAAGGCCACCCTTAACAATTAGCCATCGTCGTCATCGCTTAGAATGGGGTCGCACCCGTGCTCGGTAGGATGCAGAAGAGAACATTGTACTAGTGTCCCGCGACGAATGCCGTTTCTGTCTCAACGATGATGATCACCGAGTCTGGAAGCGACTCGGCTATTGAGTGGATTCCTTTGCCTTTTTTGGAGTACCACACATCCCTTTAACTTGGAGTTATGATTTAGTGTGCCTATCAGCGTCTACAACCACTTACCTCTAGTACGTATTACGGGCACATTAACGACACGCCGTTATGTTGCTGAGGAGCTGTGGCCCGTAGCACTACCATATCTGCAGGGCGTCCAAAATGCAATCTTTCAACAGGATAACTCCCGGCCACATACAGCTCATATAAGCTTAAATGCTTTGCATGATGTGTAGATTCTTCTTTGGTCAGCCCTATCCCCTGATCTATTACCAATCAAGAATCTGAAGGACACGATTGGACGGTGAATACCCCCATCCCGAAACGAGGGTGAACTAAGGAATCGGGTCAACACCACATGGTCCACGATACGCAGAACATTATACGGATACTCATCGAATCGATACCACATCGATTCCGGGTTCAGCTATGTATCCCCAAAATGAACGTCCCACTTCTTATGGATCATCCTGTTTCTTAGTCCACTGGAATTTGTAAATTAAATAATTTGTTCTGCACCAGTTTAAAAATCGATGCAAGCAGTTTGGTCTGTTTTTGAGCATTCCTTCCTGTTGTGGCAATTTCTCTTTCAGGCAGTGTATTTCCAATTGATCATAAAGTGCGCTAATGTGACACACTTTAATACGTTTCTTCAAGTATTCCCTATGGAAAATAGGATAGGTCCCTTTCTGCGGCAACAGAACAAACAGGAGTGGATTTTGTGTCAGGATATATTCTTGTGGTAGAGAGACAGTAAATAACCCTCCTAATTGAGGTATCTTGTGATTAGCAAAATTAATCAGATCTTAATGGACGAGATATCTCGTCATTAGAAAAAAATTAACCATATAGTGGTCTCGTCATCATGAAAAATTGGCAATATCTTGATGACGAGATATCACTTCATTATTAAAATTGGTCGATCTTGATGCATTAGATATCTTATCACTACTACTTGGAGGTTGAAAATTTAGCAGTGAAAGACAGTGAAAATTGTCTACCGAAACGTACTGCATGGTGGGGATAGGTTACACCTGTATTGCAGGCTAAGCTCACCACAGTAATGGTTTAATTTGTTAGATGCTACCACTAGTTAGATTGCCACCTGTGTGAAACCGTAAGATCTGCATTGAGATCACGGGTGTACATTCGTATGTGTAATCACGCAATGGATCATCGCGACAATGTAATGCTCTATGTTCCCTTTAAAACCAGTAAGGCGTCGTGTAAGGTGAAGGTAAGTGGTAACGAAGAGTGAAGCTATGATAGAAATCGAAGATGTGTCTGTTATCACAGGGTTTCAGACAGTAATTGGAAGAGACTGGCATCCTATTCATAATTATCTGTTCACCATGGCTCATCAATCGAAGTGCTTCTTGATTATTGCTAGCGCCTTCTAGTATTTGTCAAAAGCACCTTCCCATTTTTTAACGTGCGCATGTTCATAATCACGTCCATCTGCTACCAATTTAACAGAATGGTTGTAAGACATGGTTGACACCATGAAATGCTCTTTCGTTGACTTTCATAGACAACTTTGTCTACAAAGGCGTACTTCACTGTGGGAGAAAAGTTTCACTACAAATATAACAACTGACGATGTTTAGATGAAATTAAAATACAAATATAATTAAAGCATTTTGTGACTGAGCCCTGGTGATCTTCAACGGACGCACATTGTATATGTATAAAACTAACTAAGACATGGTTTGGGAAACGGGAACTGAAATTATTTATCTTTGTATTTTAACAGGGCCATGGATTCCATTATCGATGACGCTACCAACAAATATGACGATATGAACATTGCAACCGTCGAGTTTAAAGCTTGGGAAAGTAAGAAATTGTGGAATGAAGATCAACAGAAAAGGGTATAAATCTTTTCCTGGTTCTTTTCATTTTGATATTTCACAGTTTTTTCGATCTTTTTAACAATAGGAACTTGAAAATCAAGCATTTAATGCTATAGTTCGATGGTGTAAAATTATCTAAATCTCCACATTAGCATTCTTTGGTAAATAATCACTGAACTATTAATGTGAACTTCATATTTTTATCAAACAACAAAAGTACTAAAATAAGAAATTTCTAAGGTCATTTGTATTTTGTATTACATTATAACAATGCAAGTATATATTTCTACTCACGTAGAGAAATTAGTAACAAAATAGTCATATATTAACAATTCGAGATCCGCTACATTACGATTTACAAAATATGGTAGTGTAGCGGATGAATCCACATGGAATATATTTAGAACGCATGGTATTACAGGAGATAAATATGTATGGAATATATTTACAAAGCATGGAAAAACAAGGGATGGTCTACATAAGGCAGACATACTCACCAGACATGGTATTTCCCCAAGAAGCGCAGACACGCATTTAAGATGCGTTGACGGTAATCGATAGGAGTTCACATAGCTACACGAATAAGACGTTCAGATTTCAGAATGATACTACCTTTTTCTTCCTGATATTTTTCTCCCTGCAAACAACACAAATATGTTGTTCGCAGCCTGAATGAGACGAACAGCTCAATTTGTGTACAATGGAGCTTATTTAGTGATCAGTGGAGAAGATTTGGTAAACGTGTGTTTACCACATCTTCGAGTAGTGAACAGAATCCATCCATAGCGTAGTGAACGGAAACTGACCTGAAGCAGGACAGCAGCGGGGAAAGATTCTTCTCCCCATCCCCTCAAACTAAGGGGTTAAAAGCTCACCTTGCTTGTACTATTTAGTCGTAGGACCCAGTCGTTGCAGGTTTCCCACACCCTTTTTCATCTATAGGCTTCCCCTGTGCAGGGAGCTGTGAGTTTGAAGGAGTTGTGGAACAGTCATATTTGCAAGACTTGGTATAGCAGGGGATGGATCCACATGGGGCATATTTACAAGACAAGTTATTACAGAGATAGATAGAAGAGATACATTTTAAAAACATGGTATCGTAGGAATGGATTAATATGTGACATGGTATTACATGATGCACAAAAGGAGGTCTGTCTAGTTATCAAATTATCTTGGGTAATGTATGGAGACTGGTAAATAATTAAACATCTCCAAGGTTATCTTGTAGTAATGAAGTTCTGTACCGGCAGTGTTGTCCGTGTCCATCGATTTGCAAATTTGTACTGCTTATGCCCGATGACCAATTTGATCCATCCTGGTGGGTGGGGGATGATAATAGTGCTGTTTAAATAAAAGATATTCATGAGGAGACCATCAATAGCACAGTAGTTAGGTTCACCTTTCGAGCCACACTCGCAAGAATCTGTAGCCGAGATTCCGAACATTAGCATACATGTCGGAAACGGATCATGGCCTGTAGTGAACTGGATCAGCTTGTCTGTGATCTTTTGTCAGTGTCATCACGACGTCACGTGATCTAATAGAAAACACGAGGACTCACTTCACTGTATCTACAATGTATTTACAGTGCAAAACAATCACAATATTTGACTATGGGATGGACAACATTTGACTACGGGAAAATACGAGAACTTACGTCACTGTGTCTACAAGGTACTGTGAAGAGTAAACCAACCACAATATTTTACTAAGGGATAAGTGGGAGGATTCGAGCCTAGAATGGAAATTTTTCTTCTCTTGCTGGCTCGTCCCTCAATAAAACCCAGCTTCAAAATCATTCCTCTGGCCAATGCCAGAAGTCCAATCATCTGATAATAAACTATTGTGATTGTTTGACCCCTTCTAATTTCTTGTAGAGAAGCGACGTAGGTCCTCGTATTTTTTATCAGGTCACATGACGTCATGGTGACACGTCTATGATAATATGCATGCCTCTTCTAGCTAGAGATGGAACTCAGATCTGTTCGTGTCCTTTACCTTCCAGGCCAGCTCTGCCTTAGTGGAGAAGGTATTCACTTTATATCTTTTTAATGAGAGACTGGGAGTAAGACAGAGATTATGGGAGCAGGATTTCTTTGGTGGGCAATATGGTTTAACAAAATATTCTTGCCCTGTGATTCGTTACCCCCTGGTAATTTTTAATAGACCGTTGTGTTGGTCCAGTGTGAAGTTAATTAAAATACCTACTTACCTACCTGGTAATTCATGATGTGTGTAAAGGTAACTGAAATGTGGAAATTTAATGAAATGTAAACCACGAATTGAAATCAAGTCCTTGCCTTCTAGATTACTGCATACAACAAACGTCTGAAGGTCGCTTATCAAGCAATGGTTCACGCAATAGGTCATCTGGACATATCTGCCAAAGAAGACATACACCATTTCGACGAAGCATTTGAGGCATATGGAAAAGACGGTGAAAATATCCCTAACAGATACATGAGAGAGTTGATTAAACTTCAACATGAAATGGTAAGTACTGTGCAACAACCATGAGCAATCTAAAAAGATGTATTTATGACATGGTTAGTTTTTCCCTTTACCTTTGTCACTTGGCATCGATAAATTACACAAAATATATTAGCCCTTGAGACTTGAGAACCAGCTAAGGATTGCAAATAATTTGCCTCAGGGACAGCCGAGATAGCAGATGATGTGATCGGGTGAGCCTGAGCTGAATTGCATTGAACATAGAGGTAAATGCTTGCAACCAAATTCGATTTTCAATGGCTTCAAGTGTCAACTGTTAATCCTAGACCGAACTGTCGGGTTTTGTCTGCTGCCCATTTTGTCTGCTGCCCAGAGAGGCACAGGGCCAACTGTGGGATTAGCAGTTATGAGCTGGAGGAGTCCTCCAAATTCTGTTTATACACAGTTTAACCCTCGTGGTGGTTGTCTCCACGAGTTATCTCGTCATTAGAATTTTAACCAGATCTTGATGACAAGAAAGGATGGATGGATCATCCATCGAGATCTCGTCGTCTCTCGTCATTGGAAGAAAACTGACCAGACCTTTCTTGAATTCGTCATCATAAAAAAATCGGAAACATCTTGACGAGATATCTCGTAATAAATTGGTCAGATCTTGATGGTCGAGATATCTCGACGAAAATACTTGGAGAGTTAATTTTAGAAGCAATTTCGTCATAGGTAATTAGGCCGTAAGATGGTAAAACGCCTAGACTGTTGTACAAAATTTCGTAATTTTGTACAACTGTCAGACGAAGAGCCTGAGCTGGCACACCACCCTCCAAACTTTCACACCTCGCCTAAGTGAGGACATTTGAGGCTACGACAGATTTTACGTGCACCATCCTCCGTATACACAACCACGGCAATTCAAGAAATTTGAAAAAGTTTTGTCTCACATTTAAAGGTTGCCACCTTCTGGTACAGTGGTAATTGCGCAATGCGTGTTAAAGTTGCGAAAGTGTCATATTTAATGATCTCCTTTGTATACAGAGTCAAGTAACTAGGAAAAGGCATTATTAATGTGGTATTTATTAGAGACTTAACAGTGCATGAATTGGGTTTTCATACGAAAAATATCCAGACTTAAATAACAAATATACCCACATTGGTCCCTTTACAACGTCTAGAAAAATTTTACAAAATCAATATAAGTAGCTAACGAATTTATTCTATAGTTAATGCAAATATCTTGAAAAATATGCATATTCGAATTCAATAACCTACGCCGCTTGACATATTCACTAAACTTTCTTTAAAACTTTTATCTACTGAATGGCAAAGTTTCGTTACTCACATTTCGTACTTATTCCATTCCATTATCCTATTCCATCCATTACTTATTCCATTTCATAATCCATTTATGTGAATATGGATATATTCACATAATGGATTAATACCTTTTAATGCAATTGAATTATCAAAATTATATAACAGCATTTCGCTTACTTTTACTGGTGTCACTTGGTATTTCCTATAAAATGCACGGTAAAAAGCACTTTCCCCATTTATGCTACCACAATTAGATTTTTAATATCTTCTTCTATTTCATATGATGTATCCTTGTTCAAAGACAATTCGGCATTTTTATTTACATTAAATTTAATTTTACTTATATTTTCTTTTCTGTGCCGATCTTCCAGATATCTTATCGCTTTCTGTAACCACTGTTGAAGAAATTCATTAGAGTGGCAATCTAATCAATGCTTGCAACTCCATCGCTCGAATCAAACATATTTAAACTAAGCGGTTATATATGAATGAATTCTGTAACGGCCGATTTTATATTGTTAATATGCGCATTCGATAATAAACAAATAATGTCGATTTCTTTGCCACGTACTCTAGTGAAATATCTGTACAAGTAGAACTCTTATTTGTTGGGTAAAGGGATAAGAGACGTTCTTTACTATTAAATATGTTTAATTACAATGGATAGGGGGAATTATTTACAGGAGATCATCGTTATGTCACATGCACATCGTGTATGGCCATATGCCACCTTCTTCAGTGTTCGCCAGCGTCTCTCTCTCCTCGTTCGACGGTCTGTCTCATTATCCTAGCGCTTGATGACTTCCTGAATCCCTTTAAGTGTCAGGTGTTCTGTTACTTTATACCCAGATACCCACTTACATATATAGATATTTCATGTTAGTAACGTCTGTTGCAGGAACAAATACCATTCCAGTGGTATCCGTACACCAAAGCAGTCACACATTACGTTCACTGGGGAAGTATAAACTGCACGTCACCAAGTCCTGAACCAATATACATCGGCTACGCTGCAACGTCACCAGAAGGTTTCGGCAACGGAGGAAATTTCCTTTGCCTCGACAGCGATCCAAGTCTAGGAGTAAAACTGCCCGCAGACAAACCAGTCTCCCAGATCAATGGCCTCAAGTACCAGGATCCCCTCTGGAACACCGGCGTTACCTACTGCGCTTTTTGCAAGTTGGAAAATGCGTCGTCCGTCTTCACTATCCCAGCAAGAAAGGAGTGTCCTCCCGAGATGAAGTTGGAATACAGCGGTGTCCTGACCACCAATGGCCTGATGGAATCCCATTTCGTGTGCTTGGATGGTACTCCTGATGACAATATTGCGAATCTGAACGTGGAAGAGGATCCGATAGCTGGTAAATTGGTGCCGGTTTGGACAATGTGCCACGAATGTGAAGATGAAAAGGAGAAGTTTGTGCCATGTGTGGTATGTTCTAGATAAGTTGTGCCCACACCTTAGTCTTTCTATAAAGATAACTTAATTTACACGGAAGAGATAGCTATTGATGTCAATGGTATTTCAATCAGATTTTTCAGTTAACAAGAAAACTCTGTATTTACCAGCTGAAAATGTTTATCATCCATGGATTATATGAAAAATTTAGATTCTTATGATTATATTAAATTATTTGAAATCTATTCACGAGTTTGTATACGAGATTGACAATAACATTTTTATTCAGCATTCCAATAAAATGTCAAAAATAATCTCTATTGTTTTATTTGATCCAACGTTATACCCGCCAAAATAAAGTATAATTTTCCAAACCTTTTTGGCAACGTCTCTTTTCATGGGCAATTCTTTTGGAGATGAAAACTATCCAAACTAGTAATAAATTGAAAATTTATAGCAAATGTGACTTTACGTATAGTTTTTGAATTTCACCAAACTATAAAAAATGGGGTGTGTGGAAATTTGGAACGCCACAAATTCAGTTTAAATATAAAACAAATTGATACTTGTAACACCCCTAGTTTTCCCAGTGTTAAGACTTCTTAACACTGTCCCATAATAGATGGCGCCACGAGTCTTCGTGTGGGGGAACCTATTGGTTGTTCGTGTTACGTGACCATCCTCTGGTGACGCGTTCTAAAAACTTCTATAACAATTCGACACTCATCCTCCGTTTTGAGTCGGATTATATTTTTTTGAGCTGTGTGATATCTTAAACCACGTTCTCCTTTTTTGTACCTAAGTATGTCTTTTGTCTAATAAAATGTTTTTGTTGACGTTAAACTTGGAGAATTCTTCCCATCCTAAGATGTTTCAACTGCTACATACTTAAATTATGAAGCTATTTACTAAAATGAGAAAACAAAAAACAACAAACACACTATATTGATCACTATTTATAGTAATTAAAATTAATCAATTCAGTAAAATTAAAAATAATCACTTGAGAAGGATGAGCCTCGTGTGAGCTTCTAATTTGTCTATATTAAGCTCTATTTTAGACAGCAGAAACTTTAACCCTCAAAGTGGTTTCGACGAGATATTTCTTCCATCAAGATCTGACCGATTATGCTAACAACGAGATAATTCGTCATCAAGATATTTCCAAATTTTTGATGACGAGATAGTTTCAATTTTTGATGATAACGAGATCAAGGGTCAATTTTCTTCTAATGACAAGATATCTCGTCCATCAAGAACTGTGGTCAGTTTTGCTAATGGCTTTTTAGCTACAAAAATCAATGACAAAAGCATCTCTGTAGTAAGTGCTATATGAATAAGGTTTCTAACACTTTTCGTGGACAATTTTTTAGCATATTCCTATTGTCCACTCACGCTCTCCACTACCCTTCTTACAAGCGCAGTTTAACACTACAAGTGGTTTGGACGAGATATCACATCCTTCAAGATCTGACAAATTTTGCTAATGACTAGATATCTCGTCCATCAAGATATTGCCGATATTTTAAAATGACGAGATCAAGATCTGGTCAGTTTCTAATAAAGAGATATCTCATCATAAAGATCTGATCAGTTTTGCTAATGACGTGATACCTTGTTCAGACAACCACCAGGAGAGAAAAGGGACAGTGAACTTCCAAAACAAAACTTTTGTAGTTAGTATTGTTATGAAATTCGAAGTCTGTTTTCTGCTAAAACATAACCTATACATAATGTTAGGTCCAAAAGTAATAAGTAGTTCGAAAGTTATATGAAACGCGATCAAATATTTTGATAAATTAGCAAAAAATTTATAAGTTCATGACAATTATTTTTTCCATGTATTGACACAATTTTGATTCACACAACAGTCTATATAGAAAAACATCAAATTAACTCATTTGGTAACTATTTTGCTCAATCGTTAAGTAAAATAGAGTTTTTATCACTTAAAAATTTTCAAAAAAGCATAAGTTAGCCGCATATTTTAAACGAAATTTTAAAAGCATGATGAATTTCTCATTTGCAATTAGATATATACAGTAGACTTCAAGGATTATCCCCAAAAAATTTCATGCAAATCAAGTATGTTCAAGATGAGCAGGAAAAATTTTGAAATCAGAAGAATCTCAAAATATCTCAATCGAAGAAAAACGCAATTTTGTAGTACAGTTGCACTTATCTGCTATATCTATGATGTTGTGTATGTAACTTCGTAAAATATATCGTATCTGAAAAATTATTTTTGCTAACAGAATTTGGTATAAATTAATTTTTAACACTAAAAAATGGGATTTTTCGATCGACTTTGGTGTTTTTGATAGTTTATGGTCATTTAAAAGTTCGGTAAAACAAATCATATTATTTTTAATTAAAATTTGTTAAACGATGTTGTTATTAGTTTCGTAAAGCAAACTTCGTTAAGATATTTTGTTTATTTATTTGAAGGCATACAGATGGATTTTTGTTTTGGCCTCTAATTGACCTTGTGTTTGTTTCCTACATTTATCTTAATGGAATATACATAATACTACAATCAATAGCCAGATCGACTTAAAAATTACTCGTTACAAAAAATATGCAACACAAAAATAATATAAGAGTTGTAATATTTAAAAGTTCTATAAAAAGCGACTGAGGATGTAAAAAACACCATGTTTATCATGCAGATATGGTGTCCAGTCTATTTTTACAGAATAACTTAGAAACAGACATATAGCGACATCTATACTACCAAATGTTAACTATGAAAGAGAAAACTAAACATCCAAAAAAATATTCCACTTAGTACTTAGAAAGAAAACTGACCTTGTATTGTTTTTATGAAGCTTAGTATGAAAAAACAGCATATCAACAACTTTGCTTTTTTTGATGGGTTGAATGATCTCTTCAATATTTTCAATCATCTAATAAAAAGTGCGTTCACTCAAGGAATTTTTAACTTTTTGAGTTCCCAGATGTAAATCCAGAGAAATGAAGATCAGGCATTACTCACTTTATTATAATATAAAAACATATGGGTTAACAAGCAAATTATACACTAATGAATATACATTTTCAAACTATATTAATTTACTCGAGAACTAGTTATAATGTATTTACTTAGTACAAAAATAAAATCATCTGTGCGCCTTTTAGTGACATATACAGACATTTTATGGAATACTATTCGATACTCTAAAATAAAGTGTAATCAATAATTGTAAGATTTGTAAGAAACGTTCTAAAATGTGTCAATGGCAAAACTGCTCTCTGAATTACTAAAAGTATTACTAAGATATTTACTTATTGTAAGATTAAGTAATTCCAAATGTAGTGGCATATAAAACCAGGTCGAGGGTATAATTTATGTACAGTGAAATTATGATGTATTAAGGTATAAAAGGGTGGTTTCAGACACTTCGTGTCATCTGACCGGGGTTCAAAATTACTTCGTCTTATCCTCGGATCTTTCCTTTCGGGTTTGATCGCACACCGTCGTCAATAGCCCGTTGTCTTGCTCCAATGCGATGTTAATTAAAATACCTACCTACCTCAGACACTTCATTTTTAGACTCAACTATATTCTTGTTTGTAATAAATTTAATGCATATATCTATAGTATAAGATGTTACTAATTCACTTGGTATACATAACCCAGGATTTGGTCTAGATATAATCTACACCATGTCCAAACGATCATATTGTCTGCCTCATCGTGGGAAGGGTGTCATTGGGAGGACTGGGTGAAGTTCATCAGTAGGTCATCCAGGTAGGGTCATCCTAAACCCGAAAGCCAGTCCATATATCCAGGTAAATACTAACAGGCCACTCCTAAGACTTTAGCCTAAATGGTACCAAACTAAAATGAAGCTATAATTTTATCTTTATGACATTTGTAATTCAGATAAATATTTTTATCATTTTTCATTCATTGGAGCTTGAATGTAATTTTAAAACTCTATGATATAAAGACTAGAGTGATCATTGTCCAATAGCTACAAAGATTATTCTTCGCTCTGACACAAGATGTTTACATAACCCGTATTATATCAATGAAAACCTTTTTAAATTAAAATTTCAATTTTTGTGCTTCAACTATCTGAGCTTCACGAGATTAACGAGTAGTGAATTGTTGTTTTTACCCTACAACACATTTAATGATTAATTTGCCACACCTCTTCGTTGAAAGAAAGCTTGGATTACTTTAACCTTCGGGAATGTACTGGTTCTTACTTTAGAATACAATTAATTTGGACAGATTTAATGAGTCCTACAATCCTTTGGAAATATTTTATTGCTATTTTCCTTAGAATATAATATTGTTTGGAGGCATAATTGTTTGTAGGTTTCAAAGATTGTGTCGAAAATTTTCACTTATCGCAGCAAATATTGATTGCAGAATATCTCCGAAGACAACATTTGAATGCTTATGATCGTGAACGGGTAGTTGGAAGCCTTGAATTTACGTCGCAATGGAGTAACGCAACGGGTTATTGGCGACTGTCCGGAATCAAACCCGAAGGGAAAGATCAGAGGACAACACCACGTAATTTTGAACCACAGTCAGATGATGAGGTCACACCTGAGCTGGCATCCCACTCTCCAAACTTCCACACCACGTCAACGTGAGGACATTTGAGACCACGTCAGATTTAACGTGCACCAGTCCCCTTTGTATACGACGGTCTTTGGTTGGATTCGAACTCACAACCTTCCGGTTGCTAATCCGTTACTCTTTCTACCGGGCTACCACGACCGGTTGAGGTCTCACCAAAGTTGCGACAGCAGTAGGCGTGTCCAAAAGTGTCATTTCGCGTTTAAAACATGCTGTTATTAGAGGAATTGCTCTGTGAAGGTGGCCGTGGAAGGAGTACAGCAGCTCAGGATGACAGAAATATGTACCCCTTGTAGCGAAAAGGAACTCCTTACTCCTGGCCATGTAGCCCTAGATAACTAGATAAACGTAGCCAGGTCTTGCAAGTGCTACACTGCTTCGTTTATCTGCCAGAACCATTTCTCTTCGACTAAATCAATTTAGCTTGTTTGCCCTTAAGCCTATTACATGCATTCCGTTATACAGTATTCTCATCAGGTATGATTACACTGGTGTAACGAGCATCTTCATTGAGATCATCAAGAGTGGTAAAAAATGATGTTCTCAGACGATTCTCGATTCATCGTCAAGAGTGATGCTGGATATCAGCTTGTGCTGCGAGAACGGGGAACCCGTTACCACCAGCAGAACATCCATGAAGGTGATTGTTTTGGCCGTGGGGTCATGATATGGGGGAATTATGCAAAATGACGCAACACCTCTTACTATCTTTGTCACAGGTTCTATTACAGCAGTATGGTATTGTACCCAGATTCTTCTGGGCCAATCCTTTCCGTGGAGCAATGGGTCCGGACTTTTTGTTTATGGATGATAAGGCTCGTCCACACAGGGCAGCTTCGGTGTTTGAGGTTGAGGTGAATATATTGAGAAATATACGGAAATTGTATATTGAATATATACAGAAAGTGAATATATTGAGAGCATGGCATGACCTGCTTACTCTCCAAATTGAATCCTGTAGAGTAATGTTTCCCAACTCATGCTCCGCTGAGCCTAAGGTCTCCGCATATCTTCCCAGGGGATCCGCGGCCACTCGAGAGGCCCGCTATATTACTATATAAGGGTTCCGCCATAGAAATTGATTCTAAAAAGATCTCCGCAAGTCAAAAAGTTTGGGAACCTCTGCTATAGAGTATGCCTGGGACGCTATCATTAGGCATGTGGCACAACGAAACCCTCCTCCTCGAACTTCACAGGACCTGAAAATTGCCTTGGCAGAAAAAATGGGATAACATCCTCACTGATCTCCTTCACAGTGTAGTGGAAAGCATGACAAACAGTTACAGAACATGCATTCTCTTCAGTAGGAGTCCGATGAGGTCTCACTTTCTACTAAGGTACCCACATCTGTCGTCAATTCGGTGGAATGGAGCATTTTCCCGTGACTATTCTACAGTTTTTCTTTTTATTTTTGCTATCTCGTTTTTTCCTTGGTGCAATATCTGTACCATTTGCTTAATACTACTACAATTCCTTTACTAAATGCATTGTTTCATTTTTCTTGAAGCACTGTCTCTCATTTATTATTACGAAAAATGTATCTGTCCCTTAGCAATCATAAGGCAGTGTAGTTCCAATGGCTGCCATTTTTGTAACGGAAATTAAAAATATTGGAATAAAGGATCTAACTTTGCTGATAGTCGGTTCGCATCAAATATGTAGTTCCTAAATAAACTATAAGAATTCGTCTTCAGTTTTTCATTTTTATATGTGGGCCCTTCCATATCTTTAATTCACCACCTTATATCATTGATAGCAAATAATTTTGTGATATTCCTCGATCTTTCCCTTCAAAATGCTATCCTATGATATATTCTAGACTTGTTAAGTAAGCATCTTATTTTGCTTAGAAGCACTGACTTAGTAAAACCGATAACTTTAGCAGCTTCTGCAGAAATTTCATACCCGAGAAAAGTTGTTGAATGATCCGATGGAAACTGAAATTCAGCTACTGACGTAATCAAAATATAAAACCATCGTTTCGTGGATTTATCGAAGATTGATCTCAACAGATAGCCCAACACTTGGCAGGGAATCTAAAGTTCCAGAGGGAGTTTTGCTTTTAGGCCGATAACGTCTGGAAAAGACTGTTGATTGACTCCCTTCTGCTGCTGGTAAGTTTATAAGCATTGCTTTCACTTAGCTGACATTCAAACAGTTGAAATCCTTACTAAAATGTTGCTTTTTTGACGAGACATGAATACATTCGTCTTGAAGGGAGTCATGAGGTCTTGAAATATTTTTATATATATTGAAGATGTAATATTTTAAAATGTTTTTTTGTTTCGTTACACCAAACTTTTGAAGTAAGGTGTATGTTGCCGATGTGGCTAGTCCATTTTTGCTTTTCGAATTCTTTAACAAGACTCCATAAAAAATTTTTATAGTGTTTCAGTGAAACTATTTCTGAAAAATTATGTACTTACATGGTGAAACAATGCGCATAGTATTTGAAATAGTGAACATTTAGCATACTGTGGAAAAAAATTCAAAATAAATTGAAGGTGGATTAGTTGTTTGAATTTCAATGGCGCAAAGTTCAGATATTAAACTGCGCCAATATTTGATGAAGAAACCAAAGTTAAAAGCTAACAATTACAACGATTCAGGAGAAACACAAAATGTAAAAGGGCAAGTAAAGGTAAAAGTGAAAGGAGGACAGGATAGGGTACCTCGAGATTGCGTAATGCTAGTGCTTACATTTAGAAAGTAAAAATTGAAGGAAAATTAATCTATCACTTTGAATATGTTCTTTAATGGTTTGACGATAGATGATAAAGTATAAAACTTAGTTTACAAATCACCATACATATTTGCAAACATGTAAACAATTACTATATATATATATATATATATATATATATAATAACTTACATTCCACATGCCATGTAATACTTCATTTATTTTCATAAGGCATATAATATTTCTTCATTTATTTCCACACATATGCCATACTATTTCTTCATTTATTTCCCTGACATGTAACACATCTTAATTTACTTTCCGAGCCATGTAATACCTCTTCATTTACTTTCCACATTCCATGTAATACACCTTCATTTACTTTCCACATACCATGTATATTTCTTCATTTATTTCCATGCCACGTAATATTTTTTCATTTTTTTAAATGCTATGTAATACTTCTTCTCATTGACTTTTCATGTCATGTAATACTTCATTTATTTCCAAGTCATAATATTTCTTCATTTATTTCCATGTCATGTAATACATCGTCATTTACTTTCCATGCCATGTAATACATCTTTATTTACTTTCCACATGGCATGTATTATATGGCACATATTCATTTATTTTAATGCCACATAATACTTCATTCATTTTAATGCCACATAATACTTCATTCATTTTAATGCCACTTAATACTTCATTTATTTCTAGACCATATAATACTTCTTCATTAATTTGGTTACTCTTCAGAACTGAATACCTATCCCTTCCAAACTAGATAACTGGATCACGGTTGCCCAGTTGATAGAGTCGCGGATTAGCAAACGGAGGGCTGCGAGTTCGAAACTCGATCCAAAGACCGTCGTGTACGTGAAGGCTCATGCACGCTAAATCTGTCCTAGTCTCAAATGTCCTGACGGTGTCGTGGTGTGGAAGTTTGGAGTCTAGGGTTACATCTCAGGTGTTGACCTCGTTACCAGACCGCGGTTCAAAATGACGAGGTATTGTCCTCGGATCTTTTTCTTCGGGATTATCCCGGACCGTCGCCAATAGTCCCTTGTGTTGCTCCAGTGAGATTTAAATTCAGAGTTATCTAACAGATTAGATTACTATATACCTACCTCAAGAACTGCTCCAGACACAAAGGTTACCCCTATTTGTTGCCGTAGAAACTATCATGTTTCACTTAGAGATTTCTTGAAGAAATGCAATCAAGTTTGTCACACTTACTAACGACTTGGAAATGTGTTTGTTATGACTTTTTACATCTCGTCAAGATATTGACTTTTAAACTACCTATTTCCACCATGAACATTCCAATCACCATTAACAGTCTCGAAAATCAAAATAAAATTACGCCATCCCTGATAATCATCTTTACTCAAAATAAACGAGAACGTTTTATTTGCTTGTGTTAATCAAACTTAGATTTACCATACGAAGCATTGTCTGGTGACAAAAATAATGGTAGATTTTGAATTCCTGACTCCGCCAAAATAAATATTTTTAACAACCCTAATTAAGGAAATTTGCAAAAACGTTTTCACTCTGAAATGACACGCCTTACAAAGTTGAACCACTGACAAATAAAACTGACTCAGTTCGAGTCAAAGGAGAAAAAGGGAGAAAAATTAACCTGAGGCATGCAACCTGTTGGCTCGACATCAGTCCTGCGACACTAATTTGTTTGAAATTCGCATAATAATTGGGCTGTTTTCTATGCCAAAAAGGAATACTAGGTGCATGTTTTGTCTCTTGCTGCTATAATGTGTAAGCCAGTGCCGGGCTAAGAACTTTAAACGATCAGACCAATCACTAAGTTGTAAATAAAACTGACAGGAGATAAACAGTAATAGCCCAACTGAAACTAGTAGTCATTAAAAGCTAAGAAATGACTATTTAGTTATAACCATCTTTATTCGAACTTTGACTTCTTTTAATCATCTCTATGACTTTTTCATCATCTTTATGACCTTTTTTTTGTCATATTTTTAAACATTTCAATTATTTTACTAAAACGATCACTTTGTTACTCAATGTTTATATATCGGAACTGCAATATAATTTGAAATCATCCCAACCACCATATTTTGGATATTGAAAGAATACATAATACTTTTAGATACATATTTACTTTAAGAAACATAAATCTTGAGGTAAAATTTCTTCTGAATTGCGAAAAATAATTCCGATTGCATTATTTTAAACCTCCATGACAACATTGCTTCAGCTAAATTTTTTACAACCTCCTACATAACAAAAGTGATTTAATCTTTTGATTCCTTGTATCGAATTTACGTCCCAGGTAATTATTTTTGTTAAGGGGGTCTGGGACTCAAAATATGAAAAAAAGTCCAATTTTTTTTTATTATCTTAATAATATAGATATTTCTGAATAAAATAACACCTACATTTTGTTTCTACCATCAGTAGAACCGGAAGTATTCGGCTTTTTATAACATGACAGCTGCAAATCAAACGAGCCTCACCCATCAGATAATGTAAACAAACTGTTTTGGAGTCTACTTTCTACTGTTTCAGCTCTATTTTTTTCTAACTCAAATAAACTACGCTACGAACACTTTTGAAGTGATCTGAATTGATCATTGTACTATTCTCACTGTTTTTATTGTTGAATTTGCACGTTTTCGATTTTTCTGTAATATCAATATACCTTCAATAACGCTTTCCATAAAGGACTGTAGGCGGTTCAGGAAAGCGACGATTAAGTCCACAAATACTTTTAAAAGGTATAGGAAAAAGGTCCATCTTGCTGAAATTAAATTAAATGAAGCAGTAAAACTAAGAAGTAATACACAATACTATCCAGGAGGATTTTAAACAAACATAAAGTATGCAAAAGTGCTTTTTAATAACTTGAATATTTTCATAATTTTAAACGCTCTTTTTCTCCTTTTCTGTTAAATGGGATTTCGATAGTGAAAAATGGATATAACTTAAAAACTACTTGTCATAAATGAATGAAATTTTCTACAATTACTTTTCAAATATATTTCTTTAATTTGTCTTCAGCAATTGTGTATATATATTATTTTTTCTTCTATAATTTTTCGAACTTTGAATACTATGTGTTTTATGTAGTTTTTGAACAAAATATTTTTTAAATTTTTTCTAACTGTTTTAACCAAAAATCACGAAGACAGTTTAAAGTATAAATTTTTAGGAGTCAATTAGTGCAAAAATGAAGTGATTTGTTGTAAAATATTTTAAGATATATGAATTTTGCCCAACGTCAAAATTTTTAAATTTTTTTTATTTTAATAAAAAAAATTTGAAGTTTTGAAAATATAAATAGTTATTATAATTGCAAAATACAATGCATACCTACAGATAAAATTTCAGAATAAAAACTTTAAAATTGAAGAATTTTGAGTCCCGGATCACCTTAATCCTCTGATTGGTCCACTCACATATATCCATTCAGCAACCTATAATCTTACCTGTATGACGTCTAACAAGGTTTGACCTTGACCAACATAATCTTCTCTTGGGTTTTTGTCAACCGATAAATGTGGTTATTTATCCACTATGTGTATTGTTGGGAAAAAGAAACTCTCCACCACTTTCAAATCTCATGATACTCAGTTGTTTGGGGGTTTTATGGCGCAAGGCCATTTTTAGTCATTCTGCGCCAGATGCAAGACACAATACAAGAGTAATAGACATACACATACAATACAAGTTTTACTGACACAGAAGAGAAAAATATACCCATAGCGGAATACACCTGAAAGGAATTGAACCTGCGCTGCCTACAACTCGAAGGTTGCTAGCACAGTAGACATACGGCGCCTCCTCATGGCGCTAGGAGTTAAACTTTTAAAAATAATGTATGTAAAAAATTTTGACAAATACATTTTTCTCGGATGTTGATGCATTGCATAATGATTTATCAATTAAATAAGTAATCTCCTTCAATGAAGTGTTTCGTTTGATATCTTATCTAACTGTATTTATTTGTGTCTTTTTTCGTGCCTTTTTTAGATGATCTATATTGTTTTCTCTATTTATAATTGGATATATTTCGGTAGAGAAACCACAGTTAAATAAACAAATGTTTTTGTTTTTGAAGCTTTTCGTATGACTTAATTTGGAATGGTTCGAACTTTTATTTGTATAATAAAATTAACTCATTTTGTTCACAGGACTAGGCATCACAATGATTGTTCCCGCCATCACGGCGCTCCTGTTCTTGGGCCGGGCGTTTGACATAAACACGATGAAGGACAAGAACGTTTATATCTTTGACACTGATTCTATTCGTGGAACCATGAAGGTATGGTAATATTATTAAGTTAACAATTTCCAGAAATTTTACTTTATTTGCAGTTTATTTTCTATTCATAGAGACTAGGGTTTTAAATATATGCAAACTATGTCAGGAAATTACCCAGCTATGCAATATGAAACGAATTGCAATGTACCTAGAAGTGTTGGTACCTAATCTCCTTCTAAGTTGGCACCTTGGGACATCACACTATTCCTCAGTGTCTTTCCACTTTTAAGAATGCTCTGCAAAGTTCACTTTTGGAATTGCTATGTGCTGCCTCGCCGTGTTCTCCTGAATCACATCCACGGTATAAAATCTCTTCTCTTTCAGAGATAAATTTAGCATTGGGAAAAGCCAGAGGTTGAGGTGGTTGAATTAACGTCGCACTGGAGCAACACAACAGGCTATTGGAGATGGTCCGGGATCAGCACTAAAAGGAAAGATCCGATGGCAACACCTCGTCATTTTGAGCCATGGTCAGATGAAGTTTGACCAAACAACCCAGCACGTTATGTGATGAATGAGGGCTTTTACAGATTTCATGCTAAGATCCTTCATCAAAATCTCGTTTTGGGAATCCCCATATCATGTTGCAATTCTGCTCTGCAAGTTGCCAAACTATGTTGATTACAGCTCGATAACTGTCAACAGATTAACACCCATCTTCGTAGCGGTAGTACCACATTTTTATTTGTGCTGCACCCATTTCATCGTACCTGAACGCCTTCATACTTAATCATCTGAATAGATTCTGTGGAAAAGAAATTGATCAAACTATCATAAATAACGTCAATCTCTTGAAGACGAGATATTCGGTCACTAAGCAGAATTGGTCAGATCTAGGTGATCAAAATTGATCAGATTCGAGATACCTTGTCTCCCACTTGGAGAGTTAAGCAAGGTTAAATGACCGTAGAGTGTTAACCAAACTACATATTTTATTTTACATTTGTAATAGTAAACTTCTATGAAACCGATTTTTAAAAACTTGAATTAATTCTTCTCGTATTTCATTGCCGTCGGTTAATTTTAAAATATTAAACATAAATACTGCAAATATTAGTACTTTAATAAGTAATTATTTTTAAATACATGAAAATATGTTAAAAAATTATTTAATCCTCCGCAATAGTACAAGGTGCTTTTATTTTCAATTTTTTGCCACACCCTAACAGTATTTTATATCTCATATGCTGTTTTGTTTTTTCAGAACATAAACAGAACATTCACCCAATCGCAATACCGACTCATGGAAGCATCTTCCGAAGTAAATGACTTTTTGAGTATTGACGGTGACCTCTCAATAAAAGCGAAAAAAGGCCAAATAAATATACAAGGGTATGGCAGCTATTTGATGAAGACAGTTGACAGAGAAAATACAGTGGAGATTCTTGTCACAGTGTATCACGAGACTGTAAGTATGAGAGTGTTCTTCAGGGCAAATAAACAACTGCAAAAATACCGTACTACATCAGTTGTTTCATTAAATTCACCGTTCAGTTTCTTAATAACTTCTACCTGTTCATAATAAACTTTACACTCTGAGCATTAAGAGATTTCTGTGTAGTGCAGTATTGCTTTTTCCCCAAACCCCATAATGACTAAATAACCATGTCTGTTGATTTAAAGAGTCATAGGAGGGATAGAATTGGTCGAATAAATAAAAACTTGTTAGAAATCCGGTCTACCAGTACTGAACGAGCTGCACTCTTAACCATTAGGATATCAGAAATAAAGGTGCTGTAATATCGAATAGTCTCAGGCTTCACTGTAATGTGAGGAAATACTGCGCAAACTTCGACAGAAGGACTGATGATAATTGCTTTGCTGCAGAGGACGTCCAGACCTGTCTTAACAATGTATGTGTCATTGATTCTCAAGCATCTATATTAACTCTTACCTCCCCTGGTCAAAATAAATATGATATTGTGCATCGATGTAGAGTAAATCGAAATCACATAGCATAAGCCAGGAAAAACGTTGCTTTACAGTTGATCCCAAGTCACTGTGTGATATATGATACCGAATAAGTTGATCAATTGGATATGCAACATAGTAAAGCTATGCACCTGCCTATTATTTTTATTTTTTGCTACGCTACACTAGACACATATTTGGTAGTTAACAAAATTTTGTCGTTCCGTCTTAATTTATAAGAACACTAGCTGAATTACCCGGCGTTGCTCGGGTTGAAATGGTTAAATGTTGCTTGAAAAGTGAATTAGAATAATCACATTTCTTTCACAGAAAAATGCAATCATTTAAGTTGTACGGAAAATACGTTTTAACTTTTTCATAGCTTCTACAATATACTTCGGACGCAAATATATACATTTAATTCCTGAATATATTGCAATATGTAAAAGATTAAGACATAAAAACAAACAGAAACGAAATTCCGACGAAAAAATGCAGAATTCTAAAAAACGAAAGATGCGCAAAATGCAGTTTCAACTGCTTCTATTTAAATACTCTCGCAATCAAGTCGTGGCGCTTACTGGGTAATTGACCATTGGTAAGAACCTCCTTGATCTCCGTCCAAGTAGGATTGCAGGTGAAGGTGATAAATAAGTCTGGTTTCCGTACGTCCTCACGTACGTCATAGCATCTTGCGTGTATTCGAGCATGTGTCTGGGACTCCTGTAAATGTAACTGGTAGTACGACTAAGGCATCGAGGTTTTCAACGTTCCCGTCATTTGACCCAGCATCTCTCAGGTGAATATATCAACTTTCAGTTTATGTTGATTTAGACGAATGTAAAGGAGACGCTCACTCTCGACTTTTGCGTACATATCGACGATGAACTGATGAAACAATTGCCTGCAGTTCAATACGTGGTTCTGCTCAATATCTCGAACCATTAATCTGTACGCATAGAAATCCATCGCTGAAACTTTCTTGCTCGTTGTTTCACCTGTTCTTGGGTTCATCTGCCTCAGATTAAAATGATATCCATCTTCACCATGGGGGAATATTACTGGGTACTGCAGAGCATTATAAGATCGATGTGTTTCCGAAATACGCTGCGATGATTCACCTCGTCGTTGAATAATGATATCCCGTTGATGGAACTCATCGCCTGATATAACCACCGCGTCTTCATCTGCTTGAGGAGAGTTAAAGCGTCGCTCGTGTTCGCCTGCTGGTCTTCGGTCTGCTCTTATGTCTACTTTATATTCATCTGTTGGCCTACGTTCCAATGCTGTTTCAAACGTTTTAATAAGATTATTGTGTTCATGAAACATCCTCTGTAAGTTTAACACAATCTGACGTCTTGTTCCCGAGATGTAGCCCACCTCTGATCAGTTTCCATTTGTTCGTTTTGAATAAAATATAGTTGTAGAAATTTTGATGGTTGATCTGGCAGCGGAAGCAACGATTCCACTCTATGGTAAATCTGCACTTGCACCTTGAATGTCGACGGAAATCCGGGCTGTCCAACAACTGATGTGGCGCCGAATGATGTCATTTGGAAACATGAGTTGTATTTTCTGATGTTACTAAGAAAATGCTTCGACTCTGACTTATCTCCTGATGTGTAAGTCAAAAGTTTTTGTGGTGGTGGTTCCAGTTGGCGGAGTTTAAGTTTTCCATTTTTACAGCAAATACCAGTAGACTCTGATTTAAACTTTTTGGCTTGACAGTAACTACAAACCATTTCCATTTTCCCGATGGTAACACTTGCATGCATCGAGTAGTCTTTATGTGAATCGTAGTGAAATCCTTCCAATGCTAAGCTAAAATGGTGCGCAGTCCGTGATAGTTTGGCTCTATCTCTCTTATCCTGTAGTAGGGCCTCACGCTGCTGTGCCGTCTCTGTTGCTCTAGATGTAATAGCTCTATCTCTCTTATCCTGTAGTCGGGCCTCAAGCTGCTGTGCCGTCCCTGTTGCTCTAGATGTTGTAGCTCTCTCGCAATTGCAAGTCTTCTTCTCGGAAGTTTCTTGACTATGCTCATCTTTCATCGTCTTAGCCGTTGACTGCACTTGGCCGATCGTCTTCCGCTTCCTTGGAGGCATTGCTACAGCAAAGAAATCTGCAAAAATTACAAAGAAATGCTATTTCATAAAATAAGCAAAAGGCACACTCTCATTGAGCAATGAAATCTATTTTAGAATACAATAAAAATAAAAAGCTAATATAAACTGAATGGTAAAACAAATTTAAAACTGCGAAGACTTACATCAGTTTAGGAATATCAAATTTATAACACAAATAAAAAATATTAATGCCTTACTTAAAAGCTGTCAATCAAAATACTCAAACACAGAATTCTAAATCATACTAAAAAATAAACTTTTATTCTGGTGTAAAAAAAAGCATTAATTCTGATCCCCCATTAAACTTATTTAAAAAATTAAGCAAAAGGCACACTCCCAATGAGCAATGAAATCTATTATAGAATACAATACAAATCTAAAATTAACGAAAAAACGAATTTAAAATTATGTAGTACTTACATCAGTTTAGAAATATAAATCCAAAATGTACACTATCACTGTCGAATAAAGTAGGAAACACTTATACAATCAACTAAAAGAGCGAAATAAAACTGCCAGATTCACAGAAAGATGATAAACTGGAAGACTTACCGAGCTAGCTTCCTCTAAATACGACCAGCTAAGAATCGAGTGAGTGCTGGAATGTTCTCCACCATGAGTCCAAGGAAGTTTCCGTTTCCCCAACTTTCTAGAAAGTTTTACAAAGTTTTATAAAAAAAGTAAACATTAATTCTGGTGCTGCCAGATACCGAGTAGCAAAATTACGCTTTTTTGATCAATGAGTTTTTCGTTTGTGCTTTTCGGAATAACGGTGCTTGGGTTAGAAATAAATGTAATCGGTGTAGACAAATTAAACAGAATAGATAAAAAATTTTCAAAAAGCAGAAGGTCGATTTTACAGAATTTTTCAGTCTGCTGCTTTCAACGGAGGATTCACATGTATCTATTCCGGACAATTTAAAATAAGTTACGCGCCTTACCTAAAAAGCCTTGTGAAACAGAATTCTACAAATCATTACGTATTCAATAAATTATTTAAGGAAAGTTGGTCGAAATATACACCAACTTTCCTTGAAAATAATCCTTGAACTCCTGAAAACCTTTCCTTGAATTTCCTTGCAGGTATAAATATTTTAAAATATTCTTTCCCTTCATCAATAAAATATCTATAATTTATTTACATCATGGAAAGAACTAAAAAGTCAGTTCAAACATAAATACTGTAATTTAATTTGTTTCGGAAAAAAATTGTTTTTCGATCAACACTGATAAAGCAACCATCGCTGCCTAAAGCAATCAATCTATGCTCAATGTTATTTCTATTGCGATTTCGAATAGTTTTTAGCCCCCCAGGGCCAATAAAACGGGGGTTAAGAGTTAGCCTATGCTGACCGCAGTGTTCTAAAGTATAAGTGTACCAAATTTGGTGTGGATTGGTCAAACGGTGTAGATTTGTATAGAAAATATACCCACACACACACATCCTATTTTATATATATAGATAAGTTGCATCTGTTTATGCATTTTTTAACTGATATTTGTCAAAAATTCATGTCTAATTGTTTAACAGTTATATATGTTACCGTGAAAGACCGAAATTAGAGAATGTCAATATTCTCCGGTGAATGTCGACACACACCAAATACGTCGGTGAAAGACCGAATATTTGGTTATATTCTTATACATTCTGATCATCGCCGGTGTATGTCGACAAGCACAGATAAGCTCTTGCGGGGGTCGAAACGAGAAACCGAGAAGGCGGAGAGGCCACAGCCAGAGAGGCCTCTCCGCCTTCAGTTTAAGTTGTCGCAATAAATAAGATTGTATAACGTTAATCACATAATATATGTGTAAGTTTATTATTGGTATTATTTTCTTTTCTCATTTAGAATGTACTGTTCGTTTTAAGTTCAACAGTTTATTTACATGTGCTGTTACTTAAACTTTCTTCTATTTTGACATATATCACAATATGTTTTAATAATAAAGTATAATTTAAAAGTTGCATTTTTGTCTTAACGTAACAAAAATATTTTTATTCAACATTCACCATCAGTGCATGCTGAATGTCGACATTTGCCGGTGTAAGTGAGAAATAATGATATTTAGCAAATATTTCGGACATACACCAAGCAACTATGTGAATGCTGACATTCACCGGAGAATAACGACATTTTCCAAATATCGGTCTTTCACAGTAACATAAACATCACTTACAGGGAACGGAGACATTTCCATCATATGCAACAGTAAGGTCGGATTGGATGTCCAGACCTACAAGAGACGTAGGCACTCACTACATTAGAAGTATCACTTATGGTGGACAGCTTATAATATCATATCAAATGAAGGCCCACAAAGCGGAAGACATGCAGGAAATCAAAGCTGCAGTAACAGCCAATCTTGCTATTTCTGGTTCCATAGATGCCAAAGTTTCAGGTAAGAAATGAACCTATTAGATATAATTTGTTTCAATCCGTAAGTAGAGACTTCAATTTATACATTGCCTTCACATATATAGTCACAGTAACCTCTTTTGAACTTTCCCCTATTTGAGTTATTGAAACTCTATTAAAAGTGCTTTTCATAGCTTTGTCATATTTAAGGGTTCGAATACTCCAGAGAGTGAGGTTGAGAGAAATCCGAGGATATTAAAGTTGATTTATTATGTATTTCTGTTCAAACTTTTCAGCCAACTTGCATCATGTCTGCTGACATGACATGATCTGGCTCTCCGCAGTTGATATTGCTAACTCTAAAATGTTTGACGATTCGGCACTCATCTTTTGGGGAAGCATTCATGGTAAAATCTTTGAGGAACTCTTCAGTTTTTATTTGGAACCCACAAACGTTAGATTCATGTCAGCCATCTGGGAACTCATGTAATATCCCTAAATTGCGAAATCCATGTTGCGAATGATGAATTGCACGACCACGCATACTGAAGAACTTTCGTGGTCATAATACAACTCACGGCGTCACGCAATTGGTAATATTTCAACTAGTAATCGCATCTGTCGAATTTAGCCACTAATATATTCTGGAGGGAGAGTCGTGTGGTCAACTTAGTCACCACTACATGACTTAACCCTCCAAGTGGTTTGAACGAGATATCTCGTCCATCAAGATCTGACCGAGTTTGCTAATGACGAGATACCTCGTCGTCAAGATATTGCTGAGATTTTTTTTATGATGACGCGATCACGATCTGGTTACCTTTCTTCAAATAAAGAAAGGCGACGAGATCTTGATTTATATCTCAAGATCTGGTTTGCTAATGACGGGATACCTTGTCAGGACAACCACCAGGAGAGTAAACTACAATACAATAGTGCATTTAACAGTGCTACGTATATCCACTCAGAAGTTCATACTTTAGGGTTGTTAAACATGCACTGTCTTTCACAAATCTTGCTAAAGACCTATTTCTTTTCCATGCTGAGTGATACTTACAAGTGACGTTTTTTTAGGAAACATTGACAAGTTGAGCAAGGAGATTGGCAACAAGATTAGTGTTGAAATCAGGGCCTTTTCAACGGCAGGTACTGTTTCCGCTCCTCAAAACATGGAAGAGGTCTTCAAAATGGTCGACGAATATCCAAGCAAGGTGAAACAACTCAACGGAGGAAAAGGATCGCCCTTGAAAGTGGAGATTGTCAGCTTAAATACCTTGTCAAGGAACCACAGCGATTACTTGAAAAACTTGTATGTATTATTTATCTATATGGTTAACTGGATTGATTAAAAACGTATAGCAGAGGTTATAGTCGAATTTGAAATTTGCTGTTTTCTGCGCAAGTTTCATTTTTTTGCACAAAGCGCTGAAAGTTGTCCCCAAATTTCATTGCCACTCAAAGAAAGTTGAGCTTAAAAATATTTGTATTTCATAAGTCCGTACAACTATTTCATAGTAGTTACCAAAGTTATTAATTATTTTTTAATCAAAGGATTTTATAAATTAATTTTTAGAGACATTTTAGTTGGCTGTTTGTGTTTTTGAGGCGATGCGTGTTTTCTGTATTCTAAATGTGAGTTCAATTGGCTTGTTTTTTGAAAAATATTTCAGCAATTCCAGCCAATAAAAATTCTAAAGAAGAAATTTTGAATTGATATACGACTGTTGATTGGTCAACACTATAAATTTAAACGCTAAAAACAAACGTTGCCAGAATGATGATAAACTATATTTTATTGTAATCCCGATATATAGCATGAGAGAGCATACTTCGGAATCGAAAAATCCTTAACGATACACAATTACTAAATCTCACTAAAACAGAAAAATATTCCAATTGAAAAGGAAATTTTTAAAATATCATGTTATCTTGTATGTAATTATAAAATTGCATATTTATTACTAGTTTTTATTACACATATCCCTGCCCTAATATTATACACCTATATTTTTTTAATTATATGTATCATAGTTTTTATAAACCGAAACATAAGTAAACACGGACTTAGGAAAACAAGGTAGAAATAAAAAGTTTGTTAAAAGCTATAAGCTATTTGTTAAAGCTAAAGCAGAGATTTGGTTGATTGGTTGGTTTAGGGGTTTTATGGCTCAAGGACCACAATTGGCTATGCTGCTCCAGGCTATGTCAAGTAATGGACACACTCTAGGAAAATTTTAATGACTTTGAGAAATTCACACTTAAAGACCAAGGAATCGATCCTGTGCCGTCTACAACTTGTAGGTTTATAGAGCAGTGAGCATACCCACTTAGTCACAATGCCCCTCCTCCCGACGGAATGGAATATTCAACGAAATATTATTCCGCATCTATTGCACCTACGAGTTAGCTACGAGTTTAAGTCGGTGTACAACGCTCCAAGCAATCATTTGAATAACAACAGCTCGCAGTATTTATCGAACTTCAACTAACCACCACTAGAAGATTTTCGTCAATTCAGCTAGCAGTTGTTAATCCCATAGAATATTCATAGACTAACCTACAGAAATGAACATATCACCGGCTCTAACGTGTCAACTTTTTTTCACTTCAACTATATATTAACCATTTCTATTTAAATTATTTTACCTTTTGCTACTCTAGTGCCTTGGACGCAATACTAAGTGAAGCTACAAACAAATATGACGATGTCAGATCGTCTTCTGAGAAGTACAAACAATGGGAAAAGAACGGAGGGATATGGACTGAAGAACAGCAGAAATTGGTAAGTTTTAACTCATTTTATACAAACAATGTGCTAAAACACATATACCGACGAGGAAAAAATTTTCAAGAGTATGCAGCTATACAATATCTCAATTACATTTAATGCTTTTAAAATTATCGTGTTCTGCATCTTGAATAAATTTAAATCTTGAATTTTTTTTAAAGAAATGGAGCAGATTACATAGTCTGATTTACCCTCGTGTAGCAAGAAGTGACTGTAGAGTATCAACCAAACCACATATTTCATTTTATGTTTGCAGTGGTCAATTTTTATGAAAACTTTCGATTTTTAAAAACATCACTTGAATTAATTTTCCCATATTTCATTGGCGTCGTTAATTTATAAAGTATTAAGCATACATATTGCATTCGTATAAATACTTTAATAACAATTAATTTTGTGATAAACACATTTAAAATTTATTTAACCCTCCGTTAGTCCTGGCAAGTACAAGATGCTTTTTTCAATGTTTATCAATGGTACGCAATGAAAAGAATAACTTAGACATGCATTAGTTATAAATTAAAGTAATTATTTATTAATAAGTTATTTATTTTAGTACATTCAAAAATATATGCTTTTCAGAATACATTATAAAACAGAATATATTAAATAAACATACGCTACATATTTTTACTGAATAATTTATGCATATGTTACAAGGAAAGAAAAAGTTGAGCACCTAACATATGCTCAGCGGTATCATATGTTAGAAAGGACCCGCGATTGACAGAGGGTTATATAATAATTTAACTGATAATAATTTACCATAATATATAATAATTTTGTTACTGATTATTATTAACAATAATTATTATATATTAAAATTTATTCAATTAATACCTCAAACATTTTTTATACCATAATTTATTTTAAATCTTAATCTTTATACGTTTATGCATAATTATGTCTTACAAGTCTAAAAATATGAAGATAGCCACAAGGGGTAAACTATCCCGACCTTCGAACTATTACAAGTTTTAAAATACAGTTCTTGCAATAGACGGTAAATTTCATACAAAAGTTTAATAACACAGAAAATTTAAAAATGAAAACTACTTTAATTTTCTTTTACGATGTTGAAAGTTGAATACGTTTTCAGATCAATGCCTATAACAGACAGTTGGGCAAGGCCGAAAGAGAGTTCCGATCTGCTATCACGAATCTGAAAGGTGATGGAGGCTTGAACCAGTTTGACAAGGCTTTCGAAGCATACGGTGCAGGTGGCAAAAATATTCCCAATAGATATGCAAGAGAGCTTACGAAACTTCAACATACAGTTGTAAGTAATTTTTTATATCGTTTCTTTTATATTACACACTAGAAGACCCGAGTATAGAATCTGAGCAAACTTCAAAGTGGCTTAAATTTACAGATGGCATAATGTGACTAACATAATCAACCTTTAACTGAAATAGAGCATGTGTGGGAGGAATCGCTATCGTAAAATTCGTTACGGGTAGGTAACTTGGGCTTATGAATCGACTAGGACAGATTGGAAATCGAAGCGCAACTAGTATTTATAAGCATGCTGAATAATCACTTGAACCAATTAACCATTTGTCCTACATTAGAATTCATGCTTTTTCCATTAAAAACATAACAGTGAAATAAAATATAAAACTCAGAACGGTACATGCCCTCTTGCCAAATTGGCTAATAAATTTTCATCACTCAATGACTATTTGGATAGGTGCGACCGACAAGTCATCATATTCCATAATTATCACCAATTGGATATGCTACATATCGTAGAGTTTAACGAAATCAAATTTTTCAAAACTATAAAACGATAAATACTTCTTACTGGTGTTAATTCATATTTCTGATAACTCTATTGCAAAAAATGTACACCTTGGTCAAATCACAATTCGAATAACACCATCACAATTCTATGTTCGCTGACACTTTTTTTTCAGCGATGATTTCTCTCTTCCAGATTTCCCATCGCCTTAGTAAAGGTTCGAAAAACCAATTATTAACAAAGGAAATTCCATGAGTCGAAAGAACACAAAATAATTTAAATTCAAACATTAAATTAAATATGTATATGTACAGTTATTTATATGCAAATTAAAACTTCTGGGTATTACGAGCTTCCAGCAATTCTAAACATTAAACCGCACGCATCGATCGACCTTCAAAATCGCATCGGGTTTTCACTCTTCCTCAGAAATGGTAAACAAGAAAATGTAGACAACACAAAATTCTTTCTTGATAAGGTGTAAGTATATATAGTCGAAATTTGTATTCTGCAAACGTAACAGTGGTAGCCCGATTTTTGTCACAGAATTCTCCAGTTCATACCTTGAAACCTCTAAGCATCAAGTTCCTTTCCGATTCGCCGAAAATTGCGATCTGTAGTGCCTCGTATTAGAGGAAGTTGCTTACCAACTTGTATATAAAAGTTACACAGATTCCAACTTTAGTCAAATCTGTTCGCCGCACCAAGAGGGAAATTATCTCGTGATTAGGCTAAAAGGATGCAGAGATTGTACAGAAATGATATACAAGTTGGTTCAAAATTCCGTAGTTAAACTGTAAGGCAAGCCATATTCATGTCCAGCATCAGTCCTGTGACAATGCACTGGCACATATTCATGCGAAACTATTTGTTTTCTGTACAAAAACGGAGTACACATTCGTTTGCCCATGCTGCTCCAGCGTGGGGCCTGGCTTAAGGGGTGGTGGGGTGTATCAAAGAAGCATTAAAGTGACAAGAGGACGTTTGTGGCGTGTTTGTAAATCGTTTTTTAACCACTCTGATGACGTATCTCATAATTAGCAAAAGTGACAGATCTTGATGGACGAGATATCCTGGAGAAACAACTTTGATGATTAATAATTGTTAAAGGTTTGTGCAATCCACTTCAATTACAGAAAGATTCTTGCTTCGTGTGTTACATTCCGTGACTCACGTTACACTAATCATTAATTTCAGATGAAGGAAGATTTCTATTGGTACCCTTACACTAAGGCAGTTTCTCACTACATTCACTGGGGCAGCATCAACTGTTCTCTACCAAGCCCTGAACCGGTCTTCATTGGTATAGCAGGATCATCCCCAATAGGTTTCGGAAATGGCGGAAATCTCCAATGCCTCACTGTCACTGATCCGAACCTGGTGAAGAGAAAGTTATCGGCAGGAATCCCAGTCTCCTACATGAATGGCATGACATACGAGTTACCGGACAGAAGCCAGGGTCCGGTTTTATGCTCATTCTGTCGGTTGGAGAACGCCACCTCTGCTTTCACCATTGTTGGACGCACGGATTGTCCCTCTGACATGAAGTTAGAGTATCCCGGATACTTGATGACCAGCAAAGACGCCGGAACTGCCTCTACATTCATATGCCTGAACCGGAGCCCTGATAAATCGATCCCAAAAGTGTATATAAAGACCGACAAAATAGCTGCCAGTCTCAAGCCCGTTTGGATGATCTGTCCGGATTGTGACGAAGATGAGAATCAGAAGTACGTTAGTTGTGTTGTCTGTTCCAGATAGATGTAGTTTCTTAACAATCCCTAGTCCTCCGAAAACTCAAGTTATGAATGAAATATTTATTTGTTAAAATCTATATGGATATATCTGATCTTGTAGAGTGGAAATAAAATTAATTCCAACAGAAATTGTGATAACATTTTTTCTGTGATTCAATTATATACTTCGAAATTTAAAAAAAATATGAATTACATTTAAAATTAGAGAGTAAATTGTGTTAGGAATTGCTGTTACGAGTGAATTGTTTGTTGATATTGTGTTCAAAATATAATATTGCTCTTTATTGTTGCATCAAAAGAACTCAATAAATTATTTTACAAATGATATTTTTCTTTTTCAAACGGCAGCAGGTCATTCGAGACATAAATACTTCAGCGAAAAGTATGCACAACTCAAGCTGAATTCAAATAGAATATGACAAAAGTCACAAGCGCAGACTAATCAAGTTGAAATTATTTCAACTTGAAGGGGACGGCTCTTTCGCCGATACCTCTGATTGGTTTTGCGGGTGTCGCTTTGGGACTTGCTCTTCCTATTTGAATGCAGCTTAAAACATAAAATATATGCATATAAAAATATCACTCCGTTTGTAACACATCACTCCAAAAGATAATAATACTAAGGTAACTGTTACAAAAGTCAATTTTGAGTTTTGGAGTGATTATGTATGCCCTTCTTACGTCCACTTCTTATAATATTAACTACCAATCTTTTTAATCTTATGCTGTATATTTTATTTCATTTCATGAAAAGAAATTCCACAACCACATGTGTTAAACCAAGGGCTTTTAAGAAAAAATTGATCGAAATATACACATGCCATCACGAAATGAACGCACATTTTTAACAATATTGGACACAAAACAAATGAATACTACTAAGATTCTAGTGGACGTGGATTATTTATAAAAATCAAACTTCTTACTATCTTCATACAATCTGTTCCAAATATTGGGAAAACATTTATTTACAGGAAAAAAAATAAGCATGTCGCAGTTTTGGAATAAAAAAATGCTTTTCCAGCAATGATGGTAAAACAGTCTTAATTTCAAGTAAAACTCAATTCTCAATTTAAATCTCAAATTGTCAAACACTGGAAAGTTAAGGTTTATTCATGTATGGAAAGGGCACAGGGGGCTAAGAGTGTGGATATGAACTGCTTTGATGTGAAATTTACACAAAAATATTGCAACTAAGAAATTTTAAGTAATTTATCCATTACGTCATTATGTACTTTTTAACATACATAAAATTTTATGACAATGTGCTACTGACCATAGCAAATGTAACATCACGAAAGACGAGAGCTATCAAAGCCATACATATGTACTATGGACGAGTTGCCTCGTCATTTTATTTTGATTGATTGGAGGCGAGAGTTCTCATCATTTTAAACAATTTTAATTGATATTAAACAATTTACAGATGAAACTATATACACTGCTGGCCACCCAAATTGCAACACCAAGAAAGACAAGAGATATCACAACAAAATTTATTTTGTAGATAACATGTTGACCAAGTATCAAATGATTAAATTTATAGACTTCTGTGAAGTGTGGTTCCTGCCAAAATAAGTAGCCAGAGTAGCCGCCATTGTTGGAGATCACCGCTGCCACACGCCTCGGCATTGATTCAAAGAGACTTTGGATGTGTTCTTGGGGTACAGCAGACCAAGCAGCTTCCACACGTTGCCAAAGTTGATCTGGTGTGGCAGCTGGGGATGTATTCTGGGTCAATCGTTGAGCAACCATGGACCACATGTTTTCTATCGGCGAAAGATCCGGAGAGCGAGCTGGCCAGGGAAGCAATTCAATCTGGCGATTGACGAAGAACCCTTGGACAATGCGTGCCACGTGTGGTCGCGCATTATCCTGTTGAAATATGGCTGTGGGCAAGCCCTGAAGGTAAGGAAGGACAACTGGCTCCAACACCTCGGAGATGTAGCGCTGGCTGTTTAAAGTACCGGCAATGCGTACTAGAGGAGTGCAAGAGTGATATCCAATACCGCCCCATACCATAATACCCGGTGCAGGACCAATGTGGCGGTGCATAACGCAGCTGTTCAGCATCCTCTCTCCATGGTGTCTCCAGACTCGAATCCGACCATCGTGGTGTTGCAGACAGAAGCGTGACTCGTCAGTAAAGACAATTTCATTCCATTCTGCCGTCCACATCCTTCTTTCATCGCACCATTGGCGGCGGAAACGTCTGTGGTTCTGCGTCAAGGGTAGACGAAGCAATGGACGTCTTGCGGACAGACCACTCTGCTATAAACGGCGTCGAATGGTACGCGCAGACACTGGATGATGCGGTACAGACTGAATGTGCTGTGCTATGGTTCGTGATGTGGCTGAGCGATCCGTCACTGCCATACGCACAATATGCCTGTCATCACGTGAAGTGGTGCACTGAGGTGGATGCGATCGAACACGTCGGTCCGTCGTACCCTCCTGCATCCAACGATCACATATCCGCATTACAGTTGTTTGGTTTCGTCCAACACGACTACCGATTTCCCTGAAAGATAATCCACAATCTCGGTAGGCCACTATCCTTCCTCTGTCGAACTCGGATACTTGATCAAAAGATGATCGCTGTTTTCTACGAGGCATAATTGATCGTTTTTTTGAAAAAAACCACAAGAAAAACACAATTGCCGTACTTGAAATCGTCGAAATCTCCAAGCCTTAAATAGCGCTTTGAAGTGGCGCCACAGGCGCGCGTGATGTGCGTCTGCGCTGAAATTCTAATCATTTGCATATCTCACCTCCGCTAATGCATGTTGTAAATTTCATATTATTTGCATGCTTCCTTCAGGGTGTTGCATTTACGGTGGCCAGCAGTGTACAATGAAAATTAAAACAATTAGGTAATTTCTAGTTCCCGCAAACTACATTTCTGCCATTATCATCTTTCTCTTACTTTGCTCCTTCTCCTGCGTAGGTGTTTTAACCTTGAGCGCTGACTGGATCATCCATTGGTTGATTTCATCCAATGGATGGGCTGCTGATAGGAATTATGTTGTTGCTATGGTCTCGATGATGCACTATACGCTATGCTTGCGTCTCAAAACTCCACATAGATGACGCAAGAGTCTTTCTGATTGCGTATGCCTGATGTTACATATATTATACAAATAATATAATGCACGAGGATAAAATGATTGGAATGACAGTTCCGTTAGACTCGCAAAACGCGAAGGAGTCAGTGTTTTGCTTTGCTGCCATGGGTGGTAATAACTGCTGCTACATGTCTCGACATTGAAGGAGAGGCTTTGGATGTGTGCTTGGGATATGTCAGACAATATTGCTTCCACACTTCACCAAAGATAATTTGAAGTAGTCATGTGTGGTTTGTGGTTTGCCAGATGTTATGCGAACGTAGTTCAAGCGTTTGCAAGATGTTATGCGAACGTAGTTCGATGGATGACAGGTCTGACGGAACATTGAAGAAATGAAAGCTGGCGAATATTGAAAAATATTTGTATGTTACATGCCACATGATATCGTGCATTGTACTGTTAAAAAGTGGTCGTAAGCAAGCTCTGAAGATAAGGGTGGACAAAAGGAGTCTGATGTCCATGGTTAATTTGACGAGCTAGCAAGCGCGCCAATGAAGCAATCGTTTCACCAAAATGTTTCCCGACATGCATTCAGACTCTGGTATAGCATTCGATCTTAGCAGATGCATAACTGTTCTCCCAAACTCTCGTTGATCTGATCAGTTCTGCGCATGCTCGTGGACGATTCGATTTCCAACCGCTGGTGCATTTCTGAAGAATTTTCGGAGGAAGTTGGTCCATCTTTGTGTATCACAGAAGAAAAATTCGGAAATGAGAGAAATTTTCAGTGCAAACAGGCAAACCATGCGGCTTGCGAAGATTTTACTTCTTCTTTTCAGATGCTCTAGCATGGACCACATTGGGGTAACCTTACAATAAATTTTATAACCATTTTGGCAACGTTAGGCGTTTAATCTAATTGGTGTTGACCAATCAGCCATGAAACATAATTGATCCCCAGGAGAAGGCAGTTCCTTGAATCACTTAATTTCTGAAAAAAATGTGAAAGCGTATTATTTAGGTAGGTATTTTAATTAACGTCACACTGGAATAACACAACGGGTTATTGGTGACGGTCCGGGATCAAACCCAAAGGGAAAGACCCGAGTACAACACCATGTAAATTTGAACTGCGGTCAGATGACGAATTGGTTTCGGAGGCATGAATATGAATATGCTTCATGAGTGAGGTGGTGTATCAAAAATTCGCATATCTCTTTTCGTATGTTTCCTTATAAAAGTTATATTGTGTTTTTGGAGCGCTTCATTGGATTTCTTTTGCTCCTTGTTGCTGCAATTGACTCATTTGTTTTCTACGATCGAAAATTCGATCGTCCAAGAGCATGCGCAGAACTGTTCAGAACTGACCCCCTTAGTGAAACATCCTTAAATTCAGACACTAGTGATATCCTTTTTATCTCACAAACTCCTCTAGAACCACTTTTCATATAGTGTGCAAATGTGACACTTAAATTCTTCAAGAATTCCATACTGAAAATAACCGAATGCATTTTTGTACATCAGCAGTTCCATTTGTTTTTACTGAAAACTTTCTAATTCTCGTTCAACTCAAGCTAAGAGAGGTATTTTCTGTCAAGAAAAATATAGGTGGTGGTTAATGTACCTGGCGGAACGTGTTCAACGTGATGCCAGTTGGCTTACTTTTCGAATAATATTTCAGCATTTTGTGTTAAACAAATTTCCAAAGAATAAATTCCGAATTGATATAATGCAGCTCCTGAGAGAATCATTTGGTTCACGTGGTTTTGAGTCAGTCTCTTAGTCGAATTAAAGGATTGATAGAAACGTAAACAAATCCCTTCCTTGGCGTCTTCAGTGCTGATTCTGGCACCAAGTTTAACCTTCGATTCCAAGGTTGGTGAGGGATAAATCACCAACCTTGTTCACCTCACATGTTTCTTTGGCTTCTGCTTATCGCAGCCCATATAAGAGACAAACTTCCGCACCTATTCAGAAATTAATTGACCCAAGGTAGGCAGCTTCTAACGACAGCCGCACTATAATTAAATTACTGGACTTATGGTAACGTAAATAAATCCTTTCCACAATTGGCTCCTTTAGCGCTGATTCTAGCTCTGTTCCGTGCCGACAGCTTTTCCATTGACAACTTGTTTGTCAGGCGAAAAACATCTACCGTGATCATCATTCATGCTTTTAAGTTCGACAGCCTTCTCCAAACACATTTTATCGTCATCTGGCCGTGGTAAAAAACTGCGAGGTGCTGTCTTTGGATTTTTCTCTTAGGGATTGATCCCGGATCGTCGCCAATTGCCCGTTGTGTTGTTCCAGTGCGATACTAATTACCTCCCTACCTAACACGCTTTCACATTAGTTCAGAAATTAAGTGATCCAAGGTTAACTGCCTTCTCCTGGCAGTCAGTTATCTTTGATGGCTTATTGGTCAACACCAATTAGATTAAACGCCTAACGTTGCCGAAACGGCTATAAAATTTATTCTAAGTTTACCCCGATGTGTGCCATGCTAGAACATCTGAAAAGCAGACTTAAAATCTTCGCAAGCCACCTGGTTTGCCTGTTTGCACTGAAAATTTCTCTCATTTCCCAATTTTTCTTCTGCGATACACAAAGATGGACCAACTTCCTCCGAAAGTTTTTCAGAAATGTATACCTATAAGAATACTAGTAAATACCTATTTTTGCGAGGAATGGAGTATTATTTTAATACATCTAAGACACAAATATATAAGAGGTTTCAAATTTATATCAAAATATCTATTGAACGTGCGTTTTCTTTTTAAAAATTCAGAGCAACTAAATAAAATAATTTTTTAAGTTTATTAAATGGAGCACGCGATTATAGGACTAACAGATCTATCAGAACGGATAAAAATAAACATATTATTTCATCATTTGAAAGTAAGTATAACGCTATGTTACTCTTTTGAATAACCTAATAAAGGAATGTAAGATGAATGTGCAACTGCTGTTCTTAAGATGAATGTACAACTGCGTTCTTGCAACTGCTGTGTGTGTTCGATATTTTCTTTTCTTGATGAATTACATGTTCACGAAATTAGTGTGCCATTTGATTTATATTTCAGACTATTTGTTAAATAATCGTTGAATACATTCCGAAAGTAACAGTTTTGACACATTCCCAACTGTAATCATATTAGGGAGTAATTTAAAAAATATTTCTTATACGGAATGTATTTTGCATGGATGTACAGATTTATGCATACCTAAGCGCTATTATGATTTCAATAAGTCAGCCAATTGATAGATACAGCTTCCTTTATAGCTGTTGTTTCAAAATTTTATTTCTTGATGAATTAATTATATGACTAATTTATGAATTATATTAATTCATCTTTAACAAAAGTAATGTTTTCAAGAAACTACATGAAATTAGTGATATTGGTATATTTTGGACAGATTTGTTAAATAATGGCTGAATAAATTTTGAAGTAACAGTTTTGACCCACCCTCAAGTGTAATCAGGCTAAGCAATTATTTTGAAAATATATTTCATGAACGGAATACATTTTGCATTCATGTACAAATTTATGCATACCTAAGCCCGCTATGATTTCAATAAGGAAGCTAATTGACAGCTACAGTATTCTTTTTATCAGTGCTATGAAGTATTAAATACACGTTACATTTAAAAATACAAAATTAAATTTATCAATATTTCTTTCCTAAACGAAAACTTCAATATTTTACTTCTACAAATATTACTAAAATGTACTTGAAATACTTCAAATACGCTAAAGTAATATAATAAGCAATAGTAGACTAAACAATAAGTACGTGTTTTAACTGTTTGTGGTTTAGTGCACAGAAACTAAAATGTATTAAACCTCCAAAAATCCTTAAAAATTTGCAGTCGCAATATTTCTTTTTTCATGTTACTAATCTAACTTGAAAAAACTCTTAAACAAGTTTGTTGAAAAAATTGAAGGTACAGTTGTATTATACGCCTCGTTTGGTGGCAACGCTCATGGCGCGTGTTTTGGCTCACTTTTAGAAGACCACTATTTTCCAACTATTTCTTCTAATTATTTTACGATAAAAAACAAGTTTTTCAAAGTTTTATATTTTTCCCGTTAGTAACTTTCCGTAAAGCTTATTATTTTCCGTTTAAAAAACGATGTTTTTCTAAGAACTCTTTCCTCGCGACATAAAAAGTGTGCCATAAAACGCGCCAAGAGCATTACCATCAAACAAGGCATATAATACAGATGTATCAAATTGAAAATGGCTTATTATTTTGCCCTAATCCCTTCGTGTATTTTTTCTAATAGTTGCTTAAATGCCACGACTTCTGAGTGTACATATTAAGATTTAGGAACTCTTTCAGATGGGTTTTATGTCTTCCTAGACGTGAAAGGATGTCTCGTAAATGCTTCGATCAAATGCTAGACGAAAGGGAATATGCTAAGTATGAAGTATTGATTCGATAAATTTTGAATTTTTTATTAGAATTATTAGAACAAAATGATATAAGATTTAATTCATTTAGACAGGATTTTACCACTATTTACAAAATAACGTAACTTGAAAAATATTTTTAGTTTCTTTTATTTTAAAATGTAGCTTCAATATTATTTTCGGTGAAACTCAAGAACACAACACCTGCTTATAGCCAAAATGGCAACTAAAGATTTCATTTTATTTTCCCAATTTCAGCAATTGTACCGTGTTCTTGAGTCTAACCATATTTTCAATTCAAAATGTGCATTCTTTTTCTAGATTCCATACTACGAAATATTTCATTCGTTATGAGTATTGATACATTTTCAGATTAGATTTCATATCACGGTATCTTGGCGATGATTTTCAATAATCAATTGGTGATAATGATAACTTTTGAATACGTTAATCCTTTCTAGACCTATTCAAATAGATGATTGTCGACGAAAATTTTCGCTGTAAATTTGGCGATGGACCAGCACTGTGCTTCTTAATTTTACTAATGCTGTTATTAATATATTTTTAAACATGAAATAAGCAATTATAGCCCAAAGTTTGATTTTTCCCAGTGTATCTTTTTGGGTAGGTTGGTAGGTAGGTATTTAATTAACACTGGAGAATAGTTCACAACAGGCTAATGGCGACGATCGGGAATCAAAACACGAATGAAAAGATCCAAGGACAATACCACGTAATTTTGAATCACTATCAGATGATGAGGTTACACCTGAGCTGGCACCCCACTCTAAAATCTTCTACACCACGCCAAATAACATTTTGGGAAGTCTTATCCACGACAATAAGTTTTTAATATACTTTTAAAATGTACAGGTACGGACAAACCGAACATATTTACATCCCGATTTTTGTTATAGTTTACATCCGTAACATAACTCAATAACATCTAGGCCATTATATTGCCAATAACATATGAAGATGCATCGTAAATAGCAGTTTACATCTCTGCTGGTGCCTCGGAGTTAATAAACTGCAGGTTGCGGAATCGATATAATATGTAGGTGAACGTCACAGAGGATTCGGGAAGGATATCTTAAAATACTTAAGATTAAGAATAATTAAAAAAATCAAGGTTTCGTAGGTCACCTAAAATGAAACAAAGCATTTAAACCTTTCAAATATAAATTGACATTGTTTAAAGCAGTATTAGTTCTCAGATGTATTCTTTCTTCTAGTTATCAAAGATGGCTTGCAAACCAGTCTCACTCAATGAATTACAGTCTATCTTCTCTACAGACTGAATTTCGGAACAATATGTATTTAAACAGATATGATTCATTTACTAGAGGCTGCTACATACCTCCTTACATGCTGGTGAGTGACTTTGATGCTGCTATTTCAAAGACGGGTTACTTAATCATCTATAAATTAAATTACATCCCAATGTGTGTGACCATCCTTTTATTGTTAAACTAAAAAAAAGGAGCGATTTGAGGGAGTTACAGCATTATTTAATTTAATGTTACCGGTCAAATACTCCTCAGTAAATACTAATAAGTCTTTAACTTTGAATTGTTCCATTGGGAAAGTAATACCATAAAATGCATACAAAAGTAGAGTGAGAAATGCTGACCTTTTTATGTGCCCAGGAACATGTGCCCAAACTAGTAGTAACGTGATGTTCAGATTACTTTTGTCAGCAAGGTGGAAACGAATATACACCATCTGATTGGTCCACGGGACTGAAGAAGACGCCCATCCATTGATTCATTATCTGATTGGTCTGCAGAACATAGTGATAGACTTTTCCTATGTCACCCCAATTTCGCCGCAACTCTATAGAAATAAGCATTCGCCTAAAGAAGCCACAAGATCCCAAATAGGCCAACCAAGTCAATTTTTCGGAGAGCAATCAGGTGACTACTAGTCGCCTTTTAGGCACACTTTTTGAAGCTCCTCTCAATAGCAATGCTCAGTCTACTTTCATTTCGTTTTTTAGTGTAATACTTACGAAAAGATAACATAGAAAAACTCCAAGCCCTCATCTTCTTAGCAGGGCCCTATGCTGAAAATTTTTAAGTAGAAACTTAATGAGTCACTTATCACTTCAAATCAATTAATTTCGCACGCATAATTTTTTAAAACTAAAGCGATGCCTGAATTTGACAAAGGCTACCGTTCTACATCGTAGCTGTTAGTAAGTTAGTAAGTCGTCTTTTTGACTCTGATTTCGTACTTATATCGTATAATTTTCTTGAAATGCGCAATTCTCTCGTTCTCCAACAAGGAAGTGACAAAAGGAAAGTGGTCACATGAACGCCAAAATAGTTCAATTCCTTTCAGTTCATTTTTCTTGCTCTAACAGCTATCATGCACCAAATATATGGGACAGTTAACTGAAAGGAACTCGACGCTGTGAGATTGTTTCGTAAACGGTGTCCAAAATTCACATGGCTAGTTCCCTATGTTAACATTATTTATATACCAACATCAATGTTCAATCGCCTTTAGTTCCGGGGTATTGAACGCAGTAGATAAGTCCTACACTAAGACGTGAAGTTGTGCCAAATTATTTTTTCAGCTATCGTAGTGGGGTTGGAAAAGATTTCTTGGCTATTCCCATTGATACAATGTAGGATGTGATGTGGAAAGGCTGGCTATTTTTTGCATTTGGTGCACTGTAGAAAAGACTTTGTACTATCAACGAAGTTCATATGCTTTGATGCCCAGTGTTCCGTCTTGTCAACTCCTCGACTTGTTACATTCTAAAAACTCACCCGGAGATTTATCCAAGTACCAATGATGGGAAGGGGCAAATTTTCAATAAAGGTTGTAATTTAAGCTAGACAGATGATCTTCCTCTGAGAGGGCAGTGTTATTTTTCAGGATTCAGGAAGCTTCTTTGCTCCATATTTCGCCAAATTGTCAGCTATTTCGTACCCTGGGATGACAACGTGTGAAGAATCTATTGAAAAGTAATATTATATTCCTTGTGGAAGCTTATTAGGAGGTTGGCAATTCTACGCAAGAGTTGACTATAGCTGGTAAAGCTTATCTTTACAGCATGGATAGCTGCTTGAGGATCGACATAGAATTTACTTCAGATGAACTGGTTTTGGGAAGACTCTTGAGTCTCCTAAAACGGAGCCTTAAATACGGAGAGGTGTTGGCAGTACTTTAACTTGATATCTCTACATCCAAATTCATCTATTATATAAGGATGCCACTGCCGAAATATCTATCTTCCAAACGGCTACCATTTGTGAAGATTTTTATGGAATTACGGTTTGCTACATTCAATGTACTAAGCCAACGGTTTCAAGAATTCTGGTGGGTCATCTTTTTTGGAACATTTTGAAATTAGATGTTTTGAAATTTATATTGGATCGATGTTTGTGTGCAGGAGCATGAGTAGGATAAGGATCTATGCTGATGGGACAAAGTATAACAAACGACAATCCACTTTGGCCCTCTGTCACAATCCACTTACCCCACCACTTATAATTGTCACCAAATGCGATTGAAACTTTGCGTCATCAAACAATATCTTAGCTGTTGCTAAGCCCTAGATTTAGTATCATTACGCACGTGTATTTCATTATAGTATTGTTTTTAGGTTCCTAATACTTCTAAGAAATCCCGAGAGTCTTATTACTTTGTAAAAAGGAATGAACAGCGCAGTTACTGCAGCAACTACTACTCAGGAAACCATCACTACAAAGGCAGTGGATTTTATCCTAATAAAAAGGTCGATGACAGTAGAAAGGTATAAAGGATATTCTCTTAAAATTCTTTTGCATGCGAATTTTAACCCCCTGAGTGTCATTATATTTCAGAGTAATGGGGTATTGCTCTTTTCACATAACTCACATGATGACAAAATAAGCACATCTATTGAATGAAAGAATCCATTGATACTTTCAACCTTTAGAAATATTCTATTGATCTTTTCCTTAGAATATAATACTTTGGAAAAATTCTATGAGTCCAAGAATCCTTTGGAAACATACTATTGGTTTGTTCCTTAGAATAGAATCGTTTGGAATGATCTCGCATAGTTGACACAACTTACAACAAACAATATAACACAATTTGAAATTGCGAAATTTATTCGGACGGGTATAATTATTTAGCTGTCTTAGCGTGTAACTTGCCAAAATATGTAAGCAAGAGAAATTCAAATACTGTATTTCCTACTATAAGATATGTTAAATAAAATATTAAACGTTTTATGAAAATACATTAAATAAATTTTATGAGATACTTTGCAAAATACAAACTCATAATTACAAAAGAGACAGAAAATGGGAAGATAGACAGACTGACGCAATGAAGTTCATTAACTAATTGTGTGTGAGTACTCACAGTATGCAGTGTTTTATGAAAATATGAAAACATATATAATTAACATTCGTTATTTTCTTAGAACCCTAGAAGTAATCATAACGACGCATTGCTACAAACTTCTAGACGTCAGTTCATGAATTGGAATGAAATATCATCAGGACATCAATATAAAGATAATCTGGACGAAAATAGATTATCCAAACGATCGTCAAGGATTTTGAATTGCGAATCAAATGGAGAAGCCTCTAACATTCGCTCAGATCAAATTCAAAAGTGCATATATGACAGGTAAATGTATTCAATTCCAAGTATGTATCCAGCAACCTTTTTAATTTGATTTTTCTTAATTCCTCCTTGTGTGGTTTTCTTGATTCCATTGAACAGGTTTGGTTCTTTGGTTAACTGTAGTCTTTTTATGCTACACGATTTCTAATTAAACCAGAAAATACCGATTAAAGTGGATTCGGAACCTCCGAGTCTGAGAACATCCTTGCGAAAATTGGGATTTGAATCCAGTTGAACCTATGGCCAAAGCGCCAATTACTCAGCTACCGATAGGTTACATTGAGTAGGAATGTTTAGTTTTGAATGCATGTATTCTCTGGTTAGTTGTTTTATTTGTGGCGCCAGTGGTGAGATCTGGCCAAGCGTTGTGTATGGCTACGAGGGAACTGATGTCTTAGATGTATACTATTACACCTTTACGTCAGTTTATGACAAACTTTGCGAGATCTAGCTAGCTTGTCGTCATACACTTTCAGTTGGTGGGTTGGCTTTGAGTTTTATGGCGCAAGGGCCATATTTAGCCAAACTGCGCCAAAAACCTTAAACCCTCTGTAACTAATATTTTTGTAGTTCTTTTTTTAACTATCCAAATATAGATCACCAGAGAGAGTGACGCTTCTTCAGGGGTAATTTTACAATACATTAATTGTGATTTCTAGAGTATCATACATGAGTATATATGCAGTTCCAAATCCTGGACTATGCCAGCAAATGACTCTCGCAAGTCCCTTCTCCTCTGAGTCCCCTATTCGAGTCTTTCTTCTTCACCTCTCCTGTTCTCCTTACCCAATTATTGTCCAAAGACACACCCGCCAACGTACCTCGGGGATCCAATGGTTCCTTCCCTCCAACATTCCTCAATGTGCTGGCCGGAGAACCTCACACCCTCAAAGTGGTTTTTCGACGAGATATCTCGACCTAGTTTGCGAGTGACATGCCATCAAGATGTTGTCGTTTTTTTATGATGACGATATCTAGATCTGTTCAGTTTTATTCTTTTGATGAGGTATAGCATCCATCTAGTCAGTTTTCTTCTTTTGAGGTATCGCATCCATCAAGATCTAATCAGTTTTTCTAAGGACGAGATTCATCATCAAAAAAACACCAGGAGGTATAATGGATATATACTGACGTAGAATTTTTATTGTCACAGTAGAGAGGAATACTCCCAGGGAGGAATTGAACTGAATTTGCTCTGGAAGATTTTCAGAAAAAGATTTACTTTGACTGACTGTAGGAGAGTTGGTTTCCTCTGGCCTGGATGACCCTAAGTGTACATCAGCATACTGTATGCTTAATGAATGGAAATGATACATAATAGATTTTCATTGTTTTAAACTTTGGACCGTAGTGATACATTTTATTGTAACTCGAGAACATATTGCAACGTCAAATAAGAAGCAAGGCCATATCCTTATTTATTTATTTCTTTTTGTTTGCCATCAGACACAAACCCTGCATGTTTAAGCACCATTTCATAGTCTCGAGTTATTTGGGATAAGTAACGATTAGTAACGATAAGTACGAGTAAAGGATGGTTTAAATACATTGCCGTCTATGATAGTTAGACTGAACTGAAGACTATTGGTGACATCTGTAATGATGAGCTATCTGGTGACGACTTATAAGGATTTAACTTATATTCAATATGTAATTGTATCTGTTGAAGTGTTAGCAAAATTTATAATTCCTGTTTCGCGTCGGTAATTATTATATTTGAAATCGAAATAAAAATTGAATAGATAAATATAGAAAGAGTTGTTTGAGAAGTTATCCTATTTATACTTAATTATTATCTTATGCTTTCGACCTCGTATTGAGATAAAAGGAATAAGTGACAGAAGAAGTGTAGGTGACGTGAAGTTCGATATCGACTTAAAGCTTGGAAACAACAGTTCTCAATTATCTTCTTATGTCTAAATTATATATTCATATCTAACATAAATCTACTTGACAAAAGTTGTTTCTTTTTTATGCAACTTAGCAAGTTGGAGTATCCGGAATCCTCCGGTAACGAAGAGAAGACACCTGACCAGTCTTGTAATCGAACGCATACTTCTTCACTGCCCGCTGATAGAGTAAACACACAATCAGACCAAGATGTTAAACACTACGTGGTCAACAGTTCAAAATCTCAACTGTCTGTCCCATCTTTAGTCCTCCCGACACGGGATTTGAGTCCTGAATACGCTTCATGGTATGTGTTTTAAACTCTCTGTGCTATGTATACATTATTAAACAATTCAACAATACTATTTCTTAACTGAAAGTTCGTACAGAATTAACAATGAAGAATTTACCGGGCACTTGTTCATCTGAAATCTACGCAAATTTCAGAACTAAATATCTCGTAAAAAATATTTGAATAGCATACTAATAATATTCATTTCAAGACAAGGGATCTTGAAATGAATTCGAAGTCAAAGGTCTTACCCGATGAAAGAAGTAACTATTGGCCTGTGAAAATTTCTATTGAAATTTTAGGAAAATTTATAATTGCTTCATCGGTTATTATTTTATAATTTTCATCGGCTATTATTTTATAAGGTTAATCAGTTATTATTTTATTTGTAGTCGAAATAAACTGAATAGATAAATATGGAGAGTTGTTTAAGAAATTGTCGATCAGATTGGCGTTTTTCAAAGCTCTCGTGAATTGGTTCTACATTAGAATTTGTTATTTCTTCCAATACTACAGATATAAGTTGATACTATTTTATTACACTTTATAACAACTAGGCAACCATTCTGTCATCATGCTGTGACGATAGCAAATAGAAACACTTCCGTCTTAACCGCGCGTGATCTAATTGAAAATAGAAATACTTTAAGTGATAAAGGCATGCGATCTAATAGAAAATAGAACTTACGTCACTGTGTCTATAAGAAATGGTGGGGGAAACCACAAAAATTATTTACTATGAGATGATTAGACTTCGTGACATCAGAGCAACGATTATGAAACTGGTTTATTATGGGTGGAGCCCTAGTAAGAGAGAGTGCTCCAATGGCCACCATCTAGAGTTTTATTGAACATATATTTTTACAAAAGACTTTTCTAAATGATATTAAGAATTTCAATACTGTGTACATAATTTTGCAAAGAATAAATGAAAATTGGTTTTAAAATCCATGGCAAATTCTCATTCTGAATGAATAGCTAAATAGTTAACATGAGCATTTCTTTCCAGGTTCTGCGCTGAAGAACAGCAACAAATTGCTAATATGCTTCGAGATGTCAACTTAAGGCACGAACGTCAACTTAGGCGGGACATAATGACAGCCCGCGGAGAGCCACCTTGTTCCGATGACTCTGCTTCCAGCAGCTTTGATCACAACAGCTCAGATAGCCAACAGCGATCTTTCTCTTCGGGTGATGAAGACGATGGCATCACAATCCTCGTTTCACCAAGTGATCACCCATTGCCTGATGTGATAGGTACGGATATCGCTCTTGATATCAATGGTGACTATCTCGAAAAGTCCACTAGCGACTATTTTGAAGAATTTCAGAGCATATTCACAACATCCCCCGAGAAAAACATTATCAATACTTTGGTCAAAGAGTGCTTGAAGGAAGAAGTATGTAAGAGTTTACCTAGTGGAGACGAAAATATCAACATCACGCCTAGTCCTAATATTCCAAATGAAACTACTCAAAATCAACCAAAGATTAACAAAGATACCACTGAGAAGGAATGTGGATCGAATACCGATACTTTTTCCAGGGACGAAGAGAGAGGATTGGTTCTAGAAAACACTGTTGATGTCATTAGCAAAACTGATCTTATAGAAACAAAACCATCTTGTTCTCATCCATGTGAATCACAAAAGGAAATACTTTTGAATCCAACATTAACACCGTTACAACCAATAGGAACTGCTGGCAATCTAAATCAACCATCAGCGTTTACTGATGTGTCCAAGGATTCCATAAAAAATCTTGTGGAGTCATCAGACTCTAATTCCTTAGATACTTCAGTAAACCGTTCGAGACCCGAGAATCCAGTCCTAGTCAAAACTAAACAAAACAAAACCATTTCAGAACCTAGGTGGGGTAAATCAGCTTACGAAACTTCGTGTCCTTCAGATCTAAACCCGCGGTCGATGTTAGAACAAAATCCCACATCTAAGGGTAAATGTAACTTCAGTTTTGCCTTTAAGGTGCCGAAGTTTGATTACAAAAATCAGAAGAATAAATTCCCGGCTACAGTCAATGTATTAAGGCCTATTCCATACCTTGGCAACGATTCCCACAGATCTATCATTTATAAAAATCCCGTTGTGGTTCAAAATAATTACCGAAATCAGCAACGTTTATCTTATACTAATGAAGCTTTTGATAAAACATTCCGAGTTCCAGTAGACTCATTTCGAAAAGTAAGTGAACTGGATAGTGGATATAGAAATTTATACAGAATGCATTTTTACGAAAAGCCTGAAAGAAGGCATGGGTATTTTTCAACAGCATCACAAAATCTTCCATTAGATATCGAAAAATCTGGAGGCATGGTACGTTCTGATTCTTGTTTGATGAGAAATGCTCTGAACTTGTCATCAGTTGAGTTTCAACGAAATTCTGCATCTGAATCTAACCTACCTATTAAGAAATCATTAGATTTGGATAAAAGTTATAAGAGAATTTCTGTCGATGAATTATTCCACCCCAAAACAGAGCACGTTGAAGCTACGGAGTTGAAAAAGCTGCTAAATATTCCTCAATCTATGCAAGCATCAGATGAAAATATTTTTCCTCCATACAGAAATTATGTTTCCCCAACGGATCATCTAAAACAAATTCTGAGAATAGGAGAGAATGAGACGCATAATGATCATCATCATGTTATAGCAGAAATTATCCGGAAAGACGATCACGACACAAAACATTGTTTACCATCAGAATCGGTACATAATAGCTACAGAGGTAAAACCACCAGCAGTACTGCAAGTCAAACCGAGCTCAACATCAACGGAACAGAAACTAAATTCGTTAGAATTGGTAAAATTCCTTTAAAAGATGTAGATCAAAGCCGAATCCATCTCTACAATGATATGGATTCATCTAGGAAGGCTAACAAAGAAATGGTGGATGTAACAACGGTGAGAAAATTTAAAAGTATCGAAAACCGATCCGACTGCTCTACAAGCCCAAGTAATCTTCATAGCTCATATGATATAAAACATTGCACAAAATCTCCCGACTGCACAGATATTGGTGGTGGAAGTGTGGTATCACTTAAGAACAATATCAAGATCGATGTCCAGTGTGGCGATGATAATTCCATGAAAATATTCGATAAAGAAATACCACCATGTAAGGATTCTTCTCTCAATTGCCAAGAATTAGATTCCCAGAAAACCAAGTCAGGTAGAAGATCAAACCGTAGAAAATTTAAAAATGGACGTTTTAAACTGTATAGGGAAAGTATATTTTCAGAGAGAGATTTAAATCCTTGTACTAAATTTGAAGGCAATACTACTTGTTTAATGGAAGGGGTAGATGTAAATAAGGCACACAAAGAAATAAATAAGTCATATGCTTGTAGTAGTTCCGATAAAACTTTTATTGAAAAAGGATTTGGTAACTCGACAAGTCAAATCAGATGCAAAGGATTACCTTCCCCAAAATGTGCGATTACAGATTCGAAAACACCTACAATTGTCGTGTCTCAACCTTTATCAATAATGAAAGAACAAAAGAAGTTTAATGTCAAAGAAAGTTATTCGAAGAATAAATTTTACAGACAAGTGAAATATCCTACTGTGCCACAATATATAAGAAATAATTTAGCTAGTAGTGAAACAGATATTGCAACTAAAGAAATAAAAATGGATGATATTAATGCCAAGGAAGAAAATGGTATATTTTCAGACGGAATCGAAGAAAAGCATGCCAGAAATAAATATAAACAACTAGATTTGAGACCACTCAGAAAAGGAGAAATGACTTCCGCAGAAAAAGTTGAAGAGGAACATATGTTTGAGGCAACAGTTAATCCAATAGACGCAAAAGTTACGAGAAGCTCAATTAAAGATGAAGAGAGAAACTCTCAATCAAGAAAAGGCGCTTCGACAAGTGAAGATCAAGCCAAGTTTATTGAGGAAAAAGACTCTAAATTAGAAAGTTGTGACAAAAATCTGTCCTATCGCAGACGACACAGATCCCCATACCGACCTTGGCGATTGGACAGGGACACAAGATACATGAATTCGTATCGCTTCTACTACGAGCAGAACTACAGGGAAAATGTTCGTATCCCATCAATTCGGAATAAAGAACGAATGCCTAAATGGAATTTTAAGACAAATGATGAATTGCAGAAGACATCTATTGTCAAGAGCTTGCCGATACCTAATAATCAGGAGCCGAAGTACTCTCAGAGTAACTCAACACATTCGTTAAATTCCAATATTATTGAGTCTTTAAGGGGAGAAAAGATAGTCTTGGAAACAATTTATCGCAAGGAAGATGATTCAGAAGCAGTGGATGACCTTAAGACGTTTAGCGCTCCAGATGGTGATCGTTCTCCCAACAAGTATGGATATGTGGATAGAGACATGTACAGTAGATCTTTAAGTCCGTCAGGTACAATAAATACGAATATTGGAGTTTCCTGCGTGTTAAAGGAAACAATTGAGACAGTTGAAGTAATAAAAAGTAAAACTTGCTTCGAAAAAATGGAAAATCGAAGTACCATCTTAATACCTGAAGAAAAATCTAAAAATTTAAGTTCAGAACAAAAGCTAAATCTAGCTGATCAGGTGAAAGATCCTAGAACTAAACCCAAAGTAACAGAAATCCATGGGATAGGATTTGCTTCTGACAAAGACTTGAACTGTTCTGCGTTTGATTTAAAAAATGTACTTGATAGTAAATGTAATATTTTAAATGTTTATACAGATTTTGGAAAAACTTTTATACCGCAAAATAAAGTATATGTATCAAATACAGAATATGACAATAATTTAAACGACTTTGGAAGTAAGGAAAATCTTATAAACAATGATGTTTCAAAAAGTAGGAAAGTGGGAGTTTCATCTACCAGGAATGATACCGGTGCGACTGTATCTGAATTGAACAGTAACGTTTATGAAGCAGACATTTTAAAGGACGGAGTTTTTAATGCACCGAAAGGAAAGATTGAAGGAAATATTAAAGAAAAAGAGTCCACAAGAGATTTAAAGAAAAGAATGGCTACTTTATTGGATATTTCTTCATCAGTCACAGGAAGATCAATTCTAAAATCAGGTTTAAACGATGTAGCTCTCTTGCCTACCATTAATCCTGAAATGATTTCTCACGTGAATTCATCTACTGCAAACTATTCATCCACTGCGAACAAAGACGAAATAGTCTCTATAGCAAACAAATCTCAAGAAAATAGTGCTCTTGTTAACGTAGCATCATGCGATATCAGTCCATTTAAAGTCTTGGATTTAAAGACAGATCATGCATACCCATCTGACGGGAATATTTCAGTTAGTAGAAAATGAAAAATCTTCAAAACCACGACTAACAAATATTGAAAATTAAAAAATTAGAAAAGATCGTTAATGGCTATTTCAGTGGATCAAGACGTCTAGCATCATCAAGACAGAAGTAAGTCACAAAAGAAAACTCAAGATTTAATATTGTTGTTCTATAATAGTGTTGTCACAGCTAACTTTTGCACTAAGACTTTCCAGTTTGCGTGTAAAGGCGGGGAGGCACTAGGTCATTCACTAGTGGGCTCGACAACGTAAATATAGATAAGGTCACTAGAGAATGAAACTAGTGCTTCTCCGACCTAAGCGTCGCCTGGAAAGGCTTGATAAAAAAGTGAGTTTGGCAATACTATTCTCGAACAACATATTTAATCTCGCGTTTCCTTCTTGTGACTTGCTTCTGTCCTGATGATGGTGGACGTCATGCTCCACCGAAATGGCCATTGACCATCTTTTCTAAGTTTTTAATCTTTATTAGTCGTTGTTTCGAAGATTTTGATTTTTTACTAGCAATTTGACTGAGGTTTTCGTCCGCTTTTATATTCCATTTGTTCCAAAACAAGGAAAAGAACATATCTTCGATTTGAATAATTATCCTAATCCCTATACCACTGAATTTGAATTCGTAGTTAAACAATAACCTTTCAGTTGGATCCAAAAATCTTGAATGGGATAATATCTGATCTCAAGAACACAACTTTCTACAAGGTCATCTTACAACTAATATAAAGTCTTTCAAAATCACAATGTATCTCCTCTTCAAATTATTGTCAGTAAGAAACCTGAGCCCGGAGTTCTAAATTACATTGATATATAAAAATGACTGTCAATGGATTGTAAATACTTATGAAACAGGAAAAGTTAGACTAGGAGAATAATAATGCTTGATAAATTGATCACTCACGATACCATACCATAATAAAGTTACTGTATACAGTTTTTCTCAAGTGAGTATTGTTCCTCATCCCATGACTGATCAGTTTAGCAGTATGAAAAACAACCGATGACTATCCCTACTATCAACACTAACAAAAGCTTAGGCTGTCCTCTTGCAGAATATAAGTTGAATGCATTAAGAATCAAATAAACTTTGTATAGTTATATAAACAACTACATTTTTAATGCACATAATTTAAAAAAGTAATTGCATACATTGTAGTATTCGTAACATTATTAGTGGCACCTTTGATGCATCCCTATTGGAACACAAAGACAGGTAGTTTTAAGTATCATGTGAAAAATACGTTTTTGATTCCCTTAAAAATGGTTCCAAGAATTACCAGCACCCCCAAGCTTTTTTAAATGTAAATTCAAAATGTTTATCCCAACTGGTCATTTGGGTGGAGAGTAACTATAAATGATTCTCTAAAATAAAATATTTACATTTATCGGGGAATTTTACATCGCCAAATCATTCTATCCTGACTAGTTCAAGGTGTTTTCTATGTAAGGACAAAATAACTTTATGCAGCATACATTGTCTATTGTATTCTAAATGTAAATATGTAAATAGTCTTTTAGGTATGTCTATTAAAATTGTACTTACAGAAAATGCCTACGAAGAGTTAAAATAAATATATAACGCAAATTTGCTGTCTGTTTTCTTTTCTCTGCACATTTTAAGATTTTGAACGTTAATTAGAACTTCGATGGGGTGTTTTAAAGATTTGTAGATTCATTAATTACTTTTATTAGTACGATATAACGTTTTAGGAATTATTTGAAAAATATTGTTATACAAAATTTACCAAGATTAAAAATGAAAATAAAATTCACAAACATAAAGTACTAGTAGAATTACCCGGCGATTCTCGGGTTGAATTGCTTAAATGTTGATTCTATTTCATAGAAAAATGCAAGCATCATTTAAGTGTACAGAAAATATTTTTTAACGTAGTTTTAACTTTTTCATAGCTTCTAAAATTTACTTTGGACGCGAATATGTATACATAATATATCCATCCACGTAATCTATTTCATATTCATCACACTCTTGCTGTAAGCCAAACTGAAAAAGCTTTTTCTGAGATGACTTCTTCAGAAGTCGATTTTGAGTTTTGGAGTGATTACGAATGCCAATTAAGTTCAATTTCAGTAAAAATGAGAATCATTTAGCCGTATAGTCTTACACTCAGTTTTCCGATCAATATTTATAATTTGTGGTACCCTTGCACTATGAATTCGATATTTTCGAAATACGTTATCATTGTGAGAGGATGGCAAATTAAACTGTTACTGCATTCGTGGTTAATATATTTTGAAGAACACATTTTTTCTTCAAAATTGTATTCAGCCGCACGTGGAATAACGGAGATTGTTTTTAAAACAAATATCATCAGTGTAGACAAAACAGATTCAATCGATTACACTTTTTGCAAAATCACTGCTTTCAATTAAAGTTTTACAGGTACCTAAGTTGTATACGAAGTTTCAACTTTAAGTAAGCAACCTCGACCTTCTACCATTTAAGACAAGAAATTTCTACTTTTCAATAGTCCTGCTTTACATACTTCCTTACTATGATATTATTTCAAGATCAGCAAAGTTTTATTTAAAATTCGCTTTCCTCCTACATAAATATTTAGTTTTAAATTGAATCCTTAAGGTACTTTTTCAATTGAGAGACTCAGTTTCTGTATGGAAACCATGTACCTAGTTGGAATGATAGATGTAGTTACTTGACTATGGAGAACAGCTTTCAATAATACCCATGAAACATGAAAAACAAATGTAAACTAAATTGATTTTAATCGTCTTGTAATGAAAATATGTCAAAATTTAGAAGTATCTTTGAACTACAACGTATGGTTAACCGTTTTGATTTAATTTAACATATCTTATTTTAGAATAACTTTATTTTAACTTTACCAGTTATTTTAAACTAAGAAGTTATACACCTTACTTAAAAAGGTTTCCACTTATTTTTATGAAACAGAATTCTACAAACTATAACGTATTTAACCCCAAAGACTTAAGGAAAGTTCGACCACCACCGAATTTACCACCAAGAAAATACTCATGCCTAGTGGTATTTGGCAGAAAATAAAAATAATTCATTACAATTTAACTCCTAAATAATATATCTGTAGTATGAAAATTAATAGAACACATAAATACAAACAGGAACGAAATTCTGGTTATTGAAAAATGTAGAATTCATTCTGAAAAATCTGAAAAACGAAAGATCTGAGCAAGCGTGTTGAATTTCGACGTTATGAAAATATTCTGAAATAGAGAAATTCGAAAAATACCCTTGAAAAATATTAATAGACAATAATGAATTATTTACAAAGAGAACACACATTTACAAAACTTAGAAATGCTCAAATATGACAGCAACATTTCTGTCTTAACGCAAATACACAAACACGGAATTCTAAATCTAATTTATAAAATAAAACATTAATTCTGGCGTTGCCAGATACCGAATTGCAAAATTATATTTGAGGATCAATGAGGTTTTTTGTTTTGCTTTTCGTGTTCCATTACAAAATGCAAGTTGTGTAAAATTAAGTATTTTAAATATCCATTTTTCATCATTCAAATATTCCTAAATTATTTATATTGAGGAAAGAAATAAAAAATCCGTTCAAACATAATTATAATTTTAAATAGTTTAAATATAACGTTTTGGAAAAAATTGTTTTTCGAGAAATACTGGTAAAACAATTTTATTAGAAAATTTGATTTTCGATCAATACTGGTAAAACAAACTGAGTCGCGTACTGCAATCATTTCATGCTCAATGTTTTTGCTATGATAATTTCGAATTGATTTAGCCCCCTCTGCACACTTAAGTAAAGAGAACGGGGATTAATATGTATCTGAATTTAATCGGCAGGGTTGCAAAGTATGTGTACCAAATTTGGTGTGGATTGGTCAAACGGTGTAGATTTGTATAGAGAACATACAGACAGACTCCAACTCTGTTTTATATGTACAGATATTCAATAGGGGTGTTGGTTTTTGGTACACTATTTTATTTTATAAATAGGCATAAGATACTTCATCAATCCATACGTCTAATGAATTTGACCCGCATTTCAATAACACCTTTTGTTTTTTCCTTTAGAACTAGTGTTACGTACGAAAGAAGAATTTCTTTCATTATTTGGCAGTATTTTTCTGTGATAAAAGATTTAAGATGCATATATTTGTTAACTTTATTCATATTAACTATATTAGGACACTTGATAATCACAAGCATAATATTTTGCTTTCTTTCCAATGACCAGGGAAAACAAGATACAAAGAAAATAAGGAAATACAACACTAGAACGCAAACTAAAGCATCACAACTAAGACATGTTCTGCACCACAACATAAAAGATAAATACAGAAAAAAGAAATTTAACTTGATTTTTAACTCTAATCGGGACATCTGAGAGTATGAATTGCTTTGAGTCAAGCAGGTCAGATATGTCCATATGAACAGGTTGTTTTCAAAGTCAGTAGAAAGGTTCGGCGATAATGCCAATTCTATGCTGATGGATGGCAAAACAATCATGCCCAGTTATAAGGAGAAAGGTTGCTCTTTCATCACTCTGTGGTTTGTCAGGCACCTCTTCACAACAATCATTAGTCTATTGTATTGTAGATGTTTGACGTTGCTCTTCTCCTTGGTAGTTAGAAGTCACATGATGTCTCAAGGATAGTTTTGCAGAGTGGAAAGGTGTCTTAGTGCCTGCGTGTTACAGTAAAGAAATTCCTTTTTTGATACGAATATAGCAAAGGCCAAATGTGAAAATCATAATTACGTAGAAATAAAATTATATATATGAAGATGCATCATCTTAATTTAGAATATAGATTACTGAAAAGTTTAGTTGTGTGGAAGTACTCAACATATAGTAGCAAGTATGATTATGTTAAGGTCATTGAGAAATACCAATGAATTACCAATAGTAATATTTATATTTTTACTTTTCAGTTTTCATCTGTAACCCTTCTTTTGGTTGTCTCGAGGAGGCATCTAATCATTAGCAAAAATTTACAGATATCTTGATTGACGAGATACATAGTCATCAGAAGAAAACTGGCCAGATCTTGATCTCGTCATCATAAAAAAGCGGCAATATCTTGAAGACGAGATATCTGGTCATTAGCAAAATTTGTCAGATCTTGATGAACGCGATATCTCGCCGAAACCTTTGAAGGGTTGCATGTCTTTGAAGTAAGTATTCTTACTTTTGGTCTTATTTATATGTGTACTTTATAAAGTGTCCTGAGCTGTGTGCCCCTTCTCATGTTCTGTAATATTATGACTTTGACGAGAGTGGCGGGAGTGGTGTAAGGCAATCTGAGAATGGTCCACTGAGATTGAATATAGTGTTGGTTCAACAAATGGAGAGGCGGAAAATTCCATAACTATAGTTTACTACTTCAACAGACAAGTAGTAACATCATAATGCGTGGAGGTTGTTGAGTGTAGGGTTTTTTTTGACGGCTCTGAGCACCTTATTCTAAGGGGCTCGTGAAAGAATGAATTGTTTAAAATGAACTCGCTAGGGGATACAGATTAAGAGAAAGACAATTGGACCAGTGGATCTATCAAGAAAGTTCATTGACAGAAAGTCGGTGTCTTAAAGAAGTTAAGTTGATATTACACCGGCGATTCGAAAGGAAGAGAAAAACCTTTTGAGTGAGCGGTTACGTCGGAAGTCAAAGTTAGTGAGATGGCCGAAGTTCATAGGTGAAAGTGGGTGGAAAGATATATTGACCACATGGCTAGAGGCGAGACAAAGACTAGCGGGTGAAAAGTGGAAAAGGGAACGTTAAGCGGCTTATCTGTGGTGATAATTGTATTTAGGGATTAGTTCCAGATATTGTTTCATATATGTACTTCGAAAAGAAGTTCTTGGGAGTATAATATTAGAAGGATATATATTTTTTGAAGCAAATTACTGTCACTTGAGAAGTATATAATCGACAAGCCAAACAGTTAAAACGTAAGAACTGGATTCTCAAACGACGCCTAACGATGCGATAAGCTTATCAGTTTTTTAAATCGTCGAGTTCGTTTATGAGAGGTTTCTTTCTGTAAACAAAATGGTAGATGGAACAAGTGTTTTGTGGAAGAACCTGCTTTCTTTACGTATTCCGTGTTGGTTAACCTGAAGTAGAATCTACACTGAAAATATCTCTCATAGGTTTTATATACATACATGAGCCAAATATGAAACAGTTCAAGTTTAACTACACTATGACAGTTCACATGAACTCAAGTTCTATCCATAATAGCCATCATATCTTTGCTTATCACTCACTTTTAAACTACCTCAAACAAAACATCTTTTAAAAGTATTATCTCTTTCGGTTCCTACAAGAAACTCAAACGTGAAAGCTTACCACCAGCTTCAATTAATAAAACAACATTTGTGAATATGAATTTTTCTGACTTTCAAATACATAATAAACTTCATACATCATATATTTATTCTTCAAAAAAAATGTTTTATTACTGTACTTTCATAATGGAATTACTTTAATAAATATGTAATTTAATCATGTATTATTATTATTATTTAAATTAAAACATGATGATAAAAAACTAATAGTTTAAATATTGGATCCCTGCAGTAAAATAATTATACACCATCATTTCATATATGCTTAAAGCTATTTTCAGTTGCGTGTCCTAGATCCAGTAAACAATTCATGAATATTTCTAACATAATTATTAATTTATCAACAGTGGAAAAAGAAAATGTAATGTTTCATAAACAACATAATCTATGCTGAATTTTCCAAATTCAATTTTTATGATATTCTGATACACTAATTTCTAGTTTAATAATACCCTAATATGTAAAACAAGAACTTATTTGAATATCTATCTACCCTAATTTTCGCAATATTATTTCAGAATTTTTAATGTGGGATCACATGTTTTTGCAGTTGCTAAGTTAAACAATTTTATTCATGTTCGAAACAAACTCGTTTATTTTATTTAAGATTATTGAGTTCAATATATTATGAATAGATGGCACCACCTAACGCTGTTTTAATTACTGAAAAAAGGTTGCATGTCTTGAGCAGGTGATTTCAGACTTATAATGAAAAAAGCTTTTTTGAGACTCCAAATGTAGAGGAACACAAAATCAGATTTGTTAAAGTTATGTCGATATAACAAAGGCTTATTTCAGAAACTCTGTTCTCAGACTTTTAAATATATTCTTGTTTGAAATAAATTTTAATGCTTGTTTTTATAATACAAGCTTTTACTAATTCCCTAGGTATAACGTACTTAGGTTTGGTCTAGATATTAACCCACACCATTTCCAAAATTCCGCTTTAAGGACTGGATTAAGTACGTCGGTACGTTGCCGATGTGTCTAGGCCTATTTCCTGTTTTTCTCTCTAACAATAATCAATAAACAATTTTACATTATTTCTGTGAAACGATTTCTGAAACATACAGTCGCGGAAAAAAAACGAACCCCCTTTTTTCGAGCACTATTCATAGTAGAGCAAAATCAAAGATATCATTCAATAGGGAATAACGTCCTCTACAAATTCAAATGCAAAAAAATTGCATAAGAGGGACGTCTTCATATCAAATTTTGCACAAACAAATTTTTAATAGAAACAACATGTTTTTATGTCTTAATAAAATTCGGCATCGTTAAATTAGCCTAAATGAAATTTCATGGCTCTACTATCGGGAGATATTCAATTGTAAAGTTACTGTCAATTTCATGGATCATCTAAACATTGAAAATCACTATTTGTAGATCGAGATTAATTGTAGTTTTAGTTACCCGAATTTACCCAAAAAAGCTTATTTCAGGAACTCTGCTTTCAGACTTAAATATATCCTTGTTTGAAATAAATGAATGCTTGTTTTTATAATACACTAGCTGAATTACCCGGCGTTGCTCGGGTTGAAATGGTTAAATGTTGCTTGAAAATTGAATTAGAATAAGCACATTTCTTTCACAGAAAATGCTATCATTTAAGTTGTACGGAAAATACGTTTTAACTTTTTCATAGCTTCTACAATATACTTCGGACGCAAATACAAACATTTAATTCCTAAATATATTGCAATGTGTATAAGATTAAGACATATAGACAAACAGTAACGAAATTCCGACGAAAAAAGGCAGATTTCTAAAAACGAAAGATGCGCAAAATGCAGTTTCAACTGCTTCTGTTTAAATACTCTCGCAATCAAGTCGTGGCGCTCACTGGGTAATTGACCATTGGTAAGAACCTCCTTGATCTCCGTCCAAGTCGGATTGCAGGTGAAGGTGATAAATAAGTCTGGTCTCCCGTACGTCCTCACGTACGTCATAGCATCTTGCGTGTATTCGTGCATGTGTCTGGGACTGCCTGTAAATGTAGCTGGTAGTACGACTAAGGCATCGAGGTTTTCAACGTCCCCGTCATTTGACCCAGCATCTCTCAGGTGAATATATCAACTTTCAGTTTACGTTGATTTAGACGAATGTAAAGGAGACGCTCACTCTCGACTTTTGCGTACATATCGACGATGAACTGATGAAACAATTGCCTGCAGTTCAATACGTGATTCTGCTCAGTATCTTGAACCATTAATCTGTACGCATTGAAATCCATCGCTGAAACTTTCTTGCTGGTTGTTTCACCTGTTCTTGGGTTGATCTGCCTCAGATTAAAATGATATCCATCTTCACCATGGGGGAATATCACTGGGTACTACAGAGCATCATAAGATCGATGTGTTTCCGAAATACGCTGCAATGATTCACCTCGTCGTTGAATAAAGATATCCCGTTGATGAAACTCATCTCCTGATATAACCACCGCGACTTCATCTGCTTGAGGAGACTTAAAGCGCCGCTCGTGTTCGCCTGCTTCGGTCTGCTCTTATGACTACTTTATATTCATCTGTTGGCATACGTTCCAATGCTGTTTCAAACGTTTTAATAAGATTATTTTGCTCATGAAACATCCTCTGTAAGTTTAACACAATCTGACGTCTTGTTCCCGAGAAGTAGGCGCACCTCTGACCAGTTTCCATTTATTCGTTTTGAATAAAATATAGTTGTAGAAATTTTGGTGGTTGATTTGGCAGTGGAAGCAACGATCCCGCTCTATGGTAAATCTGCCCTTGCACCTTGAATGTCGACGGAAATCCGGGCTGTCCAACAACTGATGTGGCGCCGAATGATGTCATTTGGAAGCATGAGTTGTATTTTCTGATGTTACTAAGAAAATGCTTCGACTCTGACGTATCTCCTGATGTGTAAGTCAAAAGTTCTTGTGGTGGTGGTTCCAGTTGGCAGAGTTTAACTTTTCCATTTTTACGTCAAATACCAGTAGACTCTGATTTAAACTTTTTGGCTTGACAGTAAGTACAAACCATTTCCATTTTCCCGATGGTAACACTTGCATGCATCGAGTAGTCTTTATGTGAATCGTAGTGGAATTCTTCCAATGCTAAGCTAAAATGGTGCGCAGTCCGTGATCGTTTGGCTTTATCTCTCTTATCTTAAAGTCGGGCCTCACGCTGCTGTGCCGTCTCTGTTGCTCTAGATGTAATAGCTCTATCTCTCTTAGCCTGTAGTCGGGCCTCACGATGCTGTGCCGTCTCTGTTGCTCTAAATGTAGTAGCAATATCCCTCTTATCCTGAAGTCGGGACTCACGCTGCTGTGCCGTCTCTGTTGCTCTAGATGTAGTAGCTCTCTTTCATATCCTGTAGTCGGGCCTCACGCTGCTGTGCCGTCTGTTGCTCTAGATGTTGTAGCTCTCTCGCAATCGCAAGTCTTCTATTCCTCTCCTCGGAAGTTTCTTGACTACGCTCATCTTTCATCATCTTAGCCGTTGACTGCACTTGACCGATCGCCTTCCGCTTCCTTGGAGGCATTGCTACAGCAAATAAATCTGTAAAAGAATACCAAGAAATGCTATTTCATAAAATAAGCAAAAGGCACACTCTCACTGAGCAATGAAATCTATTATAGAATACAATAAAAAGCTAAAATTAACGATAAAACGAATTTAAAATTATGAAGTACTTACATTAGTTTAGAAATATAAATCCAAAATGTACACTATCACTGTCGAATAAAGTAGGAAACACTTATGCAATCAACTAAAAGAGCGAAATAAAACTGCCAGATTCACTGAAAGATGATAACTGGAAGACTTACCGAGTTAGCTTCCTTTAAATATGAACAGCTAAGAATCGAGTGGGTGCTGGAATGTTCTCCACCATGAGTCCAAGGAAGTTTCCGTTTCCCCAACTTTCTAGAAAGTTCTACAAAGTTTTATAAAAAAAGTAAACATTAATTCTCGTGCTGCCAGATACCGAGTAGCAAAATTACGCTTTTTTGATCAATGAGTTTTTCGTTTGTGCTTTTCGGAATAACGGTGCTTGGATTAGAAATAAATGTAATCGGTGTAGACAAATTAAACTGAATAGATAAAATTTTTTCAAAAACAGAAGGTCGATTTTACAGAATTTTTCAGAAAGAAAATCACTGCTTTCAACGGAGGATTCACATGTATCTATTCCGGATATTTTAAAATAGGTTACACGCCTTATCTAAAAAGCCTTGTGAAACAGAATTCTACAAATCATTACGTATTCAATAAATTATTTAAGGAAAGTTGGTCGAAATATACACCAACTTTCCTTGAAAATAATCCTTGAACTCCTGAAAACCTTTCCTTGAATTTCCTTGCAAACATAAATATTTTAAATTATTCTTTCCCCCTTCATCAATAAAATATCTATAATTTATTTACATCATGGGAAGAACTAAAAAGTCAGTTCAAACATAAATACTGTAATTTAATTTGTTTCGGAAAAAATTGTTTTTCGATCAACAGTGGTAAAGCAACCATCGCTGCCTAAAGCAATCAATCTATGCTCAATGTTATTTCTATTGCGATTTCGAATAATTTTTAGCCCCCCCAGGGCCAGTAGAACGGGGTTTAAGAGTTAGCCTATGCTGACCGCTGTGTTCTAAAGTATAAGTGTACCAAATTTGGTGTGGATTGGTCAAACGGTGTAGATTTGTATAGAAAATATACACACATACACACACATCCTATTTTATATATATAGATACTGTTATTACTAATTCCCTAGGTATAACGTACCTAGGTTTTGGTCTATAGTATAACCTACACCATTTCCAAAATTTCACTTTAAGTACTGGATAAAATACGTCCGTAAGTTTTCCTGGGAAGTTCATCCTACGCGTGAAAGACATACCCATGCTACAATATTATGTGCTAGGGTCATCCTAGACGTGAAAAACATACCCAAGGCATATACCCAACTAAATACTAACAGACCACTCCTCGGACTTCAACCTCTATGGTACCTCACTAAAATGAAACTATAATTTTCACTCTATGCTTTTCATAATACAGAAAATTATGTCTATCATTTTTAATTAATAGGAGCTTCAATATAATTTTAAAACTATCTATGCTTTTAAGACTTAAGTTATTGTCTTATAGCTTCAAAGAATATTATCGATTCTGACACAAGTTTCCCGTATTATATGGAACGAAAACCTTTTAAAATAAAAATTTGAATATTTGTGCTTTAAATCTATGATAGTCGGAATATTTCCGAAAAGTGTAGTGTTGTTTTTGTCCTACAACACTTTTAATGACCAAATAGCCACACATCTTGGTTGAATCATTGATTCAACCAAGATGGTTATTTGAATGGGATATCATTCAAGGGATATCATTTAAAATAACCCAAGATTGAATGGGATATCATTTAAAATAACCCAAGATGGCATGGATTATTTTAAACTTTGGAATATTATATTGGTTCTGTCTTGAAATCCTTTGAATGATTATGTTGGTCATTTTCGTACAATATAATTATTTGGTAGGTAGGTATTTTTAATTAACGTCGCACTGGAACAACACTACGGGCTATTGGTGACAATACGGGACCAAACAAGAAGAGAAAGATCCAAGGACAACACCACGTAACTTTGAACCACGGTCAGATGACGAGGTCACACCTGAGCTGGCCCCACTCTCCAAACTTCCACACCATGCCAACGTGAGGACGTATAAGGACACTCCAGATTTAACTTGAACTGGTCCCCTTTGTACACGACGGTCTTTAGTTGGATATAATTATTTGAAAAGATACTATTGATAATTTAACTAGAAAATAATCCTTTGGACAGATTCTATTGATCATTTACTTAGAATAGAATCATTTGGAAATATTTTATTGCTTTTTCTTTCTTAAAATAGAAATCTTCGGAATGATTCTGCTGCAACTTTCCTTGGAAAAGTCCTTTGGATTGGTTCTATTGATCAAGAAGGTAAAAAATGTTTAGAAGTCATGCAGAGATGACTGTTGGTTGTAAAGTGGAATGATGCGTGTGAACCTCTCAGTGGATTAAAACTTTTATGAACTGTATTTATATTGACTTGAAATGATATAAGTTGTAATGGGTTTCTAAACTCATAATTTCAATTTCTGCCATTTTGTAATGTAAATAAAAAATACTGGAATAAAGAATTAATTTTGCCGATGGCTGTTTCGAATGAAATTGGTAGTTTCGAAATAAACTAAAATAATTTGTCTTCAGTTTTTCAATTTTTATGTAGGTCCTTCTATTGTTTATATTTATCATTGTATATCATTGAAAGCAAATATTTTTGCGATCTTTCCATTCAAAATGCTATACCGTTACATATTCTAGACTTATTAAATAAGCACCATATTTTGCTAGAAGCACAGTAAAACCGATAACTTTAGCAGTTTCTGCAGTAATTTCAACGCAATCAAAATATGAAACCATAGACTCGTGAGTTTATCGAAGATTGATCTCAACAGAGAGCTCATCACTTTGTAGGAAATCTAAAGTTTCAGAAGGAGTTTTGTTTTCAGGCTGATAACGTTTGGAAAAGACTGTTGATTGGACCCCTTCTGCTGCTAGTAAGTACTCAAATGCTGTTACTTAGTGTTAGTAATTAAATTCCTTACTAAAATATTTGCTATATCGATTAGACATTTGTATGCATTTGTTTTCATGAGGGCCTGTCATATTTTGATACACGTCACTCAAAGATGTTTTTTGTTACGATTCACCAAACTGTTGATGTAATTTTATGATAGGGGTATGTTGCCGATGTGTCTAGTCTTATATCTGCTTTTCTCTCTAACAATAACCAATAAACAATTTTATAGTGTTTACTTGAAACGATTTCTGAAACATTATTCCTCCAAGCTGATACAATGCACATGGTATTCGAAAAAGTGACCATTTACATTTGGCAGAAAAAGGTCAATATAAATTGAAGAATAGTTGGTCTTTTGGAATTTCAATGGCGAAAGGGGGTAGGTTTTAAGCTACGCCAAACTGCGCTCTAATATTTATATTATATTGTGATTAGAATACGGATCTGTAATTCGGAATCATTACGACTGCCATACCTTGGATATTGAAAGATAAATAATAAAATTTTATGGATATGTATTTTTCTAAGAATCATGAACTTGAGGTGTATGGTATTCTCAATTGTGAAATCATTTTGATTTCATTACTTTGATGCTCAAAGGTGACATTTCTTGAACTAAATATTTTACAACCTCCTACATAACAAAATTGATTCACCCTTTTTAGTTCCTTGTATTGAATTTAACGTCCCCAGGTATATCACCAGAAAGAGTAAATTATTTTTTGTTAATTCTCCACTCACATATACCCATTCTGAAACCTGTAATCTTTCTTGCATGATTTCTAACAAGGTTCGAATTTCTTGATCGACAAATTCTTTCCTAGGGGTTTCATCAACCAATAAATGTGTTTATTTATCTATTATGTGTAATGTGGGTAAAAGCAATTCTTCACTACTCGGAAATATCATGGTACTCAAAGTTAAACATTTCAAAAAGAATGTATGCGACAATTTTGCTTTAAATAGATTTTTCTCGGATGTTGATATACATATACATTGATTAGTAATTTCAATTCAGTAAGTTATATCCTTCTATGAAGTGTTTAGTTTTATACTTTATCTGACTGTTTTTCTTTTTCTTGTCCATTTTGGATCATATATTTTTTGTTCTCCTTATAATTGGGCGGACCGCTTTAGCCCAGTTGGAAGAGCAACGGATTAGCAACCCGAAAGTTCCAAACTCGATCCAGCCAAAGACCGTCGTATACACGGGGGCTGTTGCACATTAAATATGGCGTTGCCCCAAATGTTCTCACTTTGCCGTGTTGTGGGAGTGTGGAGAGTGGGATGCCAGCTCGTGTTGTTCTCGTCATCCGATCGTGGTTTAAAATTACGAGGCGCTGTTCTTGGATGTTTCCTTTCTGGATTGATTCCGGACCGTCGCCAATAGCCCGTTGTGTTGCTACAGTGCGACGTTAATTATCTACCTATCTACTTCAATAAAGTGCTTTGTTTTATACTTTATCTAACAGTTTTAATTTTTTTCTTGTATTTTTGGATCATATTTTTTGTGTTCTACATGATTGGATATTTCCTGGAGAGAAACTACAATTGAATGAATACATAATTTTGATTTTTGAAGCTTTTAATATTTGATTAAATTTTGAATAGTCCGAACTCTTATTTGTATAAAATTCACTCTTTTTATTCATAGGTCTATACAACAGAATGATTGTACCCGCCGTCACGGCGCTCTTGGTGTTGGGCCGGGCATTTGACATAAACATGATGAAGGACAGGAACATTTATATCTTTGATGCTGATTCCATTCATGAGAACACGCAGGTATAGTAGTACTTTTAAATCATTTATTTTCTATACATTAGAGATCAGGGTTTTGAATATGTCCGTAATTCTGTCAGGAAAATTATCCAGCTATGCCACATGCAAAACGTGCATGTGGCATAGCTGGCAAACGTGCATGTGGCATAAACGTGCATGCATTATACCGAAAAATTTTGGCGCATAGTCTCCTAAGTTGACATCTTAGGATGTCACACACGCCTCCTGTCTTCCACTTTTAGAAACGCTTTGCAAAGTCCACTGTTGGAATCGCCATCACCAGCCTCATCGCATTTTCGTGAATCACGGAATCCTTCGATTTATTGTGGTGTGCTCCAGGACTTTCAAAACTCTCCCTTCGGTTTATTGTGGTGTGCTCCAGGACTTTCAAAACTATCCCTTCGGTTTATTGTGGTCTTCCGGGCACTATGTACACATCCCCTCTTTCAAGGATTCAAGAATATAGATGATAAGTCCAATGCGTTCGTGACTTTTCAAGCATGCTCATCGATGTCCCCTCTAATTGGGTGCCAAGTTATATCGATATCGATCAAACCTTTCTCATTACATTAACATTAGCTGCATACTTTACGAACAGACCTCGTACTAAAGGTATATGTTTTCACGGATAGTAAAAACTTTATTTGCAATACACGGGTGATACTTTGTAATTTTGAATCACCAAAACACAAGTGCCTTCAATATTTAGTTTAACAGGGAAAACCTTGACAGAGAAGTGTTAAGCAAGTAGTGCATTGATAACAATTGTACAAAATATATTCATAAAGTACATTTTCGTAAAATACAGTAGTATATCTATGCAGTTCATGTTGAAAAGTCCATTCTCCAGATGCAAAACTGATGCTATGTAGCGTATCGTTTTTTGCTCCCCAAAATGAGCCCAACATGGTAAATAGTAACACAAATCGTACAATTTTGCTTAATCTGTAACATACTACATAATATTACTTTTGTAAATTACTTTTGTAGTGGTAAATATGTTCTCCACAAACATTAATTAAGATGCACAATCGATAAATTCAAGACACCATCACGTACATAGACCTCCAATTAGTTTTGACGAGATATCACGTCCATCATAGTCTGTCAGATTCTGCTAATGACGAGACATATCGTCATCAATGTATCGGAGAGTTTTCGATGATGACCAGATCAAGATCTGGTCCGGTTTCTTCGAACTACGAAATATCTCGTATATCACGATCTAGTTAGTTTTGCTAATGACGAGATACCACGTCGAGACAACTATCGGGAATTTGTCACCTAGCAAACTTACTGTTAACTTAGGTGCATGACACACGGGACGACCATAAACAGCGCACCCAGGGTTCGCTTTTTCTTCCTGAAAGGGAAGAAAACAGGCCGAACAGTTCGGAATGCTTCAACCAGGTTGAGTAAATGTAGGTTATAGTAATTGAATTTACGTCGTAGTGGTGCAACACAACGGGCGATTGACGACTGTCCGAAATCAATCCTGAAGGGAAAGAACTGAACATAGACTCAGCATTGCTATTGAGAGGAGCTTCAAAATGTGTAACCAACATGTCGACTAGTAGTCACGTGACTGCTCTGTGAAAAATTGTTTTGGTCGGGCGATTTGCTATCTTGTTTACCTCGTTTGACGAAACACATCTTATGATAGCTCTGTGAATGCGCATTTTTATAGAGTGGCGGCAGAAGTGGCGAAATCGCTACAGTCTACTACGAGATCGTTCGGACCAATCAGATGATGAATCTAGGGATGAGTGTCATCTCCCGTCCCGTGGACTAATCAGATGATGAATGTTCGTTTCCAACCTCGTTACGTTACCACTACTTTCGTCACGTGATCCTAGATACATAGAAATGTTCCCATTGTTCGCTTTGCTTTTGCATTTCCTCTATGTAACAAGACAAATCCTCGTAATTTTCAATAACGGTCAGATGACGAGATCACACGTAAGCTGGCAACCCACTCTCAAGACTTCGACATCATGATCACATGGGTTGAGACCCAAATCGGACAAAAAGGGGCCCGACCTGGGTCGCTCTTTTCATGTCTCCTCGTGTTCCACCACCATAACTTACCTTTTATCTCATGTTCTGTTTTGTTTATTACAGCACATAAACAGAACCTTCACGCAAGCTCAATATCGATTCATAGAATCGTCTTCCGATGGTAATGACTTTTTGAATATTGACGGCGATCTCTCCATCAAAGCGAAAAAGGGCCAAATAGATATACAAGGGTATGGCAGCTATTTGATGAAGACAACTGACAGAGAAGATACAGTGGAGATGCTTATCACAGTGTATTACGAGACTGTAAGTATGAGTGTGATTTCATTGCAAACAAACAAAATGGTAGGTAGGTACTTAATTAACATCGCACCGGAGCAACACAGAGGGCTATTGGAGATGTTCCGGGATCAATACCGAAGAGAAAGACCGAGGACAACACCTCGTAATTTTGAACCACGGTCAGATGATGAGAACAACACTTGAGCTGGCACTCCACTGTCCCACCACGCCAACGAGAGGACATTTGAGGCTACGACAGATTTAGCATGCGCCAGCCCCATGTATACGAAGGTCTTTGGCTGGACCGAGTTTCGAACTCTCGGGTTGCTAATCCGGTGCTCTTCCAACTGGGCTACCGCGGCACCCCAATACAGACGGGAAGAGAAAATTTTACGTCCGATAAGCAAATGCTGTTGCATGATGCATACCTAGGTTCTCTTAAAATGTAGTTTATGACAGTTTTGTTAAAAGTTTTGTGTTTAATTTAATTGACATTGATCAATTAACAGTCACATAACATTTTGGTAGGTAGTTGAAATTGCACCCCATCGAGCAGCACAACAGGCTAATGGCAACGGTCCGATTGGGTAGATAGATATTTAATTAACATGGCTCTGGCACAACACAACGGGCTATTGGCGACGGTTTGAAATCAAACTCGAAGGGTAGGTATTTTAATTAACGTCGTACTGAAGGAACACGACTGGATATTGGCGACGGTTCGAGCTCAAACCCGAAGGGAAAGATCCGAAGACGATACCACGTAATTTTGAACCACGGTCAGATGACGAGGTCACACCTGAACTGGCACCCAACTCACCCCCCAAACTGAGGACATTTGAGGCCACGACAGGTTTAACATTAACCCACCCCCTATTTACACGACGGTCTTTGATTTGATTCGAACTCGCAACCTCTGGATGTTAATCCATTACTCTTCCAAACGGGCTCGGTCCGGGATAAAGAACCGAGAACAATCTCTCATAATTTTGAGCCATTGTCAGATGACGAGGTCAATACCCATATCCTAAGGGTAAGAACCGTGGACAACACATAGCAAATTTGAACCATGTTCAGATGACGAGGTGAACACCTAAGCTGACACCCCACTCTCCCAACTTCCACACCACGCAAACGTGAGGACATTTGAGGCCATGACAGATATAAAGCGCTCCATCTCTCACATACATGACGGTCGTAGGTTGGATCGAGTTTCGAACTCGCAACCCTTCAGTTGCTATGTCATAACTCAACTGGGCTACAGCAGCCCCGTATAATTTCGAAATTATTATTTTAGAATTTGTATTGGTTGCAACGTTTCGTTTTATAAATAATTTTGATACATAAATAATTCTAATTTACATATAATTTATACATACAACAACTATATGTAATACATAATTTTAAAACAGAATATGTTTAAGGCGAAAACCCAAGAGCTATTATAAATACTTTAATAAAACTAGTAATAAATATATAATTTTATATTTGTATAGGTTATAACGTAATATTTTAAAAGTTTTTAGCTCGAATAGAATTTATTTTATATTTTCGTTATATTTAATAGTTTTGTATTGTGTGATTATTCATGATTCAGAGGAGTCTCCTCTGTTTCCCTTTAAAATTCTTATCATGTTTAGGGGAGGGATTTTCAGTGTAAACACTTAAACCAGACTAGAAGTGGAGATTTTATTAGATACATATCGGGGATACTACACTGCTGGCCACCGTAAATGCAACACCCTGAAGGAAGCATGCAAATAATATGAAATTTACAACATGCATTAGCGGAGGTGATATATGCAAATGATTAGAATTTCAGCGCAGACGCACATCACGCGCGCCTGTGGCGCGACTTCAAAGCGCTATTTAAGGCTTGGAGATTTCGACGATTTCAAGTACGGCAATTGTGTTTTTCTTGTGGTTTTTTTCAAAAAAACGATCAATTATGCCTCGTAGAAAACAGCGATCATCTTTTGATCAAGTATCCGAGTTCGACAGAGGAAGGATAGTGGCCTACCGAGATTGTAGATTATCTTTCAGGGAAATCGGTAGTCGTGTTGGACGAAACCAAACAACTGTAATGCGGATATGTGATCGTTGGATGCAGGAGGGTACGACGGACCGACGTGTTCGATCGCATCCACCTCAGTGCACCACTTCACGTGATGACAGGCATATTGTGCGTATGGCAGTGACGGATCGCTCAGCCACATCACGAACCATAGCACAGCACATTCAGTCTGTACCGCATCATCCAGTGTCTGCGCGTACCATTCGACGCCGTTTACAGCAGAGTGGTCTGTCCGCAAGACGTCCATTGCTTCGTCTACCCTTGACGCAGAACCACAGACGTTTCCGCCGCCAATGGTGCGATGAAAGAAGGATGTGGACGGCAGAATGGAATGAAATTGTCTTTACTGACGAGTCACGCTTCTGTCTGCAACACCACGATGGTCGGATTCGAGTCTGGAGACACCATGGAGAGAGGATGCTGAACAGCTGCGTTATGCACCGCCACACTGGTCCTGCACCGGGTATTATGGTATGGGGCGGTATTGGATATCACTCTCGCACTCCTCTAGTACGCATTGCCGGTACTTTAAACAGCCAGCGCTACATCTCCGAGATGTTGGAGCCAGTTGTCCTTCCTTACCTTCAGGGCTTGCCCACAGCCATATTTCAACAGGATAATGCGCGACCACACGTGGCACGCATTGTCCAAGGGTTCTTCGTCAATCGCCAGATTGAATTGCTTCCCTGGCCAGCTCGCTCTCCGGATCTTTCGCCGATAGAAAACATGTGGTCCATGGTTGCTCAACGATTGACCCAGAATACATCCCCAGCTGCCACACCAGATCAACTTTGGCAACGTGTGGAAGCTGCTTGGTCTGCTGTACCCCAAGAACACATCCAAAGTCTCTTTGAATCAATGCCGAGGCGTGTGGCAGCGGTGATCTCCAACAATGGCGGCTACTCTGGCTACTGATTTTGGCAGGAACCACACTTCACAGAAGTCTATAAATTTAATCATTTGATACTTGGTCAACATGTTATCTACAAAATAAATTTTGTTGTGATATCTCTTGTCTTTCTTGGTGTTGCAATTTGGGTGGCCAGCAGTGTATATGACGACTTTGGCGTTTTTTTATGGCATTGCCATAACATCTACATATCAAATCGAAATTTATTTTTTGGAATTTTTATTTTACGAAGGGCTGAAATCTTATTTGTAGTCACGTGACTTACATACCGCAGTAACATTCCACCTCGATACCCCACTACTACCACCAACATTTAGCTTGACAGAAACAGCCTCTCATAGTTGATACTCATTTAATAATTTCGCGTTTCTCTCAAAACAATTGAATTGATTCAATTTATACAGATTTTTAACTGCAAATATTCTGTACTACATCATTTGTTTCATTAAATTCGTGTTTCCGTTTCTTGATATCTTCTAGTGTCACCTAATAATCTTTAACACTCTGAGTATTACGAGATTTCCCTGTTGCGTAGCATAATTTTTTCTCCTATACACACATAACTCCCAAATAACAATGCCTATTGTTTGAAAGGTTCCTAGAAGGGATTCTATTGATCAGAAAGATCAAAACTGGTTTAAAATTGGATCGAAGAGTCGCTGGATTCTCCACTAGATCGCATCACCGAGCAATTGATGTGAGATTAGACCGGCACTTAAGTAATCAAACAGACAGTCAATGTTGACACCATGTGAAGTAACTTATTCGTCAGGTGGACAAAAATTACACCTTCAACTGGAACACAAAGGAGAAATTGGTGTTATTCAATCGCACTCTGGTAACCGTGTAGGATTCCGTTCAATATTTAGAGTGTTTCGATTTGTTGCAAAATTAATGATGATCGTTACAAAAAACCACGTTTCATTTCTCGCATCACCCACACGTAAATAAATCTATGAAAAGATATGCATCGTAGGGAAGAGATGCACCTGTCTGATTTTTACTACACAAGACATATTTGAAAGTTAAAGCAATTTTGTAGTAAGTTCTTAAATTATAAGAACATAAATAGCATCTGTTAATGCACTTATGATCCTGTCAAAAATTCAAATGTCTGAAACTGAAGTACCTGATTTTTCAAAAATTCAAATGTTTGAAACTGAAATACCTGATCTTTTAGAAATTCAAATGTCTGAAAATGAAACACCTGATTTTTCAAAAATTCAAATGCCTGAAACTGAAGTACCTGATCTTTCAAAAATTCAAGTGTCTGACACTGAAGTACCTGATCTTTCAAAAATTCAAATGTTTGAAACTGTAATACCTGATCTTTCAAAAATTCAAATGTCTTCTAATTGTTTAACAGTTATATACATCTCTTACAGGGAACGGAAACATTTCCATCATACACAAAACTCAGGTCAGATTGGATGTCCAAACCTACAAAGGACGTTGGCACTCATTACATTAGAAGCATCACCTATGGTGGTCAGTTGATAATATCATATAGAATCAAGGCCCACAGAAAGGAAGACATGCAGGAAATCAAAGCAGCAGTAACAGCCAATCTTGCAATTTCTGGTTCCATAGATGCCGGAGTATCAGGTAAGAAATGAACCTATAAGCTATAATTTGTTTCAATCTGTAAGTAGACTTGAATTTATACTATGCGTTCACATACATGGTCACAATAATCCCTTATGAACTTTCTCATTTGTTATTTAACTTTTGTCATATTTTAGGAGTTCGAGCACTCCAGAAATTGAGGTTGTGAGAAATCCGAGCAAATTAAAGTTTATTGATTACGCATTTCTGGAGTGCTCGAACTTCTTGGCCGACCTACATCAAGTCTGCTGATATAGCATAGTTTCATACAACCGGTGTTGGGAACGCTCAAATGTTTGACGATTCGGCACTCTTCTATTGACGAAGCGTTCACTGTACACTATTTGAGAAGCTCTTCCATTTGCAATTGCAACCCCGTATGTTAGGTGCATGTCAGCCCTTCCGGATCTCGTGTATTGTCCGTAAAATACAAAATCCACGTTGCGAATGACGAAATAAAAAAAACTTTTCAAGCATGCCAAACATCGCTCTGTAGCACTTAAGCGCAACACATTCTTTGCAAAAATGTATATTTTAGTGCATTCTATCACCCTTAAAAGGCTTATCCAGGCAATTTCACACTAACATGTAGATATTGTGTAATATTTCTTAATTTTAAAAGACACATGTTAAAATCGAAATCCTCCAATATAAGAATGTAATAATTCTTATCATTTATGTTCGCTTTAGACAGTGATAACTTGAAGATACTAGGATGATTACAATGGTTTAAGAAATTATATACGAAAATTACTACCGAAAAACAGAAAGGAATCAAATTGAAATGTGTCTGTTAATTTAATCGATGAATCGGTTAATTTAATTGATGAAAGAAATTCAATGAGGAAACTACCAAAGAACAGCAAAGAAACAAATATTTATTTGTATTTATACTTATCTGTTAATTTAATTGGTAGTAGAAATTCCATGGGCAAATTAATACCAAAGAAACAGCAAGTAATCAAATATGTATGTGTTCCTGTACTTATTAGTAAATTTAATTAATGGATGAAATTACAAGGGGAATTACTACCAAAGAACAGCAAGGAATCAAATATATATATTTGTATCTGTACTTATCGGTTAATTGAATTCATGGAAGAAATTCTATTGGGAAATAACTACCAAAGAACAGCGATGATTCAAATTGATTCTTCCCTTGACAAATCGGTTAATTCAATTGATCTTTCCATATAGAGTTGCTCGGTGAAGATGTGTTCTCGCCTCATTGAATTTTCCGAGACATTTATGGTAATTTCCCTCACAAACTCTATTTCCCGTCTCATAGCTTTTCTTGTAGCAACCCTTTGGAATAAGTGAAAAAATTTCACTGAGTGAATATACGTTTCCATCTATGCTCATTAATCTTTGGTGAACTTATACATGCTTACAGAAATTAACTTAAAATACAGTTGCGTATGTATAGCAATATCTCCACTTGAAGTACTTTTTGGAATACAAAAACTTGCACTGTCTTTCACACGTCCTGCCACATTGGTGACTGATAAACGTAATCTAAACACGTGCATTAAAAAAATTAAGATGATACAATATTTCTGCTGACCGCAAAAATCGGTATTCACTTTGATTGGATGGTGAAGAATTTACTTGCCATTGTGATGCTAATCAATTTCAACAACTATCTGAAGCCATGTGATGACAGAAACTGCTCCTATTCCTATCACGGCTTCACTCTTTGTGGCTACTCAGCCTTTTCATACGGCGATTCACTCTCCGCTGCTAAAAGACAACACCTAACAATTCATGTTTGTAATCATCCATTGCACGACCACTCATACTAAACACCCATGATCTTAATACAGCTCTCACGACCTTACGCAATTGGCAATATTTTAACTAGAGATCGCATCTATCGAATTCACCCATTATTATATTCTGGAGAGAGAGAGAGAGTATTATGGTAAACTTAATCACTACTACATAACTTAACCTACAATACAATCTCAAGTGTGCGAGTTCGAAATTAGGTCCAGACAAAGACCGTCGTGTACACCGAGGCGGGTGAACGCTAAACCTGTTGTGGCCTCAAATGTCCTCAGTTGGAGAGTGAGGTGCCAGCTCAGATGTCATCTGACCTTGGTTCAAAATTACGAGGCGTTGTCCTTGGATTCCTTAATATTGATCCCGAACCGTCACCAATACCCCTTCGTGTTGCTGCAGTGTTACATTATATATAATTTACTACCTACCCTCAATACAATAGTGTATTTAACAGTCGCGTATATCCACCCAGAAGTACATACTTTTGGGTTGATAAACACACTCTTTCACGTCTTTCTATAAACCTATTGTTTTTTTATGGTGAAGACTTAGACGTAACGTTTTTAGGAAACATTGACAAGTTGAGCAAGGAGATTGGCGACAAGATTAGCTACGAAATCAGGGCGTTTGCAACGGCAGGTTCTGTCTCCCATCCCCAAAACATGGAAGAGGTCTTTAAAATGGTCGACGAATATCCAAGCAAGGTGAAAGAACTCAACGGTGGAAAAGGATTGCCTCTGAAAGTGGAGATTATCAGCTTAAACATTTTGTCAAGGAACCATAGTGATTACTTGAAAAACTTGTGTGTATTATTTATTTATTTGGTTAACTAGATTATAGACTCACCTCCTCCCAACTCACCGAAAAGTTTAGAGTTTATAGTGGGAGTACTTTATGGTTAACTGGATTGAAAAAACTTATAGCAGAGGCTACTCGAATTTAAAAACTTATTGTTTCATTCCGAGTTTCACTTTATTGCCACAAAGCTCTGAACGCCGATACCAAACTTTCTTGTGGTTTTAAAATACTTAAATCACATAAACTAGAACTATTTTATAATATTCAACAAAATTATAAGTTTTTTTTAAATCATGACTTTATAAATTTGCTTTATGAGACATGTGATGCCGGTAGTGTTATTTATCTCGGTAGTGTTATTGGAAACTTTAGTATTATTGGTGGCTATAGTATTATTGGTGGCTGAAGTGTTATTGGTGTCTGTAGTGTTTCTGAGGCGATAAGTGTTTGCTGTACGTAGTCTGAACGTGAGTTCAGTTCGTTTGTTTTTCCAATACCATTTCAGCACTTCGCCAATACAAATTTCAAATAAATGTGAGTCAATGTCCATTAATAATCTCACAATATTTAATCTCATGAAAACGCAGAAAAATATTCCAATTTGGACTTCAATTTCCAAAATATCACGTTGTCTGAATTGAGTTATTAAATTGCATATTTATTACTAGTTTCAACATAAGTATTATCCCTTACGCTTTTCGCTTTACACCTGTCTTTTCTTAAATAGTTTTTATTACATGTATCGTAATTTTTATAAAACGAAACGTATCACAAATGATTCTTAGAGAAAGATAGAACAAATAGAAATATTGTTAAAGGCTACTTTCGTGTCAACAAGTAAGTGTCGGTTTGATTGGGTTTTATGATGCAAGTAACATATTTGGGCATACTGCGCCAGGTAATGACAAATAATGGATATACACACAAGGAAAGTTATACTGAACACAGAAGAGGGAAATATACCCAGGAATAAATTGAATCCGGGACGCCTACAACCTGTTGATTGTTATCACATTGGACATGCCCATTGTGCCATGACACCCCCTTCCCGACAGAATGTCTTGTGTCTGGAGCAGCTTGGTCAAATATGGCCCTTGCGCCATAAAACCCCCAAAAAAACCAACCTTACGGAATGGAATTTTCAAAGAAATGTAATACAGCCTTTTTTTGCATGTAGTAGTTCGCTTTTAACTGAGGTCGATGCAGCGCTCCAAGCAACCATTTTAGTAACTGCAGCTCGTAACACAGCACCTTATTTATAGAAATTCGACTAAATGTTTTTCGTATGTACAAAAATATATCTATTATACACTACTGTTTGTGAAAATTGCAACACTATAAAAGAATCATCAGAAATAAATGAAATTTATTCCAAGTATTTACTTATAGTGGTTTAAATAAACGATCAAATTTACAGAGCAATGAAACAAAAATAATGATAAAAATCAATATATTGTGCAGCCGATATGCGCAGCGATGAGAGCCTGTACGCGTCGTGGCATCGAATCATACAGATTCTGAATGTCATGCTGAGGAATGGCATTCCACATGGCCTCTATCTGATGCCAAAGTTCAGCCTTACTCTCTGCGTTATAGCCCAGATTGTAGCGAGACTCGTCTGAGAAGACGGCTTGTTGCCGATCGCCACGCCATTGGCTGTGTTGGTGAGCTCATTGTAGCCGGAGTCATCGGTGGTTTAGGTCAAGATAATCCTGCGCAGAGGAATACTTGCACGTAGCCCATGGCGCTGCAGACGTCGATGAACCGAGGGGCAGACAATGACACTCCTGTAGATGTGCTCCAATGTTGTGCCAACGCATGAGAGGACGCTGTACAGTCCATCACCGCCATGCGGATGAGCTGCCTGCCGTCCTGTGGTGACGTCATATTGCATGGCCCACTACCGGGGTTTCGACTTGTCTGGTTCTCCATGGTCAATCTCTTCCACACACACATCACTGTTGTGGCATTACGCCCCGTGCGAGTGGCGATTTCACGATACGAAATCCCACTCCTCACGGAAGCCGATCATGCAACTCCGTTAGTTGCTCTATGGTGCGTTTTTGGCGAGGCATATTGACTTCTAATCAATCATTTACAGCAGTCAAACGATGATACACACATTTTAACGCACCTTTACAATGCTTTTTATACAAGGCTCACTTGGAAGTTTAGAGGGTGTTTCTCGGCCCACACATGCGTGATCGCTTCGTAATTCTAATCATTTGCATATCCTAACGTGTTTTGTATTTCCTGCAAGTTTCGTTTAATTTGCATGATTCCTCCATTTTGTTGCAATTTTCACAAACAGTGGTGTATATACTATAGCATCTGTTGATACTCTAGTGCCTTAGACGCATTACTGAAGGAGGCTACAAACAAATATGATGATGTCAGATCGTCTTCCGAGAAGTTGAAAGAGTGGGATAAAAAAGGAGGGATATGGACTAAAGAACAGCAGAAATTGGTAAGTTTTAACTTATTTTGTTACAGATGTACTAAAACATATTTACTGTTGACGAAACAACTTTGAAATATGCAGTGATAGAATTTACATTTAACACTTTTAAAATATTTATGGCTTTCCAATTGCAACTCTCCTGTTCTGCAAACATTTAGGAGACTTCACATTAGCCCAACATATGTTCTGTGACTCTAAATTGGGTGACATACTGAATCTAGTCCGACTTTAGTATTCGACTAGTCGACTTTAGACTTTAGTATTTAGTACTTTACTATTGCATGTTTCAATATCTAGTTCCTTTTGCAATAGAGGGTAATTTTCACACAAATGTTTAATAAAAGAAACATAAAAGAAAACTTCTTTAACGATGTCTTGTACGTCGTTGAATGTTGAATACGTTTTCAGATTAATGCCTATAACAGACAGTTGGGCAAGGCCAAAAGAGAGTTCCGATCTGCTATCACGAATCTGAAAGGTGATGGAGGCTTGAACCAGTTTGACAAGGCTTTCAAAGCATACGGTACAGGTGGCGAAAATATTCCCAATAGGTATGCAAGAGACCTTACGAAACTTCAGCATACAGTTGTAAGTAATTTTTTTTATCTCAATTCGTTTGTTTGTGTTAGGCATTAGTGCGCTAGATTGGGCCAGTTCGACAAAAGTAGCCCCAAACACCATAATAAACTAAAGTAAAATGGCAAAATTAGAAAGGCAAAAGGTCGAATCAAGCAATTTTTGGTTAACTACTTTATTTTTAATAATTTCATCTTAAAGGTGAGCATTTATTTATTCAAAGTGTACCTCAAAGTTCTAATTTTTCATCTATTCTTGCTAATTTATTTCTACACTGTTATGAAAAAATTTTGCCTTCAAATTAATTCTGCCATTAGATATATTGATGATTTGATTGTTTTTAAGAATTTTGCCAATATTTAGAAATCAATATATCCCCAGATATACTTACTAAAAACAAATTCCGATAACAATAAAGCAATATTTCTAGACTTCAATACATCTATCTTAAATAATAAAATTGATATTAACATTTTTGATAAACGAGATGGTTTTAAATTCTAGGTTTAAAATTAATGTATTGGAAATCAAATATTTCTAAAAAATATTGCAATACAATTGGGATGGTCAGCTGGTACGTTTCATTGAAATTTGTAATTCTAAATCTAACTTTCGTTTTCAATGTAATATTCTTATTAACACACATCTTTATAATAAATACTCTCGCTCTTTTTTATAGAATAATACATAAATACAAATAAGCAGTTAAATAAATACAAATTTAAAAATACTTGTATTTATTTAACTGCTGATTAACCATAATGGTTTATCATTTTGGGGAAATGCCTGTTGACTATCAATTCCATAAATACAAGATTTGAACTCTAATTTTATAAAAGTCCGGAATCCAACACTATCTTCTTTGTTTCTTATCTTTAATTTTAGAGCAGTAACAGAACACTAATATTCTTGTGTATGTGAACACTTTTCATCGTGGCACTTTAAACATACTTCTAATATACTAAAATTATGATTCTTAATTGTGTAGCATAGTTTAATTTTGTGGGCGTTATAAATGGTATTTGTTGGTGATCCTCATGCGAGGTGTGAATGAAGTTTGTTTGTTAATATGGGTAAGCTATTATTCTTTCTGTAGTTTTTACAGTTTAGTATTACGATTGTGCTTGTATTGAACATGTATGTCTTTTATATTTTGTTATGCTTGGACTCTTTGCCTGATTTGACCTTTTGCCTATTTTGTCTTTCTAATTTTGCCATTCTACTTTAGTTTATTATGGTGTTTTGGGGTGTGTGGGGGCTACTTTTGGCGAACTATTGCCCACATGCAGAAACACCATATTGTGTTGACTGGGTCAGGCTCCTCCCTGATGACGCCCTGAATTCACCAACACCGCTTCAATTTTTGAAATTTGCTTGGTATTCTTAAATTTTTCTTTGGTTTGAATTATTGAATTATAATGCTAGTCATGCTATGTGTGAAGCTTCGGCGAGCATGCATGGACAATACTGATATTTGGGTTCTGCTTTACTGCGTTTGTACCCAGGTATTTTGGCTTTTTAGCCTTCTGGCTCTTTACTTGTCTGCATTTTTATATATATATATATATATATATATATATATATATATATATATATATTATATATATATATATATATATATATATGTATATATATATATGTATATATATATATGTATATATATATGTATATATATATATATGTATATATATATATGTATATATATGTATATATATATATGTATATATATATATATGTATATATATATATATGTATATATATATATATGTATATATATATGTATATATATATATATGTATATATATATATATGTATATATATATATGTATATATATATATATATATATATATATATATATATATAAAATAATAAAAACAATCAAATTACAAAATATACAAAACATTAAAACGTAAAATAATAGAAATGCAAACCAGCAAAATGCCAAAAGATCAAAAAGTCAAAATATTAGAAATGCAGACCAGCAAAATGCCAAAAGATCGAAAAGCAGACAAGTAAAAAGCCAAAAAGCCAAAAAAGTTGTGGGTAAAAAATAGTCAAGCAGAATCCAGAAAGCAGAAGGCAGAACTGTCCATGTATGCGCGCTAAAGCTGCAGACACAACATGGAAAGTAAAATAATTCAAAATTGCAAACCAAAACAAAGAGAAATCCAAAAATTTTAAAATCAAGAAATTTAAGAAAATTTTGAAAAAAATGATGGAAGTGTTGGTGGATCAGGGCGTCATCAGGGAGGAGCCTCACCCAGTCAACACAATATGGTGTTTTCTGCGTGTGAGTGGCAGTACACCAAAAGTAGCTCACACACCCCTCCAAACACCATAAGAAAAAAAAAATTCTTATATTTCTTGATTTTAAAATTTTTGGATTTCTCTTTGTTTTGGTTTGTAATTTTGAATTATATATTTATTTATTTATCCCAATCTAGAGTCTTATTAAGTTTCTGGATTTATTTGCATGTCTGATATGGTTGATTTTAGATACCAAATTTATAATAATTAATTAATGTTTCTTAGTGCTTCCATTTTTTGTTAACAAAGCATATATATACAGCAAAAAAGTTTTTAAAAATGTTTTGGATGAAGGAATTTTTTTAGATTTTAAAGGTTTCTACAATCCACTTCACTAACAGAAAGGTTCACTCATGTTACACAATTCGTTCATTTCAGATGAAGGAAGATTTCCATTGGTACCCTTACACTCAGGCACTTTCTCACTACATTCACTGGGGCGGCACCAACTGCTCTCTACCAAACCCAGAACCCGTTTTCATTGGTCTAGCAGGAACAGCACCAGTAGGTCGTGGAAATGGCGGAACCCTCCAGTGCCTCACGGCCACTAAACCAAAATTGGACAAGAAGTATCTAACGAACGGAACAGTCTCCGCAATAAATGGTCTGACGTACGAATTACCGGACAAGAACCAGGGTCCTGTCCTGTGCTCATTCTGTAAGGTGACGAACGCTACCTCGGCTTTCACCATTGCTGGACGCACGGATTGTCCCTCTGACATGAGGCTGGAGTATTCCGGATACTTGATGACCGGTAAACATTCCGGAACTACCTCTGAATTTATCTGTCTGGACAGGAAACCAGAAACATCGATCCCAAAGGTGAAAATAGGGACAGACAAAACATCTGCCAGTCTCAAGCCCGTTTGGATTTTCTGTCCGGATTGTGAGAAAAATGGGAAAAAGAAGTTTATTAGTTGTGTTGTTTGTTCCAGATAGATGTAGTTTATTATCAATCTCTAGTCTTCTCCGAAAACTTAAGTTATAAATGAAATATTTATTTGCTAAAATCTATATCGATAAGTTTATCCTTGTAAAGTGAAAATATCAACTCCAGTAGAATTTGTGATCACATATTTTTTATGATTAACTATGTACTTCGAAATTTTTACAAAATGGTAATTATATTTGAAGTTAGAGAGTGAAATGTGTTAGCAGTCGATGTTTTGAGTATATTTTAGTTGATTTTATGTCTTAATAGAATACTGCTCTTTATTGTTGCATTTAAAGGAAACTCAATAAATTGTTTTCCAAATATTTTTTCTTATTTCCAACGTAGCAAGCCATTACATACACAAATCCTTCAGTCAAAAGTACACACAAATAAAAACGAGAATTAAAACATAAAATACATGCAAGTGTAAATAAATTACAACACAAATAAAAATGCAAGCTAGAGAATCTTCCGAAAAAGAAAAAAAATGTCCCTTACCTGCCTTTAGCGTCCACTGAGACTTGTTTCAGTTAGAGCTGTACATATCCAGTAATATAAAGTACTGCATCCAGTAATATAAAGTACCAATAGTACTCTGTACAAAGAGGACATAAGGACGTTATTACCAATACCAAGCTTATGTAGAAGGGAATCATGGTTTGTGGCCAATCTGAATTCTGTCATTATATTTTCAATTTCCCGATCATGTTTAGTGGACAAAGTTATTTTGGAAGATCAGGTTACGAACTAAACCAACGCTGCCCTTATATCCTCTGCTCTGAAACGGAATTATACAATCACATATATTAAACTAAGGGCTTTTTAAGAAAAAATTGCTCGAAATATGCACATGCAATCACGAAATGAACACATATCCTTAACAATATTGGACACAAAACAAAGGTTCTATTGGACTCGGATTATTTATGCAAAATTAAATTTATTATTTTTGTATATTCCAAATATTGGGAACTTATTTATATTCCTCAAATAAAAAGCAAGCATACATCGCATAGTTTACAGGAAAAAAAGTTGCATTTCCAGCAGTACTGGCAAAACAATCTGAGTTTCTCACGCAATCTCAATGTTCAATTTACACCTAAAATTCTCAGACACTAGAAGGTTAAGGTTGATTCAAGTATGGTAAGGGTATGGATATATTAACTATTTTAGTATCAAATTTACACGAAATGGTCCACTAAGAAATTTTAAATATTTTATTCATTAAGTCATGTTTTATAACACATATACATTGACGAAAATACAACACTATGAAGGACAAGAGACACCAAAGCTATATTTATTATACAAATAACATAATGCACGTGGGTGAAATGATATACATCTCCGGTTAGACTTTCTGAACGCGAAGTAATCAGTATTTTGTTAAGCCACCATGGGTGGTAATAACTTCGCTACAAGTCTCGGAATTGAAGGAACGAGGCCTTTGATATGTATTTGGGATATGTCGTTCCCATGCGTCTTTTACATATTACCAAAGTTCATCTGGCGTAGGGATGGGTGGTTTGTGAGGTGCCAGACTTGGGACAATCTTCGATCAGACGTATTCGATGGGCGACAGGTCTGGTGAACGGGAGGAACATGGAAGAAGTGAAACCTGGTGAACGTTGATGAATCGTTATGCGTTGCATGATACGTGTGGACACTAAGGTTCTATTAAAAACTGACCGTTGGAACTGAAGATAAGGAAGGACCAAATGCCACGAAACTTCGGAGATGTGGTGGTGACTGTCACCGTCAATGTGTACTAGGGGTGTGTGCATGGAATTCAATGGCACCCCATACCATAGCGCCAGTTGATGACCCAGTATGGCTATGCATAATCCAGAGGAAATTAAAGACCGCAAATATGCTTCAGATATTTATTTTAACTCTTCGTAAACATCTTCTGAGTACAAATTTAATAAACGTATCTAAAATAACTATTTACATTTAGAATACACTATACAACGTTTTCTGACAAATTCAGAAATGAGAGGGATTTTAGGAGTAATCAAACAAACCCAGCGATCTGAGACGATTTTACATTTGCTATCCAAATGCTCAAACATGACAGGCATTGAGGTAATCTTAAAATGTATTTTATACCCATTTTGGCAGCGTTTGGCCCAATTAATTTATGCCCAATCAACCAATCAGTCATCATACATAGTGCTGCTCCCAGGAGAAGGCAATTAATTGATCTAGGGTTAATTTATTTCTGAATAAGTGTGAAAGAGCGTTAGGATCTGATTGCCAAACGCAAAATCATGAATGGCGATCACGATAGATGTTTTCCATCCGAAAATTCGTTGTCTATGCAATAGCTTTAGACTCAGGGACAAAAGCTATTGCATTGATTAGAACTAGAATTTTATAGATTAATCTAAATATAAACTGAGAACTAGAATCCCGATAAAGATTCCAATTGTGGAAGGGATTTATTTACGTTGCCATCAGTTCCCTAATAATATCAGTCCAATACCATCAGTTCCCTTAATACCATCAGTCCCTTAATACCATCAGTCCTTTAATACCATCAGTCCCTTAATACCATCAGTCCTTTAATACCATCAGTCCTCTAATACCATCAGTCCCCTAATACCATCAGTCCCATAATACCATCAGTCCCAAATACGATCAGTTCCCTACCTTATAGTGCAGTTACCTCGAGAAGTTGTCTACTTTGGGTTAATTAATTTCTGAATAGGTGTGGAAGTTTGTCCCTTATAAGGACTGAGATACGCGGAAGCCAAAGAAAAATGTGCTGCGATCGCCATAGATGATTGATCCCTCACCAACCTTGGAAGGCAGCCCGTTGTGTTGCTCCAGTGTGATGTGAATTCAAAATAAAAATCCTATACCAACCTTGGAATCTAAAGATAAAACATGCCGGAAGCAACACTAAAGACGCCAAAGCCTTCCGGTAATAAACTATTTTGATTTATAACGGTTTGTGTGATGTTTGGTGTTTATGTTTATAATATGAGCGACAGCGCGAATTTGTGTTTGTGTAATGTTTCAAGCTACATCAAAAGCTTAGGAAACAAGCTACCAAAATATTAGGGCCATCTACTCTCTGTCTACTACGAGAAATAACGTCGCACTGGAGCAACACAACGGGCTATTGACGACGGTCCGGGATCAAACCCGAAAGGAAAGATCGGAGGACAACATCACGTAATTTTGAATCACGTTCAGATGACGAGGTCACACCTGATCTGGCACCCCACTCTCCAAACTTCCACACCACGCCAACGTGAGGACATTTGAGGCCACGGCAGATTTAACGTGCACCATCCCTTTTGTACACGACGGTCTTTGGCTGTATTAGTCCGTTACTCTTCCAACCGGGCTACCGCTTCCCTCTTCAGACAGAAATTCTGTAGATGTTTTATGCCGTTGAATGAAGACCGTCCATTTTTAATAGGGAGTTCTTGAAACATTTGAGTATGTCACATATACCCACTGTGCTAGAATTGGTTGCATAGGAGATTGTGAGATAAGAAGCTATCACCCACAGTCACCAAAACACTTGCCGTCGTGTTGTCAAACCACCCATCAACAAAATCTCACTCGAATCATCCACGCTCTTAATATATGAGACCTGTTTCTATAGCGACCGCCAGGTCTTAGACTATGTCTGCAGCAGGTTTACTCGTAGACAGACGGTATTGCCATAGGCGGTACAAGTTCGATTACTGTAACTACCTCGAGAGCAATGTCTGTCTACAACGAGAGATTCTCCAGACTAAAAATTCTGAGGCTGTCTGTTTCCGCAGAAACGAAACTTTGCCCATCTTCAAAAGTAGATTCTTGAAGCCTTTGAGTTTGTTACATTGACGCATTTAGCGACAATTGTCTCTCCAGGTGTATGTGATGTAAGACGATATACAATTTGGACAGATGAACCGATGTCACATCGCCAATGTCGCCAAAAACTCACCCGACTTTACACCATTAAAATATGAGACTTGTTTCTATAATAACCCCAGTAGACTTTGTGTCTGAAGCACTTCTGATAGATAGACAATAGAATATATAAGTGAATATAATTGTGCGCTCATTAGTTTGTTTTTAATTCGTCAAGTAATTTTTGCTCGGATATGATAGGTTCTTTCTTTAAAGCGAAATGTAGATAGAACTAGTGTTTTAGGAAGAAACTGCTGTAAAACAATTAATTTCATCTTTTCATATATTCTTAACGCTCTATTAAGAAACGTGTCCAAGATTCAATAAACAATTCATGAGTATCTATATCATTATTTCTTAATTTATCAATAGGGATAAAGGAAATGCAATGTTTTATAGACAGTTTTTCTCTGTTCTGTCTATAAAACTATTTTTCACAGTAAAAATCAGGTTATACTGTCTATAAAACATTGCATTTTCTATTATTATATATTATATATTTATATATTTAAACATTGCATTGGGCAATATATTTATACTGTCCATAAAACATTGACCAGACATTGACCAGCCTACATCCAGACACAAAGTCTATTTACTGGGGTCATTATAGAAACAAGTCTGATATTTTAATGGTGTAGAGTCGGATGAGATTTTGTGAGATTCTGTGCACTTTTTATGAAAATTCTGATGCACTAATTTCAATTTCAATAATTCCTCAATGCACACGTACAAAATAAAAACTTATTATTTGAATATCGATCTGCCATACTTTCGTAAGATTATTTAAGAGTTTTTAAAGTGGAATCATATGTATTTGTATGTGCTAGGTTAAAATTATTCAGCTGAAAAATATAAGTACTTATTTTATTTTAGGATTATTTCGTTCCATATTTTGTCAATAGATGGCACCACCTAACACTGTTCTAATTATTAAATAAAGTTGCATGGTTTTTAAGCAAGTGATTTCAAATCAAGTATACACTGCATACGAAAATAAAAAAAATATAATTAAATTATTTTTTAATTTTGAATAAAATTTCAGTCTTGGTGAAACTTTTGTTCCTTGAACTAGGTCTAGGAAAAGGTAGGAGGGAATTGATCGTTGTGGGGGGATAAAATTAGTTTAAAATTTATTGTTTTTAGATCTTTACAAAGATCTAGCTAAAACTTTAACAATTTGTACTTTTCCTATTCCAACGTTTTTGGAATTTCTTCTTTACACTACACATCTTGGGAATGAAAGTATACAAGTTTTATAATTCGGCAATATAAACATGCTTGTGAGAAAGTTATTTCTGAGAACTAGCAGTACACTAAGTTTCGTGACCCCCAAACAGTTAGTTTCTCTCTGAAGGGTTCCAACCTTTGTCCATTAAACACAGAACACCACTCTAGACAGGGATTTCGGAAGTGGTGATGTAAAAGGGTTCAAGCTCCCAGGATCAGTTCAGAGAAAAGGAAATAAGTTTAAAAAAAATTACAAAATCTTTATCGTTCCTTAACCTTTACAGGGTCGAGGTAGCCCTGTAGGTAGAGTTGCGAGTTCGAAACTCGATCCTACGAAAGAACATCGTGCATGTAGGGGCTGGTGCACGTTATATCTATCTTGGTCTCAAATGTCCTCATAGCGTGATGTGGAAGTTTGGAGAGAGGGGTGCCATCTCAGGTGTTGACCTCGTCATCTGGTCATAGTACAAATGACGAGATGTTGTCCTCGGGATTGATCCCGGATCGTCGCTAATACCCCGCTGTGCTACTCCAGTGAGGTATAAATTCAGCTACCTACCATCATCATTCTTGTGGTTGTCTCGACAAGGTATCTCGTCATTAACAAAAGCCAGATCTTGATGTACGAAATACCCCCTTATTACAAGAACTGACCTGATCTCGTCATCAAAAAAGCAGCAATATCTTCATCATTCGCAATAAAATCGGCTTCCCACTTCTTACAAATGATTAAGGTTAGGTTTTTAGAATTATGTGATTCGCACAATAGAGCTATGACGCCAACATCAAGAGAGCTATTTCCTTAAACAATAGCTGACTGTCGAAAGATCCACAAATGCGTCGCTTATAAAACTATCCAATTCAACATGTTTAAGCTTTCTAAAAGTTAATCCGTACGTCAGGGCTTAAGTACTCTTTGCTATCTCAATTTAATTTATACCAACCTATCTACGCGCAATCGTTGATGGAAATGACAATGGGAATTAGTGATTACAGCATTACGAGGATGAAAACACAGGTCTATTGTGTAATGCAATGAGAGACAGCCAAGGCAATTCCACCACGATTTTCTACTATTCATTCATTAAAGCACCAGGCAACTACTTGGAATTGAGGAATTCAGACAACTTCTTGTTAAATTATGAGATAATTCAAAAGTTCGTCCTGTTTTTTTTTTGACAAAAATTGAACAAAAAAGGTATTTACTAAAAACTACATTTAATAAAAATAGTATGTGCCGTTCTGTTCGATGACCTTTCCCCATCTCTCCTGTAGCTGCATAATCCCGCACTCATAGAAGTTTTGAGGTTTCTGGCTAAAACACTGATCCAGGTGACGAAACTTTCTGAACCACTTACGGCACGTGGAACCGTCAACGATATCCTCACCATACACATCTTTTGCGTCTGCGAAGCATTCTTGCCTTTTCGAAAATAGAAAAGCATAATACATCGAAAATTTTCCTTATTTCTACCATTTTTAACGTATAACAAAATTTATAAAACAACCAAATAACACAATTTTTTCCCCAAGTACTCGCTGAAATTCCATCTTTCAAACATCCAAACTTTACACATGTGAAGTAGATAACTCTTCGGTTTTGCGACGCAATGCCATCTAGAGCCGAAAACGGGACGAACTTTTGCATCAACCCAATAAAAGACATCACTTTGCATTTGGTTCTTGTGCATTGCGAAGTGTATGGCTGATAAGTGAAATGAAATGGCTGATAGATTAGCTAATTGTCAACCACAATAGGCCAGCAACTATCTTTAGGTGTCTGGGTAGGATCAGGAGAGAGGCTCAATCACTTTGGGGACCGTCGTGGCTCAGCGGATATGCCCACTGCCCTAGCAATCTTCGAATCATAGGCGGCGAAGGTTCGATTCCTGTCAGGTGCATTCCTCCCTGGGTGTATTTCTCTCTTCTGTGTCAGCAAAACTTTCATTGTGTGTGTCTATTGTCTGGAGCATATTGCACGTCCTCCACTGACTTAACGCCATCTGCGGTAACCCCGTACTACCCGTATATGACTCTTAAGTCCCTTTTCAAAAAATTTAACATCATTAAAAGGCAGCTGCCCGACCCTGAGCTTGGCTTGTCACCTGACCAATTTGATTTTAACTGTGTTATGATTGACATTCCTGCTAACAATCTAATTTTGAATTTTAAAAATAGTATTCCTAACACTGATTATGAGGTGTACACTGATGGCTCTGGTATTGATGGCAATATTGGAGCCTCGGTGTGCATCCTCCACAAAAACTCCCCTTTTAAAATTCTTAAATTGAAACTTAAAAATAATAACTCTGTCTTTCAGGCAGAGTTACCTACTATTTTTCAAGCTATTCTATTTGCTATTACATCTAATAAAAAATTAATATTTTCAGTGACAGTCTAAGCTCTGTTCAGGCACTCAAATCTCCCAATAGTAAATCCACCTCTATATATATATTAATAATATTAAAAAGAAAATAGCTCCATATACTAACATTTTTGGCCTGGACTGGGTTCGGGCACACGTGGGAATAGCCGGGAATGAGTTGGCAGACCAGCATGCCAAACTTGCGGCCTATGATGGCGAGACGTTGGATGTACCTGTTCCACTCTCCTTTTTGAAAAGAAAATTGAAAACCTATATTTTGGAGGAGTGGCAAGTGCATCATTCCAACTCAGTTAATGGTCTCCGGCTGAAGGAGTTCATGCCGGAGATTAAGACTGCAACTCTCGTCGAGGACAGATACCTCGTCTGGTACCTGATAGGTCATGGTCCTTTCCCAGCTTACTTACATCGATTCAAAATTAAAACTTCTGACCTTTGTGAGTGTGGAAGGGTGGGAGATGCTGACCACTATCTCTTTGAATGTCAACACACAAAACCAAACCATATAACTAAACCAAAATCAAGTAATAAACCTATCTGGCTAAACGCTATCATTAAAAATTATTTATCTAGAAATAAAATTAAGGCTTGTGTGTTGGCTGCAAAGGAGATAGTTGGAAAGCTTCCTCCACCTTGAATTCATATGTAAATAATTGAACTCTTTCTATCTAACTTTAACTTTTTAATGTAGTTAAAATATTTAACATTGTACACTTCAACATACTTTGAATGTTTAAATTGTATTTCATCTATATTGTTACATTTATTAATAAATAGTTCTATGTAAACTAATTTATTATACAATTACTCTCAGGCAATGTTTGCCTGATTTATTCACCAACATTTGTTGGATTTTTTGTATTAAAAAATGTATCATTTTATGTAAATATGTAAAATTTTAAAAGAATAATAAATGGCGATGCCCTGTGTTTGGGGCTGCGCGGGCGGCACTCGGGGGCGTGGGGGTGTACTCTCTCAGTCGGATGGGATGGTTCCCTTGTACCCTTTACACACATAATTTAGCCATCAAACATTCTTCCAAATTCTTAATTGCTTTTTGTAAAACTCACCTAAATAAAAGATGTGAAAATAACATAAATTGTGTCAACTGCGTTGACACTTATAAAAAAAACCCTAAAACTAACTATGATATAAATCACAACTGTCGGACAAAGAGCTGTTCTTATTATAGAAGACAGATTGCCACATTGGAAGCCAATACTGACTATGGCCATTAATGACGGAGAAAATTAAAATATTATAAATTAATTCTAAATCTTTAAAAACCTCGTACTATTCATACTAATAAAAATGTATAAATAATCATATATCTATACTCACCTCAATATCTGTATATAGACACTTTTTTCGATTTATATTAATTAATATGCTAACATGTTATAATAACTTTATACAGGCACTGTTAGCCTGAACCTTTTACCAACATCTGTTGGAATTTTGTTAAAAAAAATTGTATTCTTTTCTGTAAATATGTAAAATTTAAAGATAATAAATGGTTCCCCCTACTACCATTAAATGCTCTAAACCTCACCGTGAGTAGGTAGGAAGTGGGTCTGCTACTACTACTACTTGATACTCTACGTCTTGTGTCTGGCGCAACATGGCCAAATATGGCTCTTGCGCCATAAAACCCCCAAACCAACGAACTATCACTTTGGTGTACTTTATGGAGAAATGCTGGAATGAATCTCTGTCTTTTTCAATTCCAAAGTGAGCCTAATGGAATCCATTCTTTCACAAAAATCCCTTGAGCAGTTGTCACTTATTCTGCTAAAGTTAGAATAGGTCACGTTGTAATGGCAGACCAACTTGAATCGTTTCCACCCTGGCTGATTACTGAAGAGACTGGAACATATCTCGTTCGACTGCACATAAGAAAATACTTTTCGAATTCTTTTAAAGACAATTTATAGTTCATCTTCCATTCTTACTGTTTTTTCTAATGTTCATTTTATCTATATTGCTTCGCTGGTTTATAGAAGACTTTGTAAAATCGTCGTTGATACTCCGAACTCGTGTATCAAGACGTAGTGTAATTCATTAGAAAAATTACTCAATGATTACTGTTTAGGTTTCTACTTGAATGGAATGTAAGATGATTAGTGTACCTTTCAGGAAGTATTAGGAAAAATAATTAATATTTACTATATTGATTAACTGCGTGGTGATTGGTATATTGTCCGGAAATGTAAGCATTTATATGATTTACGTATGTTCCCATATTTGTGTGTATGAATTCTAGGCTAGGAAGCTTTAGGTTCAATCGAAAAAAAAATCTTTTTAGTTTTATAACCTACTAGATTAACGTCACGGCTTTACCCGAGAATTTTTACTGAATTAGACTAACATATTTGTGCTCTATATATCATATAATTGATTCATAGAAAGGAAAGTAACAATTCATTTAAAAAAGTATCTGAATGTATGTTTCGTCTTCGTCATTTTCCTTAATGTTTTATTATTTCGGAGATAAGAGATAAAGCAAAATGAAACTCATTTTTAGGGTAAACTAAGAATGAATAAATTTTTTTGTGCAAGTTTCTTAGAATTTTGTGTTAAAAGATATAGGTATAAACATTTGGAATTATTTAAACCTATCAATCGTATCTCTTATAATTCACACAATGATACACTACAAAAAATACTTTCTTGGTATTTTACATGTGCTCTAATGTAGGGTAAAATGTGAATGATAGACATTTTTTCAAGCCTTACATAATATGAAGGATACAAAAGAACTGAAACGTATGAAACTATTTTATACGGATTCTAAACAAACATCACTTTTATGTACAAAGTTAAATTACTGGAAGAAACTAAAGTAACGAACACTATATTTTCTGCTACTGCGCACATTACTAGAAAAATTCCGACTGATGTTGACATATATATGACAGGTTTCCATTTTCAAGCATGTTAGAGTATTCGATTATTTGTTAACCATCCTGGTGTTTGTCTCGAGGAGGTATCTTGTCATTAGCAAAACTGACCAGATCTTGAAGGACTCGTCTTAGAAGAAAATTGACCAGATCTTGATGGAAGAGATATCTCGTCTTAGAAGAAAACTGAACAGATTTTGATCACTTCATCATCAAAAAATTGCCAATATCTTGATGGACGACATATCTCGTCGAAATCACTTACAGGGTTAAGACAATTTCGATTCTTACATAAGACAGGAATTTTCAGTTCAAACAAACCAGACAGAAGACGGATATTCTACTTCCTATTACCCAAATGCTCTCAGATGATACACATTCGGGTTGCCTTAAAAGGTAGTCCATCGTGTTTTTGGCGATATTTTGCGTTTAATTTAATTAGCGTTGATCCATTAGCTATCTTACAACGATTCGAAATTCATTTTTTGCAATTTCTATCGGCAAAGTTCTGAAATCATTTTCAAAAAACAAGCCAAGTGAAGTAATATTTAGAATACGTACAGGAAACACGTTCCAACGCAGAAACACTACTGTCACCTACATTTAGCTTGACAGAAAAAGCTTCTCACACCAAGTTTCCGTTTTAAGACGACATGATAGTGAGTTACATTCTTTGTTAATACAATTTGGAATCGGTCCAACAATGTCAATGTTTCATGTCAATGTGCCCATAATTATTTCTGCCTTAATCAAATCTTACGCTTCTACACTATAAACGAATAAATATGAATTATAAGTTATTCTTAATTTAAGTACTTAAATGTTAAGAAAGCGTAATACAAAATTGTAATATATGCATAATGAGGTGTTTAACATGTGAATGTCTTTTGAAACCATTCGCAGTCTTCATAAATCGAGCTGATGGACCAAAATGGCCATTTCATCCTCAAATTACTTAAAAAGAACAACTCTCATTTAGGATACACCCTTACTAAAACAAAAATCTAATTTCAAATATTTATTAAAATAATTTAATAGCTTTGTGACCTGATAAGTTTATAAAACCTAACTTTAATTCAATGGCTCTCACAAAATTAATACCTTGATTACAGTCCAATTTTTTCCCATTTATTTTTCCCCAAATGGCGAAATTAATATCGCAGAGGTTCACATAAAGATTGGAGGTAATTACATCACCGCAGCGGAGAATGCTATGATAATTTTAATTAAAAGCATCCCTTTTACGATATAAGAAATTAATTTCACTTCGTTCCAAACTTTATTGCAAGCTCAGTCAATCAGCACGCCCCCTATAATCCTTTGTGTTATTTATTGATGTGAATTTTTAATAATTTCCTCTTTAAAGTTTCGTTAAATAGAATAGAGTTTGGCAACGTCGGAAGAAAGTGGCGTTCATTTTGGTGATAATTGGCGGAAGTTTTGGCGTCATTAATTATTCGAAACCGTTCAAATTGAATTGGTTTCTAATAAGTTTAAATGTATCTCTAAAGATTATGAAAATTGTTTTGTTAAGTGGAATTGAGTTTGTGTGTGTGTGTGTGTGGCAACGTGGGAAGAAAACGGCTTTCATTTTGGTGATAATTGGCGTAAGTTTTGGAGTTATTAATTATTCGAAACTGTTCAAATTGATTTAGTTTCTAATAAGTTTAAGTGTGCCTCAAAAGCTTATGAAAATTGTTTTTTAAAAGAGCAATTGGAAAAATATATTTTACTCTGGTCTATGTCGATGTACTCGTTTTAGACTGTACTTATTTGTTAACCCTACCAGTGGTTTGGACTAGATATCTTGCTCATCAAGATCTGATCCCTTTTGTTAATGACGAGATATTTGGTCATGAAGATATTGCCGATTTTTTGATGATGATTTTTGAGATTGTTTCAGTTTTTGATGATGACGAGATTGTTTCAGTATGTGATGATGACGGGCTTATGGATTAGTTTTCTTCTAATGACAAGATAACTCGTCCATCAAGATCTAGTCAGTTTTGCTAATGACGAGATATCTCGTCGAGACAAGCACCAGGAGGGTTAAGACATCAATATAATGGTGAAGATTATGACTGTTTCTAAATTGTTGGCCACAAGCTGGTCTATAAGCTGTCATCCAGCTAGAGCACGAAAAAGCTAAACTCTATAGGATCAAATGAGACAGATACCACCCTCTGTAGAAAATTATCCTATTAAAACCATGATAAAGTACATTATTTTAACAATTTGTATAAAATATAACTATTTGGTAAAAATTTACCGTGTACAATACTAATTTTGGTTGCAATTTTTTATTGACTCTCTCTAACTAGTAAAAGGCCAAACTTGGATTCTGGCTCCAATTAATGAGTTTACAGGGAAGGAAGGAAGAAAAGATTCCACTGTATTGTTTTGGGCTCTCCATGCGTTTGTGAGAAAATATTTTTCGTGTCCTATCTCTCCTTTTCTGCTCGGATTGGAGATCTGTCACATGGTTGTGGGGGGGGAAAGCATCAATCCTAATGTGGGATATATTATTGATTGATTAAAGTGATAATCCAGCATTTAAAAACACTAAAATGCGCTTCGATAGTCAATCGACAAAAGTCGATTCGAGTCGATCATACGATTGCTAGGGCCTACTTGAAAGGAAACGTTATACCTTTTAACCCTCCTGGTGGTTGTCTCGATAATTCTAAAGATGGAGAGCATGGAAGTACCATCGAACTTCTAATGAAATAGACGGAACATATGCGCTCATTTTCATACTGTTTCTTCTGGTCGCTCGGTTTGAAGATCTGTCATATGGTTGTGGGGGAAAGCATCAATCCTAATGTAGGATATATTACTGATTGATTAAAGTGATAATCCAGTGTGTTTAAAAACACTGAAATGCGCTTTGATAGTCAATCAACAAAAGTCGATTCGTAAGCCCAAGTGACGAACCCTTCTGAGATCATACGACAGCGACTCCATCCATATACTCCATCAGAACGTCTGTGGAAAGCATTCACTTTACGCATATAGTACTAGAAAATACTTCTGTGACAAAGACAAAATTACTCTTAAAATTGTTTAACCTTATTTATATAAAAACTCCAAAATTTTTATTAACCCTCCAAGTGGTTTGAATGAGATATCTCATCCTGCAAAATCTGACCAATTTTGCTCGATTTCAATTTCGAAGAAGAATCTTGTCATCAATATATTCCCGATTTTTTGATGACGACGAAATCAAGATCTGATCAGTTTTTTCTAATGATGAGATATCTCGTCCATCAAGATCTGGTCAGTTTTGCTATTAGCGAGATACCTTGTCGAGACAGCCACCAGGATAATTAAAGATATTTTTGAAATGCCACCTCTTCTAATCTTGGAGTTCGTGGCTGCAATTTTTGTCACCCTTCTTTAGAAGGGTGACAAAAACGGCAGCCACGTACACTTTAGCTATGCCTTTCAGTAGGAGTGGACAAAATTTCGTGGTCTTTACTACCTGAGAAGGTATACTTCGGATCTAAAACGAGTTGGTATTTGAGTACCTTTGTTTTGACCTAGTCTATTTGTCAAATTAGGAGACAAATTCAACCGTAAACCATGTGTCTCCATGATAAGTTTCATTAACTCTCCAAGTGATTTCGACGAATTTTTTCGTCCATCAAGATCTGACCGATTTTGTAATTGACGAGATATCTTGTCATCAAGATATTGCCAATTTTTTTGATGACTGATCAACATCTGGACAGATTTTTTAATGACGAGATATTTCGTCGAAACCACTTGGAGGGTTAACGCGGATTTCGATTATATATTCAGTGCCGGAAGCAATAGTAATAATTGCGAGTTGGCGAAACAGATAATTTATGGCGGTGGCCATACATGATTTTGAGTATGGAAAACCTTTGTATTGATGAGTTTACTGACTTCTCTGGAAGTGGACTAGCCGAAAGTCATCTGCCATCTCACCAGTCATACTTGACTCGTCTCCAACTTTTAACTTTAACGCCTTTTCTTTTATATCCAATAGGTTTCCACTTGTACACTTTAGAAAACACTTTTTTAATGCTTCTGGGTATTATGCACGCTTTAACGTACACTTTCGAGAAGCTTTTCTGATTAACGATACTCTTTTTACTTAGAAATTTTTTAATGGTTTTGGTTTTAGTTTCTTTGTAAAATTTTGTAGACTAATGAACACTTTTGAGAAACTAACCATGTTCTATTGCATTAACAATACTTTTGGAGCTTTTTCATCGCTTTTGATTTTTTTGTACATTTCTGGGAAACTTATAGTGTTCCCTTACAGCCATTAACAATACTTTTTCCGTTGGGTCCTTTTTTAATGCTTTCGGTTACTTTTATGCACTAATGCACACTTGAGAAGCTCGCCATATTGTTATGAAGTAAGTAGCAACATTTTTATTGCTTTGGGTATTTTTTAATTCATTTGACTTTTTTCTACACTAATGTACACTTTTGAAAACTCACCATATTCTCTTCAGTTAATCAATAATGCTTTTGTCTTTGGGTGCTGTTTTCAATGCTTTTAGATTTTATATACTTTTGAGTAATTCATTATTTTCTCTTAGTGTCATTAACCCTCCTGTGGTTGTCTGGATGAGGTATCTCGTCATTAACAAAAAGTAGATCTTCATGGACGATATATCTCGTCATTATTTTAAACCGAGATCTTGATCTCGTCATGATACACAATTCGACAGTATCTTGATGACGAGATATCTCGTAATTTGAAAAATTGGCCAGATCTTGAAGGACGAGTCATCTCGTCGAAACTACTTGGAGGGTTAAAAATACGCTTTTTATATTTCAACGATTTCAACTTTTTTCCGTTGGGTTCTTTCTTAATGCTTTTAGTTCCTTTTGGGTTTTTTTAACGTTTTTGCTTCTGGTACTATTTTTAATACTTTTTCTACACTTTTGAGAAACTTGTTCCCTTACAGTCATTTTCAATGCTTTTTTGCTTTTGGTACTTTATTTGCTATTGGTTTTCTGTACGTTTCTGCGAAACTCACTGTATTCTCTTATAATAAGTAAAAGCATTTTTGCTTTGGGGACTAATTTTAATACCTCTATTTTTTATATTTCATACTTTTAAGAAACTTGGGTTCTCTTACAGTCATTAATAATACCATTTTGCTACGGGTTTAGTATTTCGTATAATCCTACTATACATTTTTACTGTTAATACTAAATTACAACTATAACTTCTGGGTATAACAAGTATATTCTAGCTGTGAAATTCTTTACAAATTTTATTCCTACGTAAAAACATGCAAGGGAGTTGCACTTTTATTCTTAAATTCTAATTTAATAAAAGCAGTTACCCACAAACTTTTGAGACTCACTATATTCCTGTAATGAGATGGGAGGACTCTGAACTTCTAACGCAGAAACCATTTGCGGTGAATTATGAGGTAAACTTGGAACTGGAATCCTTAAATATCAAAAAGAGTAAATAACTTAAGTCTTGATTGAAATAGTTTCCGAGGTTGCTATTATTTTTTCCTGTTTAGATTCTTTCTTTGTGAAGAAAATGTTAAGTGTGAAAGTTTTTCTTTCGACGTTACGTCTGATTTGTGTCCTTTTTAATGCTTTCAATTATCTTCTAGATTTTTTCTCCGTGTATTCTTTAACAAAACCGCGTTTTAGGAACTGGAAATTACAAATAAAAACATCCATTTGTGTTCCTTTCTTAAATAACCAGTCGGGTTCAAAAACATTTTCTATTCTTTGTAATCGCAGAATAGCTCCACTTTCCTTTGGAGAGGAAGAGGCAAGACAGGGGAATCATTGTGAGTGGCACAGATAAAGAAAAATTCCCCTTTTCTTTCAAAAGCAGCTCCTTCAAACGGGAATAGTTTAAAGGAGTGGAAGGGGTTCTGATAAGAATGGCGATATGCCCTGTTTAATCTGTCAAAGTTTGTATTCGGTTCTATGGACGGAGAGTTTTGATCCATCTTCCTTATATGGAGGAATTTTAAAATGTACAGAATCCCTCAAGGGTTTTGTTACAATAAAATAGAAGTAAATTACAGTGCTTATTAGAGGTTAAGGCCGGAAATTGAAATCTTATGGGGTTCCATACACTCATATATACGTTCTGCAACCCGCAGTCGTTCTTGAATGACTTCTAAACAGTTTTGACTTGTACTTTATCAACAAAATACTTTCAACCAATAAATGCGGTTACTTCGTCATTATGTGTACTATGGGGTAAAAGCAAAACTCCTCCACAGCTCCTTCAAAGGGGTGTAGTTTAAAGGAGTGGAAGGATTCTGATAAGAATGGTGTTATGCCCTGTTTAATCTGTCATAGTTCGTATTCGGTTCTATGGACAAAGAGTTTTGATCCATCTTGCTTATATGGAGGAATTTTGAAAGGTACATAATCTCACAAGGGATAGATTACAATAAAACCTACTGCTTTCTGCAGTCTTTCTTGTATGAATTTTTATATAGAAGTAAATAGCAGTGCTTATTACAGGTTAAGGCTGGTAATTAACATTCCTGGTGATTGTTTGGAAGAGGTATCTCATCAATAGCAAAATTGACCAGAACTTGATGGACAAGATATCGCTTCCATCAAGCTCTTGTCATTAGAAGGAAACTGCACAGATCTTAATCTCGTCATCATCAAAATATCGCAATATCTTAATGACGTGGTATCTCGTCATCAAGATATTGCGATTGGTAAGATCTTGATGGGCGATATATCTCATCGAAATTACCTGGAGGGTTGAATTTCTAAGGGGTTCGACACTCATACATCAGTTATGCAACTTGCAGTCTTTCTTGTATGACTATTAAACAGTTTTGATCTACTTGATCAATGGAATGTTTAATAAAACCGTTCAATCAATATGGTCACATTATTGTTTACCACGGGGGTAAAAACAACACTACACCACTGCTATCCTTATATGCTATACTTAATTTATGGATCATAAAGAATCAAAACTATAAACGTTAGAGTTCTTTCTTCATCTGTCTTAAGGAGACTGAACTTTCAAAACAAATTTCTGCAGTTATTGTCCTATTACAAAATTTGAACTCTTTGTTTTCTAGTAAAATGCCAATACATAAAGGTTTAGTTCAAATATAGTAAGTTTTGTGTACGTTATAACATAAAATGTGGTCACAATTTTAGTAAATTAGGAAATATCGGTAGGTCCCATACGCATTAATTTTCCATGTATTGTCAAAATTTTAGTTCATATATTTTGTATACATATAAATCAAATTATCTCCATTTGGTGAGTGTAGCGTTCAATTGTATTCAAGAAGAATTTGCACTAAAATAACTAAAATTTTGCAAAAACGGCGTAGGTTAAGCAACATTTTAAACCAAAATTTCAAAATTTTCTCTTCGAAAGTCTTACCTAACATATGAATCATAAGGAGTAAAACTACATACTTTTGGCTTCTTTTTACCATGCTTTACTTATATTATGGATCATAAAGAAACGTTAGTATTACCCTTAAATGATGTTTATAATTTAAGGATCATAAAGAAGTCAAAATACGTGTTTAAAATTCCCTCATAAATGCTTGAACCCTTGAACTCTCTCTCTGGATATTTGCCCATGGACCGCTTGTTGTGGATTAGCAACAGTAGTAATGCAAGTTATGAACTCGATCCAAACTAAGACCATCTTATATGTGCGGGATGGTACACTATAAATCTGTTGTGGCCTCAAATATCCTCACGTTGGTATGGCGTGGAAATTTTTAGAGCGGGGTGCCAACTCAGGTCTTGACCTTGATATCCGCCCGTGGCTCAAAATCCGAGGTGTTGTCCTCGGATCTTTCCCTTCGGCATTATTCTGACCGTCGCTACTAGCCCGTTGCGTTGCTTGCTCCAGTGCGACGTAAATTCACCTATCAACCATAGATTTGAAATATAACCTGATCATCGCCATTGAGACGAGCTCTAAAAAGTGTGACAACATGTCATCTAGTAGTCACAAGGCTGCTCTGTGAAAAATTGACTTGGTTGACCGATTTGGTATCTTATCATCTTGTTTCACGATACAAAATTTAATGACAGTGTAAGTGCTTGAATGAGCATTTTAATAGAGTGGCGATAAAATTGGCGAAATCGTCAAAGTCTACCACTATGTCGCGAGCCCCAATCAGATGATGAATCAGTGGTTGGGAGTCCTCTCCCTTCCAGTGAATCAATCAGATGATCAATGTTTGGTTCCACCGAGCTGATGAAAGTTGTCTAACGCTATTACTGGTTTCGGTAACATGATCTTGTGCACGTAAAAAGGTTACCATTTCTCAGTCTACCAAACCAAATGAACGTCTAAATACCGGACTATGGTAGCCCAGTTGTAAGGTAGGTAGTTATTTTAATTAACATCCCACTAGAGCATCACATTGGTGACGGTCCAGGATCATACCCAAAGGGAATGATTATCCGAGGACAACACTACATAATTTTAAATAACGGTGGGATGACGAAGTCACACCTGTGCTGGCACCCCACTCTCCAAACTTTCACACCACGCCAACGTGAGGACATTTGAGGCCACGGCAGTTTTAACGCGCACCAACCCACGACAGTCTTTGGTTGGATTCGAACTAGCAACCCTTCGGTTGCTAATCCGTTATTCCTCCTACCGGGGTACTCCCCACTTGGAAGATTAATGGGTTAGCGACCCAGAAGTTGCGGCTTTGAAACAATGTCTAGCCAAAGATCTTCGTGTACACTGTGGCTGGTGCTCGTTAAATCTGTCGCGGCTTTAAATGTTCTTACGTTGGAGTGATGTAGAAGCTTGTAGAGTAGTGTGCCAGTCTAGGGGTTGACTTCGTCATCTAAGCATGGTTCAAAATCCAAGGCGTTGTCCTTGAATCTTTCCCTTCGGGATCGATCCAGTAGCGCCATCAATTACCCATTGTGTTGCTCCAGTACGACGTTAATTAACTACCTGCACCAACTACCATGATATCAGATCAAAGGTTAGTGTCACTAATCTGGAAGAACCCATCAGCAGAAAAAGAAAAAAGCAACCACCTTAACATTCAAATCCTCATCCACATTCACCTCCGCAGTGAATAGTTCATCTTGTTCTATTTACACCGGGGCAGCGCCATAGCACGCCCCTCGCAGAACCGGGCGCAGGCGTGAATCGCATACCTAATGAATTGCATTCGGCGAGGTCTGCATTCAAGGAACATTTCACAGACCAAGATACGGCAAAATTTTTCAATTGAGAACCGCTGTTTTTTCCCTTTCCCACGCTTGTGTGTTTGAAGAAAATTCTCGGCATGTTTCGACTGTTTTGCTGAGTAAAACGGAAATATGTGAAAGGTTATTTGCGTACAAAAGGCCTCTACTGCCTCTGATTTGAATCGGAATTTAAATTCGCTGTTTCTTCGGTTCTCTTCGAGGGGATGAGGTGCTTGAGGTGGATTGGAAATGGCTGTGGAATCATGTGGCAGAACATTGAACCCTTTGGATTTAACTATTTGGATTCGAGTTTCATGTGTCTGTTTCCCTTTCTAAATACACACACATGTCCAAAAATTAAGGATCATGCATTCTGGGATAAATCCCGTGCTAAGTAACTGCCCCGAAGTAACTTGATTAACAAATAAATATTCCACAAGCTATGTGGAATAAAATAAAATCGCCCTTATTTCTACGTGGTGTTCCTGATAACTAGAGTCAAATAGTGCTTCGGTGAAACTTTTGCTGGTTTTAGTTCTCGGGAAAAAGCTTTATTTTTCCCTGTTTGACTCTCTGAGCATCACAGATTCCGAATTTGTAGTATTGTTTCTCCAGTATACAACCAATTGTCTATTTTGTCCAAACGTCTATTGTTGTCAGTAGTATGGTTTTGATGGCTACCATATGATGGTTGTCAAAAAAAGCGTACAAACAACACATTTTAACAACCATAATATAGTATTGAACTCGACAAAAAGTGTCATTTGAATTTTGATGTTTTTCTAGTACACAGACAACATAACAAGAACACAAAAAAGATGAAAGAACGCAAAAAAGATGAACTTATAAATTTATTGAAAAAATATCAAAAGTAAATAGAATATCAAGTATAAAATGGATTGATCGAAGTTGTGACATAATAATATTACTTCAACACCAGAAATTCACATATATCAAAAGAAGTAAATAGAATATCAAGTATAAAATAGATTGATCGAAGTTGTGACATAACAATATTACTCCAACACATGACATTGATACAGATAAAACACAAGAGTTCTTTCATTGTTTTCTTATCGAACAAAGTAATTAAGAAATTCACATATATCAAAATAAGTAAATAGAATATCAAGTATAAAATGGATTGATCGAAGTTGTGACATAACAATATTACTCCAACACCAGAAATTCACATATATCAAAAGAAGTATAAAAATAGATTGATCGAAGTTGTGACATAACAATATTACTCCAACACCAGAAATTCACATATATCAAAAGAAGTATAAAAATAGATTGATCGAAGTTATGACATAACAATATTACTCCAACACCAGAAATTCACATATATCAAAAGAAGTAAATAGAATATCAAGTATAAAATAGATTGATCGAAGTTGTGACCATAACAATATTACTCCAACACATGACATTGATACAGATAAAACACAAGAGTTCTTTCATTGTTTTCTTATCGAACAAAGTAATTCAGAAATTCACATATATCAAAAGAAGTAAATAGAATATCAAGTATAAAACAGAATTCATCAACGATAATTATATATATATATACATAATGACTTCTTTAGTAATTTGTTTTCTTAAAACCCTAAAAATCTAAATAATACCATTTATTCAGTATTATCGTTATCATCAACTTCTCTCTGTGATAAAAGGAAATGACCGTATGAGAGACCATTAATACCATCATTTAAAATGAATTTCTTATCATAAAAAGAGGTTAAACTTAGTTTGTTTTGTATTACCGTCTCAATTTTATGATGTTTAGCTGTAATATTTTGTTGTTTGTGTCTCAAGAATAGTTTTTCATTCAAAACTTTTTTGTATAAATCAGCGTTAAAATTTTCAATACATGATTTTGTGATGCCTTTAGCTGTTTTCTTTAACCCATTGCAATAAACTAGCGAATACATTTTACATTTTAGAGCAATTAATTCTTTAATAGGTTGTGGTGTTTCATTTTTTAGTGCTCCTAAACGACCTTGGTTTTCTAAATTATATAAATCATGATTTTTTGGAAAATTACTGAAATCTATGATAGAGTTAAATACTGTTTTGAGATCAGTGTAAACATTCGATGTGTTAATTTCTAAGTACAAACTATCTGTGTCAGTGTAGAGTAAATTACATTTTTCTCCATAATATTTCTTGAAGTAATGATAGTACATTTTGTACATATGTAGCTTTGAAAGCTCAAGTATGGTAAATCCTACATAAATAGGTTTATCAAGACGTAGTGTTTTCTGTTTCATTTTAAACAAAGCAAAATTTTCATTGATAATTTCGAAGTATTCTAATAAGGGATTGGATAATTTCTTTTTACACTGTTCTTCACTGAACGCACCTTCCACAAAAACTCGATGTCTAGGATTTTGTAGAGTTTTTCCAAAACATGCATTGTTCATAAGTTTAAAAAGATCTTTTTCAAATTTATGTTGTGTCATCTGTCTTTTATCATTATTGAAAGTAATATAAGGTTTAAGCCATGGTTCTTGCTTAAAGCCTAATATTTTATGAATTTTTTTAAGAATTAATCCTTCTTTTAAATAAAATTTTAAAATTTGATAATGTACTACGTAATGTTTCTTTTCATAAAAATTAGGAGTTAATTTCCGATTTTACTTCATGAATTTGAGGTTTCCGTTTTTGAGTAACTTTTTCTGATAATTTGAAAGCATATCATATGTAATGGTTATATGCTCTGGAGCTAGAGGATAATCATGAATGTTATGAAGTTCAGGTGGATAGAAGAGATCCACCTCTAAGAAATACCCAACATCAGATTTTAAGGGTATGTTTAAAACATTGAAAAATTAAATAGAAAAGGAAAATATATATTACCCTTTGCTGACATTGTAGTGCAGGTCCAAGAAGAGCTGGGTCTGGGTGATTTGAAGAAGGATGGAAATTTGGTGATTTGAAGAGTTATCTGGTTATATATATATATATATATATGTACTCTAACCTTCAATTCAAGGATAAGTTATCACTTGTTTAATGAATCGTTCTCGAATCATGTTTTTGGAGGAGGTCAAATCTGACATGAAGGTTTCATATATGTATACATATATATATAAAGTTCTGAAGGTTATAGATTGTTTACTACACGTTAAATTTCTGAAAAAACCCAATTGCTATTTTATATTAACATCACACCCTTGACTTTTAGTGAAGAGAAGAATTGAAATGAGTCGATCGTGTTTCTTATTAAATGTAACCTTGTTGTTTGATCAACAAATTACAAGACAGCATCTGTGCTTATATGTGATCCATAACCTTGTATAATAATTGATATTTGTTTTTACGTGGGTAAATATTGTATAAATTCCTTATTAAGTGAAACATCTTAAACTTTACGATTATTAATGAACCAAAATTCTAATTTTTTATTAAGTAAGCACATACACACAAATAAAACGTACGCAAAAAAGATGAAAATAAACAAGTTTATTTTCCAAAATCCATTTGTATTACATGTGAATTTGTTACAAAATATGAATAAGCACAAAAACTTCCTGGATGGTAAGTGTCTCACATTTGTGTTTCGAATGGGAGGAAACCAGGAAAACTCCCATCAGACACCTTGATGAACATACAAGACGGTTTATGAAGTTTTCACACAATTTCGTTGATGGTTAGAACTTCACAATTATCCAATATCCATTTTTCGGAATTCATCAGTTCAGTTGTAGGTTCGAACCACAGTTAATTTGTTTTACAATCAAATGTTTGTCGATAATGAATCGGTGAAACACTGTGAAGTTCTCGCACAATTTCGTTGTTGGTGAGAACTTTAAAATACCCGATTTTCATTTTACAATCCATTTGGTCAGTTGTATCCATTTGATATGTTGTAGCTGCTTGTACACAAGTCATCATATTTTCATACAGTGTGTCTGTAAAACAATGAACCACATACGTATTCGACGGTCCAGTGCGTCTTAAATACATAAAACCGTATCTTGGTTCAGATGCCATGGTTCTTGCAGTGAATTCTCGTAGGAAATGAAATGATCGAGAACAGTTTTTCATTTTATAGCTTAGATGAAGGTCAAACTCAAAAATTAATTTAAACAAGTTTAAACTTGTTATATTAGTCAAAGATATGTTTCATTCTAAATCTTTTAATTAAATGGTTAGAACTTTTCATTTTGCTTTATTTTATATTTCTCTTGAAGTTATATGCTTGACACGATTGCAATGAAGATGGTAAAAAACAACAGTTCTGTAGCTTAAACATTTTTCCGATAAATGTTTTAATAAACTTTTCGTTGCTCTCGATTTTAGTAGAAAGCAGAGGTGATAAAAGTTGATTTCTTGCGAATTTATATAAAAAGAAAAGACAAAAGTGACCGCATGTATATGATAACAAACTTTGATATCGATTTCTATTCCATTCAAAATCATTTGAATTATTCTGAATAAAGTTTAAAATATCTTTGTTCTCAGGAGCCGATGCATAGCTACAAAAATAATAACATTTATTATTTCTAAATGTTATTGCTACCCAATGACTTCCTGGCTTTGATTTAGGATCTAAATTTACAATGAAACTTGAATATTCCTCACGGTTTGGAGGAAGTTCATCAGAAGCATAAACTCCTCCGAATTTTGTGCGAAGGACAGTATCACTGCATGCTAATCTACATAAGGTTATGCTATCCATTAGTAATCAGTATAAACACCTCTAGCTTTATCAATTTCTATGGTGTTTCTGTATTCAGCATAGACTATTAGATTCACGGTTTCAGGTAACGATTTGCTAAATTTCATATCAATAGTTAAATTACCATTCTTTAAAATACTCGCATGCATATCATCTGCACTAAAATCAGGAGTCAAATCAAAAGAATATAAAGTGTATCCTTCTTTATATTCACTATAACTAATGTTGATATCTTGATTCTTATGGTATCGACCTAAATCAGTAAACAAGCTCATATAACTTCGAGAGTAACTATTTGTAAGATCAAATTTTGGTTGAAGAGGTTTTGATGGAATCATTCGATTCCCCTCTAAAACAGATAGATACGATAAATCATAATGATTAAAATTGAAAGGATTTTTAGCAAAATCCCCGTTAAATGCATTATTGGATACTAAACCCATGATAAGTCGAGTTGGCAATTGTCCTATGAATGCATTAGAAAGCGTTAGTGATTGAAGACCAGAAGATAGTGCAAAGGATTTCACTTCTGTTCGGTGAATTGGAATTTTTGCGACTCCTTTACCTAATGCGACTTCATGAGCAATTACTATTGACGGAGCCACTTTAACTTTTCTGATAAACAACGATGCATGTTGTATAACAACTTTACAGTCTTGAGCCACTGACATTAACGCAAAAGAATCTTTGTTTCTTTCAAGTTTGATTCGTATATTTACACCATTAAGGAGCAATTTAGGTTGAGTCGCTAAATCAAAATGCAATGGACCTATTAAATCCATAATTTTACTCTCTTTAGAAAAGCTATTTCTAGTTTTCAAGCCAATGTTGTCTCCCTCTGGGTCAGTTACATCGTGTTTGGATGCTGTGTCTTTGTAGAACAGGCTGGAAGTCAGCATTGACTTTTGTACTGAGTTAGGTGAAAAAAGTAATGCATCCAAAATACATCGATATGCATAGTTAGCTTGAGATGAGACTTGTTTATCATTCAATGTTACTGCACATTCAGAAAACAATGTATTAAGAATATAATTGATAGGTGTAACTTTATCTGCAGCTGACAGTGGCCCTCCATTTTTCTTTTTAACTTTCACTTGTAAATGAAGAAGTGTATGTGCTAGATCAATATAATGCTCTCCACTACCAGTTACATAAAATTCTATTGGTGATTTTTCACTCAATGCTGCAACAGGATGAATTTCAGTAAACGAAGAGTCATCTACTGCAAGTTGTACTGGTGAAACGGAAAATAGGTCCAACTCGCTTTTTACACAGGCACATGCTCGTGGATCCATTATGAAAAAATGTCAGATTCTATAACCTTCTGTCGACTACGCTTCACACGCTTTGAATGATTGTTATTGTAGAATTTCTTTCTTTTTATACCTGAACCGCTTTGAATTTTGTGGATAATATCATCCTTGATTTGTTTAGATGTTTCACGAAATCTAGATTTGGCAGAATCTTTAAATCGTGACCCTGAAGCTACATCTGTCATCACTTTTGATCCAGTAGTTAGTAAATGTTTCCCTAAATATTTTCCAGCTTTAATTGCCATGGGAGTTATGAATCTGATTAAATTTGAAAAGAGTCCATATCCTCTTTGATGCCCTACACCTTGAAAATGTAATCCACCACCACCTACTTGCTGACAATAGTAGTTATCACAAGCTTCTTGATCTAAATGCATCTTCGTTTAAAGCCGGTAACCAAATGATCTCAGTTGCATTACCAAGCTTTCTTATATTGTTCTGCGTCGGAACGAAAGTACTAACAGTGATTTTCCTCCAGTAAATATTATTCCATCTCCAGAACTGCTTTTTAATTCGATTTCAATACAATCTATATAATTTTTACGAAGTGGAAAATATAGAGGTCTTTGATAATCGATCACTATTTGATCCGCCGTTGTTGATAACACTGGAATGATGCGGAGCAAAGGAGCAATCGTATCCCCCACAAAATGCGACTCGATAATATCAGAATAAACATATATTTCAGTTATTCCGCCATCTAATTCTAAGAGATAATCAGCGATATGTGTTCCTCCGTGCATCGTAGAATTTTTAAAACCTAACATATCTTTCAATCCATCTTGAAAATGTACGTTTGAAGTGTTAGGTACATGAAGTTTTACTTTATTATTCGGCAAATAATTAAATTTAAGATGTTTGAAAGCATCAAACAACTCTTGTGCGTTTTTATACAATCCAACTTCTAAATTTAAGTGAGCGGTTTTTATAACTTTTTTTGTAACTATAGTCTTATCTTCAATGTTTACGCGGAAGTATTCGTTCAATGGAGGTCTATCAAGTTTTTGAAAATCATGAAAGGTTTTACCTGTTAAAACAGTATCTTTAGTCATATTCAACATTCTCATGAAATTTGGAGCATAGATTAATCGAAACTCAAGTTCAACATTTTTTTGAACTATGATTTCTACTTTATTTTCCTTAAAATTGAATATGAATTCCGCTGCTCCTCCAATTCCAGTCTGTATTAGATTATAATTAATATGTTGAAAGAGTTCGAGATGCATAGAATTTAGGTCTTGATAGTTATGAGAAAATTTTGTTATTCGTATTATAAAATGTCTTTTTGGATGATTGTGTATAATTTTGAAAAAATTATCGTTTATGGTCTTCGATGGCTTTCTAAATAAAAAGCTTTCCGAAAATTTTATTATTCTATCTTCGATTGGTAAACTTAACATATGCAACAATTTCGGTGCCTCCTCTGCCTTAATATGAAGTTCATAATCGCGAGCGAGAGTTATGTTGATATTTTTTTTGTCTAATGTTAAAACCACATTTTTTCCACATTTATCTTCAATATTTTCATTGATCATATCTATTACTTGTTTATTTTGATTTCCTTGTTCAATTTTAAATGTGATATTATATTCAAGAAAAGCTTTCTCTTCAGGTTCTATTTCTTCATAAGTTACTGAATACTTATTATTATGATTTCCAATGTTAAACCATGTTCGAGGAACAAAAATTTCTGATAAACCCACTTCCCACATACCACTAAGTATTATAGGTCTAGCAAGTTTTGTTCGAAATGATGCTTGAGTATTTTGTGGAAAGTAATGCATACTTGAGTTGCTCGGTAACGTAACGTAGAAATCAGACATCATTTCATCCATGATGATTTAACCCTCGAATTAAATCGATCATCAAATCCTTGCCACTTCACGAAATACTCTTTCTTACTTCCTGAACCCTTAGTTTTGAGCACTTTTTCTACGTTCCAAAAGTCGTGTAATTCTTTAACAACTTTTTGAAGCTCCTCAACATAAAATCGTCCTTTTATAGGGTCTCCTTTCAGATCTTCTAGTTCATACGTGTTTGGAAAAGATAAAACACGTTTGTTTATTTTAAAAACTTCATTTGACCAGCCAGGAAAATAACCTCGATGAAAAGCTTTCTTTGTTTTCGAAATTCTCACTAAATCACCATCATTAAAAGAATATTTAGAGTTCTTAACTGTGTAACCATACAGTTTTTTAAATATTTGTGGTTCTAATTCACGAGTGACTTTTGATGGTGCAATACCAATACTGCGATGTTCACTGTTATTATATGACTTCACAAGTGATTGTAAAACATCTTCATATTTATAAGATTTTCTATATGTAAAAACTCTGAACATTTTATTTTTCAATGTTCTGTTAAACCTCTCAACAATACTAGCCTTATGGTCACCTTCAGCAGAGTAATGATTAATATTGTGATTTTTAAACAGAGATTGAAGTTGGTTGTTGTAAAACTCCTTTCCTTTATCACTTTGAATATTTTTAGGTTTAACTTTTTGCAATAGATCTTCGAAAGCTATTTTAACAGCAACACCTGTTTTATTTTTGAGGGGTATTACATATGCATACTTCGAAAATACATCAATTATGGTGAGTAAGTACTTTATACCATTGTTACTTTTAGCAAAATGTTGTAAATCAACAAGGTCACATTGCCATAAATCATTTATACCATATGAAATAGTTGATCTTCGAAAAAATTTATTCCGAATCGGTTTGTGCAAAGTATATGTATCTTGAGTCATTAACCAGCGTTTTGTTTTCTGATACGGTACTTTGGTTATTGATGTAAGTTTTTTCACCCCGCCAAATGAAGCTGGATTTTTGAAATCGTAATAAGTTGATTCTAATATTTTTTCCATGATTTCTTCTCACGCAGTTTTTTCTTTTTATTTTCAGACAAAAAATCCGAATCTAAAGATTCCAGATTTATTTTACTTTGCACTCTATCGATGTCTAGCTCTGATTCAGAATTCTGAAATAATTTTTGATTGCCAATCCATTGACTGGGAATATTTATTTCGTTTATTGCCTTCCAAAAAATAGGAAAATTATCTGGTTCCACACTCTTTTTAACATTTCTCATTAGGTACGAAAATAAATCAACAACATTTGTGTTTTTGATAATCTCATCATCTTTAATCAATTCACCTTGTTCATTCCAAGTGTAGTTACGTGTACTTAGTTTCTCAGAAATAGGAGAAATGAATTTTTGAAAATTCCGAGGAACAGATAAAATGATATGAGACAAGATATTTTTGTCATTACCATTTTCAAATGCTTGTGTCTTTTCTTTCTGTTCTTCAATAGCAACACGTAATGGTTTCTTAGGTTCATTTACGACATGTTGATATTTCATAAGAAGTTGACTTAATAATTTTGCTTTCATATCATCTGGTAAATGATTTCGTTCAAGCAAACTCGTTATGTCATCTTCTATTTGCACTTCAGGTACTTTAGGATGATACGCTGCAGCTAATTCTTCAGGAACAAGAGCCATTCTTCGAGACATTCTTCGAGTGGTATATTTCACTAATTTAAATTCGTTTCCCTAATGCTTTCCCAGCAAAACCAGCTATGGCTGAGAGAATAGCTGGTAAAATTATGGGTAGAAAACCTCCTGTTTGATTTATGAGTTCCTTTCTTTTCTTATTCAAGGACAGTTGTTTGTTAGCTATTTTTCGTATAGATGTTTTAAATTTACGTAATTTGTTAATATTAACAGGTAAATTCCCTGCTAACACGTTCAAACAAATTTCACACAAACAGTGTATTTGATTTTTATCAGCAGTTTGTAAAATAGCTCTCTTTTGTGTGGGAGTTGCACTGGCCAATAATTTCAACAAATGATAATGTTTGATAATATTCTTCATTTTATAGGTAAATACACCCAATAAAGACCATTGGAATCGGGAAACAAATTCTCTCGCAGACGATGTTCTTCTGGTGTTCGTGGATGAAGATCTATCACTAAATAACCATAAGGCTTTGAAGTTGCTCTTTTATATGCATCCATAAAGAACGATGATTTGTTTCCATAAATTTGTCTAGAAAAACAACAAACTTGATTCAAATCTCGATTATTTTTAAATAGTATAATGTAATGTGTGTTTAGACTTATATCACGCATTACTTTATTTCGTGGGAAGAGATTTTGTAAGATTAAAATAACACTGATATTCCGATGATGAGAACCTACTGTAAACAACTCAGCAATTTTCTCATTTAAGTTATTCATCAAATCATCAATTACTATTAGCGATCCACTTGGATAAGTTTCTGGTAAACCTTGAATGAAATCAATTTTCTTCTCTTCAAGAAACCAAGATTGGAACACAGAATAACACCATTTTACACATTTAAAATCATAATCATAAACATTACGATCTATCATACGTCTAATAAGGTTTGATTTTCCTGATTGGCTTGGAGCTGCTACAATACACGAACTCGGGTGAATTAACTTGTACATTGTCTACAAACTTGTTTAAACTCGTCTTCAGTCAACTGTATTCCAATAACCATTGGTTTTATATTAGCATGTGCTTCCTTCCAAAAATATCTGATGTCATATACTTTGAGTTTATCTTTAAAGCAAACATGAAAATATAAACGTCTTCCTAAATGTTCTGAGTAAAAACATGTAGAATTACTCAAATCTATGTTCACATTTGTATTTCTATGATAGTGTTTTATCAATATTACTAAAAGTACTGATGTGATGATTAAAGCCACAATGGAAACACTTATAACTTTTAATTTGGTTATTCTCTTACTATCATTCATCCTTTGTAATTATTTTTAAATATCAGTGACAAATAAGTTGTATATTACTTATTCTCCTCTAAATCTATCAACTTTACTCTTGTAATGTTCATTCTAAAATGACAAAATAATGATAGCAATGTGTATTTATATAGGAACGTAAAAACACCTTAATCAAATTTCTTTTTTTGTAACTTCTCAGTTTACAAAAAACCTTTATTACATTTATTAGACATTGTCATGCAAGTAAACATTGGTCGAGTTGTCTAAACCATGAACAATTCGACCAATGTTTATTTAAGTTTCAGGTTCGATCCTACATATTAACACTGCTGCACAATCATTTTATTTCGGAATAATAAATGTGTTATATCACTACATCTTCGAAGGATGTAAATGAATTAATTCTTTCATCAACAACTTAGAAACAATGAGAGGTGAAACTGAGTATCTGACATTGGCGAGCGGAATACAAGCAAGGTTACTTGTATGTTGAATTATTCACCCAACACGTTTCTTTCGCTTTAAAAGTAGGTCAATCGTGATTTTCATTTTAGATATGAGATTGAGAGAGTGAAAACACACAAGTCTCTCGTTTTTGATTTAAACGCTTTTTTTGACAACCATCATATGGTAGCCATCAAAACCATACTACTGTTGTCCCATGAAAAAAATGCAATGATCATATAATGAGAAATTCCGAATTGATATACGTGATTGGTCAGTATCAATTAGATCGACTTTCTTGGTGGTTCTCTCTACGAGGCATTTCGTCATTAGCAAAATTGACCAGATCTTGATATACGAGATATCTCGTCGAAACTACTTGGAGGGTTAAGAGACAAACGTAGCCAAAACTTTGATAAACTTTATTTGAAAGTAACACCGATATGTGTCATGCGAGAGCGTTTGGGTAACAGGAAGTGAAATCTCCGTCTTCTGTCTGGTTTGATTGTGTACATTGAAAACCCCTCTCAAATAGGGTTTAAAAAACTGGTAATGATGTCTTAATTATTGGTTCAATTGTTAAATAAATAATATCTTTGTTTGATTAATAAAGCCAATCTTGAAGATTCCATTAGTCAATGAGGTAAAAACCGGTTAGAAGTCTTGCTTGGAAGACTACAGTTTTCAAAAAGGATATATTCGTAAAGCCCTTTAGAGGGCTAAGGCAAGCTAACTGGGAATGTGCTGACCTCCGACCCTAACATAGACCTCACAACGAGAAGACATGCCTCCCACAAAGCTGTCCTATGGTTGGTGGCTGTGTCATTTGTGTACTAGAAAACCTCTTTTCTCTTTTTAGTTTCATATTATTGCTGTGTGGGCTTCAATGTGACTTCCGAGAGCATCCTGAAGTGCTATATTGGATTAAGGTCAGGTGACCTTGCTTGATACGAATTCAGTATTATTCTTTACTTTTAAACATGTGAGTAAATCGTGGAAAGATGCAAACTTTAATTGTATTATTAGAAACCAAAAGAAGCAGCAAAATGACTCTTTCCATTTTTAATAACTTTGATTCTTTCATAGTCTATCTAAAGCTTAAATCAATGGCAATAACGAATAGTTTTTCGGTGGTCGGATATAATCTTTATGCAGTGTAGTCACAAAGTATTTAGTCTGGTACAGCAACCACTTTTCACCAACTCCTTTCAATAATCTACTGACAAATTTGAATACAGGATTGAGAATGTTCATTTACTTGGCGGCATTTAGAGCAGCTTGGCCAAAACGGCCCTTCAGCCATAAAAAACCCAACCAACCTCATGTTCTTTAAAGTTTAATTTTCCCTTTTGAATGCATACTGGAATTTTTATTCCTCAACGTACAATTTGACAATTTTGCCAAATGTTGGCAATCACTATTTAATTAGACACGAGCAATTTATCCAAAGTAAATAAATGAGTCTAACTAATGACACATTGTAATCTTGATTAGAATACAGTAGTGACCTTATTTAACATACAGTGAGATATTATTCGGTTTACTAACGCTATTCCAGTTCGAAATCTGTCTGAAAGATGGGGCTCAATGTAGGGGCTACCAGTCAGAATTTCAACAATGGAAGATAAATGATCATACATGAAACGTTGGCAGTAATAGTCAGAGCTCTAATACAAGGTTGCAATATAAATAGTTAGGTTGAAACTGCAGGCTCGACTATTACTCTCTGCATGTATTCAATTTTGATTATCACATTCTTACCAAACTTTGGAAATCTTAGTTTCATTATAACCGGTTATGTAGTCTTTGATCAAACCATAATTGAATGAATAAGATTTATGGTTCTTAAGTTTGCATATCGAAAGCTATGCACTTAAGGAAACATTCCTTGGGTACACAATTGCAGATTTTCAGTTTCAGCACTTCACACATTATTACTAATATTTAAATTTCTTAAGCTTGAATATTGAAAACTGTACACTCAAGGAAACATTTCTTGGTGGCACAGTTGCAGATATTTTAGTTTTAGCAATTCACACTGTTAGGTTTATATATTTCTTAAGCTTTAATATCGAAAGTTACACTCCAAACTACACTTAAACCTCCAAATTATTTCTACGAGAAATCTCGTGTATCAAGATCTGACCGATTTTGATAATGACGAAATATCTCGTAATTATGGTACTACCGACCTTTTGATGATGCCAAGATCAAGATCTAGTTAGTTTTTCTCTAATATCCCACCCATCAAGATTTGGGCAGGTTTTCAAATGACGAGAAACCTCGTCAAGACAACAACCAAGTGGTTCAAAGAAACATTTGTTAGGCGCACAGGTGCAGATGTTTCAGTCTTAGCCCTTCACAGGTTCCTTAAACACAAAAATATTTGAATAAGTTTTACCGAAATAGACTATTAAATCCGTGCACATTTTCACTAGTGATACAACAATAAATAATTCTAAAAGTAAAATTTGCATTTATAATTATATTCATATTTACTTGTGAGTGGGCGTTCCACAGCCATTAATGGGATAATCACATACCAAATCGTCATAAAAATATCTAAATTATGTTATTACATTAAGTAATGACAGAATTAATAAAAAAACGCTTTTGGAAACGTCATAAAATATCTTTCCTGAAAGTTAACATCCCAAATGTTTGATTGTACATGTTGGTTCTTTTGTACAAAAGGCGCTAATATCAAGCCAGTAATAGGGAATTTTTGGTCAGATTGGCATGTTCAATATGTGACAGCTTGATATTTGCTCTTTTGTACAGAAGAAAGGGACAAATATACACAAACATTTGGGATCAGCTTTCTTGAAGGGAAAACAGTTTTTTGATGAATAAAGAGTAAAAGATACAGCCATTTTGATGACTAAAGTATGTGTACTGAAGATAATGTTATACATAGTAATTATTAGTAAACCTTCAGAAGTAGATGTAACACATTTACATTTCAAGAAACGGGACACTGGAAAAATCGCACACTGCCAAAGCACTGTACAATTTTACAAATATTTTCAGTTACAAAAAGTCCAATTAAGCTGAAATCATGATTGTTTTTCAAGGGTCGGTTAATAAAAATTTTTTTAATTACCTTCCAAAATTATTCACCATTAGCTAATGAAAAAGAAACAAAATCTTTAATTAAGGGAAGAACTCGTTCGCTAATGTTTACTTTCGTACATATTTTCTTAGCTTTCGCCAAAGTAATATTTTCAGGAACACAATTGGACTTTATCTTTTGTATGTATATATCTACATCGTTATATGAAACTCTATCCATACCAAAAGAACTTCAAACAAGTAAAAGTCCCTTACAATTAGTGTTGGAAAACTAAATTTAAATGCGAGTTTTATTTATAAAATTTAAGTCGTTAATTTTAAGTCACTTCGAAAGATGATATACCATATATCTGTTAATCATACTCAAAGAATATTTTGAATAAAAGATCTAAGATGGCTTATAACAAAACATAGTATAGTGAAATTCAAGAGTGTCAAAAATATTTCATGACGCTAAAAACTAATTTAATCTTTCCATTATACGTTAATTTAAGTACTTAAGTATTTCGTCAGTATTTTCGTTATGCGTTAATTTACGTACCTTAATATTGCGTTGATATTTATATCATTTCTATAAAATCCTCAAAAAGAGATTACTAAAGCGATAACTTATAATTTATTTTGGACAACTAAAGAATGTGAACTTTATTTTCCACGAATTTACCATGAATTTTTAGTCACTTTTTTAATGATATGCATATACTTATTATACACATTCAAAGAAGAATATTTTGAATGATATACACTTTTTCAATGATATGCATGCACCATTTAAAGTCATATTCAAAGACAAATATTTTGAATGAAATATATAAGATTGCAGATGAAAGTAGGAAATACAGTACAAAAATTCAAGCGAATGTAAAATTTTAAAAGAGATTTTAAAACGTTAAAAAATTACTGATGCGTTAATTGCGTACTTTAATATACACTCATGTCCAAATTTATCTTTACATACCAAAAATTAATAATATTCCATGAAATATCAAATCGATGTAATCCATTTTTGCAAGGAGTGTGAAAGACAAGCATAATTAGCATTATCGAATCAAAAATGATCAAAAGGTTTCTGATATGCAAATCAAGGCGTTACGTCATCCGACGGTGAATCAAGCGCTTTGCCCAAAGTGAATATCTGAGTGAATTTCTGCAATACAGCGTTTGATTTCAGTGTGTAAGGACTCAAAACGGTTTGCTATGGCTCCGAAGTATCATTTGGAAGAATCTGTGAAGTGACGTATAATCGGCGGTTTAGAAGCAGGGCAGACAATCATGCAAGCAGCGAGATGTGGGATTATTTCAAGACAGACAGTCTCTACGCTATGGAAACAATTTCGGAATTCTGGAACTGTTGTAAGAAGGCCTTTACAAGGTCGTAAACGAATAACAACTGCTTCTCAAGATCGATATCTGGCAATAACTGCCCGTCGTAACAGGAAGTCTACTGCTCGGCAGTTAAGTTCAGAGGTTGCAGCCGCCACTGGAACTGTTGTATCACTGCAAACTGTATACAGAAGGCTTAATAAAAAGGCCTTTATGCCAGAAAGCCAAGGGTATATGTTTCACTGTCTTCACAACAAAAGAGGGGACGCTTTAATTAGTGCAAAGAACATCAGAACTGGAGTGAATACCAATGGACCCATGTTCTCTTTACTGATGAGTCGAGGTTTAGTTTAACATCTGATTCTAAACGTGTTTACATCTGGAGGGAGTCAGGAACGCGAAATCTTCCTTCGAACATTATGGAACGTGACCGTTTCAGTAGTGCAGATGTGATGGTATGGGGAGGAATAATGATCGATTGACGTACGCCCCTAGACGTTTTCAACAGAGGATCTGTTACCAGCCAGAGATATCGTGATGAGGTCTTACAACCTTATGTAAGACTTTTCAGAGATGCATATGGATCTGACTTTTTATTTATGGACGATAATGCTCGACCACATGGAGCAAACCTCGTTGATGAATTCCATGAAAGTGAAGTCAATGAGCGAATACCGTGGCTTGCAAAATCTCCTGATCTGAACCCGATAGAGAACTTATGGGACTGCCTTTCGAAAGCAGTTGCATGGAGGCATCCTCCTCCTAGAGATATAAATGCCCTGAAGACCGCATTGCTGGAGGAGTGGAACTTAATTCCCCAAACTGTGTTTAACAACATTATTGCCAGCATTAAAACACGTTATGATATGTGTGTACACGTCAGGGGAGATCACATTCCATATTAAATTCATAAGCCTCAATTTTTTTCTGAGTTATTCTTTTTTTACCGAACTCTCCTTGTCACATATTATTGCCATTTTTATTGTTTCACGCTACAGTTTTATATCATATGCAGTGCTTTTAAAATTTTCCTTTGTATTTATGTGTTATGATGTTATGTATAATTTCACACAAATTCATAAAATTATAGTTCACCGTTTCTGAGAAATCCGTGATTTTATGCATGTAAATGTAATTTTGGACATGAGTGTATTTTTGTTTGCATCGATATTATACGAGTAGAACTCTCAAATTCTAGAAATTTGTAAAAGTGTAACCTATAAATTGTTTTGGACAACTAAATATTATCTGTGAGTTTTATCATGCGTTTTTCTGATTCATGTTTATAGTCACTTTTAAGGATGATATGCATAAATCTGTTTGTCTCAAAGTATTATATTTTGAATAAAAGAATCATAGATGGTTGATGTATGAAAATATCCTGTAAAAAGTTTAAGCAAATGTAAAATTGTAAAATATATTTTATACATTGACAAATTACTTTAAGTATTAAAACATTCACTTAAGCGTATAATCATTTATTTTAGTAAGATTAATGTGTACAGAATTCATTGAATTTTCTGAATTAGAGTTTCCTACAGAAGATTCTCCTCATGCTACACAATTCAACTCTAGCATCAATATCAAAAGATTAATTACACTTATCAAGGTATCCTTTTAGGAATTATATTTAGCTATTCAAAGCACCTCAACATGTCCGTTAATTTGATCGATTTGAATTCTTCCCAATGTGGGAATTTAATCTTCCTTGTTGGCTGAAGAAATCCGAGTTTGGATATTTAATTAAAGTATGAAATGTCCTCCGTGCTTCCTTTACAGTTGGGCCTTCCATAGAAAGCGTGACGCAAATTGAAATTAATGAATCACATTTAAATTATCCTTCGATCATTAATTTTCTATCGTATACTCAGTGTTTCGAACGTTTCCCACTGGCCCGGATGATATTCGACTCTTTGATTGGTAGAAGAATGAACAATCAAGTGCACGATCTTTAAATTGTTTTCCAATAAAAATCCTTCGTCTCATTAATTTAATTTGGCGAGTAAAATATGCATGAGTAAAAAATATTTTTAATGATGTGCATGCCTTATTCGCTTCTGATTTAAATTGCATCCGCGTTTAATTTGAAGGTTGTTCTCGCTGAAAGTATGTCATACCGTTTTGTGTTCATTTCCTATGAATTGGAATTTAAGATGTCTCTCTTTTGTTGAAGACGATTGCATTATTCTCTGTAATTTTAATTATGGAAATTGAAAGCAATTATTTTTGAAAATTTATTCTGTGTGAAGTATTGTATTTTTGACAGCCATATTGGTGCTTGTTATTCTTCCATGCTAGTCAAAAAGGCAGCATCTCCAAATTTGGCTATTTTGGTTATTCGTATCACATATCTCATAACATTTAAAAAACAGTAGGAGCATATAATCAACAATTTATCAACCCTTCTGATGATTGTCTCGAAGAGGTGTCTTGTCATTAGAAAAACTGACCAGATCTTGATAGATGAAATATCTCGTCATTAGAAGAAAACTGACCAGATATTGATCTCGCAATACCTCGATTATCAAAAAAATTGGCAATATCTTGATGACGAGGTATCTCGTTATTAGCCAAATTGGTCAGATCTTGATGAACTAGATATCTCATCAAAACCACTTTGAGGGTTAAGTGATCAGTTTGTTATTTAACTTTTGCTATCAGATAGTTCAAGGAAGGAACTTCCAGTACTACCAGTATACCTGTAGCAAGTGGGCGAACGGCGTGTAACCGGAGCTATAAACTTCCGTTATCAGTCGTACTTTGAAATTAAAAGAACAAAGGTTTTTACGCCAGCTGAAAACCTGAGACATCAAATCTTAAGCTTTCCCCGAGATATGCTTTTATTTGTTAGTATACGCAGTTGTTTTTGTGTATTTTCGTGTTTTAAATTGTTCTGAGGAAACTATTATAATCGGACAGAGCTCTTTCTGCTTCTTCCTTTAATACGGTACAGATATCCCTCAGGAACTGCAATAGTGATGCAACTAAACAAAACACGAATTTTGGAGTGTGACTCAATGTGGAAAAGTATATTCGTTACAGCAGCAAACTGGGAAATCTCTAAATTTAATATTTGACCTGTCTTTTGGGGCACATCTTTAGGTGTGTACGGACATTACAACCCCGAGTGATCTGCCCTCCCTTCGGTTTTACTCGAGCCTAGACTTCCAATTTTTGCTTTTTTTCCCTACCACTTTTTTGTCTTGTCTTTGGTTGGTGCAAATATGCACCATATGTGTTTTGTGGTGTTGCAATGGTTGTTATGTTTTGTACCATTGTGCATGAAATTATGCACCATTGTGGTTTTATGGTGCAAATATTAATCATTAAACCCCAAACCAACTAACCAATACTGGACTGCTAGATGGCATATGTGTTTTTCAGTAAGATAAGCATTTTATAGTAATAAAAAAATTAAAACCCATTTTTGTCTAAAAAGTGGATTTTTTTAGTTATGCCACTGTTGCAAGCCATGAGCGAAGTGTCATGCATTCCCTTTTTAATTAGCTTAAATGCTTTAGTATTATCTTATTTCTGTGAGTTCCATCTGAAAAATATTTTCTCCTGTACTCTTCAATGACACCTATGGCTCCGAGGTCTTTTGTGTCATAATCACCGTAAAGTAAGAAGCTCAGAGACGAACTGCCTTTTGTAACGAGGAAGTGAACCCCGCATCCCAATTGTGAGGATGTGCAAACGGCTGATGATCGACTTAACCACACGTGCAGATGTCCGCTGAAATCCGGTGACTGGTAGAAACTATTTTCCTGACTCAGCGAGAGTGAGTTAGAATTGAACTAGTAATTGAAGGCTTCCACGCGCAGGTGGAGCGAGCGCAGTTTTGAACTAGTAACTGAAGGCTTCCACGCGCAGGTGGAGCGAGCGCAGTTTTTTACAGAATTAATGCAAGTGGCAGCGTGTAGGCTGTTCCATCAATTTGAGATAACGGTTGCTGTACATAGTTTTTTTTAGGTAGAGAAATAAATTGTGTTAGTCCTAATCTCCGTATCACTTCGTAACACCCTAGTGATCGGTCCAAGGTATAAATTCAGGCGATCAGCTCGGATATCTGGTGGCAACAGCACATCTTCCACGTGCTTCACCAAGAAGTCCTCTGCGCAGTTGCTCCCTCATTGGTGGAAGATGTGCTGTTGCCACCAGATATCCGAGCTGATCGCCTGAATTTATACCTTGGACCGATCGCTAGGGTGTTACGAAGTGATACGGAGATTAGGACTAACACAATTTATTTCTCTACCTAAAAAAAACTATGTACAGCAACCGTTATCTCAAATTGATGGAACAGCCTACACGCTGCCACTTGCATTAATTCTGTAAAAAACTGCGCTCGCTCCACCTGCGCGTGGAAGCCTTCAGTTACTAGTTCAAAACTGCGCTCGCTCCACCTGCGCGTGGAAGCCTTCAATTACTAGTTCAATTCTAACTCACTCTCGCTGAGTCAGGAAAATAGTTTCTACCAGTCACCGGATTTCAGCGGACATCTGCACGTGTGGTTAAGTCGATCATCAGCCGTTTGCACATCCTCACACCAATGTTTGACCGAAGATCTCAAATTTAATTCCTTCAATAAAGCGAAACACATAAAACTCCAAGTGATTTTGACGCGATACCTTGTCCATCAAGATCTGGTCATGTTTGTCAATCCCGGGATATCTCGTTCATCAATATCTGGTCAGGTTTCTCAATAAAAAGATATCTCGTCTATCAAGATGTGATGAAGTTTATCAGTGATGAGATACCTATCTCTCAAGATCTGGCCAGCTTTGTTATCAAGATAAGCCAGGCGAATCTTAGAGAAAAACTGCCCTATTATTATAAGGAAGAATAACAGATCTAAATTAGAAAATGTTTTGTGTCACAGGCTGAAACTGTGAGTACAAGGCAATTTTCGACATAACGATAAACCACCAGGAAGGTTAAAACTTACTCAGCTCTTTATCTTTGAACATGATATATAACCTCTCAATCCAAAACATGAGACCTTCAACCCAAAGTGACCAAAACTGAAAATACTACTTTTTTGAATGGTATGACAGTATTACCCTCGAGTCGTGTTTAGAACAAACCCAAACACATATTCCATTTGTATCAACCCGAATAAGTTTTTCGGGGATATTACAAATTACACAAACAGTTTCATTATTCTATTAAACAGAAGCGATTGAATATACAGTACAAGGAAATTTCTCAGTAAAGGAATACATCACATGCTCTAAAACTGCTCTGGAAATCTTAGCTCCCATATTCGAATGTTAAAATGAAATTCTAGTGCATGAACAATGAAAAAATTCTAGTTTCCTTATGAAACTAGGCATCTATTTAAATAATTCAACAGTTTTAGTAGAATGAAAACAGTTTTACCTGTTTCCTTAATGCAGAGTTTGTTGTACAAACGGCGTGTCTTGCTCGTAAGATAATCATCATTTTACAAGCAAAACACCCTAAATCAAAATTTTAAATTTAATTTTTCAGCTTTTCTAGAGTGGTGGAAGTCCACTAAGTCATTTTCTCTTTGCAGGAAGATTTCCTTTTGAAAAACGCGCTTAGTAAGTTACGCTTTGTTAGAATAATATTTCCTCTTAGTTTACTCAGAAGTACGACTTTTTAACTTAGTTTGTTTCTTGTTAGCCGACGAGATACACTATTTGCTTTCCTCAATGAATGTTTACAGAAGAAAAAGTAACCATTTGGAAAAAAAGCTTAAATTCTTTAGAAGTATTGGCAACTGCACCGTGTTATCTTTTTAAGGTTAAAAAATACTTGTTGGGTGTGATATTTAAATATGGTTGGTGATAGACAATGGTTGGATTCATGAATGCACGTCTGAACAACATGCACACAAAAACTGATATTTTGCTAATTTTCGGCTTACTATCACAAATTATAAATAAAAAATAGTAGCAATTTGATCCAAATATGTTCACTTTAGCTCCCCTGGTGGTTGCTAGACGAGATATCTCGTCAATATCAAAACTGACCATATATTGATGGACGAAATATATCGTCATGAGAAGAAACAGACCAGATCCTGATCTCCTTATCACAAAAATCATCACTATCCTGATGACGAGATATATCGTCAATAAAACTGCAAAATTAGTCAGAGCTTGATCGACGAGATATCTCGTAGAAACCACTTGGAGGTTTAATAATATAATATGTCTTCCCTGCAGGATTTATGTCGCGATTTCACCTTGAACAATTGAATCTGTATTAATATTCTTCGAAGCAATAGATGTGGTTATCTGGTCATTATGTGTGTGTTGTGTGAGAAAGCAATACAAAAAACTATGCAGATATCTCAGAATCTCAAATGATTAATGCCTAAATGAAAAAGTTCAAATTGCAATTATATTTATTCATTTTCTTTTATGCATAGCTTATCTTTAGTATTGTCTGGGAAAGTGGAATAATTCATTTTTTGAATGTATATCAATCATTGAACTTTTTATGGAAGCCATTATTTCATTCAGCAATGTATTGAACTGAATTTTAGATTTGCTCATCAATCCGTTTTTAAAAGGTTCTCATTCAAAATCAATAAATCTTAGATTACTTTTTTTACACACGTAATTTCCTGAGGCATAATAACTGTTTTTTATCCTCACGGTGCTGGAACAAGCAAATATAGAAAAAACTACACATGAATGCTTAAAAGATTTGCCTTTCTTATTAATTCGATTTATTTTGCACTATAATTCAAGATGAAACCCAACTTCCTTCATTGGAAGTGGATTTCCAAACCAATTAATACCATTTCCATCCCATTAACAAATGAGTTTAAGCGATCTCGATTTTTTGCTTTTGGATGAAAGAAACCAAAGTGAAGAAACTTCCTCTCGACAAATTATATACAGTAGCGAAGCCATCGGATAAAATCGATTCATTTCCTCAGGGTGGTTAACACGATTCGTCAAGAGAATGATCTATCAGTAAAGAGCAAAAATGAACACTCCGTTAAATCATTCGCTTGCTTCTTCGACTTTGTCGAGACTAATCCCTTTAGCTGAGAACTGAGAGGGGGAAATTAAGTTTTCCCCTTTATGTAAGGGATTTTCTTTTCTTATATAAGGATGCCAGGCCGATAAATTAGCTTTATCACAAATAGGATCAGTATTTTAATCTGGTTTCCTTCTCACTAATGCTTCGTAAGAACAAGGGTATATTTTATTTAGTGATAGGATTTCACGATTTTCTTCATTTTCGACAATAATGTTTTTTCCTTCATGTTGGCTGCTCAAACTTTATGAGTATGGACTTCGGATGTACGCAGGTTTACTTTTGAGAGAAGGTTATGATTTTCATCTTTTTCAGCATCAGTGTTTGCTTCGTATACAGCTGATCAAACGTATGCCCCTTGCTCCATAAAACCGGGAAGCAACCAACCAACAATCCAGGCTAAGTGTATTTGAATTTTTGAGGTATATTCTGCAACTAAAACATCTGCATTGCATACTATAATTAAAACTCAATATTCGGTTGGGTTTTATGGCACAAGGTTGATATTTAAGCAATCTGCGCTAAACACGATTCATGCAAGGTCAAGTAAAGAACATACACACCCAAGGAAAGCTTCACTGACACAGAAGAGAGGAATACATCTAGGGTATACTACAAGAATCTAACCTGTGCCGTCTTTAACTCGTAGGTTGCTGGGATGGAGGAAAACTCATTGAGTCACAGTTGGTCCAATGCAATATTTGAAGCACACGTTTTTCTTACTGAAACATTGTACTGATCAGCAGATCAAGATGAAACTTGTTGGTCCACTTGCTTTTGATAAAGTGATCTTGATTAACTTTTCTGATGCTAGCTGTTCGTTTGTGGATTATTAGAAATTCATGATAATATTAGAAATTTTTTTAAATGCTGTTAGAGTGGTTTGTATGTTTAGTGGCCAGCTTGATTTACCTGTGGAAATATTTAGTAGTAACATTTACTAATGAAAAAAACAGGATTCATGAATTTTTTGAGATGTGCAAGGAACTTCCAAACTTTCTATGCTGCCCTACAATAATTCCTTCTCACATTTTAGAATATATTGGTGTCCTTGCGAAACAGCTCCTGGACAATCAGGTTGGTTGGTTGGATAGGATCTTATGGTCAAGGATCATTTTTAATCAAACTGCCACAAATGCATAACAGACAGTGTCAAGTAATGTACATAAACACAAGAAAAGTCTTACTGACACAGAAGAAAGAAATATACCCAGGATATATTACAGAAATCGGACCAGCTTCACCTACAACTTGCAGGTTGCAAACGCATTGGAAAATATCATAGCGTCATCCTAGATTACGAGGACTTGGAAGACATATTACGAGATATGATCTTTTGACCTTGATCTTGGTCTCCCTTGACCCAGGGGATAAGTAACAACAACACACACTAATAAAAAGTAGTGTTTAATGTACCACGTATGTTATTTAAGGCAGTTGAATTTTCTTCACACTGGAGCAACACAATGGGTTATTGGTGACGGTTCGGGCACAATCTCGTAAGGAAATATGCAAGGACAACACTTCGTAATTTTGTACCGCAGTCAGGTGACGAGGTCAACACTTGAGCTGACAATTCCCTATCCAGCTTTCCACGCCCCGCCTACGTGAAAACATTTGAGGCCATGACACATTTAACGTGCACCAGCCACCACGTACACGACGGTCTTAGGTTGGATCGTGTTTCGAACTCGCAACTCTCCGGTTGCCAATCCGCGACTTTATCAACTCTGCTAACCAAGGCCCCAAGTTTTTTTAAGAGGCTGCTCTATTGGAAAAGTATGGTTTTATTTATCGTGTATTGTATGTGTAGCTGTGTTGTTATTTGTTTAATTAAGAATTTTAATGTTTCGTTGTATAACATTATTATGCTTGCATTAGAATATCATGGATCAAATCAGTTTACTCAGCAAAAACTATTTGTTTATATGTATCGAAAAGAAGGAATTGTACATTAAAAAGCATATGAGCATAAGACTTAAAATTTAGTTTTATCAACTTTCTAAGTGTAAAGTTAAGGCCTTGCCACACAAATAAATAATCTGCGTTCAGAAATTTTTCTTTTGGAAAACTTCAGGATTTTCATATGTAAATGAAACGCTTTGGGTTTAGTGGATATATTTGGAATATATTTCCCTAATTGGGATTACCCTTTACGGGGACCGTTAAATATTTTAATTAAGCACTTTTAAATACCATTTGACTATCATAAAAGTGTCTACTCCTTATAAGAGACTTCATCTTTAAAAGTATGTATTTGGATTATATTTGAAACTTGGATATCAACTTTGAAGATATCTTTATAGAACTATCCTTTATGGAACTCAAGAACTATCCTTTATGGAACTCAAGAACTATCCTTTACAACTTCAGAACAATCGCTTGCGCGCATATAGAACTGTATAACTATTCTTTATAGAATTCCAGAACTTTCCTTTATAGAGGTACAGAAATCGGTGTTTTAAAGTTTCACAAGTTTCATATGTAAATTAAAAGTTTTGTGTTCCATGATTAAAAAGTGAAATACATTTTAGTGATTGCAGTTATTCTTAAATAAAAATAGGACTGTTGAGTATTTTCCTAAGAGATGGCGTACGGACAACCCAACCTCTCGGAGATGTCACCGCGCCTGCATGTTTATGTTCAAAGGGGCTGCTTAACCACCCCCTGTTTTCTTGTTTATCTGTCACTTGCGAGGGCCTGCCAAGAACTTCACTGCCTGCCAAGAACCAACCTCGCAGCTTCGCTCTCCGTTGTTACTAGTTAATAAACACCTGTTATTTGTTAATCCTGAGTTCTATTCTGTTAACTCATCAAGCACAGAACGGGATCGATTGACATGTCTAAAGAAGGACCATTAAAAATTGTAATTACATACTTTTAACTAACACTATAACAGATATTTAACTATCATAAAAATGTCTCTTCGCTATAAGAAACTTCGTCTTTAAAAGTGTATGTTTTGGATCGATATTTAAGACCTTGATATTAAACTTTCAAAAAATTTTAATAGAATTCCAGAAACATCCATAACAGATCTCCAGGACTATCCTTTATAGAAATCCAGAAACTGAAGTTTAAAAGCTTCATGATTTCCATACATAAATGAAACTTTTGTGTTCGATGATTAGATTAAGGAATACGTTTAACTAATTGGAATAAGTTATTAACAGGACCGTTAAACAATATGGATTGCGCACTTTTAGGTATCACTAACAGAGATTAGCTGTCATAAAATGCTTGCATTTTATAAGAGACTACTTCTTTTTCATGTTTCGTATCAATATTTAAGATCTGGATATAAATCTTTAAGGTATCCTTATAAAAATCCAGAACTATCCTTAATAAATTTCCAGAATAATCTTTATAGATGTCCAGAAATAAGAGGATAAAATCTTTATGATTTTCATATGTAAATGGAACTTTTTGTGTTTGATAATTAGATTGTAATATATATTTCACTTATTGAAATATATATATATATATATATATATATATATATATATATAACACTTTTATGAGATCATTAATTTACAATATACGAACTTTTAGGTATCAATAACAGTGATTACCTATCACTAAAGTATCTGCTACTTTTAAGAAACTTCGTCTTTAAAATAGATCAATATTTAAAACCCGGATACCACGTTTTTTTATATCCTTTTTAGAACCATTTTACGTAAAAAATATTAACAAGATGGGGAAACGTTGAAAAAACTTCTTAAACTCAGTCTCCCTTAGTACTTACGATCGCAGACTAGTCTATCCACGAACTTATCACTCCGGCTAATAAGTTTGAATTCTAGATCACACTGTTATGCTGCCCCTCATTAGATTGCTCTGAATCTGAGCAATGGCATGCAAAGTATGCATTAGGTTATTAGATGTAAGAATGCTTCTCCTCATGCATAATTCATGCCTGTTGACTTGAAACTGTGCATTCGAGTTCGCACACAAGGGGTTGGGAATAATTAGGGGTATTATTGAGATTAATAGACGTTGGGAGTCTTGGGGCCATATATTTTCTGCGCCTGAAGATGAGATGAGATGTCTGCTTAGTAATTCAGAACGATCGAAGGACTGAGTAATGTTGTTAAGGTGTTGGAGGATGTTTTATATAATGTTCAGACAAGAACTTGTTCTTTAAGTCTTGAGATGACTTGAAAAATTTAAGCTGGATTTATCTATGCCTAAAATATGCATAATTTCTATTTATTTAAATTGCCAAAAGTATGCAATATTTTTTTGTAGAATGTAATGTGCTAATAGAAATAATCATTATTCATCAAACATCTGGGAGTCGTGTATTTTCGAGTAACGTAATATTACTTTTCTTCTACATCATATTTGATGCCTAAATAACCACATCTATTTGTTGAAATAATCATAGGAAATATTTTATTGGTCAAAACTGGTGAGAAAGCAGGGAAAACGGTAGGTTGACGAACTTATATATGCGTGTGTGCCCCTCAGAAGGTTAAATAAAAGTACTATTTTGTTTTTAGTGATTATAAGGAAATTGAGCCCATTACATGAGTAATCGGAAAACCTTGCATGACTTTTAATACACAAGTTTTTATTCTTTCGGTGGTAACTAATTTTGTTAGCTTTTAGAATATCTATTTGTAACATAATTTTATGTATGTAACAATAAATATTTGTAACATAAAATTATGTTACAAACATATATTTTACAATATATGTGTGTAACTTAATTTTACAATATCTAACTGTATCACATTAAGTTTAAAATAAAGATAAGTTAGATTTGATTTAAGCGGAGTATATAATATTTGTTTTGATACGATAATTTATCAATTCCTGTATTAAATACTATTAAGAGGAAAGATTACAAGTAGATTATTTACCTACTGAACTTTGAATAGTACTCTATAACTCAAAAGAAGGGTATAGGCTATTAGTAAATATGGCAACATAGGTTCCAGAACATGTATAATAACCATGGCCACATACGTTCTATGATACAAAACAGTTGTTTTTTAATCGAAATTGTCAAAACGATTTTAAGTCGAATTATTGAATCTTCATTTCATGTATATGCATCAAATGCACACTGAAAGAATGGTTCATGTGAAATATGACCACAAAGTATGTATGTAGATGCATTGAGGGAGAGGTTAATAAAGTATCCAATTCAGCCGAGGAAAAATTCTAGTAGTGAAACAAATTTATTAGTACATTTCTCATGAACGTATCTGTTTACTTTTTCAAAATTAAATGCTATCTTAAAACTGACGGTTGATTTTCTCAAATTCTGGTGTTTTGGTTTTTCCGCATACAGTCTGCACTCGCTTCCAGTTAAGGGGTTTTTCACACAAGTATTATCAAAGTGTTTTTGAATCATATATATTCCTAGAAAACTTTAGGATGGAAATCCTGAATGGAAATACAATCCTCTTCATGGAAATTCTAAATGGAAATAAAATGCTCCTCATGGAAATCCTAAAAATATGATTGAATCTTCCATTCAAAGAAATCTAAGTAGAAATGGATTCAACCAAATTCTATCGGTTATAACGAAAACAAGTGCTAGCGTTAGGGTTTAAGAAGAAATTAATCACAATAAAACTATGAGCTCATTGATGGGATGAAAATTATTTTCACTAATCCTACGGCCCTTTCTGCCTCATGTGACGACTACGATCTTTCAATATAGTGAGTACCTTTATAAATCCTCATCTAGATTTTCCTAGCAACAAACTAGTGGAAAAATTGTAACAAAACTACAAGGTGCCGTGAAAAAGTTTAACCGATTAGGTACATAAGATTTATTCTTGTTTCAAGACAAATATACACAAAATTGACTACAAATTGCACTAATAACTTCTCATACGTTAACCCTCCTGGTGGTTGCCTCGAAGAGCTCGTTTTTAGCAAACCTGACCATATCCTGATGGACCAGATATCTCGTCATTAGAAGAAAACTGACCAGATCTTGATCTAGTCGTCATAAAAATCGGTAATGTCTTATTGATGATATATCTCGCCATTAATAAAATTGCTCAGATCTTGATGGATGAGATCGAAGTCGAAGCCACATGGAGGTGTCAGCACGTTGCACAAATGGCTGATAGAATGGGTGGATTTTATGAGCAGCCATCTCACCGTTGTGAATCCAGGGTTGTTTCGAAAATCTCTGAAGATGGAATTGTATATTGCACATCTAATACTACGTATCTGGATGTAAATTGAATAGATTTCTTGTATAGACTCTTTAGTACTAGGTTGTTCTGAGGCTACTCTGTATATGGCCATTTATAGGGGAATATGGCTGTTTTATTGTAATTTGTGACTAGAGTTCTACATTCTGATCTGTTCTAAGAGCTTCTACGTCTAAAAAGCATTATTTAAGGCAAATATTATCACACCATAGTGGGACATTGTCACCATAGTGTAAAAATTGAAAAGCAATAAACAATATGAAATGAAACGATTTACAGCATAGTCATTAAGTCATCACAGCATAGTCATAAAGAATTAGAAGGGGTGAAGCAGCTACAGTGATTGAATATGTGGTAAGTGGACTTTCTGCAATTGACTATAGCACTGGGTTGAAGCTGGATTTTATCGGGGGTGGGGCAACAGACAAAAAGCAGAAACTGAGAATCTCACGGGAGTAGCACCTGAGAGCTGGAAAATGCTGAGAGTAGATGATGGGAAAACAACGAGCTCTTCAAGAAATCGACAAGTGGAACCTTAAAAAAGGATTCCTGGCCCCGTAGAATCATCCTCATCTCAAAGTTTTTTCAAATCTCTAGTGTCCCCAGAGAGATTCCCAGTTTTTGTCCTTTGTAGATTGCTCTATTCCATAAAATCCAGCTTCATACCCAATGGTCTAACCAATGCCAGCAAATCCACGCATCTCATATTAAATCATTGTGGTTGCTTGACCCCTCCCAATTCCCTATGCTGCAAATCGTTCCACTTCGTATTGTTTGTTGCTTTTCAACTTTCCGTGCTATGGTTACAAGCTCATGGGTTTGAGCGAATTCAGGAAATGCCATGTGGAAATGCCAAAACGCCATAATTTGAGAACTTGAACATCTGGTCTCTTTACTAACGTTTCATTTTATTTTGAAAAACTTAACGGATAACTTCATCTGAGTTGGACTACCAAACTTTATTTGTTATTGAAATTTGTTTTGGAAATATTAGAAATTTTCGATTCACCTTGACAAATGTGGCAATAGTAAAGTGGATGATTAACCGTCCAAGTGGTTTCGACGAGATATCTCATCAATGAAGATCTGACCAAGTTGTTTAGAACAAGATACCTCGTCATCAGAATACTGCCTATTTTTTTATGATTGAGATCAAGATCTGGTCAAATTTTTCTCTAAAGGCGAGATATCTCGTCCCTCAAGATCTGACCAGTTTTGCTAATGATGTGATACTTTGTGGAGACAACCACCAGGAGAGACACCATTCATTACCCTTATTAATCAATTATTTAATAAGGATAAGAATTATCATTTTTATCCTTTTAAGGATAAGAATTATCCTTTTTAAAGTTAGGTGTAACTGCCAAGTTTAATTTGAAGAGTATACTAAATTAAAAATGAGTTATCTGTTTATATGAACAGAACAGTCATAAACTAATACCCTTTAAAATTTCTCTCTTTAATATCCAGAAACAAATATATCAATAATGGTAACATCGAAAGAGAAACTATGTTTAAACTTTAGCCTTCTATAACTGAGGGAATTGTTAAAATACTTTGAGGGAAGTATTGATAGTGGAACTTCAGGAATCAATAAGCTTGCGAGAATCAATCTTCTTGTAGGCGGGATACAGGGTGTTGAACTAAATATTTCCTAAAATAGAGCCTTTAATTAGCAGTCATTCAATTCTAAAAATGGAACTTAGTGGATAAGTTTGCTCAATCCGAAAATTGAATGTGGTATTCAATATAGTGGAAGGTAGGCAATAGTTACAGTTAAAGTTTTTGGAAATTTGAAGACAACAAAATAAATACAAAAATACCTTATTAAATGAGCTTGCACAATTTTAAATATGCCTATTTACGAAATAACCCTTGGCTTTGGTATTTTTTAAACTTTTATTCTTTTTTGAATAAGTATCTTCTAAGCATATCTGGTATCAGTATCTGGTCTGCGGGACTGGAAAACGTATTCGGAGGGCCATATATCGTCTGAGGGCCTGATAAAAACATTTTGAGGGCCGTATAATAGCTGTTGAAATTCGATTCGGACCATAGGATCCGTCTACGGATTTGATAAAAACATTTTGAGGGCCGTATCTGGCTTGCGTGACTGCTAAATATGTCCGAAGAGCCTTATGGTCTGTGCACTAAGTAAACCTGTCCGGACCGTATCTGAACAGTGAGTCAGTTAAACTTTTCCAGAGAACCGTATCTTGTCAGCAGGTCTGATACAAATATTTCAAGGGTGGTAACCGGCCAGGACGTTGGTTAAATTTATCTGGAGGGTCGTATCTGGTCTACGGGGCTGATAAAAAAGTTTGGGGCCTTATCTGATCTCCGGGCCTGAGATTAATCTGTTCGTTACAATTGATTTATCTTACCCATATAGATTTTTGTTGACGAGCTATTTATACCTCATCCTGACGAATACAGTAGCTTTTTCTCAGATAGATAACAAAATATTTAATGCATAAAATACTATTTCTAAGAAAGATAACATTTTTAAGAATATTAGTTCATTTAAAAAGCAGGCAATTTTTATTTTAAACTCCGCTTGAAAAAATAATTTAAGATATAATTCTAATTTTATATAGTCCACTGTTAGATGGTTTATTGTGGAAAACACCGTTTCGTAAACATTCACAAGTTTTCATAACAGAAAAGAATTCTAATAGTTTTACGAAAGCATTTCTAAGGCTCAGATGTTTGTGTTTAGGGTGGTATGAATGGACTTTCATAAATATATATATATACTCAAAAGGGATTTTATAAAACCGTCTAAACCTAGTCCAATCTTTTAAAGATGCACCAGGTGATGTTTTTTAAAATAATTCTCGTCGACAAAGTATTTTGGCGAAAAATGTTTTGGCTCTGATGTAAGAAAATTCAAATATTTTTGCTTGATGCATGAAAAATCTTCAAGACAGTGTATTTTTAGAACCAAGAAAAGTGATTTCCTCATTTTTTCCAATTACCAGTTTTCGCCTTCAAATTGAGTAAATAAAAACATCTCTTTCGATCAGGATTGTTAGACGTATTTCAATATTATTTTGTAATAAAATTTTTCCCAAACATTTAATAGAGAAAATATCTTAAGGTTATGAATAACATTCTTGCAGGGAGAAATTTTAAACAAACCAGATGAATATCTCAAAATGAAGATTTTAATTTTTTTTTCAAAATTTAAATGAAATCACAAAACGTGGTATATATTTTTAAAACGGATAAGAACGGAATTCTAGAAATTTCAAATTGTGATGTAAAACATGCTTAACACTCCAAGTGGTTTCGATGAGATACCTCGTCCATCAGTATATGATCAATTATAATGATAACGAGATATCTCGTTCTTCAGGATCTGAGCAATTGTGATAATGACGAGTCGTATCGTCATCAAGATATGCCTATTTTTTATGTTGACGAGACCAATATCCGGTCAGTTTTCTTCTAATGACGATATACCTCGTCCATCAAGATCTGGTCAGTTTTGCTATTATGAGATACCTCATAGATACAGCCATCAGGAGGATTAACAGTGCTATATCTTAATTTAGCTTTCTTGTAAAAATTAATTTTTAAAACATTATCAATTTTCTTGGGTAAATGCGATACAGAGATATATCAGGTAACCAAGAAATATTGTGCTACATAAAATAGATCACACAATGCTTTATTCAGAAAAATAGTCTCGTTTGGCTTCTATTACCTTTCCAATGATCTAACAACATTCTCTACTCCTTTTTAAGTTTTTCTCTTTGGTATAAAAGATATTCAACTCCTTTTGGTTGTCTATTGCCAAGAAAAGATGATAATCTTAAGGCGAGATGTCTTGGGAATGTGGGGAATGAGCTACATGTTCCCAGCCGAGTATGTTAATCATTTCCTTGTTCGCACTTGCTGTGTGTGGTCTGACATTGTCCTAATGGAAAAGAACTTCTCTGTTAACCAATGCTAGTTGCTTCTGGGTAAATGCAGCCAAAATGCATTGCTAAGTAGATTTCAGGTTTCCTCATTTGGCAGTAGCCCAAATTGAACAATCCCAGCGGTGGTACACCAAAAAGAAAGGAACAAATTTTGTTGGGGAATACTGGGTTTTTCAGTCAGTGGCCTTGAATCTTTTAAAGACAATAGTGAGAACGCTTCATTTTGTTAAATTGTTCCACTTTTCATCGCAATTCAATAAACGGTTCCCAAATGATTAGGTTCTGTGATAGCAATTACCGCCCAAGCTTGTAGGCTGTTCTCCCTTAGTGAGGAATGGATGCCGATGGTTTCATCGGTCATATTAAATTGTATTACAAGTTTTTGACTAGTTTAATTTGAATTTGACTCTATACTATCCTTCATATGGGTGTCATGCAGACTTAATGGTTTGCCAGAACAAGAAATATCTTTAAGAGTCTAACCACCAGATGCAAATTTCTGGAAACACTTTTGGCCATGACGTTCACATGCATCCCCAAATGTGAAGGATACTTTAAAAGCAACCCTTGAAGTCCTGATGCCCAATTTGAATTCATAAAATAAACAATCCCAAATAATTGATTTTGACAGTCATACAGAGATCACTTTTTCTCTCTCAGAAGTTTAAATGATTAATTTCAGTAAGTAAATTACCAGTAAATTCTCTGCTAAATAAGCTTTTATTTAAGCCTACATAACCCCACTTTTAAGTGCGCAAGTTAAAGATCTCAAAATCTAGATTCAGCATGAACTTTCTTGGTTGTCTGAGGGGTCGCGATATCCAGAATAGTTTTCTTTAACACTCCGTGTGGTTGTCTGAAAGCGGTATCTCGTCATTAGCAAAACTGACCAGATCTTGATGGGCGAGAAATCTCGTTATTAGCTCGTCGATGTATTTCGAAATAACGAGCAAAAGTGATCAGACTGTTATGGACGTGATACATCGTCATTAGGAAAAATAACTTACCAGATCTTGAGCACGTCATCATAAAGAATCTGCAATATCTTCAGACTGAAATAACACGTCAAAATTGGGCAGATTTTGATGGATGAGATATCTCGTCGAAACCACTTGGAGGGTTAAAAGAAAACTGACCAGATCTTGATATTGCCATAATGAAAATTGGCCAGATCCCTAATGGACGAGATATCTCTTCAAAACGACTTGGAGGTTTAGTGTATTCGATTTATATACACTATACATATTTCCATCGAATCCAATAACCCATTATTAATTCTATGACCTTGCATACATGTTGATTCGAGTGTGATTAAAATGTGTGTCTTCTTGCGCAACGTTCTATATTAAATTTCACTTCTATGGATCTAGAGAACGACTGTGACTGAAAATAGTTACTTTGAAATGGAGACTCCAAACAGAAAGAAAAAACTGAAGTTTATGACGCCAGATCTACTCAATATTTATTTGCTACCTCAAACAGATTTTCATATATATATATATATATATATATATATATATATATATATATATATATATATATATATATATAAATTTTATCAGTCATGTTGTTATTATATACTGGCGGATATGAAATTTCACTGTGAAACAAGCTACACGCGGACTTGAACAACAATATTTGCACTGGTACTTCCAAAACGAATCATTTTAGAAAATTTTCACATACCTATACATAACTCCAAATGATTTCCTGCCCCAGCAATGAAGGATACATAATTCTCAAAATTCTGACACTTATTTTTCTGCTCAACCAAACACGATAAAGATCCTTTTTTTATAAAATACGTGCATACAAATATGATTTTTTTACATGCTTTAACCCATACATTCTCAGGGATTTCTGATTTAGTGAGGGTGTTAACGTAATAGACGAAGACATCAAAATCTGCTGATAAAGCATAAAATCGAAATTTCGAGAGTACAATAAAAGGGATTCCAGCTTTTATGGTATTATAAATTTTCAAGGACGAGTTAACAATCTCAAATGATCCGAAGAGCTATAAAATAAGCAACACCCAAAATAATGCCACAAATTTTCAAGCCTTTTTCGCTATAAATAAGAAAGATTCTTTTAAACTCTGCTGCAAATCATAGGATTTAGAATAAAGTTTCTTTCGCCTTTAATTTTGAGAATTGTGTTATTCCAAAAGTTTATTATATTGGCTGTTTGGCTTTACACGGCCAAGCAAAAGAAAAATAATCATTTACTTTAACCTTCTCACTGCCAAATGTTTTAATTCTAGTGCGTACACCGTATTACATTAACCCTCCTGGTGGTGGTCTCTATGAGGTATCCCATCATTAGCAAAATTGACCAGATCTTGATGACGAGATATCTCATTACAAATTTGGTCAGACCTTGATGAACGAGATACCTCTTTATCAGCAAAATTGTACAGATTCTGATAGATGAAATATCTCGTCGAAACCACTTCGAGGGTTAAGCAAATTATTTTATCGATTTCAGAATGAAAGTTCCAAATTTTTTATTGCTAACATGAAATACTATTAAAACAAATGTTTTTAGTAATATGAATTACTTAAAACATTTTGGAGTTACACCAAAATCGTAATTTAAGTGTGAATGCAATTTCTTTCGTCTTTAATTTTGAGAATTGTGTTATTCCAAAAGCTTATTGAACTGACACACTGTATGGTTTCACATGGGAAATAGCCAGATATGATCAAGCTAGCGGAAAACAGACCAGCTTTTTAATGTACTTTCAACTAAACAATTTCCGCTATTTCAGTACAAATCCAAATGTTTTATTGCTAAAATGAAATGCTTATTACTGCTAAAAGAACATTTTAGAGTTTCATCAAACTCCTAACCAACCCTCTTGGTGATTGGCTTGAAGAAGTATATCGTCACTAGGAAATCTGACCAGACATCTATGGATGAGATATCTTGACCATCAAGATCTCGTCGTCTCTCGTCATTAGAAAACTGACCAGATCATGATCTCTTTATCATAAAAATATCGTCAATATCATAATGACGAGATATCTCGTTATTAGCAAATTCATTTATGTCTTGATGGTCGAGATATCTCAACGAAATCACCTTGGAGGGTTAAAAATAAAATTTATTTCGTCTTAGTTTTGAGAGAATCATGTTATTCCTAAATCTTATTAAATTACTGCTTGGCTTGGCAAAACTCAACATATAATCAAGCTAGAAGTAACTACAAGTGACATCTTCGTACAATTTAACGTAACATAAGTTTTTATAAAAACCGTTTATATATGTCCTTTCTTTAAACATTATTATGAGTGACCCTAAACGATAACTTAGTACGATTTAATATAGCATAGGTCTTTATAACATACCACGTCCATGCAACCATGCTTTCATATAAATAAAAAGAATAAGCTGTGTTTCTTTGTTTTCTATTGGTTTGTTCACAAATACAGAGGTAAGAACCATTAAAATGAAAAGCTGACGTTCAGTGAAAAAATAGTTTTTCAAACTTCCTTTGAATTTCATTCACGCCACATTTACTTTAGATATCTACAATAAAAAGGCAAGATAGTAAAAAATATAAGGAATCTATTAGAAGAACAAACACACTTGAAGCAAACTTCATTTTGATCTTTTCAAATGGTAATGAAGCAGCTTAATGACATAAAGGACGAACAAAAGAAATAATTTTGAGAAAGAAATTCATTAAATTCTTTCTTTCTTTTCAACAGTTTATCCTAAAAGAGAATCTTTTCCAGTTTATTCTTCACAACAGAATGTAATTTTTATTTTATATGTCAAATGAAACTGATATTTCGAAATTTTTATACGACTCAATTTACTCTAAAAGCAGTTATTGAAGAAAATATGTAGTGAAAGTCATGTTCAAATAGCAGTTTTTATAGAGCATTGAAGCGTATTTAATTACTTACTTTAACATCCAGTTTTAGATTATTTAAGTTAACGTGAATCCTTTATTTTGTTTAAAAGAACATTTTCTTCCCTGTAATGCAAAATTTAATATTTCCAAATTTAAAAAAAGAACATGAATTGTTTCTATTTTACTAAATTAAACTGCTAATTAAACGAGTTTTATTAAATGATCGAATGAAGAATGCATTAAAAACCATTGTCTTTAAAAAATAATTTGGTAAATTTTGTTCGCCTTTTTAAGTTAAGCACGATAAATTCCATTAATTTCTGTTTTTACATTTTAATCTAGAAAATAATAGAATAGAATGGCATCCAAATTAATTAAATTTAAAATATTCATTAGTTTAAAACATTTTCGAAAGTTAAGCATTTTATTGAGTTACTAAGGCTCGTTAAAGTGTTTGTAAGAATTTCTAACATTGTCTAATCAGAGCGTTCGTCAGATGTATTCCTACATGCAATACATGAAGTATGATAATTCTCATACCATTATTTTTTTATTGGTTTAGAAGTAGAATTTTCTTTGAAAATGGATTGCTTGATTAGAAAAAGCAAGAATATTTCTTGGTACTATTAAAAGTAATTCACATTTGAAAGATGGCCAATAAAAATTATGAAATACGATGAAGTTAGTAATTAAAAACGTTTTTCAAAATTTACCTTTTAAAATATCACAATATAAATTGGTAATATGTATAAATTGGTGTATAATTTAAACAATTTTGATTACATTTCCAATTAAAAAAAATCTAGTGATTTTATTTTACATACAACAAATTAATTAATATTTCTAAACATCTTATTTATTAAATCAATTTTATAGGAAGAAAGAAATCAAATCCAATTAATTTCATAGAAGTGCATGATTTAATTCAATAATTCTTTAAAATAAATAATGTAATGAAATCAATTTCATTGAAGTACACACATTGCATTCGGTCTATTTAATGCAAACACTTAACCAAACACAGTACTACCTACATCTGACAAAAATACATCACTAAATTCAATCATTTTAATCAAATTACGGTTTTAAATCTTATAAATTTTATAGAAGCCACCACTTCACAATGTCAATTGTTTAAGTGCTGCTCATTTTATTGAAATGAGTTATAAACATGTGTAACAAACAAATGGGATATAATTTATTTAATTTCAAAGTTCGTTGTTTTATTTTCACACGAAATCATGTCTTCTACACGAGAGCTAGCTATGACTTAATCTACGACTTAACCCTAATGGTGGTTGTCTCGTTGAGGTAATATCATCATTAGCAAAACTGACCAATCTTGTTAAACGAGATATCTCGTCATTAGAAGAAAATTGACCAATTCGTGATCTCGTCATCATAAAAAGATAAGCAATATCTTGAGAACGAGATTTCTCATCATTAGGAAATTCTTCGCTTTGAATACTGTCTTTCTCAGTGACCTTCTGATACAAAACCGTTTCCTATGTGGATCTTCATTTCCCTTGGAGTAATAGGGCAGTTTAATTTCGACGGTGCATCTAGTCATTAACAAAACAGACCAGATATTGATGGACGAGGTATCTCGTAGTTGACAAACTTCACCAGACGTTGATGGACGAGGTATCTCGTAGTTGACAAACTTCACCAGATGTTGATGGACGAGATATCTTGTCTTCATGAAAAAATCGACAACATCTTGATGTTGAGGCATCTCGTCATTAAGAAAATTGTTTTGATCTTGATGGGCGAGATAGCTTGTCGAAATCCCTTGGAGAGTTAAAAATGATTTCAAACCACCATGAACATATGAAAATCGAGATTCTAACCTAGTCTATTGAACCGAAAGCTAGATATCAAACAACACAGATATCAAATAATTCCAAAGAAATATGCATTTAATAAAATATATTTCATGCAAACACACAATGAAATGCAGTTCTTTGGGATATTTTTTCAATAATTTTATTGAAATTAAAGTGCTAAATTCTGATAAATTTATGTGAAAATTTTCAATGATATTCAATTGCGGGATGCCATTATTAAAATGAATTGTGTTGTTTTGGAAATACGTTTTAATTTATGCTAATTTTATGAAACCACTTTATGATGTGCATATACTATTACCTAAATACGTAATTAAGGTGTATGTATACACTAGAAATCATGAAAATTGACTAAAATATCGATGCATTTTTAAATTCAAAATATTGTCCAACCCCTTAGCTTTCAAACGATACCAAGATCTTGTAAATATTCGGATTAGTTTTCAAGTTACAAGGGTTTGGGTTAGGTACTGTCACCATAGACAAACACGTTTCCAAAACTTGAAATTCGATTTCTGAAGAACTATGTTTTTGCAATAGGATGCTTCTTTCGAACGGTGATAACTCATCAATGAATTGATCTATTATAATTACTTTTGTGTCATTATAATCTAAATACAGTGGATGTTTTGACCTCAGTCGAAGTTATTGGTGAAGAAATGAATTTTTAGTTGATTTTAAAATGTTGAAATTCCTGAATAAATCTTGATTTTTTAGACTTCCTTCGTGAAAAAAATTGTAAAAGAGAATGTATTTCCTCTAGCAACTTGATAGAGTCAAAACATGAAGAATAATATTACGAATGATTTCTAACAGGAATTGTCTTTCTGAACACATTAGAATTTGAGATATCACTGTTCAAAAAACATGCTAATTAGCTAATTATATCTAAATTAGATAACTAATGAGTAGCTTAATCAGAATTTTTCACACTAAAATGAATTTAAGCACAAACCAATGACCTATTGTGGAAAAACTGGATTTTTAAAGTCAAAATTAAAAAAAATATTCTAGTGTATACATACACCTTAAATATAATCATTTTATTAAAACATTTGACCTATTGAGTATAACTAAAGTGAATCATTCCACTGAAATTCGCAATGAAATTCAATCATTGCACCGAAATACGTAATTAAAATTCAAGTACTACGAAGTTAAACTGAAATAGATAATAAGGAAACTAAACCGAATCGTCTCTAGGAAACATAACTAATTCAATGATTTCACAGAATTTCGTAACGTAAATCAATCATTTAATTGAAATACGCAACTAAATCCGATCAATTTACTAAAATACGAAGCTAAACTGAGTCGTTTCACTGAAATACATAACTAATTCAATAATTTCACTGAAATCAACAAACTAAATTCAATCAATTCACTACAATGCGAAACTAAATTTAACCAATTCACTGAAATACGCAATTGCATTCAATTACTGTACTCTAATACGAAGCTAAACTGAATCTTTTCAATGATATACATAACTAATTCAATGAGTTCACTGAAATACCTAACGCAAATCAATCATTAACTGAAATACACAAATAAATTCTATCAATTTACTGAAGTACGCAACTAAATTGAATCATTTAACTGAAATAAGTAACTAAATTTAATTATTTCCTTGAAATACTTAGCTAAATTCAATCATTTATAACTGAAATAATTAACGAAATTTAATTATTTCTCTCTGAAATAATAAATTCAATCATTTAACTGAAATAAGTAACTAAATTTAATTATTTCCTTGAAATACTTAGCTAAATTCAATCATTTATAACTGAAATAATTAACGAAATTTAATTATTTCCCTCTGAAATACTAAATTCAATCCTTTCATTTAAAATCAATCAATTTACTGAAATACATAGCTGAAATCATTTCACTGAAATAAGTAACTTAAGTTTGTCAATTTAATGCATAAACCTTTAACACGTTACTTACAAGATACTAAATTCAATCCACATTTTAACAAGTTCGCACACACTCAATTGCGACGTGTCTCTTAGAAAACTCAAATTCCTTTTTGTATAATCACGACATTATAGTTGAGGAAATCTCTTCCCGGTGTCTAGCTAGATGAAAAAATGAAGCCCCCTATTAGGCAAGCCAGCTGATCCCCAATTCAGAATTGCAAACCAGTTAGGATAAACAAGAGCGGGTTGAATATATTTATCCCATGTCAGACGAGGAAATTGCTCCAGGGGACTGAGTAAGGAGTATAATATCTATATAGACTGAATCTGATTTGTATGGAAATGTAGGAATATATGTCTGAATAGAGGGATACTTATTCTTGGGAGTACACATTATGTCGTAAATACGAGATTCAATTATATTCAGAGAATTAGTCTATACTATTTCACAATCTTCGTATTTTGACGTGCAACATAACTTAATTTCACCAGTTTCTAATAGTCAAATAAGAGCACTAACTATCACACAGGCATAACTTGTATAAATTTTCAGATTAAAGAACCTGTAGTTTTCTCTGCATGGCTTCCAACCTGTTTTAGGCTTCTTCGCCAAAGAAATCCTTACTAGGATACTTTCAACAAATATATGTGGCTATTTAGTCAGCAAGTGTTTTGTAGGATAAAAGTAATACTACACTACTAGGAAATCTCGTGATATTCATAGGGTTAATACACGATTTTTATCTCTGAAAGGAGGTATTTTAAATGTAAACAAGCAAATCAGATGAAAAATAGAGATTTCACTTCCCCTACCCGAATGCTCTAGCATGATACATATCGTGGCTATCGTAAAATGTAGTGTATCGACCGTTTTGGAGTTTCATCTAATTGGCTTTGATCTATCAAATATCATATATCAATGCGGAATTAATTTGGAATTTTAAATGGGAACGTACTGAAATCGTATTCGAAAAACAAGTCGAGTGACGTTACACATGAATTATGTATAAGAAACATGTTCCGCCTCAAAAGTACTATTGTCATCTACATTTAACTTGACAGGAAATTCCTATCATAGACTAATTTGTTTTTGTATGGAGATGTAGGGATTATGCCAATGAGTAGACGGATATTTGCTCTTGTTCATGCACATTACTTCATAAATACAAGATTCAATTATATTCCGAGAATTAATCTTTATACTATTTAACAATCTTGGTATTTCATGTACACAGTAACTTCATTTCATAAGTTTCTAAAAGTAAAAGAAAGTACATTAATTCAAGTTTTTAAGGTAGGTAGTTAATTAACATCTCATTGGAGAACACAGCGGGCTATTGGCGGCGATCAGGAATCAAACCTGAAGGGAAATATCCGAGAGCACCTCGTTAATTTGAGCCACGATCAGATAACACCTGAGCAACACCTGAGCTGGTACCTCACTCTTCAAACTTCAGCACCACACCAACGTTATGACATTTGAAGCCACGGCAGATTTAATGTGCATCAGCCCCTGCGTACACGATGGTATTCGACTGGACAGAGTTTCGAACTCGAAACAATGTGGTATGCAATCCGCCATCATGCATCATTTCGGAATTCATTCTTTTGAAATTTTATTTGCAACGTGATGAAACCGTATTAGAAAAGCAATATCAGTGACTCCATACCGTAATACGTACTGGAAACACATTCCGCCGCAGAAACACTACTGTCCAGCATCAAGCTTGACAAAAAACCTAATATAGAAAGTTCACTAAGTACGCGACACAGAAATCGGTGTATTTGTATATTGACGAATGGCAACGAACGGATGTAAGCAATATAAAATCAACCGATATAAGATTCATCCACTATATTGCAGATTTGCTCATATGTTCTTGATTTGAGTTATGAAACTATAAAATTCTGCTACCAATACTTGAAAGAGCTCCCAATTTAAAGGGAAATCTGCAGCAGTCTAATGACATAAGGCAATGTAAGAATATGAGGAAATATAAGGTAAAGCTACATTATAGGGTTAAACGTCAAAAAAATACGAAATCATCTTTACAAAAATCATAGCAATGCAAATGAATTGGATACTCGTAATCTAATTGGGTTACCATGGTAGGTATTTTAATTGTCGTAGCATTGGAGCAACAAAACGGGCTATTGAGAACGGTCCGGGATCAAACCCAAAGGGAAAGATCCGAGGACAACATCACGTAATTATGAATCACGGGGAACACCTGAGCTGGCACCCTACTCTCCAAACTTCCACACCACGCCCAACGTGAGGACATTTGAGGCCCCCGTCAGATTTAACGTGCAACAACCACCTTTGCACACGACGGTCTTTGGTTGTATTCGAACTCGTATCCCTCCGGTTGCTAATCCGTTACTCCCCCAACCGGGCTACCGCGACCCCGGGATGACTAGGGTGACTATGGTGTGTATTTGTTCTTACCAAGAATTTTATAGAAAATAGGAATTAACTCCAGAGAGTAGTACACACCAAATGTTGATTTAAATTTTTTGACATTTCTATTTCATTTGGACGAATGCAGTGTTGATTTTTACATAGTAAATGGATTTAACCCCCTGGTGGTTTATGTTCGCGTGAAACATACCAAACTGTCAACCAGTTCTAGTCTAGGGCAATTTATTTTTCCTATTCGTGTTTTCATTCCCTTTTGGTGTAATAGGGCAGTTTTGTCTCGACGAGTTGTTTTGTCATTATAAAAAGTGGCTAGATGCTGATGGAAGATATCTCATCATTAGCAAAACTGACTAGATGCTGATGGAATATATCTCGTCATTAGCAAAACTGACTAGATGCTGAAGGAAGATATCTCGTCATTAGCAAAACTGACTAGATGCTGATGCAAGATATCTCGTCATTAGCAAAAGTGACTAGATGCTGATGGAAGATATCTCATCATTAGCAAAACTGACTAGATGCTGATGGAATATATCTCGTCATTAGCAAAACTGACTAGATGCTGAAGGAAGATATCTCGTCATTAGCAAAACTGACTAGATGCTGATGCAAGATATCTCGTCATTAGCAAAAGTGACTAGATGCTGATGGAAGATATCTCGTCATTAGAAAAACTGACTAGATGCTGATGGAATATATCTCGTCATTAGCAAAACTGACTAGATGCTGAAGGAAGATATCTCGTCATTAGCAAAACTGACTAGATGCTGAAGGAAGATATCTCGTCATTAGCAAAAGTGACTAGATGCTGAAGGAAGATATCTCGTCATTAGCAAAACTGACTAGATGCTGATGGAATATATCTCGTCATTAGCAAAACTGACTAGATGCTGAAGGAAGATATCTCGTCATTAGCAAAACTGACTAGATGCTGATGCAAGATATCTCGTCATTAGCAAAAGTGACTAGATGCTGATGGAAGATATCTCATCATTAGCAAAACTGACTAGATGCTGATGGAATATATCTCGTCATTAGCAAAACTGACTAGATGCTGAAGGAAGATATCTCGTCATTAGCAAAACTGACTAGATGCTGATGCAAGATATCTCGTCATTAGCAAAAGTGACTAGATGCTGATGGAAGATATCTCGTCATTAGCAAAACTGACTAGATGCTGATGGAATATATCTCGTCATTAGCAAAACTGACTAGATGCTGAAGGAAGATATCTCGTCATTAGCAAAACTGACTAGATGCTGAAGGAAGATATCTCGTCATTAGCAAAAGTGACTAGATGCTGAAGGAAGATATCTCGTCATTAGCAAAACTGACTAGATGCTGAAGGAAGATATCTCGTCATTAGCAAAACTGACTAGATGCTGAAGGAAGATATCTCGTCATTAGCAAAACTGACTAGATGCTGAAGGAAGATATCTCGTCATTAGCAAAACTGACTAGATGCTGATGGAATATATCTCGTCATTAGCAAAAGTGACTAGATGCTGAAGGAAGATATCTCGTCATTAGCAAAAGTGACTAGATGCTGATGGAATATATCTCGTCATTAGCAAAACTGACTAGATGCTGAAGGAAGATATCTCGTCATTAGCAAAAGTGACTAGATGCTGAAGGAAGATATCTCGTCATTAGCAAAACTGACTAGATGCTGATGGAATATATCTCGTCATTAGCAAAAGTGACTAGATGCTGAAGGAAGATATCTCGTCATTAGCAAAAGTGACTAGATGCTGATGGAAGATATCTCGTCATTAGCAAAACTGACTAGATGCTGATGGAATATATCTCGTCATTAGCAAAAGTGACTAGATGCTGAAGGAAGATATCTCGTCATTAGCAAAACTGACTAGATGCTGATGCAAGATATCTCGTCATTAGCAAAAGTGACTAGATGCTGAAGGAAGATATCTCGTCATTAGCAAAACTGACTAGATGCTGATGCAAGATATCTCGTCATTAGCAAAAGTGACTAGATGCTGAAGGAAGATATCTCGTCATTAGCAAAACTGACTAGATGCTGATGCAAGATATCTCGTCATTAGCAAAAGTGACTAGATGCTGATGGAAGATATCTCGTCATTAGCAAAACTGACTAGATGCTGATGGAAGATATCTCGTCATTAGCAAAACTGACTAGATGCTGATGCAAGATATCTCGTCATTAGCAAAAGTGACTAGATGCTGAAGGAAGATATCTCGTCATTAGCAAAACTGACTAGATGCTGATGCAAGATATCTCGTCATTAGCAAAAGTGACTAGATGCTGATGGAAGATATCTCGTCATTAGCAAAACTGACTAGATGCTGATGGAATATATCTCGTCATTAGCAAAACTGACTAGATGCTGAAGGAAGATATCTCGTCATTAGCAAAACTGACTAGATGTTGATGGGAGATATCTCGTCATTAGCAAAACTGACTAGATGCTGATGCAAGATATCTCGTCATTAGCAAAACTGACTAGATGCTGATGGAAGATATCTCGTCATTAGCAAAACTGACTAGATGCTGAAGGAAGATATCTCGTCATTAGCAAAACTGGCTTGATGTTGATGGGAGATATCTCGTCATTAGCAAAACTGACTAGATGTCGAAGGAAGATGCCTCGTCATTAGCAAAAATGACCAGATGTCGAAGTATATGTAGGTAGGTATTTTCATTAACGTCACACTGGAACAACACAACGGACTGATGGTGACGGTCAGGGATCAATTCCAAAGGGAAAGATTCGAGGACAGCACAACGTGATTTTGAACTATGGTCAGATGACGAGGCAACACATAAGCTGGCACACCACTCTCGAAACTTCCACACCACGCCAATATAAGGACATTTGAGGCCATGACGGATTTAACATGCACCAGCCCCCTTTGTACAGACGGTCTTTGGTTGGATTCGAACTCGTAACCCTCCAGTTAATAATCCGTTTCGCTTCCAACCGGGCTACCGAGGCCCAGATGTCGAAGGACCTCGTCATTAGCAAAACTGACCAGATATCGATAGAAAAATAACTTTTCATTAGCAAAATCTATCTTTTATAGAACGAGACATCGCGTAGAAATCACATGGAGGGTTAAACATGATATGAAATGGGCATCAAAAAACGACACTGGCATCCACGGACATCAGCAAAAATGAAACTATGGCTCGATACTGAATGGGTGTGCTTACAGAACTTAAAGCAGGTATTATTTTCGCAATACAAAACACTCAATTAAAAATATTTCAAGGTATTTTGTGTACTGCATAGGGAAGCACAAAACAATCCTTTTCATGTCGATGAACGAAAGCTGTTTTCTTTTCCTGAAATGTAGGTAAAACCTCAAAAAGGAAATTTATTTAGACTCAGGAATAACAATCCTATCTCAAATAAACCTTAGACTCCGGGACATAGCTCCTGTAGGTTTGTATGTGCTTCGAAACTCGAGGTAACATAGCTGTCTGTTCTTTGCCCATGGGATCTATCTTTAGTAAAGACTGAAATCGAGCTCCCAGGATATCCAAGTGACCTTTTCTTTTCTTCTCCCTCACTACAACCCCTCTTTCCCACTTTTCACATATATTACTTGTCGTTGTCTGTCTCATATTTGGCACAACTTAGTCAAATATGACCCTTGATCCATAAAACACCAAACCCAACAACCTGTATCTTTTCCCTTCCTTTCCACAATTACTTGTCGTTGTCTGTCTTATATCTGGCACAACTTAATCAAAAATGGCCCTTGAGCCATAAAACCCCAAACCCGACCAACCTCTTTATCCTTTTCCTTCCTTTTCACAATTACTCGTCGCTGTTTCTCATATTTGGCGCAACTTAGTCAAATATGGCCCTTGATCCATAAAACCCCAAATCCAACAACCTTTATCCCTTTCCTTCCTTTTCACAATTACTTGTTGCTGTGTCTTATATTTAGCACAACTTAGTCAAAAATGGCTCTTGAGCCATAGAACCCCAAACCCAACCAACCTTTATCCTTTTCCTTCCTTTTCACAATTACTTTTCGCTGTCTCTTATATTTGGCATATTATATTATTTAGTTAAATATGGCTGTTGAGCCATAAAACCCAAAACCAACCAACCCTCCTCCTTTTCGTTTTCCATAATTGCCGTTGTCTGTCTTCTGTTGGGAGCATCTAGGACAAATATCGCCTTTGCGCCATAAAACTCATAAACAACCAACCCTCTTTTTCGTTTCTTTAAATAATTGCTCGCCGTTGTCTGTACCTGGCCTTAACTTGTCTGTGGGCAGCATAAATCTATCTGAGGTCCTATTTGTTTGTGGGGTCGCGATAGCCCAGTTGGAAGAGCAACGGATTAGCAACCGGAAGATTGAGAATTCGATACTCGGTCCAGCCAAATATCGTCGTGTACATTGGGGCTGGTGCACGATAAATATGTCGTGACCTCAAATATCCTTACGTTAGCGTGGCGTGGAAGTTTGGAGAGTGGGGAGCCAGCTCAGGTGTTACCTCGTCGTTTGACCTTGGTTCAAAATTACGTGGTGTTGTCCTTGGTTCTTTACCTTATCCCGGACCGTCACCAATAACCCATTGTGTTTCTCAAGAGTGCGACGTTAATTAACTATCTACCTATCTGTTTGCTAGCTGGGTTAACCAATTCGGAGAGTGGTATCTGGTCTGTGGATTGGTTAAACCTATATGGATGACCGTATCTGATTTGCGGGAATAATAAATAATTTGCTGGAATTTCTTTAGCTTGTATTACGGTCCTCTACCTTACGCGTATCAGTAACTGTGGACGCGTATCAGTAACTGTCAGCCAGGATAACAGCAATTTAGCAGTTAGCTAACACATTAATGACTCGTTTTCGTGTCCATACTGCAATTTGTAATAAAACATTTGTGATATATATATGTTTGTAGTCGACTTTACATTGCACTTTACAAAAAAAAAGTGTTATTGGGAACGATCCGGTATGAATCCAGAAGGGAAAGTTTCGAGAAAAACACCTCGTAATTTTGAACCACGGTCAGATGACGAGGGCAACACTTGAGCTTGCACCCTACTCTCCAAACTTCATACAACTCCAACGTGAGGACATTCGAGGCTACGACATATTTAACGAGCACTAGCACATTCCCACGCAAACTAAAGTCTTTGATTGTATCGAATTTCCAACTCTCAACCGTTCAGTTCCTAATCCCCGATTCTACCAATTGAGTTACCAAGGTCAAAATGATTTCTGAAGCATGATCTTAGAACAATAGGCAAATAAATATTTAAGATGTAACTAAACGATCCCGTAATTTGAGAAATTGCTAATTCTTACTCATCTCCAAAACCGAATTTTACAGCTGCTTCAATACCTGTTTTTCAACCCTACACTTTATGTTCGAAAGGAACTAAATAATGACTCGGAATGATTGTAATTGAATCAATTTATCTCACGCTACTGAAATGAGACATGTGCTTTGTTAGCTAATAAAAGGGATCAAGAACATTGCTCTATAAACCTTTAATCAGTTCCTGGAAAAAGTCACAAGATCACAAAGTATCTTAATGTTCAAATAAAGAGAACTAAATGGTCAATGGACTTTCATTGAGTCTGCTTTATTTCTTTATTCTGCAAATTAGCAATCCGAAAATCCCTCTTAAAACAATGCCATTTTCTTTTAAACGTTTCCTGTATATCGCTTAATAGGGAAGATCGAATCGAAAATTTTTCAGAAACTAAGTAGTTTTGAGTATATGGGTATTATATCCAAACATAATACCAACAATGTGTTTATAGACAAATCATTTAAAAAGGTGTGCTCAAAAGTATGACAGTCATGTGAGTTTACAAATATGTTGACAGTACACTCTTATTCAGAAGGTCGGATGTCCTATTTGGAGGGCCATATCTAGTTTACGGGCCTGATCAAGATATTGAAGGTCCGTATTTGTTCTGAGGGTCAGTAAACCTATTGGGATGACCTTATCTGGTCTGCGAACCAGATGTCCTCCGAATAGGTTTATCCTGATAAAAAAATATTTGGAGGTTTCTGATAAAATTATATTTGGAGGTTCCCGATAAAAAAATATTTGTGGGCAATATCTGGTCTACGGTCCGAGTAAATCTGTTCGGAGGGTAATATTTGGTTTGCAGGCGGGATAAACCTTTTCACTGCAGCTCCATCATTTTACGTATTCTGTCCTATATCTGACACAAGCGATCCTTTATCTTAAGCATAGTCGTATTTTGTGAACACTATCTGACCCTAACAAGAACAACAGCTCTATTTTGGAAATAGCTATAAATTATTCAACCATTTTTATGTCCATACTCTCATTTGTCATATATGCTGATTTTCTTACAAGCAAAAACAAATAAAAAATATCGTTTCTTGAGAAATCGATGATCCTTACCAATCTAAAAAAATACCGTTTTTTCTTTGCCTATTTTTAAACCCTACAGTGTATGTTCGTAAGGAACTAAACAATGGCTCGAAATAATTGTAATTGAATCAATTTATCTCACCCAACTGAAATGAAGCAGCAGTTTTACTAAGTGAATAGTGACATTCTAGAGCAGTGTTCTATAAACCTTCAAAACTCAAACGTTGGGAAAATTCACAGATAGCTTATTGTCAAATGAAAAGAATTAATTTACTACAAACCGACACACAATCTAGTCTCTTAGAAATAACTTCATTCTCTTATAAATCACCCTGTGTATTTTTCAGTAGAAAAGATTGAATAGAAATTGTGTTGCTTTTAAAGAAACTAAGATATACGCAGACACTGGATGATGCGGTACAGATTGAATGTGCTGTGCTATGGTTCATGATGTGGCTGAGCGATCCGTCACTGCCATACGCACAATATGCCTGTCATCACGTGAAGTGGTGCACTGAGGTGGATGCGATCGTACACGTCGATCCGTCGTACCCTCCTGCATCCAACGATCACATATCCGCATTACAGTTGTTTGGTTTCGTCCAACACGACTACCGATTTCCCTGAAAGATAATCCACAATCTCGGTAGGCCACTGTCCTTCCTCTGTCGAACTCGGATACTTGATCAAAAGGTGATCGCTGTTTTCTACGAGGCATAATTGATCGTTTTTTTGAAAAAACCACAAGAAAAACACAATTGCCGTACTTGAAATCGTCGAAATCTCCAAGCCTTAAATAGCGCTTTGAAGTGTTGCCACAGGCGCGCGTGATGTGCGTCTGCGCTGAAATTCTAATCATTTGCATATCTCACCTCCGCTAATGCATGTTGTGAATTTCATATTATTTGCATGCTTCCTTCAGGGTGTTGCATTTACGGTGGCCAGCAGTGTATATATACATAAATGGATGTGTGTATGAGTGTTCTTTATACAAATCTACAACGTTTGACCAATCCACACCAAATTTGCTACACGTATACTTAAGAACACTGCAGGTAACGTAGGCAAGATATTAACCCTCGTTCTGTTTGTCCTAGGTGTGCAGAAGGGGCTAGAAACAATTCGAAATCACTATAGAAATAACATTTAGCATAAAAATATTGCCGTACACAGCTCAGTTTGTTTTATCAGTATTGATCGAAAATCAAATTTCCAATAAAATTATTTTACCAATATCGCTCTAATGTTTTTATCAAAATAAATTAAATTATAATATTTATGTTTGAATTGACTTTTTATTTCTTCCCATGATATAAATAATTTATGAATATTTGATGGAAAAAGGAATATTAAAAATATTTAATTTTGCATCTTTGTAATGGAACACGAAAAGCCCAAACGAAAAACTCATTGATCATAAATGTGTAATTTTGCTACTCGGTATCTGGCAACGCCAGAATTAATGCTTACTTTTTGAATTTGATTTAGAATTCTGTGTTTGTATTTGAATTGACAGCGAAATATTGCTGTCATATTTAAGCATTTCCAAGTATAATATATATGTGTTCTTTTGGTAAATAAATCATTGTCTTTATCAATATTGTTCAAGTCTGGTACAGATGCATCAAAGCGCCTTGTCTGGTGGCAACGCTCTTGGCGCGTTTTTTGTTGTATATTTTATGTCACTAAGGAAAGAAATCTTTAAAAAAAATATTTATAAATATATCTTTATAAATCTTTCTGCTTACCGAGGTTGCCATAAAAACCGGAATCCCCAATAAATATGGGTTACCTTCACCTGCCATAACTCGCTACTAAAAGTGTGCCAAACAACGCAAGAGCGTTACCACCAGACGAGGCGCTAGATACATCTGTATTAAAAGTCTTTTGTCGATTTGTACTATTTCAAAATATATGCACGAAGTCGAAATTCGACACGTTTGCACATATCTTTTCTTCTTCAGAATTCTACATTTCTACAAGGATCGGAATTTCCTTTCTGTTTGTATTTATGTGTTCCAGTACTTTACACATTGCAAATATACTATTTAGGAATTAAATTGTAATGAAATTTATTTTCTTCAAAATATCACTAGACATGGGTAATTTCTTGGCGGTATATGTATATTTCGATCAACTTTATTATAGTCTTTGGTACATTGCCAAATATGGGTCTTGCGCCATAGACCCCCAAAACAACCAACTTTAAGTCTTTGTTTGAATAAGTAATGATGTTTCATAGAACCAAATAAAATATACAAATTATTTTTAAGTAAGATGTGTAATTTCTTATTTTAAAATGACCGGTAAAGTTAAAAATATGAATTTAAAATAAGATGGGTTACGTTAAATTAAAACGGGTAGTCATACGCTGTAGTTCAAATATATTTCTAAATTTTGACAGATTTTCATTACATGATGATTGAAATCAATGAAATTTACATTTCTTTTTCATATTTCATGCGTGTTATTGAAAGCTGTACTCCATAGTGAAGTAACTATATCATAAATTTGTACATGGTTTCCATTTAGAAACTGAATCTCTGAATTTAAAAAAGTACCATAAGGATTCGATTTAAAACTGAATATCTGTTGGACTAAAGGGAATTTTAAATAAGACTTTGCTGATCTTGGATTTATATCAGTTAGGAATTTTGAAAATTTGAAATTTTTTGTCTTAAGTGACAGGTTGTTTACTCTACAAAGAGTTACGATGTCGAGGTTACTTACTCTATAAATTGAAGATGTTCTTATAAAACTTGGATACATGTGAAACATTCGTTGAAAGAAGTGATTATCTTTTCTGAAAACGCTGTAAAATAAACCTTCTGTTTTTTGAAAAATTGAAATCGATTGAGTTTGCTTTGTCTACACTGATGTCATTTATTTTTAACACAAGCTCCGTTATTCCACATGCCGTCGAATGAAATTTTCAAGGAAAAATTTTTTCGCTTCGAAATAAATTAATAAAGAACGTTAAACATATTCAAAGGAAAACTAAATACAAGACTATACGCCGAAAATTCTCCAATTTTACTGAAAATGAATGTATGGGGATAGTTGTAATCACTCTGAAACTCAAAATCGACTTCTTCACCTTAGAAAAAAAACTTTTGTAGTTTGTCTTACAGCACAGTGTGATGAATAGGAAATGGATTATATGGATGGATATATCATGCATACATATTGCGTCCGAACTAAATTGTAGAAGCTATGAAAAGCTAAAACGAGGTTAAAAAATTATCTTCCGTACACTTAAATGATGCTTGCATTCTTTTATGAAAAATAAGTGATAGTCTGGTCACTTTTCAATCAACAATTGATTAATTCAACCCGAGCAACGCCGTAATTCTTCTAGTATATATATATTTTATATTCCATCTATAATTCAGTTGAATAAAGGTAGGTATGTATTTTAATTAACGTCGCACTTTAGCAACGCAACGGGCTATTGGCAACGGATCGCGATCAAATCCAAAGGGAAAGAATCGAGGACAACACCTCAGTATTTTTTAACCACGGTCAGATTACGACGTAACACCTGAGAGTGCAAAACAGTTGAATAAAGGATGAACACGTAGAATAAATGCTAGCAAAACTAATGCATCGGAAGAGGAATTTGATGGTGTTGGTCAATAACTGGGTAATCACTATTCGGGACTTAGAGAACACAAATTATAGTAACCCATCTGAACGTCACGAGATTTACGAGTAGTGAAATATTGCTTGCTTTTCCCTTCATGTCCAGATTTGGCCCTTGAGGCAAAAACAAACTAATTCCCACGACAGTTGTAACAACTAAATAACCACATTTATTGGATGAAAGAATCCCAGGACAGATTATGTTGGCCAATGTCGTTAAAATTGGTGAGACGTTAAGCAGGAAAGACTGCAGAACGGATATATGCATGTGAACTACTCTAGATTTGCAAATTAAAATTTATACTATTTCAATTTATTATCACCTCTGAGCATCACAAGATTTCCGAATAGTGTAGCATTGCTTTTATCTCGCAACGCGTATGACTAAATAACACACATCTATTGCTTGAAAGAGTTCATTGATTCTTTCGAAAGGTATATGGAGTTTGTATTGATCATTTTCGTGGAATATATACCTTTGGAAACATTATAGTGGTTCTTCCCCCGAATATAATCATTTGAAAAGATTATATTAGTTTTTTTCTCAGAATAGAATTCTTTGGAAATATTCTACTTATCTCCTTTCTGTGCAATATGATCCTTTGGAAAGATTCCACTTATCTCCTTTCTGTACAATATGATCCTTTGGAAAGTTTTCTACTTATATCCTTTCTGTACAATATGATCCTTTGGAAAGATTCCACTTATCCCCTTTCTGTACAATATGATCCTTTGAAAAGATTATTTTTGTTCTTTTCTTAGAATATAATATTTTACCTCACAACACAGTTAACGACTAAATAATCGCATTTATTGGTGGAAAAAATTCATAGATTCTTCCAACCTTCAGAGAATCAATTCATCCTTTTCTCAAAACAGAATCTTTTGGAACGATTGTATTGGTTCGTTCCTCAAAATATATTCCTATGGAACGATTCTATTGGTTCGCTCCTCAGTATAGAATCCTTTGGAAAGATTCTACCGGCCCTTTCTTTAGAACATAATCTTTTGAAAAGATTCTTCTGGTTATTTCTTAAGAAAATAATCTTTTACCCTACAACACACACATATAATAACTAAGTAACCACATCTATTGGTTGAAAGAATTTGGATTCTTTTAACATTTTGGGAGATTCTACTGATCCCTGTCTTAGAATATAATCTTTTGGAAGGATTATATTGGTTATTCCCTCAGAATATATTCCTTTTGGAACGATTCTATTGGTTCTTTCCCCGGAATATAATTCTTGGGAAGGATTTTTCGGAATGATTCTACTGTTCCCCCTTTTCTTTGGAATATAATAATTTGAAAATATTATCTTGGTCCTTTCCTTAGACTAGAATCATTTGGAGAGATTGTGTTGGTCCTCTCCTCAGAATAGAATCCTTCCATTTGTCAAGGTCAAAACTGTTTAGAAGTCATGCAGAGATGACTGCAAGTTGTAAAGGGAATTATGTAGATGGTTGTAGGAGACAACGTGTTGTATATTCCACTACTCCTGATTCATGTACCAAGGCATAACATCTTACAAGATGCTGTGAATAAATAAAATGCAAATGGTTATTAGATAGGAAAGACTTTTCCACACAAAAATCGATGCCTAAAGAAGCAAATTCCAGGCATACGTTTTATGTGTTATCGGGCCATACAGAGGTAGTTCCGACTCCGGGAATGGGTGAGAATCTTAGCATAGAGAACCTTCGCAGGACATAAAAAATAACGCATCGCACTTATTTTTCCCTTTCCCGTTTTTCTGGTTAATTCCGTTTTCCGGGCGATTGTCTATGACCACCACTCAATGTAAGGGCTGTTTAATGCCCGGTCCCAGAGGGTTTCTCTATCTGGCCCGACGGCCCAGCCGATAATCATCCGGGACGTTTTACAAGGGGTCATAAATCCTGCCCGCAGGGGACCTAACAAGATTCCCTTTTTATTGGTGGGACTCTGTGCGCGAGAAGTACACGTGCTAGGGGAGGTAAATCGAATTTGTCGCTTTTTTACACCCTTGTGACGAGTCCCTTTGTGAGTGTGTGAGGGATTTTTATTCGGGTGTTGGAAATTTTCCAAACTTGGTTTTTTGATCAATTTGCCCGAGTGAAGTTTCTTTCATAGGGGTGAAAATAGGAAGGGTTGAATCAATGACCTTGATTCTTTATCCTTTCTGGGGACTGATATCTCACTTTTTCTCAATTAGTTAGCCATCCTGAGGTTGTCTCGACAAGGTATCTCGTCATTAGAAACACACCTGACCAGATCTTGATCTCGTCATCATCGAAAAAATCGCCAGTACCTTGATAACTAGTTCTCTCGTCATTAACAAAAGTGGCCAGGTCTTAATGGTCGAGATATCTCAGCATCAACAAAAGTGGTCAGATCTTAATGGATGAGGTATCTCGTCATTAACAAAAGTGGTCATATTTTAATGAACGAGATACCTCGTAATTACCAAAATCAATCAGATCGCAATGGATGAGATATCTGTCCATTAACAAAATTGGCCAGGCCTTAATGGACAAGATATTTTGTCGAAACCACTTGGAGGTCGTCACTGACAAAAGTGGTCAGATCTTAATGGTCGAGATATCTCAGCATTAACAAAAGTGGTCAGATCTTAATGGATGAGGTATCTCGTCATTAACAAGAGTGATCAGATCTTAATGGTCGAGATACCTCGTCATTACCAAAATCGATCAGATCGCAATGGATGAGATATCAGGCCATTAACAAAATTGGCCAGGCCTTAATGGACAAGATATTTTGTCGAAACCACTTGGAGGGTTAAGACTAGATTTATAATTATTCTAGCGTTTAATAAAGTTTATGGGAAGCATTTTCTGTAATTATTTCTAAATGTAGTTTTTCGGTAGTGTCTCTGCGGCGATACGTGCTTCCTGTACGCATTCTGAAAGTGAAATCACTTGGTGTGATTGTAGAACAAGACTTCAGCATGCCACCAAGAAAACTTCCCATGAATGCATTCCCAATTGATACATAATATTTGATTGGCCAACGTCAATTAGATTAAATCTCCAGCGCTAGCAAAATGATAATACACTCCATTTTACTACTGATTGTTACCACAAGGTTTCTAGTCATTAGCAAAACTGACCACATCTTGATGGAAGTGATATGTTGGGTTTGAAAAAATTGGTTTAATCTTTATCTCGTCACCATAAAGAATTGACAATATTTTGATGACGAGATATTTCGCCCATCAAACTGGTAAGTTTTGCGAGATACATCCGAGACAAAACTGAATTATTACACCACGGAGGAATGAAGATCCGACCGAGTATGAAAAACAAATTGTCCCTTGCCTAGAACTAGTGACAGTTTGGAACAGGTTTTAGTATCAGTAGCTGGTCCCTACAGGACAGTTATCGATATAGACCACCAGGTTAGTTAGGATAGTTATCGATATAGACCTCAGGTCAGTTATCGATATAAAAGATAGACCACCAGGAAGAATAAAGCTAAAGTATATATAACAGTGTATTTTTCATGTTAGGGCACCATTTTGCTTTGGAAAAGTGTTTTGATAAAACATTTAGTATTCTTTTTCGTATACATTACTCAATTAATAAAGAATTAATAAAAATAGATTGATAACCTTCTCATTACTGAAATGCTGTCACGTGCGCAGTCGAAACTTTAGATAATCCATTTCAATTCATCTGAGTTTAAATCAAATGTTCTATGGTTTTCACCTCAAACAGCGCTAAGTTCCCCTATTGGCAACTTTTGGTACTAATGTTTTTCCACATACGTCTCCTCATGTCTTCAAAAGTCTAAATACTAATGGAGAGTGGGGTGCCAGCTCAGGTGTGACCTTGATATCTGAACGAGGTACAAAATTACGTGGTATTGTCCTTGGTTCTTTCCCTTCTGGTTTAATCCCGGACCGTCGCCAATAGTCCATTGTATTGCTCCAGTGCGACGTTAATTAAAAATACCTACCTACCTACCTAAATACCAAATTTAGCTCCATTTCGTTTATTCGATTTAGCTACAGATGACATGAAAGAATGAAAGTTCTTTGATAGCCACCTTGTATGTTGGTATCGATTGGAGTTTTCCAAACAAAATCCTCTTTACCTCTGCGTAATATCAAAAGGCTTAGATGCTCGACTATAAAGTCTAATAGACTCATCTCAAAGAAATGTCAACAAACTGGTTGATTGGTTTTTTGGAGTTTTATGGCACAAGGGCCATATTTGGCCATGCTGCGCCAGACACAAGACATGCAATATCAAGTAATAGACACACATACATTCAGTTTTACTGACACAGAAGAGAGAAATACACCCAGGGAGAAATGCACCTGACAACAATCAAACCTGCGCCACCTACAACTCCCACTGGTCCACGACGGCCCTATATGTCAACAAGAAAGAACACGAATGCTTTATTAAGGAATAAGCTCGCACCTCAGGTTAATTGCCCAGAGCTGTCGGAGTTGCTTGCTTCCAACTTCTTTTACCGCACATGACTACCTACAAAGACACACCATTTTAGAGTAGCGAGGTAAGCTCCTTTGCGAATAGCATGAAATGACTGGAGACCACATCAAGTATTGCCCTAAAATTCTTGACAATAGCATTGCAAATTCTAATACTGTTGATACTAACTAGTTTTAAGTCATTTTTTTCACTTCAGAGCTCTATTATGCTGTTCGTCGATTGCTGACCGATAGTCCACAGTCCGGCGTAGGATAAAAAGGTAGGTATTTTAATTAACGTCGCACTGGAACAACACGACCGGTTTTTGGCGACGGTCCGGGGTCAAACCCGAAGGGAAAGATCCGTGGATGATACCACGTAATTTTCTACCAAAATCGGATGACGAGGTCACACATAAGCTGGCACATCACTCTCTCAACTTCCACATCACGCCAAAGTGAGGGTATTTGAGGCCACGACATATTTAACGTGCATCAGCCCCTGCGCACACGACGATCTCTGATTGGATTTGAACTCGCAACCCTCCGGTTGTTAATCGTTAATCGTGTAGAGTTGATACGCTTAACAGCTGAAAGGAAGGTCACCATACTATTGTTATTTTGGTTTTTAAGGCAAAAACCAGAGACTTAGCATGTTCCCCCTGCATACAAATGCTTGGTATTCGTCCAGCTTTCGCGGAGTGTCACTAAATTGCAAGTTGCCTAAGCTTTTCCAGTCTTCTCTAGCAAGACTCAGAAATGGCCACACTAAGGACTTGAGATTCGAGGTTGACGTAAAGATCTTCTCGAGATATCCCTGTTCCACAAGCCTTTCAACCCCTACCCACTTCATCGATTGCATTGGTGTTTCCAAGGGCCAGCTTGTCTTGGATCAGGAGAAAGTTGCCTTCCTTTTAGAGCTACATAGTCTTATGGATCTGGTTTAGGCTTATCCCGAATCTTGTGGATAAGAAACAACAATATTATCCACTTCTAATCCCTCCAGATAACTGGAAACATGAAATAAAGATATCTTTAATTTCTACATGTGTGAGTTTTTGTACTTGGCTATGACATCAACCCTGCTATCTTCCTTTTAACTTCACAATTAACAAGTACCTTAGATATTCTCTTTATAGTATGTTGTTTCTCTCGTATTTTCTTATAGGTCCATCTTTGATACCTAACCTGAGGCTGAGGTTTCCATGTTTCCACAATGCAACCCCATTGAGTTTTATGCAACAGGGAAAACAGGAAGACAAACAAGAAACACAAAAGTGAAGAGAATAAAGTAAACACAAGAAGCTGCAAACTCATCTCGCTAAATCTGTCACAAAAGTCTTCTAAAGAATCCGAAAAACAATTCACTGTCCTAAGACAATCTTAGTTGTGGGTTTGTTATTCATCTTTATTGCTGAAAGTTAGTGTCACTTGAATAATCTGCTCTTTCCAAATAAAGCGACGTAAGTCACAATTCCAAAGGTTTGTTTATTCAGTGAGTTAATTTGCTCTTCGAAAATAAATAAATTCGGGTTAAATTATTTTATGCACTACTATGTTTAATTTGTTTGTATCTTTGTTGCCTGTAACTGTTAAACCGAAAGTCTGAACGTTGATTAATGCTACATGTTCAGAGATATAGCGCAAGAATGATCCGTTGATAAAATATTTGTTTTTATTTACGTCAACCTGGGTAAATTCTGTTTTAAGTTAATTTTGGAAAAATGTGCTAAAAGATAGTGCATTTTGAATTGTCTGCTCTTTCGAATAACAGTGACATGAGTAAGTCACAATTCGAAGGCCATGGTTTATTTCGGTTCTGTTTATTCGAAGAATTAATTTATTACTCAAATATTTTCCAATTGAATTATTTCATGGATGACTAAATTTAAGTTCGTTTGCAATTGTTAACCGTATGTTCAGACGTGCATTTATGTGACATAATTGGAAAAATACTCAACATAATTGGCTTATTGCCGGAAAACGTGCGATGTTCGTGCTGGATATCATTTAGCCCTCCAGGTGGTTGTTTGCCTTGATGAGGCATCGTCATTAACAAAACTGATCAGGTTTTGATGGACGAGATATATCGTTATTATAAAATTGGTCAGACCTTAATGAACCACTTGGAGAGTTAATTTCGAAACAAGTTAGAAAATTTGGGAATGTTATAAACACAAACCATTTATGGAAGCCAATATTTTGTTTTAGGTCTGCATCACATATTGAGCATTCATATTTTTATGGATTCAATTTCATCAAAGAAGTGATGCTATTGATAAAAAAGTGAATATTTATGTTTCACATAATCATATTATCTTTATCTTGTTGTGATACCAGAAATTAACACAACTGCAATTAATAAAAAACCGTAATTTATCCTGTATAATATATTGCAAGTAGTGATAAAAGCAACTCGGAATTAAATGCCCCTTTTAAAGGAAGCCTTTTCTAAATTTATTCGTAGAAGCAATGTAGAAATTGTGCTATAAATGACGTAAAAATATTCGTATCAAGAGAAAACACATGCTTTTGGTGCGCCCATAACTAAAATAATAGCAAAATAATGTAGAAACCATCTGTGTCCTTTTTTCTGGATCTTTTTACCTAATCGAGCATTGAGATTCAAAAATACAAGATTCTGAATCCAGAAACTTGGAATTAGATTGGAAAGAAATACCTCTTGATTTAAAAGACACGTGCATGTTTTTGACAGGCTATAACAAAAAGACCAACAGTATTTTCCCAAATACATTGATAAAATGCAGAGTCACTGAATAGAAATTGAATTCGATTCCGGAGCTCTGGAATTTTGGAAAGAAATGAGAATTTCTTGATAAATAACTCTTATAAGGATATCTTGAGAAGTAATTTCTGTGAAGATACCTTCAGAAGTAACTCCAATTAGGACAACTAACTCGTTAAGGGAGTAACTCTTATCAGGACAACTTACTCCAATAAGGAAGTAACTTATCAGGACACCTTGTATATCTATATTTGCCTACCTATATGTCTATATACATCAATATACCTCTGTCTGGCTATCTTATCCGTATCTAGTTATCTATCTACTTATTTAATCTATGTATTTATATATCTCTCTTTATGTATCTATATTTACATGTCAATCATCTTTATATTACAACACAAACAGAACAGTAAATAATTATATTTCCGAAAACCTTTTCACACTATTGCTTGGAGTTACTTTATTCAATGCCCCTGTGAACTTTACATTCTTGACGTCACCCAAATCTCTTTCACATTGATTATTCCTCTTTTTTTTGACGAAAACATGTTTCGAAAGTCCCGAAAATGCTGTCAGGGAGTTAACTGTAAGGAACGTCGCAAAATCACCGCATAAAACATCGCAATCGATTCCAGCCTAAGAGCACGAGTTAATAATATTTGCGTGGAAATACCTCAGCAAAAGGGACGGGGGAGGGGAGTAACCCAGCAAAAGGGAATGAAATCATCCCTCCCCCTCTCGGTTTTACGTCCTTGTTGTCACTCCCCCTGTACAAATATGACGTGAAATCACCCGCTTTTCTCAAGGGTGCGGAACTCGCAAAGCTCTACCTGAGCAAAATGTCACTGCAAGAGTCGACTTTTCCCAAATTATTGAATCAGCGGCGCAGCCAGCCGGAAAACGAGCTTTAAATGAGAGAGCTGGAAAATGGGAAAAGTCTCCCTCTTTTTATTTCTTCTCATTTTCCCCTTTTTCCCCCTGCGAAAAGCTATCATAATGTCAGTTTGAAAACTTAGGAGAACTCGCAACTTTTGCCTCGTCAGTTTTGAATATTGAACGCGAGCGTTTTGCATGGATGGCGACTGTGGGAGTAGGGTGGACGGGCTTTTGCTGTCGTAAACTTATCCTTTATGTAGGGCGAAGTGTAATGTAAGTTGCGTTTATATATTTATATGTACGGTGACGGTTTTTCTGTGACTAAGCGATTCGCGTTTTTCTTTAAATGAGAAATTATGCGTGACCGACACGAGGTTTTGATTGAAACTAGCACGAAGGGGCACCGACACTGCACTTTCAACTCTTTACTGCAAACTTAGTTTCTATTTAATCATCCTGGTGGTTGTCTCAAAGAGGGGTCTCGTCATTAGCAAAGCCGACTAGATCTTGATGGACTAGGTATTTGGTCAATAGAAGAAAACTGATTAGGTCTTGCTCTCGTCATCATAGAAAAATTGACAATTCCTGTTGTTGTTGTTAATAATCTCCAATCAAGTCTGACGGAGTCAGAGTAGATCACGGAATCCGTTGACTTTTTTGTAGGTAGAAGTCCCCTTACCTCTCGGTCCCCTTACCTCCCCATTACACTTCTCCCTACATAAATGATAAGTTTGCTGTCGTAAACTTATCCTTTATGTAGGGAGAAGTGTAATGTATGTTGCGTTTATATATTTATATGTACGGTGACGGTTTTTCTGTGACTAAGCGATTCGCGTTTTTCTTTAAATGAGAAATTATGCGTGACCTACACGAGGTTTTGATTGAAACTAGCACGAAGGGGGCACAGACACTGCACTTTCAACTCTTTACTGCAAACTTAGTTTGTATTTAATCATCCTGGTTGTTGTCTCAAAGAGGGGTCTCGTCATTAGCAAAGCCGACTAGATCTTGATGGACTAGGTATTTGGTCAATAGAAGAAAACTGATTAGGTCTTGCTCTCGTCATCATATAAAAATTGGCAATTCCTTTTGTTGTTGTTAATAATCTCCAATCAAGTCTGACGGAGTCAGACTAGATCAAGGAATCCGTTGACTTTTTTGTCAACTGATTCACAGGAGGGAATGTGCAGCTTCTGTAATCCGAAGACTGGAGCACCGAGAGGTAGAAGACTGTCTTGGCTCCGTGAAGTAGATGATTGCAGAGGGTATTGAAATGAAGAGCTTGAATTGTTCTTTAAGATAAAGCAAGTTGGAAGGCTGTAGGAGGATTGAGGTTTTCTATGATTGGTGTTGTGTTGCAATTGAAGGAACACAGTTTTCACATCATTTTGTGGGTTTTTTGTAGTTGCATCTTCTAGTAAATTTTCATAGATGGATCGGCATTATTTCCGGTGAATTTCCGCCAAATTCGGGAGCAAATAAAATGAGCGGCTTTTATTGAATTGTATTTATTGAATCTCTTATTCCTAATCAGTTTTAAGCTCTTGAAGACGGGATATCACGCCATTATCAAAACTGGTCAGATCTTGACGATATATTTCGTCATAGGTAAAATTGTTTAGCTCTTGATCGCAAGATGTCTTGTTGACAAAACTGGTCAGAGCTGATTACGAGATATTTCGTCATTGCTGAAATGGGACAGATCTTGATAGACGAGATACCTCGTGTAAACCATTTAGAGGGACCAATCCTCTTTTAAAATCTTTGTAGCGCTTTTGAAAAAATATTTTCTAGTTATATATCTTTATTCATCTGCCACTTTTCTTGCTGCTAATCGGGTCCTATGTAGCCCCGTTGGTAAAGTCAAGGATTAACAACCGGGGTGCGTGTGTGCTAGTTTGAAACTCAATCTAACCAAATACAGTAGTTTACGTGGGGGCTTGTGCATATTAGGTCTGTCTTTGCATCTAATGTGTAAATTGTATTTTAAATATGTATAAAATATGGAAAGAATATGATATGTATACGAACTTACGAAGAGAAAATAATGTGAAAAAATGGGATGAATTGAATATAGGAGACTTAAGCCCTCCTGGTTGTCTTGATGAAGTATCTCGTCAAGACAGACGAGATATCTCGTCATTAGAAGAAACAGGATCAGATCTTGTTTATCAGCATCGTCTAAACCAATGCAATATATTGATGAAGAAATATCTCGTCATTAGCAAAATTGGCCAGGTCTTGATGAACGAGATATCTCGTCAAAACCACTTGGAGGACTAATTATAAAACAGACAGTATTTCGAATGAAATAACAAAAGGAAAATATCAGTTCTAGAAACAGGTTTACGCACCAGACTACACGACATGATAGTTTGTGACCAGGATATAAACCACCAGGAGGGTTAATAAGCCTTTTCAAAATGAATTATGATTCATTATTACAACGAAATGTAAGCCGATCAATCAAGTATTTTCTCACGGGATTTTATTTACACAGAAATCAAAATATTTGAGACAAATTTCCATTCATGTATATACCGCAAAAAAGAAATATGTTATTTCTATCAAACTCTGCTAAATGTAACAATAATAGCTACGCCTTCGACGCGAAGATAAACCTCCAGGAGGGTTAAAATGAAAAGCAATTTCATTGTGAATTGTTTTCATTATAAAAATCAAATGTAAATCAATCAATCGAAAATTTTCTAACTAGGTTTAATTTAGACACAAATAAAAAATATTTGTGATAAATTCCATCAGTTCAGCAACACAAACAAATCCGTTATATTTTTTATCAAAACTCTTCTTAATGCAACAATAGTAGCTGCACTAATTCTGTCTGGGATTTCTACCACTCTACATAAAAAGCGTTTCACACACAAGAGATAAATAAACCTCTGAAACACGCATTGATAATATACAGGGTGAGTCTAAATTGTTTTTACAAAATAAGAGGGATGATAATACTCATCCAGACGAGCAATAATTACCATGGAACATAGGGTCGCATTCCACTATGAGAGGCAGAAAAGAATAAAGTCGAAACGCGTCGAGCATGAACAAGTCATCGCCTCTGACATCGTTTTGTACCTGCCTACGTAGCATATCTCCTAAGCAAGATGGCCTGGTCGGTAGCGGACCTGTGGACCGGTCGGACGTGGCGGACCTGTGGCTTGGCCTCCTCGCTCACCGGACCTCAACCCACTCTACTTTTTCTTCTGGGGGCACATGAAATCTTTAGTGTACTAGGTACCTGTGGAATCGGCTGAAGATCTCGTAGCGAGAATCGGTGTTGCCGCACACAAAATTAACACCACACCAGTAATCTTCGAGAGGGTGCGCCAGTCATTCCTTCGCCGGTGTGAACTGTGCAACGACACGCGTGACCACCACTTTGAGCACTTGCTGTGAGTTTTTCTCTGATCAATAAATCAGATTGTGTAACTTTTGGTATCGTTAATTCGCTTTCGCAACACTGTTGTAAGTTCATGTTGAAATTCTAATTTTACTCTTTTCTGCCTCTCAGAGTGGAATGCGACCCTATGTTCCATGGTAATTATTGCTCGTCTGGACTATCACCCCTCTTATTTTGTAAAAACAATTTAGACTCACCCTGTATAAGAAAAATATGAATGAAAACTTTCGGTTAATTCTATCGGTTATTTCTATCAAAACTCAGCTTAATGTAACAATAATAGCTACGCTTTCGACATTAAGATAAACCAACAAGATTGTTAATATGAAAAGCCCTATCAATGTGAATTATTTTTCCTTATTATAATGAGATATAATAAGGAAAGGTAATGAGATATAATAAGGAAAGATAATGGGATATAGTAAGGAAAGATAATGAGATATAATAAGGAAAGATAATGAGATATTAGCCGAAATCTATCGAATATTTTCTCACGGGGCTTTATTTAGACGCAAATCAAAAATATTCCTGACAAATTCCACCAGTCCAGCAACGCAAATATACAACAAATCTGTTATTTCTATCAAAACTCTGCTTAATACAGCAATAATAGCCGCGCTAGTTCCGTCTGGGATTTCTACCACTCTCTAGATGGAAAGCGTTTCGCACAAGAGATAAATAAACCTCTCAAACACACATTGATTCCGTATTTTCTTTTCAGAATATCAAAACAGACGCCATTTTTCGTTTCGACGGAACGGGCCAAATTGGATTTATGAGCAGACTCAAGATTATGGCTATGCGAAGGGGCTTTTTAGGTTTATCAATATGGACTTTTCTAGTTTTTGTGTAGTTCAAATCGCGTAGAACTATTGTGTTGAAGGTAAGTGTACACTGCGCTAAACTTAAGGGAACCGTTGAATCTTTACGAAGACGTGAATTCGGAATACATTTTGTTTGAATTCCTTTGTGTTAAGATTTGTGAGTGGACGTATATCAATGTCTTCTGAGAGATGTGAGATGAAATTGAGTTTTATATCCTTTTGTTGAGAGTAAGCTTCACATTTTAGACGGCCATGAATAAATTCTTGGGTTCTTATAGAAATAAATCCGAAGTGTTTCCGGAATTTATCATATAAAAGGGAAATGGATTGTAAGGGCTTTCTCTACAAAATAAATAACAATTTTATCGAGATCAAAGATATAGCTAGGGTGGCGAAATACTCCAATTAAAATGTCTAGGAATTCTTAGTGAAGTAATGCTAGAATTTATTCAATATTTGACAAATAAATCTGTGTAAGAGGTTTCCTAATAAAATATTATCTTGTTCTTTAAGCATATATTTTATATATCGTTGTTCAAAATAGAATTTATATAAAATTTTTTGTCTTCTAAAATTGAGTTTGTATATTTTATTTAAATAATCTTCAAGTTCATATAGAATGTGCATTAATTCTAGAAGCTTCATTGAAAAAGCTATTAGATATTATTGGGGAAAGTGGAAACAGATGTAGGGAAAATACAGGGAAAAGTAAAATATTTATTGAGTTAAATCAAAATACGAGACTAAATTGATACAACCATGCTGTCTTAAAAGTCTTAAAATGCGTAGTAGTGAATACATATCAAGATAAATTATATTTCTGTTGGCTTTCAAAACAAGATTTAATCAATCGAAATATTATTTTACTTTGTTCATATCGTATATCATCACATTCATTCATACATCGAGATCTATTCATTTGAATTTCATTTGAATTTCATTTGAATTACTATTTCTTTATAGTAATATAGAATACTTATTACTATTACTATGAACTATTTCATTTGAATGATGAAAATGTATTAAGTAAATCTAATTTTATTTCGACGTGAAAAGTTATTGGGATTTTCACTGTACATTTTATTAAAGATAAAAAGTTTAGAGAGAGAACTTGAGTTTAAAAAGAATAACTATAAATAATGTAAATAAGCTTACGATTGTGTTTGTAAATAATACTGGCGTTAAAATTTGATTGAATAACACACAAACACTTTGTTTTTAAAATTCATATTTTATTAGAACCTGATGAGAACGTGACGTAGCGATTTTAACACTTATCGAACACATTGTATTTAATTATTATTGTGAATATTCGCTTAATAACACAAATAAGTTACATGCTTAAAAGCATCTTGTTTAAATAAACTTAAATTTTTTTTGTAAAATACTGGCAATATTATTATCAGGTAATACCAATTTTCAGTGTAAACAGCAAAAACGCACTGAAGACGAAGCTGTTTTTTAGTCTGGATACAAATGTGTTCATATAATACATATTAGGGTCACCTTAAAATGTAGTGTCAGGGAAACATATTAGGGTCACCTTAAAATGTAGTGTCAGGGATAAATATTAGGGCCACCTTAAAATGTAGTATCAGGGATACATATTAGGGTCACTTAAATTGTGTCAGGGATTGGTATCCGATCACGTTATGGCGATTCTCAGTGTAAACAGCAAACCACGTGGAAGACAAAGTTGTTTCTTCGTCTGGACACAAATGTCCTCATATGATGCATATTATGGTCACCTTAAACTGTAGTGTCAGGGATTCATATTAGGGTCACTTTAAAATGTAAATGTGTCAGGGATTAGTATCCCACCGCTGCCACCATATATGTGGGGAGATAGAGTTGTGATCTGACTCGGTTCCTAACTCACCTGGACCTGAAGGTTCTTTAGTCACTTTTCGGGTGATCAGTGTCAGTAAGATTGCATTAAAAAACTGAAGATTTGCTTTTCGGTTGTACACGTGAACACGAACATAAATTAGAAAAATTTCAGCATTTATTAACAAACTAAGGATGGTACAAAACTACAAATACGCGGATGCAACTCTCGTTTACACTCTTCCAATTCTTCCAAATTCATTTCACAACACATTCTGTTATGGTAACTGTTTGCAGGTGCATAATTAAAAATGCATTCACCAATTTTCAATTACAGTTTGCGCGTGCTCAATAAATATAATATCAAGACCAACATCGTTTTACAAAAACGTTATTACCAGTTGCACGCGTATAGTAAAATTTAAATTTAGGGAGCGCTTGAACGCTCTTGCATATGTAGAATATTAACATTCCAAATGGTCTGAACGAGATATCTCGTCAAGTAAGATATGCTAATTACTAGATATCTCGCCATCAGGATATTGCCGATTTTTTTGTGATGATGAGATCACGATCTGGTAGTTTTTTTTGGACGAGACATCTCGTCCATCAAGATCTGGTAAATTTTTTCTAATGAAATATCACGTCCATCAAAATCTGGTCAGTTTTTCTAAGAATGACGTATCCGTCCATCAAGATCTGGTTAGTTTTTCTAAGGACGACATATCTTGTCCATCAAGATCCGGTCAGTTTTTCTAAGAACAAAATATCTCGTCCATCAATACCTGGTCAGTTTTTTCTATGGGCGAGGTTTCTCGTCCATAAAGATATGGTCAGTTTTTCTAGGGACGAGATACCTCACCGAGACAACCAACAGGAGGATTAATCCAATTGGCGTTGACCTATTAACAATCATATATACATAAATCCGAATTAATTCTTTGAAAATCGACTATGTTGTCCGCATTTCAATTGATATTTTTCATTTAACTAAATATTTGTCATACCTTTTGATGGTAGTGCTCGATGGTAGAGCACAGTTTGTATAGAGAAGCTATAAATAGTGGTTAGCGATGTTTGAATCATTGACCTTCTAATGAAATACAAGGAGCATGTGCCTACAGCTACATGTCATTTCTGATGATAGATTGGTTTCAAGGTCTGTCAAATGGTTGTGGAATGAATCCTAATATGGGAAAAATTATTGATTGGTTAATGTGATTATCCAGTGATGGAAATCATTATTCTGTATTTCAATTGCCAATCGGCCCCAATTGGTTCTTAAGCCCACGTGACTTACCCTTTTGAGATATTACCATAGTAACCCCGTTGACCTTCTAATGAAATAAACAGAGCACGTGGGTGAAGTCGCTGCTGTGAGGTGTCAGAAGTGTAAATCACGTTGACTAACGAATCGATTTAGATGATTGGCTATCAAAATCCATAATACTGTTTTCAATCACGCTTGATAATCACTTTAACCAATCAATAATAATTCGCATATCAGGATTCATGCTTTTCCCTACACCCACGAGACAGATATTGAAACCGAGCGACCGGAAAAAATGGTATGATGCTCCTCGTGCATACTCCATCTTTTTGATTATAAGTTCGATGATGTATCTATTTCATTAGAAGGTCGATTGTTCGGAGATAATGGTCGGTAACGAACACCGAATGTAGCCCCAAGCCCATTAAATATCAAAATTATCGATACATTTACCTAAACTCTTTTAAATTAAACAGAAATTGGATTAAATGGAAAGTGGCTCATAAAACTCTAACGGTTTTAAATTGAATTCTCTAACACAGCTTTTACAGCTGAAAGTTGAATTTATATAAGTTACTTGAAAATAACTCACTTCTATTTAAACAGAAAAAATTCCACGCACAAAAGAGATATTTAAATCTTGACTGAAAGTCACAGTGTTTGCAGTCTGTAAGAGTGTGGGAAGGCATTCAAATGCAAATTTACTACTTTGTATATCGACATACGAAGACTGTCTCGGTGCTACCCTAGCTTAAATTGACAGAGAAAGCTCCGGGTAGAGCAAACTGAAGGTAAGGGAAAGGTAATAGAAAATTGGTTTAAATTGCATCTATTTTCAGTTACGATTTTGATTTTCTCCGCTACACCCAAATGGTTTCTTTCTCGCACTATACAACAAAATATATTACGGTTCATCTTGTTTCACTTAATAATCATTTTTGCTATATATAAACCATTTTTGGATCTTGGAGATTTCTTGTTATATATAGGGATCTGCTACTGCAGCAGTTTGTATCAGTTTACCTTTTATTACTTTGCAGTATGTTTTGTAATAGTTGTTTGAAAACATGCAAAGAACATGTAAAAACACAACAATGTTTGCAGAAAATATTTTGTTCGAACTCTGTCAGCATAGTTAACCTTCTGGGAGATTTAAGCGCATATATCCGTCCTGCAATATAAGTCTTTCCTTCATTTTAAACAGTTATGACCTTCTTCGCTAATACAATCTTTCCTGGGATTTTTTCAAGAAATATATATGACTATATAACCGTTATGTGTGTGTTGCAGGGAAACAAACAGTACTAAGCTACTCAGAAATGTCTTGAAGCTTAGTAAATTGAGAAATATTAGATAAAGCTTTAGCAATGCAGTTGTCCGTGTATAAATTTTATATTTATTTTATCCTTTCTATTTATCCTCGTATTTTTCAACACACTATTAAAATTTGCTATGCATTCATTAACCGAATTCTCATGAATTCAGTGTCATTGCATTTCTCTCACAAATGAATCAACTCCCAAATCCGCTGATCGTGCCCCTTTTGAACTTCATATAGGTTGCACAGGTTCAATAACTCCCTTGGTGTATTTCTCTCTTCTGTATCAGCAAATCTTTCCTTGTTTATATGTTCATTTATCTCACTTTGCTTGGAAAATATGGCCCATGCGCCATTAAACTCAACCGAACCAACTGATCAAATTCAATTGTTTCAAATTGAGCAATGCATTTATAAAGGTACGCATTAATATTATATCCCTCCCTTAAGACTTATACTTTTAGACCCATCACTCTTCTTGTAGTGGCAGGATGATCTGTAAAACGTACCATTTCTCAACTATATAGAACTGAATATTTACTAATTTATTTCATATATATATAAAGCGCATGATACCACAAAGGTGTCGACGGAGCAAGTATAATCCAAGGTTATCCAAAAGTTTGATAGCTGGATTTAGTCTTCAATTTCTTCTTGAACAACTTGCCCCCATCTCAAAACCGACAATTGAGTTTTTTAACATCAACCAAATAATTTTGAACCGATAGTAAAAGGCATTTTTCGAAATGACAAATATCCTCTAGTGATGGTTATAAACTAAATATGGCTATTGTAACATAAAACATAACCCAACCAACTGTCCAAATTCAACGCATTTCAAATTGAAAAAGGCGTTTGGAGATACCAGTATTATTCTACGTCTCCAGTAGAATTTTACTTTTTTATTTATGTAACTTTCCTGAAGGATATTGGCAGTCTCTGAAATTAACATCTCAAAATCCAACACCGAATATTCATTTATTTATTTCATATGTACATTTGACGTTCATGCTACAGCTGAGGTTCTGGCACACCGAATATAATCTAACTTTCCCTTGACGATTGATAGCTGGATTTAGTCTTCACATTCACTTTCTTCTTGAACGACTTGCCTCCTTCTGAAAACCAATAATTGAATTTTTTCCAACCCCAACCGAGTAAATTTCATCCGAAAGTAAAAGGCATTTCTGCATTTTCCGAACTGAAAAGTATCCATGCATTAACTGAATCCTCTCACGCAAGCAACGCCGTATAAAAATTCAGATACCGATACCAAATCCTATCACGTGTCAACAAAGTTACGGTTATAGGAGATTAACGGATATTTATAACTCCGCGGAAGTAAAAGCGTAATGTTTCGCTTCACGCTAATTACATTTCGTGGCGGTGAAGTGATTAGCTGATAATTTTTCGTGGAGGTTGATTTAAGATTGAGAGATTCCTAGCGCGTTTCATGTACTTCGGTATTAATCAGAGCACGCTGTTTGACTGTCTGAACTAAGGTGGGAGAGGAATAAATGTGGTTTTTAATTTCTTTGCTTGATGGGGGTATTACATGTTGGGATAATAGAATTCCTTGAGATGCGTTGAATTTTATGTGATCACATATTTATTTATCTAAAACAAGGATTTTCATTGATTTGACAAATAGTGGTGTTGAATTAATACTGATAAAACCCCGAATTAACCCTCCAAGTGGTTTTGACCATGTATCTTGTCCATCAAGATCTGTCATCCTTACTCAAAACGATTAAGCCTAGTTGGCATAGTTGCTGCCACCATGCAAATTTAGTGACAGGAGCTATTCTCATGATTCAGAGACAGAACTTATGCAAAAAAAATGGATTGTTATCATGTTAATCGACAAGGATTTTACTTCCAGTTGTCCACTGCTGTAGTTCAATAAATAACAATTACCTTCAAATCATTTACGTGAAATATAAGTGTGAGGATGTGCAAACGGCTGATGATCCACTTAACCACACGTGCAGATGTCCGCTGAAATCCGGTGACTGGTAGAAACTATTTTCCTGACTCAGCGAGAGTGAGTTAGAATTGAACGAGTAATTGAAGGCTTCCACGCGCAGGTGGAGCGAGCGCAGTTTTGAACTAGTAACTGAAGGCTTCCACGCGCAGGTGGAGCGAGCGCAGTGTTTTACAGAATTAATGCAAGTGGCAGCGTGTAGGCTGTTCCATGAATTTGAGATAACGGTTGCTGTACATAGTTTTTAGGAAGAGAAATAAATTGTGTTAGTCCTAATCTCCGTATCACTTCGTAACACCCTAGCGATCGGTCCAAGGTATAAGTTCAGGCGATCAGCTCGGATCTCCACACGACCTATCCCGACAATAAGATGGTGGCAGCGGTAAAAATGATGTACCCGGAGTGGTAAAGATCGATGTACCGATAGCGGTAAAGATTGATGAACCGGGAACAGTAAAGATTGGCCAGAGACGAGAAATTCCGAGGAACCCTGTTGAAGCAGACGAACCGGGAACAGTAAAGATTGGACCAGAGACGAGAAATCCTGAGGAAACGGACGGCGAGGCTACGCGAAATCCTGGTGAAGCAGACGAACCGGGTGAGTGTTGTTTACCCTTTCTTTTAAGAGAAATAATCAGGGATCCATTGCTAAATAAATGTTAGGTGAAGCATATTTGTTTGTTAAATGATGAGGTGTAGTTGAAGCACGGCAGTGCGGGAAATACATCCGTATTTCAAATTTTAGAATTGCGCGACAGCGCAGGTGACACGTCAGTGTTCTTAGCCAAAAGTGCTGATTATAGTTTCTCTTGAAGAATTGTGATACACCAGGAGTGGCAGAAGGTATTTTTAAAGCACGACAGTGCTGGAATTTCAGAGTTACGAATTGAGCGTTAACTCATGTGACACGTCAGTGTTATTGTTCACATGTCATCGTTATCAGTTTAGGGTGAACCATTATTTTTCTCTTTAAACAATTGTGATATATGCTAGGGGTAGTCAATCAGTAGCTGAAAAGGGTTTTTATTTTAATGGTCTTTTAGTTAATACCAGTTAGAAAGGAAAATATATTGGTGAATATGGCTTTTTTGGGAAAATATAAGAAATGCGATCTATTTACTTTAGCATTGGAGTTAGGGGAAACTCCTGATCCAAATATTAAAGTTATAGGACTGAAAGATCTCATAACAGGAAGTAAGTCATACGAAGTCGAATTCGTGATGGAGATGCTTGAAACGATAGTGAGTTCACGAAAGGAGATGGAAGAGAAGGAGAGGGAAGAGAAGAAGGAGAGAGAAGAGAAGGAGAGAGAAGAGGAAAAGGAGAGAAAGAAACAACAAAGAGAATTTGAGCTAGAAAAGTTAAGGATAGAAGCAGGAATAAGGATAAGCAATGATTCCATAGAAGGAAGAAGTAGTCCTACCGATATACATGTCGACATGACGAAATACATGCCCAAATTCCAAATGAAAGAGGGTGATATCCTTTTATACCTCTCCCTGTTCGAAAGTCAAGCTAGGCGGAGGAAAATTGATGAAAGAAATTGGGTATCATGTCTTTTGACCCTAATGCCTTTGGAGATAATAGAATTGATTGCGAGGGTTTCGGAAGAGGGATTAGAAGATTATGAACACATTAAAGACCTCTTGTTAAAGAAGTTTAAGATGAATCCAGAGGGATTTCGCCAGAAGTTCATTCAACATCAAAAAAGTCCTGATAAAACTTGGCAAGATTTTACTTATGAAGTAACCAATTATTTTCAAGGATGGATCGAAGGACTTGGTATCTCCGATTTTGAGAGTCTGAAGGAATTGATGATAGCCGATCAAGTCAAGAAAAGAGTGCCACAGGAAGCCAGGGACCATTTTATCGATGAATGGGGGAAAATATCAAAACCTTCATTGCTGGCTGAAAAGATAGACGAATACGAATGTGTTCGTAGAACATACAAGAGACAGCCAAGTACCACCATGAAGACAAATTCGGGATACAAGACCCAGTATGATGCAAGAGGTTACGGTGGATACCACATATCTCAGCAGGACACCAAACGAACCTATCACAGAACTCAACCAGAACCGGCGAAACATAATTCCAGGCTTGTTTGTTTCTCATGCGGAATGGAGGGACACATGAAGAGGTTCTGTCCAAAGTCGGATAAAGGAAGATCAGATCACGATAATAGAAGGAAAGCGAACGTGAATAGGATCATAACTGAAGAAAGCGGTGTGGGGGATGAGAAAAGGACACTGAATACTGGCGGAACGGCGGTGGTAGCTAAAGTTGTATCCTTTAAGGAAAGATCCTGGCGAGACAATCTTTGCCCCTTGGAAAGAATCTTAATTAGTGTTGACGGGAGGGAGGCAAAAGCCCTAATTGATTCTGGGACTGAAATTACCGTCATACGGAAAGATATTGTACAAAATCTGTCGCTGGAAGAGAAATCGTCCATCTTTATTAAAGGAATCTTCGGTCCAGCGGAGAAATGCCCGTTAATGAACGTTCCCATAGGACTGATCATAGGAGGTAGGGGTGATGTGCTTCACCAAGAAGTCCTCTGCGCAGTTGCTCCCTCATTGGTGGAAGATGTGCTGTTGCCACCAGATATCCGAGACATGCTTAGAGGAAAGCAGGAATTAATTTCCACCGATATTGGTAGTGGAAACATCTTGGAACCACCTACAAAAGAGGGGAACACAGAAGGGAATTCCGTTGAAGTGAATAAGGACACAGAAGTGTTAGTGGTAGAAAGCACCGACGGAGACCAGGAAGAAGGGATATCGAAGACGGAAAGCTTCCGTAAAGAGCAAGAGGAGTGTAGAGAGCTGGAAGAGACCAGAAAACAGGCTAAGCAAGGTAGTGGAGGATTTTTCTTTAACGATGGTTTGGTCTTTCATAAAGACAAGATTCTTGGAGAGAATGTATGTCAATTGGTTCTTCCTAAACGTAGAAGAAAAGAGGTTCTTAGATTAGCCCACTGCTCAGTGTTTGGGGGACACATGGGAGCGAGGAAGACAATAGAAAGAATTAGATATTCGTTCTATTGGAACGGGCTATCAAGAGACGTGAGACAGTTTTGTTTAGCATGTGAAGGTTGTCAGTTGACGAGAAGGGTCAAACACAAAGATAGGGCCCCAATAACTCCCGTTGCGCGGCCAGAATTGCCCTTCCAAGTGGTCAATGTGGACATCATAGGACCGATAGATCCTCCAAGTTCTAAAGGACACAAATTTATCTTGTGTATGGTAGACCAACATACAAGGTGGGCTGAGGCGATCCCTTTGACGAGTCTTACAGCCAAAGCAACGTGTGAAGCTTTATTATCTATTTTTATGAGGACTGGAGTGCCAAACGTAATTGCCTCGGACAATGGTACAAATTTCAACGCTGAATTGACTCAGGAATTTGAAAAAAGAATGGGTTCAACTCCACGGTTCTCCACACCATTATATCCACAATCAAACGGGTTAGTGGAAAGATTTAACCAAACTTTAAAGAGTATGTTACATCACACCATTAAGGAAGAACCACGGACCTGGCACACCAAAATACCGTTCATTTTATGGGCATACAGAGAGGTCCCGAACAGTACAACGGGTGTAGCGCCTTTTCAATTGCTCTTTGGTCGGAAGCCAGAAGGTCCTTTGTCGATTCTAAAGAATACCTGGACGGGAAGACACGAGGGTTTGCAGCTGGATACAACCCCAATACATGTCTATCTGGAGAAGTTGAAAACCCGACTGGAGGAGGCCGCAGAGAAAGCCAAGATAACATCTAATATACAACAAGGGAAAATGGCCCATTATTATAATTTAAGGTCTACAAGAAAGACTTTCAAGCCGGGAGATAAAGTCATCGTGCTCTTGCCAGATTCTACAAACAAATTATTGGCCAGATGGCAAGGTCCCGGAATCATTGAAGAGAAAAAGAATGAACATTCTTTCATTATAAAGATGCCAGACAATAGGATGAGGCACGTTCACCAGAACAAGATAAGGGAATTTGTGGTCGGTTCCAACGCGGTAAATGTAATTTTTGAAGGTGAGGAAGAATTTGGTAACATAGAAAACGCTCCAATTGTCGAAGCAAGAGACGAGTTCACCCAAGAAGTGAAAATGATCACGACACCGTACTTAAATCCTAAACAGGAGGAAGAATTGAAAAGACTCTTGTGTAAGTTCGAAACACTTTTTTGCCGACCAATACAACCCGTGGGAGTAAGTCAGCACAAGATTGAATTGCTGCCTGACTCCATCCGGAGAAAACCACATAGTTATTGCATACCAATAGCATACCGTTCAGAAGTGGATAGGCAAGTCCAAGAACTTTTAGAATTGGGTCTTTTGGAGCCGTCCAATGCAGACATTACGTATCCCATTGTATGTGTCGCGAAGAAGGATGCCTCGATTAGAATGTGCATTGACTATAGGGCGCTTAATCTGATAACAAAAGTGCCCAGTTATCCTATGAAGGACATGCAGAAGTTGATCTTCACTGCGGGGATGGCCGAATGGTTAACTTGCTTGGATTTGGAAAGGGGATATTATCAAATAAAAATGGAGGACGAGAGCAAAGTTTTGACAGCATTTTCCACCCACAACGGGGTGTATCAATGGAAAGTGATGCCATTTGGATTGTCAGGAGCTTCGGGAACTTTCCAACGCATTATGAATCAAGTGTTGCACAAACATTCCGCTTATGCGCAAGCTTATATAGACGACATTGTTATATTCTCTAAAACGTGGGAAGAACATTTAGAACACTTGAAAAAAATCTTATCTGATCTGGAATATCTCGGATTTTCGGTGAAACTTAAGAAATGCATATTTGCATCCAAAGAGATAAAATACTTAGGACATAAGATAGGAGGGGGAAAGCACTCTCCTGACAATGACAAAATATTAGCCATCAAACAGTTGAGAAGACCCGTATCAAAAAAGGAAGTCAGATCCATTCTAGGACTGATGGGATTTTATAGGACTTACATTCCTGGTTATGCAGAGATAGCAGCCCCTTTAACGGAGTTGACAAAAGGGAAAAAATCGGGAAAGGTATTTTGGGGGAAACGCGAGGAAGAATCATTCCTCCGGTTGAAAAATGCGTTATGTGAGGTCACTGCGTTAAGCACCCCCAATGCCGTCGAACCCTTCCAGGTCCACACAGACGCGTCCCACTACGCTATTGGATGTTGTTTGACCCAGAAGGACGAACATAGAAACTATAGGCCAATTGCTTTTGTTAGTCAAAAATTGAATAACACCCAAAAGAATTGGTCTACCATTGAGAAAGAGGCCTATGCCGTGTTATTTGGACTGAAAAAATTTGATAAGTGGTTGCAGGGTAACACTGTGGAGATCATAACTGATCACAATCCGCTAAAATATCTGGTCGAGACAACTCCTAAGAGCCCCAAGTTAACTAGGTGGGCACTTGCCCTTCAAAGGTGGAATTACAAGTTGACCCATCGCCCTGGGATTTATCATCAGGGAGCTGATGCTCTCTCCCGCTTGGAAAGAGAGGTCGATCAATAAAGGCTTGGTAGCATATTTGGATGAGATTGTTATTTTTTTATAACTAAATATGGAGAGTTAAGATGTATATTAAATATAGTGTAAATAATGGTTAATTTTATATGTATGGTGTTAGTCGAATGTTATTTTTGCAATACTTTAGGTTAGGTTTTGTAGATTGGATCAATTTAGAATGAAAAGGTATTGGAGTTCGGGAGTATCAATATTTGATTGTTGGTGGTGTAAATAGATATAGCATTTGGATGTTAAGATCTAATATTAGCTTGAAAAGTGGTTGCAAAGTATAAATGTTCTTATGCATAGTTTTTTTTTTTGGATCCCTTGATTTCTCTTGGGTTGAGAGGGTAACCACTCCTGATCTGACCGGTTGCCACAAATGTTCGGACAATATTATTAGTAAAACAGATTTTTTTGGAAAAAAAATCTGTTTTCCTCTTGGCGGCGGCGTGTGAGGATGTGCAAACGGCTGATGATCCACTTAACCACACGTGCAGATGTCCGCTGAAATCCGGTGACTGGTAGAAACTATTTTCCTGACTCAGCGAGAGTGAGTTAGAATTGAACGAGTAATTGAAGGCTTCCACGCGCAGGTGGAGCGAGCGCAGTTTTGAACTAGTAACTGAAGGCTTCCACGCGCAGGTGGAGCGAGCGCAGTGTTTTACAGAATTAATGCAAGTGGCAGCGTGTAGGCTGTTCCATGAATTTGAGATAACGGTTGCTGTACATAGTTTTTAGGAAGAGAAATAAATTGTGTTAGTCCTAATCTCCGTATCACTTCGTAACACCCTAGCGATCGGTCCAAGGTATAAGTTCAGGCGATCAGCTCGGATCTCCACACGACCTATCCCGACAATAAGTAAACTGAGCATTGCTATTGAGAAGAGATTCAGAAAATGTGAACGTGTCGATTGGCTGTCACGTGACTGCTCTGTGAAAAATTGAGTTGATTGGCCTATTTGGCATCTTATCGTCACATTTGGCGTTGTAACATCTTATGACAAAGTGCCATGGTGCACTCTATGAGTGCCATGCGCATTTCTATAGAGAAGCGATAAAAATGGTGAAATCGCCAGTCTACTACTATTTTGCGCTGCTGAATCAATGTATGGGCTTCTCTTCCCATCCCTTGGGTCAATTAAATGATGAATCATTGGATGGGCGTCTTCTCCCGTCTTTTGGACGAATCATATGATGTATGTTCGTTTTCATCCAGCAGATGAATGAAGTCTATGGGTCTCGTTACTTTTAGTTTTGGCCTCGTGATACTGGGATTGAGCAAAGTCTGAGCTGTAGATTGAGCAGTCTCTGTAGATTGAGCAAAGTCTGAGCTGTAGATTGAGCAGTCTGAGCTGTAGATTGAGCAAAGTCTGAGCTGTAGATTGATAAAAGTCTGAGCTGTAGATTGAGCAAAGTCTGAGCTGTAGATTGATAAAAGTCTGAGCTGTAGATTGAGCAAAGTCTGAGCTGTAGATTGAGCAAAGTCTGAGCTGTAGATTGAGCAAAGTCTGAGCTGTAGATTGAGCAAAGTCTGAGCTGTAGATACAGCAAAGTCTGAGCTGTACATTGAGCAAAGTCTGAGCTGTAGATTGAGCAAAGTCTGAGCTGTAGATTGAGCAAAGGCTTCCATTGCTCAATCTACTTTTATATTTCCTCTAAGTTTTAAGTGCAGCCAAGTGACGTCCCTTCCAGAACATGTGCAGGAAACACGTTCTACCGCAAAAACTCTAGAACTATCTTCACTTAGCTTTACAGAAAGGCCTCGCATATTTGGTACGCATGAGCTACTTTTAGAGGGCAAAGGAATGGATTTTGTGTTCTTTGGTGCAGTCTTAAAACGTATAAGCTACGTAAAATTTAGATGAAAAATTGGTTGGTTGATTTGGGTTTTGTATTGAAAAAATTGGTTGTTTAATTGATTTGGGTTTTATGGTAGAAAATTGATTGGTTGATTTGCGTTTTATGAAGGAAAAATTGGTAGGCTGATTTGTGTTTGTGATGGAAAAATTGGATGGCTAGTTCATTTGGGTTTTATGGTGGAAAAATTGGAATACGGAAAATGATTGGCTGTCTTATTTACAGCATTGATTTTAAAAGTGCTTTTAATACAGGTATGTATGCAAATACATGTGCAGCAGATATACTTTAAATATTTTTTTAGTATTTCAAAGTAATATTTGAACGGAACCTGAGACTCGAAAGATAAAATCTTTTTATTTCTTCAGCGTGTGAACATGCGATTAACGGAGTCGTTTGTAATTGAAAACTAAAATGTAAGGATTTAAATTAACTAAAGTTTAGTGAAAACTGAATAAAATGATATTGTATAGAGAATCTAATACTTTGAATTTAATTAACATTTCTTATCATAGCAAAAGCAGTGAAGAGGGTTTTAAAGGCTTAACGCTTTGTAACAGAGAATTGACTGTTTATGTAAATCAACGTAATTTGTTTTAAGTATTAAATAGTTTTTTTTGTTAATACCTTTGTTATAAAGGGAACAAACATTAAAGATAATTCTAAGTCAAACAGATATAAATATTTAAACATTAACTAAACGACTTATAAATTTCCACGAAAAACAATTTTAATGAAAAGATTCTTTTTATGTAGAGGTAAGGAAGAAGAGGTATCCTATTCTTCCTCTTCTGAACGCTGCTGGAAGGATCTAAGATTAAATCATATGCATTAAAGATTAAAATTATTTTTATAATTACTTTTCCAAGAAATATGCATCTATGTACATGTTATTAAATTAAATTATATACATTTTCGTTGATGGTATATTTATCAGACAGTTATACATCGTATTTTTTGTCAGTTCTTAATTCAGAAATATTCTGAAAAGGTAAATTTAAAGAGACAGTACGGTTTTAACTTTTCATAATATTTTCAATTGCTCTATAGATATTTGTCATTTACTGTATTGTAAAATTGTATTTTAAGATACATGCTATTTATTCGATACGTATAACCGCTCAGAAAAATGGAATAATTTAAATATGTAAGTTATAATAAGTAAAATGTAAAAATACGATGTAATCTGCTTCGTTTTATTATATCAGAAGTCAAAAAGAAAGTGAACATTTTGCACATCATAATGAAATTAATGAGTAATCAATTAATCGGGTAGACACTATATCGTTTTCACTGAAGCATACTACTCGGTCAACAAGTACAAATTTACAGATTAAAATTGCAATAGAACATACTTTCAAAGTTTCTACGACTCTACTATCGAATATATTGGGAAACCATCATCTTGAAATAACTTCAAAAAGACTTTGCGGAAAGGATATATACATAAAAAATCCTTAAAGTACTATTCAAGAACTATGAAAATTGCTAGATGATAAAAGTTTCTGTAAAATATCCAATATGCTGGCCCTGTGACGTTGTATTTTATCAGTTGTAACCAAGCAAGCCCTCAAATAATCTAAACCTTCAAATAGATAATGTAGCTTAGCCAGCAATAGCTTTTAGTAATTTTCAATTGCAGTTGAACACAGACCAGTAGACACAGTAGAGATGTGATTTCTAAGAAAACTTACGTTTATTTAAATAGTTGCGGCAGTTTAGAAACGGAATGTTAATAAAATGTTTTGCAATGTTAAAATAATTGGTATTTTGTGTTGAGAGCACAAACCGTAGTCGGGCTATTGTGGTATGAATGAAGTAGACGTACGAAGTTCGAACGATTATTTATTGTGAATATTCAACAATTGATTTACAGTTTGAACGATAAAAGTGCAGTGTGATATTTATTAGTGAAGGATAAGTTTATTGATTAAAGGTCTGTGATTTTAACATAGTTCGGTAGCTTTCAAATGACACCACTGAAGCAGTCTTTATTTCTCCACGCAATATAAAGTCACACTAGCCCAAAGCTCGTCCAGCACCGTCGTTTCGACAGATTAAGGACGCTTTCTTCGCGCTCAGTGCGCATGCGCGCTCGGTCCGAATGTCATGTCTGGTACGGACATCTTTTGTCTACATGGCGCTATATTTATCTTCTAAATGTATCTCCTAGTTCTGAAATCATAAGACAAAACAGGTGCTACGCTTTTTGTCACGTTTGTATTTTCATGCATGCCGCTTCTTCCGATTTTAAAGACGTATTCACGTCGAAAGCATAAAAGCATGAGGAACATACTTAATATGCTCCCTTCTTGAACACTGTAAGAAATAAAGTTTAAATAATGAAGTTTAAATAAATAAAGTTCAAAGTAAAATAAAATTTTATTTACTACAAACATAACATGGACTTGATCGTAATAAAGTTAAAATAATACATAAGCACGAGAGGAGATTTTTAGTGTAAACAAATCACCACAAGACGATTATTTTTTTCTGTTGCCCATTATGAAATGTTCACTTTCATAATTGGAGGAAGCATTCTACTACAAAGTACTACCACCTTTTACATTTCGCTTCAGAAGAAAAGTGTCTCATAAAGTCTCACTGCAGTATTAACATACTTTTAAGTCTTCCACGATTCAGAATTTGCCGTGTAGTTTATTGCTCTATCAGGAAATATGATTTATTTCGTTTACCACGAGCACAAACAACCGACCTTCACTTTATTCAATAAGCACAAAAAATTGAACACTCTAACAAATGATCATAGAGAACTTGTCAGAAAATATTGGGTAAGCAATTGATACTTAGCGAACGTATTTCATTGTTTTAAGAAAAGCTGGTCTTTCAATATCAATTTACAGAATCCGTTTGATATCGAACGTACATTTAAATTGTTTTACGACTTTCTGACTATAATTTGAATTTCCCAAGCAACTCTTCATAGTTTTCCATGCCTGGTAGCACCTAGCTATTAAATGTAAGTACATTTCTTTACTCCTTAAAATAACGTTCAATCTTTTCACGTAACTGTTAGAAACGCAGGAATAAGAAATCCAATCTTTAAAACATCTGCTCCGTTCTAATACTCCCAGGCCTTGGTATCACCTTAATAACGCAACATATCGAGGAGCCACTTACCTGAAAACAACCTCAAAGAGACTTCAGAATGACTTTTCCAAGAACAAATCCCTTAAAGTGCAACTCAAGTCTCGAAAATTACTCTGAGATAAAAAATACTCAATTAAAGAACCAATATTCTGACAACTGGAACATATAAAGAGCATTAGCCCTGTCACCTTTTAGTTGAAGTGGTTTGTTAAAAGAGCCTGGATGGCTTTGGCCGCAAATTCCTTCCAGAAACCATTTAATTCCCAGTTTTACCTCGTTTATTGGCAAAGTCTTTGGAAACACTCTCTAAGGTTTGAAGTACTTTGGTTTTTATCTTGATGCCCTTTTTCCTTGCTTTTGGTTGTGCATAATGAAGATGACAGTTTCAACTCGATTGTGTGATATGCAGATTAATATGCATCATAACAGGTTTACTTGAAATAAGAAACAGAAATAATCAACATACGAACGAATTATTTAAATGAGCTAAAATATGTGAAATATTTTTTCTTATAACCAGCCATTTGTAAAATACTCATCAGAGCACTGTAAGGGCGGATTTGTGAATCAATTTGGTCACACAAGTGTATCATGGGAGGTGGGTTAACGTTAAACCTCACATACATAGCACACTTTCTAGGCACAACCCGTTTATAGAGGCCACACATTCATTTAGACGAGACGGGCAATCATCCATACCATACCCAGGATTCGAACCAGGAATCTTAATCCAGCACCCTGACAATTAGATCGATTTGTTTGCGAATTGGAATAATGTATGAGATGAATATTCAGAATAATATAACCAGAATGAATTGAATTTTACTTCCTGTTACAGAAATGTTCTCACAGGATACATGTAAGGGGTTACCTTAACCCTCCTGGTGGTTTATCTTTGCGTCGAAACCCCCCTGTATTTGCCAGCTTCTGATACAAAAACCTGTTCAAAATGTCACCAATTCTGGTCAAGCGACAATTTGTGTTTCCTACATGTGTTTTCGTTTCGCCTTGGAGAACTAGGGCAATTTCACCTCGACAAGATGTTATTACCAAAACTTACCAGATGTCGATGGACTAGATATATCGTCATTAGCAGAATCGATCTTATCTTGGATGAGATATGTCTTCAAAACCACTTGGAAGGTTAAAATGTTGTTTATCACCGCTTCGGCGAATTTTGGAGTTAAGTCTAATTAGCGTTAACTAATTAACTATCATATAACAATTCGGAATTCATTCTTTGAAATTTCTACTGTCGTCTTGCCGAAATCGAAAAACAAGCCGGAAGTGACATCACATCGGGATTACGTACAGGAAGCACCTTCCACCATAAAAATGCTACCGCCACCTATATTTGGCTTGTGAGAAAGTCTCTCATATAGCAACAAATATAGTTGGCGACGTCCTTAAATAGTATTTTAAGAAGTCATGACGTCACTTTCGGAATAACCTATGAGAGACTTCCTCAGTGTTTTCAAACAAACCAAACCGAAATCGAAAATTTTAATTTCCTAGAAAGTAAAATTTTCGATTGCTCGTACACCAATTGCTCTCGCATGATACACATTGGGGTTACCATGTAATAGTTTTTCTTCAGTTAGGAAAAGTTTGGCGTTAAATCCAATTAGCATTGACCAATTAACTATCATGTATCCAATTGGAAATCATTCTTTGTAAATTCTACTATCAACGTGCTGACATCGTATTCTAAAAGCAAGTCAAGTGCCACGTCTTTAATGCATACAACAAGTACGTTCTGTCCACACAGAATGTACTCGGAAAGGACTATTTAAAGGACGTATGATATCAATGCAATAATTTTATAAGCTTATAATTTATACTTCGCAAATATTTCAAATATTTTTACACTGAAAGTGATAGATATTAAATTGTGTGTGTGATAACTCTTACCTTTCCCGTGTGCTTTAATTTAGATTGATATAAATTGAAACAAAATTCATATTTTTATAATAAAGACAACACAGAATTTATCAAAAAAGTACGTACGTTTCTTTATTTTTCAATGAGTTTTTATCTAATACTTTTATATGCAAGTGAATTCAATTTCAGCAAAATTAATTTATTTTCTTCTATTGTGTACCTTTTTTTAATTGTTTCTTGAATAAAAAACTTGATATCAAAAGCATTCTAATGTAGATTCTGATGCAGTTACTATGATACTAAATAACAAAAATATTCCATGCAAACGCATAATTGCTTCAATAATTTTTCCACTTCAGTTCTTTTTGAAAAATAATATTCCTTTAGGTTAACACCCCAATAAGCACTTTCAATTATCTTCCTTCACATAAACTTTTTATAAGGAGGTACATGAAAACTTTCCATATGTGTTAAAAGTAAAAACCACAGAAACAATCTAAAACATTAAACGCCAAAATAAACAGATAATTAAAAGATAAAGAATGGACTTTGATGGAAAATATTTTTACATTGATTTACGCTTAATTCAAATTTTATCTCGACGTATACTAAATTATGATACATATTTCATTAGTAGTGTCAGGGATAGAAGTAAGGGCACATTTATAAAATTAGATTAAACTAGATGTTTTATCAAGTGTATGAAAAACACTTTATAATTTAAATATATAACTAATTTTAACATATGAACAAACATTATGATTAAATTATTCTTTCACGCCAATTCTTTCTTGTTACAGTTATTGAAAATGTTATTTATTAAAAATGTGTTTATTTTAGTGCATTTTTTACGTTGTTGCTATTTAAGTGAATCCTTGTGTGTGAGATTTGAAGAAAAACTATTTAATCAGAATATCTTCCAATGGACGTTCCGATATGCGTTGTTTCACTGAAAAATAAGATTAATCTACCATTAGTGGAAAGAGAAAATACAGTTTCAGTTCATTTCATACAGTTATTCATTAATTTTTTATATTTTTGTCAACATTGATATAAAGTTTCTCCAATACATGGAAAGTCGCTGTAGCCCTGTTGGAAGAGTAGCAGATTACCAATCAGGGGGTTGCGAGTTCGAAAATCGATACAACCACACCAAAGACTGTCGTGTATGTGGTGGCAGATGCACGTTAAATCTATCATGGCCTCAAATATACGCATGTTGGCGCGGTTGGAAGTTTCAAGAGTGGGGCGCCAGTTCATTGTTGACCGTCATCTGACCGTGGTTCAAAATTACGAGATGTTGTCCTCGGTTTTCCCCCTCGGGGTTGATCCCAGACAGTTGACAATAGCCATTTGTGTGGCTCCAGTGCACCGATACTTCAACTACCCCGTAACAGACGGAAGTTATTTTACTATTGTGATACTATCGATTTAACCTTATGACGGGTAGACACGAATATATTATTTCAGCAACCTACAGTCTTTGTGGGACTTCCAACCAGTTTTCATTTTCTTGACAAATATAACCTTTCTAAGGATTCTTTCACCCCAATAAATGGGTTATTTAGTTAGTGTGGGTTGTTGAGTAAAAGCAATACTACACTTCTCAGAAATCTCGTGCAATCAAAAAGCTTTTTACCTTCTAAAAGGTAATTTTTTTAAAAAGTAATACACCATTTTATGAAGAAACTGAGCATTCGTAATGAATGGCATTCAGCTTCATAGAAATTCAAAAGAAATTACGAAAAGAGAAAGACATTGCCCATTTAATCATGGAACATTTTACATCTTTAAAGAAAACTAGGATTAATAAATGTTGAATGTAGACCAGACAAGGAACATATAGCACAAACATGGTATCTAAAAGCTCTTAAAATCTTAAAATCTTTTGCAGAATTTCTCAAGAATATTTAAGTCAAAACGTACAAAGTTTGCTCCCATAACAACTCCAATTATCAACACTCCACAATCACAGTTATACTAAAACTCTCGTAGTATTACTGCACATAATTCTAAATATATAAAATGAAATAACACAAAAACACTTAAGTTTCAATTATTAAATGCTTTGTTGAAAAACGTTAACGTCGGCTATAAACGTTTTAGAAAAAATTGAACAGAACCCCTGCTCTGCGAAAATTACAGATCGAATTTTTTTTTACCTTCCAGAAGGTAATTTGTCAAATGTAATATGGGCATTTTATGTAGAAACCGAGCATTCCTAATGAAAACCGCTAAGTTTCATAGAAAACTGGAAATTAAAAAAAATCATGAAGAAAATAAGACGTTGCCCGTTAATGAAGAGGAACATTTTACCTATCCCAAAATAACTAAGATTAGAAATGGTGACACACGACCAGGCAAGAAACATAAAACACATGCATGTTATCTAAAAACTCTAAAAAAATAAAAAACATGTAGAAGCTCTCAATTAGTTTATGTGCATAAACTCTCTGAAAACTGTTAGTCGTGCAATGTTTACTCTCATAACAACTCCAATTATCAACACTCCGAAATCAAGGTTATATAACTTTCTAGATATAAAACCGTGTGATATTACGCCACACAATTCAAAATATATATATGACAAATGAAATAACACAACATTTAAGCTCCAATTGTTAAATACCTTGCTGAATTCCTGTTGCTTAAAATGTTCTACAAAAAAAATTAAATACAACCCATGTTCCGTCGAAATTATAACTCGAAAACTTTTTTACCGTCTAAAAGGTACTATCTCAAAAGTAACATAGAGGTTTATGAAGAAACTGAGCATCCGTAATGATCCGTAACTAAGTTGATAGAAAACTAGAAATTAAAAAAGAAACGAATACGTTGCCAATTTAATTGGGAAACATTTTATATCTAAAAAATAGGATTAATAAATGGTGTATAAAGACCAGACAAGAAACATAAAACACATGCCACCTGAAAGATTTTAAAAATATTTAAAACTTTTTACACCAGCTCTCAACAAGTTTATGTGGAAACCATATAATATCTGCTCTCCCTCATAACAACTCCAGTTATCAACACTCCGAAATCACGGTTATATAACTCTCTTGTTATACATTACAGAACACAGTTTAAAATATATAACAAATAAAATAACACAAAAGTCCTTAAGCTTCAATTGTTAAATGCTTTGTGAGGATCCCTGTATCTTAAAATGTTCTACCGAAAAAAGTTGAACAAAGCACCTGTTCCCGAAAACTACAATTCGAAAACTTTTTATTTTCTAAAAGGTACTTTTTCAAAGGTAATATAGCGTTTTATGAAGAAACTGAGCATTCGTGAATACCTCTCAGTTTCATAAAAATAGAAAATTCCAAAAAAAGGAAAGATGATGTTGTTGTGTTAATCATGGAACATTGTACATCTCCTAAAAAACTAGGATTAACAAATGGTAAAAATGATCCGTCAAGGAACAGAAAACACATGTATGTCATCTAAAAGCTGAAAAATATAACAAATTTGCAGCAGTAGTCAACTAGTTTACACGCAAACCGTGCAATGTTTACACTCATAACAACTCCAATTAGCAAAACTCCGACATCACGGTTATAGAATTCTTGTAATATTACAGCACAGAATTCAAAATATATAACAAATGAAATAACACAAAAGAATTTAAGCTACAATTGTTATACGTTTTGTAGAAATTCCGCTTAAAATGTTCCACAAAAAAATTGAACGAAACCCCTGTTCCGCAAAAATTACAACTCGAAAACTTTTTTAACTTTTAAAAGCTACTTTTTCAAAAGTAATATAGCGTTTAGTAATGAAGAAACTGAGCATTGTGGTAATGAATGCACTCAGTTTTATAGAAAACTTGAAATTAAAAAAAAAACAAGACGTTGCCTATTTAATCAGGTAACATTTTGCAACTTCTTAAAATAAGATTAACATAATAAATGGTGTAAAAGTGACAAGAAACATAAAAAACACATGCAAATTGTCTAAAAGCTCTTAAAAATATAACACAATTTTTACAGCAGTTCTCAGCAAGTTTTTGTACAAACCGTACAATACTTGCTCTCATAACAACTCCAATTATCAACACTCCGAAATCACGGCTATATAACTCTTGTAAGGCATTACAGCACACAATTCAAAATACATAACAAATGAAATAACACAAAAGCATTTAAACTCCAATTGTTAAATACTTTGTGGAATTCCTGTTCTTTAAAATGTTCTACAAAAAAAAATCGAACGAAACCCCTGTTCCGCGAAAATTACAACTCGAAAACTTTTTTACCTTCTAAAAGGTACTTTTTCAAAAGTAATATAGCGTTTTATGAAGAAACTGAGCATTCGTAATGAATGCTACTCAATTTCATAGAAAACTGGAAATTCAAAAAAAAGGAAACGAAGACTTGCCCATTTAATCAGGGAACATTTTACATCTTCAAAAAAACCTCCATCAGTTTGAATATAATACCGAACCACAGAAGCATTATGTATTTTTTCCTTTTACTCAGCGACAAGAACTCTTTCCCATCACTTCCCTCAAGTGCGGAGGAGATGATTCCTTGAGTTATTATTCGCTAGTGTAGAATTCTCAGATAAGTGAAGTTGAGTTGTTAATAGTCTGCTTCTCCGGAAGAATGTTGGGGAGGGAAAAAAATTCCCGGAAAAAGGAATTTGATGGAAGAAAATGTATGTTAATGTTCGTTTTCTGTGTTACAGTTGTCAGAAAATTATTTCCTTAACTGAATTTTTTTTACGATGTCGTGTTATTTTCGAGTAGATTTCCGTTTTGAAGGAAGACTTTATTTTTGAAAAATCTATTCTTCTGATGAAGGTTTCAAGACGGTAATTCACGTTGAAATAGGTGATCACATAGTGATTATACAAGGGGACTCTTTTTAATACTTTAAAGATAGAAATTTTCTATTTTCTTGAAGATATTGTATCCATTAAAGGTGTTTTATCAATTTTTTGTTCAAGTTTGGCAATATGAAAAGAAAACTAGGTTTAGACATTATTTGTTTACAAATATACTTTCTAAACATGTTCCAAAGGCTCCTAATTCTGCATTTGTTGTAAAGTATTTTATCAATAAATTTTTTAAAGTAGTATTTCATAAACTGACTGTAATTTGGCTTCTGGTTTTTATCGCTCTTGAAAAACTTTGATTTCAAGATTTACGAATTTTTTTATAATAAAACGATATAATGTGAAACTGAACGCTATTTTTATATATTTACTAGTTTTACTACTTGGTTTCGCTCGAAAAATTTGGATGCTTCAGACCATAGACTTGAAATATAAGTAGACAGTCATTGCGATAGGGAGGAGCTTTAAAAAGTGTGACCAACATGTATACTAGTAGTCACGTGATTGTTCTGAAAAATTGATTTGGTTGACCAGTTTGGTATGTTATCACATCGTTTGGCGATGTAACATCGTATGACTGAGTAGGTGTGTGAATCCGTATTTCTGTGGAGTGGCTACAAAAGTGGTGGAATAGTCAAAATCTACTACTATCAGATGATTAATCTATGAACCAATCAGATGACGAATCAATGGATGGGCGCCTTCTACCGTCCCATGGACCAATAAGAATGATGAAGTTAATTTAAACCCAACAGACGAAAGCAATCTCATGGTCACGTTACTACTAGTTGTGGTCACATGAACCTGAGCACATAAAAAGGTTACCATTGCTCACTCTACTTTTATATTTCCTCTATGCTTCAGACAAACCAAGTTTCTCTGTTTCTCTTACCCCGACAATTTCGTTGCGTCGTGAAACGGCTTTTTGATCTTTGAGGGTTTCATGTTCTCGTGTTTTTTCTCTTCGTATTGCTCGGTTCGTGACAAAGCTTTTGAAGCTTTGTGCTGTTTCGTAGTTTATTAAAAATTGTTCTCTTCGCGGGAATGTTTTATATTTTAATTTGACTTCTTTGATTCTAAGATAACGATATATCGTGCTTTACAACATAAGTAGTTGTTTTGAAATAGAAAATCCAAATAAAATATGATGATCGAATGCCATGACACCATATACCAGAGTTCCAGAGTTCGAGAGTTTATTGCTTCAGACAAACCAAGGCGCATATCTGTTTTCTCAGCAATTTCTTTGCTTCCTAAACTAACTTTCTGAGCTTTGTCTGCTTGCGTTTATTCCACGCCCAATTGCTTGGTACGAGACAACTTTTGACGATTTGTGCTAATTCGGGTTTGACTAAAAGTTGGTATTTCCTTGCGAAATGTTTCTATGAGAAATTTTACTTCTATGGTTCTAGGGAAATGGCATAACTGCTAAAAATAGTTGCGTTAGAAACTCCTGACAGAATAAGCTGTACAAATTGATTGGCACCAGAGCTCAGCCTTCGAGTGTTTTTCTATTTAGTACAAACCAAGTCACTTCTCTGTGTCTTTAGCAGTTTTCAAGAGGCCATAATGCATCAGACAAACCTAGTCTTGTATCTTTCTCCCCAGAAATTTAATTGATGCAGCGAATAGTTTTCTGAGCTTTGTCCACTTAAAAAAACTCGTGTTGTATTTACGCCTCCTGCACCGGGGTAGCAGTGTCCTCGATCTCTTCCTTCAGGGGTTGATCCCGGACTATCGTCAATAGCCTGTTGTGTTGATCCAGTGCGAGGTTAATTAAATACCTACCTACCTGCTCCGGGGTATCATTGACCCTATAACCTTGTAGTGACAACCGTTTCAGTTATCTTCCCCATGTCCTATATACATGACAGTCATCTTAGCACTCATGAAATGATACATGTGACCCGTATGAAGTTCAGCATTGAAAACGATGATGCCCCAAACTGGTCAATTCCTCCACTTGTCGAAAAGCGCGCCCTCTACAAAATACAGGTGGTCATACATTCTTCAGCGAACGCCCAAAAGGGCGCATTTTTAGGTGTGTACTGGCCTCATGGACCCAAGGTACTCTAGCGATATTTTCTTTCCAGATGGGGTTTACTGTCTTTTGAAAACACGGGAGTCTCATACCCGGGATATAAAAGCGATCTTTTTCAGCTTCAACCCTCTTCTCTGTTCCACAATCCCTCTTTTTTCTTTAAAGACGTTTTATACTTGATGCTGTCTTGTATTTGATGTAGCGTGGCCAAATATGCCCGTTGCGCCGTAAAGCCCAAACAACCAACCTTCAACGAATATGACGTTTGTAATGTGTGTTGATTCTGAAAGGATTAGCAACCGGACGGTTGCGAGTTCGAAACTCGGTCCAGTGAAAGACCGTCGTGTACACGGAGACTGATCCACGTTCAATCTATCATGACCTCAAATGTCCTCACGTTGGCGTGGTGTGGAAGTTTATAGAGTGAGGTGCCAGCTCAGGTATTGATTTCGTGATATAACGAGGTTCAAAATTACCAGGTGCTGTTCTTTTCCCTTCGGGATTGATCCCGGACCGTCGCCAATAGCCAATTGCATTGCTCCAGTGTGACGTTAATTAACTACATAGCTAACATAGTCAGGAATTTCTAGGTCATCGCAACTATTTTTAGCTTGCTATGGCACTTACCTAAATCCATAGAAGTAAAATTTCTCATAGAAACATTTCGCAAGGAGATACCAACTTTTAGTCAAACCCGAATAAGCACAAATCGTCAAAAGTTGTCTCGTACCAAGCAATTGGGCGTGGAATAAACGCAAGCAGACAAAGCTCAGAAAGCTAGTTTAGGAAGCAACGAAATTGCTGAGAAAACAGATATGCGCCTTGGTTTGTCTGAAGCAATAAACTCTCGAACTCTGGAACTCTAGTATATGGTGTCATGGCATTCGATCAGTATATTTTATTTAGATTTTCTATTTCAAAACAGCTACTTATGTTGTAAAGCACGGCATATCGTTGTCTTAGAATCAAAGAAGTCAAATTAAAATATAAAACATTCCCGCGAAGAGAACAATTTTTAATAAACTACGAAACAGCACAAAGCTTCAAAAGCTTTGTCACGAGCCGAGCAATCCGAAGAGTAAAACACGAGATCATGAAACCCTCAACGCTCAAAAAGCCGTTTCACAACGATTCATAACTAACTACTACAAGGTCAATGTTCCCTAGATGTATCGAAACATCTTATGCATTCGTAATAGCCAGTTGTGTTGTCGAGAGCTACGTTTATTAACTACCTACCTATGTATTCGAAGTACAATTTCAAGCATTCAGTGTGAACATGCATGCACTTGGAAATGACTTGGCGCGAAAGATAATATCACCCAACCCACAAAGGAATACTTAGAACAACTCTATGAAGAAGTAAATTGTGATCGAGAATACATTACTTTTTCTGTATATTCCAGCTCCCTAGAGGACTTCTGAACGAGAAAATCATTTCATAGTTGACAGAAATATTTTATATTTTTATAGATTTCTTTCTCCTGTCCTGGCGGAGCAATAAATCACTCACTTGTCACTTCTTTTTATCGAAATACTTCATGGCTTACGGCAACCAAATGCAGCACGGGCCAAAGCTCGTGCTGATTTGTATCGATATATGCAATAATTACATACACACACAGATTACTTTTTGGAAGACTGTCGGGTATGTGGGTCAATATATTCCCGGTACATTAGATATCTTCAGATGGATGTCGAGGTTTAGTTATTTCTTGTCTTGATTCATTTTAAGCTTTGTCAGATTATATTTGTTCTAAGATGTTCTGTGTTATGAGTATCTACTTCTAAATTTTCGAAGTATTCAATTTCGGCAATGTGTGTGCTGTGGTTCCAACGACCTTTAGTTGGTAGGTAGGTATTTAAGATAGGTAGATATTTAGTAGGTAGGTATTTAATTAACATCGTACTGCAGCAGCACAACCAGCAATTGGCGACTGTCCGGGATCAACCACCGAGGGGAAAGATCGAGGACAATACCAATTAATTTTGAACCACGGTCAGATGACGAGGTCACACCTGAGCTGGCACCCCACTCTCCAAACTTCCACACCACTCCAAAGTGAGGACATTTGAGGCCACGACAGATTTAAAATGCACCAGCCCCCTTTGTACACGACGGTGTTTGTTTGGATTCGAACTCACAACTTTACGGTTGCTAATCCGTTACTATTCCAATCGAGCTACAGCGGTCCTCCAACGATTTTTATGACAGTTCAGTGAATTTTTAAGTAATGTTTCTGAAGTTTATTCAAATTTTCTTTCAAAACATTTTTCTGTTAATTTTGATAATGTTTCTGTTAATGTATAGCACTTTTTCTATTTCTAAAACCCTATCGTTGACCTCTTTGGTCTTCAGCACTACAAGTCGCAAACTGATGGGTATTTGTTAGGTAGTTAAATCATCAACGTCGCATTGGAGCAACACAACGGCTATTGGTCAACGCGTGACATTCCGGGATCAATCCGAGGATATCACCTCGTAATTTTGAACCATGGTCAAGTTACGAGGTCAACACCTGAGCTGGCCCCCAATCTCCAAACTTCGACACCACGCCAATGTGAGGACATTTGAGGCCACGGAAGATTTAACGGGCACCAACCCCATGAACATGATGGTTGGATCGAGTTTCGATCGTGGAAACACCGGTCGAATCTTACAATCTGTAATTTATTCGAATCTTACAATCTGTACTTTAGTAATACATTTCACTGTTTAATCTTGCACAAGAACAATAGATTATGTAGTCTTACTATTTTTGATATTTTTTATTTGATGGGGCTTAGTAATTTAAATTTCTCTTTTTCTTGCATTAAAGCTTGATGCAAGTCTTTAAATGTTAAAGTATACATTACCAAGTTATTGTCACTTATATTCTTGCTTTAGGAATTCGACGAAACGCGATTCATGAGAGAATGTGTGCAATAGTTGTTTTAAATCTACAAGTGGTTTCGACGGGATATTTTGTCCATCAAGATCTGGTCAGTTTTCTTAATGACGCGAAACCTCGTCAAGACAATCACAAGGCTGCTTAAAATTTCTGCCCATAGCATAGAAACACGTTATGTAGAGCTCATGAGAATAATAAGCAGTGACTATGGATACTTACAATTGAAACTCCATCCAGCCAGGTTGGAAGAGTAACGGATTAGCAATCGACTTTGAATCCAACCAAAGTCCGTCGTGTAAAAAGGGGCTCGGCGCAATTTAAATCTGTCTACGCCTCAAATGTCCTCAAGTTGGCGTGGTGTGGAAGTTTGGATAGTGGGGTTCTAGATGTGATCTCGTCATCTGACCGTGGTTAAAAATTACATGGTGTTGTCCTCTGATTTTTCCTTTCGGGTTTGGTTCCGGGCCGTCGCCAATATCCAGTTGTGTTGCTCCAGTGTGACGTTAATCAAGATACCTACTACTGAAGCTCCGTACAATATATAAAGGTCTGGAACGAACTTGGAGAAAAATTGGAATGTGTTTTCTAAGTAACACCATCACACACTCCCGTGTCTAGCGTGATACGCTGTACCAGTATCACGCTAGACACGGGAGTAGAAGAATACACATTCCAGATTGGAATGTGTATTCTAAGTAACACCATCACACACTCCCGTGTCTAGCGTGATACGCTGTACCAGTATCACGCTAGAACGGGAGTAGAAGAATACACATTCCAGATTGGAATGTGTATTCTAAGTAACACCATCACACACTCCCGTGTCTAGCGTGATACGCTGTACCAGTTTACCCCTCCAAGTGTTTGGATGAGATATCATTTCCAAGATCTGGCCAGTCGTGCTAATTGCGAGACTTCGAGACAAAAGTGTCCTATTATTCCAACGAGTATGAAGATACAAGTAGGATAAACAAACTGTCTTTTGCCCAGAACTGGTGACAGTTTGAAACAAGTTTTTGTATCAGAAGTTGTCCATTACAGGACAGTTTTCGACGCGAAGATAAGCTACCAGGAACATTAAATGAGTTTGGTTGGGGTGAATAGAGCATGGCACCCCGAGATGGAATATCGATCCAAAATGTTTTATCACACCGTATATTATGATTATGTCAATGATTACATTATGTTATCTAATTCTAAGAAACATACAAAACAAACATTAGTATGTTTTGTATGTTTCTTAGTGTAGTATGTACAACTGCACAATTTTAATAGGATGAGGAAGACGCCCTCTAATCTGGTATTAGTCGCCATCTTCCAAAGTGATACTGGTTCCCTGATACAGGAGGGTTAAATGAGGTGACATATCTATGCAGAATGTTTTATTATATAGTATAGATGTTACCATGAAAGACCGAAATTAGAGAATGTCAATATTCTCCGGTGAATGTCGACACATACCAAATACGTCGGTGAAAGACCGAATATTTGGTTATATCCTTATGCATTCGGACCATCGCCGGTGTATATCGACAAGCACATATAAGCTCTGGTGGGGATCGAAATGAGAAGGCGGAGAGGCCACAACCAGAGAGGCCTCTCCGCCTTCAGTTTAAGTTGCTGCAATAAATAAGATTGTATAACGTTAATCACATAATTTATGTGTAAGTTTATTATTAGTATTATTTCCTTTTATCATTTAGAATGTACTGTTCGTTTTAGGTTCAACAGTTTATTTACATGTGCTGTTACTTAAGCTTTCTCCTATTTTGACATATATCATAATATGTTTTAATAACAAAGTATAATTTAAAAGTTGCATTTTTGTCTTAACGTAACAAAAATATTTTTATCCAACATTCACCATCAGTACATGCTGAATGCCGACATTTGCCGGTGTAAGTGAGAAATAATATTTAGCAAATATTTCGGACATACACCCAGCGACTATGTGAATGCCGGCGACATTCACCGGAGAATATCTACATTTGCCAGATATCGGTCTTTCTCAGTAGCATATATAATTATATATAATCAATGCACATTACATCTCTCTTATACGACCTTAATCTAAGAATACAAACATTAGTACTTGTAGAAAGAAACATTAGTACTTGTAGAATACAAACATTAGTACTTGTAGAATACAAACATTAGTACTTGTAGAATACAAACATAAGTACTTGTAGAATACAAACATTAGTACTTGTAGAATACAAACATTAGTACTTGTAGAAAGAAACATTAGTACTTGTAGAATACAAACATTAGTACTTGTAGAATACAAACATTAGTACTTGTAGAATACAAACATTAGTACTTGGGCTACACAATTTTGTGATGTGGAAGACGTCTTCTAATTTAGTACCAAACACCGTCTTCCCAAGTGATATTGAGTTCCTGATTCAAGACGTGATGCTATAATACGAAGACTAAACAAAATAAAATCCACTTACTCACTTACCATCGAACTGGAGTTCCTAAACATCTAGACAACAAAAACTCTGTTACTTTCTGCCGATCGTTAATCGACAGGTTCACCCTTAGCCCTCCCATTGTCCAATCGTATTAAACAAGGCACATCCATTCACCCAGAGCCATGATAATGGTAAAGATCCCAACGAACTTTCGCAAGGAACAAAAAAGGAAACGCACACAAAAAAAGCGACTCACCTCGTTTGTCACCGCAGTAGCATCCTACAATCACTTCCCACGAAAAACGAGTCCGTATGGAAAGAAAATGCGAGAGGAACTCACGTGGAGACTAAGTAAATAAATAAGTAACTGGATAAATGACTTTCTTTTGTGAGCATGTATACTGATATATGGCTATACACACTCCAGACCTGAAGGATTGTTCTTCGAGAAGTGGTTTCCTTCGGTTGCTGTAAAGATGGACAAAAGAGAGGGTTACAATGGGGGTTGGGGAGATTATTTTGGGGGGTTTCAGGAATTCTGGTCCCTAGTGGTCAGTTTATTTTTTTCTCCTCTTGGAGAATGTATTTTTTCTCTCGATGGGGCAGAAAAATCTCAGGTTTCTTTGAGTGAATGATTTCGTTTTTGAGAAAAAGACGAATCCGGTTTACCGGAGAAAATGGAAGAGTGTGTTTAGGTACAGTTAAAGTGAAAGAAAGGGGATTTTTCTCGTTCTTTTTCCAAAATGAATTCCGTCTTTTAAGAGCGAGACTTAAAAATCCGATGTACACAATGGAGAGATTTTACTTTGCGTTCGCATTTGTTTTTCTGGGAATTAACTACAATGGAAAGGAAACTAAAACGCAGGTAACTAAATTTGTTGGAAAAATAAATGTATGTTTTGGTATTTGTTTTATCTTATGCTGTAAATCATTATTTGTCTTACAAGAGAAATTCTTGGTTAGGATAAAAATTTCAAATAAAACACAAGTGTCTTGTATAGTCTTGTATCTTCTGAAGTTTTCTTGTATAGTCTTATTATGATGTCTTGTAGTGTCTTATTATGACTGAAGTTTTCTTGTAGTCAACATTTTCTTCACTAATGGCCCGGCTCTCGATGAATCCTGAAGGGAAAGATCGGAGGCCAACACCTTATAATTTTAAAACACGGTCAGGTGAAGTGGTCAACACCTAAACTGGCCCCCACAATCTAAACTTCCACTCAATGCCAACATGAGGACATTTGAGGCATCGATGGATTTAACATGGACCAGAATCCTTTTTAAAGATTGTACGATTCATAAGATTAATTTTTCAAGTGTTTGATCTAATCAATTTTTTCATCAATATATATCAGTTTTTTAAAGAAGACGAGATCAAGATGTGGTTAATTTTCTTCTAATGCTGAGATATACCGTCCAGCAAGCTTTGGTCAGTTTTGCTACGGTCGAGATACTTCATAGAGACAACCACAAGGAGGATTCAAAGAACTATTTATCTCTAAACTCAGAAAATATTGTTGCTTCAAAACAATTGCACCGGTCAACATTTTGGTATCTCAAACAGATTAATTTTAATTTCTGTAAAATTTGTTTGAAACCAGTATTGCTTTCCAATGCACTGATTTCTGAGGATTTCTATAGTTGTGGGCATAGCAAAATTTTTGTTATTAGCGTAAAAATATAACATTTAAATTTCGATAAAGTATTGATATATAGTAGATTGTTGATGTTTCAGGTTTTCACTTTTTGCTTAGCACTCTTCTAGATGCCAAACATTAACATTTAAATATTAATGTTTTTCGTATAAGCGGAGAGGAGATTGTACGAAAGTTGTACGACTTCGATTTAAAGTTTATGTAAACAAGAAGAAAAATAGTTTTTATTTTAACCATTTTTTAATCATCGTATAAAATTTAAGCAAACATTCAATTTACAATTTATTATTATACATGCTATGTAGAGTGTAACGAGTAGGTTTATGCTAAAAGTATAATGTACTTTTGCTAATTGATGCAAAATATACAGTAAAGCAAAAGGATTGGTAAATTTTGTCGAGGACACAACTCGTAGCTTTGAAGTGACTACTCGGACATGGTATTGGATTTCGGAATGAATGAAATAGACATATAAAGTATGAAAAATTGTTTATTTCGACTATTCAATGACTAATTTACAGATTGAATGATTAAAGTGAAGTTTGTATTAATATTTAAAGATAATTTTATTGATTAGAGGCTCGTGATTGTAGCGTAGTTTGGTAGTTTCGAATGACACCACTTACGTAGTCATCCCTTCACGCAATCCAAAGTCAGAATGGCCCCAAGTTCGCCCTGCACCGTAGAATTTTTACATATTGAGAACCTCCTCCCCGTGCTCAGTGTGGTCCGACGGCCATTCTTTCATGGTGTGGACATTCCTTGGTGCGGTTCGTTCATGGTTCTTCAGGTGGGGACATTATTGGTCTACACGACACAATATTTATCTTCTGTATGTTTCTTCTAGTTCTGAAATCATTAGACAAAATAGTTTTTACGCTTTCTGTCACGCTTGACTTTTCATGTATGCCGCCTCTTCCGATTTTAAAGACGTATTCACGTCAAAAATTAATCATCCAAACGTCATGAGATTTCTGAGTTGTGTATTGCTCTTTATACGTAAGGAACACATAATGAAAGAATAACCACATCCATTGATGGAACAAAGATTCTTTTGGTCGAAAATTTCAAATCTGGTATGAAGACATGCAGGGAAGACGGAAATTTGCTGAACAGATATATGTGAGTTCGCTCCTTTTAAGATTAAATGATAATTTGCAAAAAATATGCAACTCATATATTGAATAAGGAAATTAAATAAGAATGTGAAGGCTATTTTTGTCTGAAATCAATTGAGGACGTAATGCTTACATTTATATGTGTTAATTCGACAACATTAGTACCGTTTGATTAGCACAAAGAATAATAGTACGGTGGATTATAATCTTGAAAGAGTACAGATGTTAAATTTTTTGCTGTTGTTATAATACCGTCAATAACCACACATAAAAAAATGTTCGATCTAGAAGTAATAGTTATTTATAATACGTCTCCCTAATAAATTCCATACATGATAGATGAGGTTCAGATTCTGGGATATATCCAACCACTCCATTAAAACAATGTCATTACTTCCTGGGAAAGATTCTGCGTGATTGGGTAAAGGAAATCATGTAAACATTAAATTTAACTTAATGTTGGTATAGTTACGTGCCAAAACTTCAATGTAGTAACCAGTTTATCATAGAAAACCTGTTCCAAATTGTAACCTGTTCTGGGCAAGGGGTAATTAGGTTTTCTTTATTGGATCTTCATTTCTCTCTTGAAATTTGTCTCGACGATATATTTCGAAATAAAAGCAGCTGACCAAAGCTTGAAGGACGCGATACCTCGTCATTAGCAATTTTGACTGAATCTTGATGGACGAGATATCTCGTCATTAGCAAAATTGACCAGATCTTGATGTATGAGATAAATTGTTGAAACCATTTGGACGGTTAAGGGAAAAGCTTCCTTCAAAATCAAGATGCTAGGGTAAGATTTCATCTCTGTACCTCATATCGTGTTGCCGAAGTTTTTCCTGATATGCCGGTATCAGTGTATGTGTGTATTTATTCGTTCAAAGAACAGCCTAATAAACAATGTTTAAAAAATATCTTTCATTAGTTGACCATATGAGGTGTTCCCACCACATATACGTCTTATTCTGTGCAGTCCTTCCTGCATGAATTCGAATCAGTTTTGACCGTCATGACCAATGGACTTTCTCCTATGATTTTTCAATCAAAAAATGTGTTAGTCATTTACCAAATTATGTGTGTCATGGGGTAAAGTCAACATTACACTACTTGGGAATCTCGGTGGGTTAAATAACCATTTGGTCTAAGAATATTAACTCTATTCTACTTATAAGACTTACCAGCACACATCCTTCCAATAGTCCAATAGCCTTCATTGTTGATCCATTCGATAATAAGGGTGCTTGAAAATTTCCTGTACAAAATTAAACCCTAGAAGTGTTTCGCAGAGATATCTCGTCCGTATAAATCTAGTTAATTTTGCTAATGATGAGATACCTCGTCGTGACAAAACTACCAAGGCGAGCGAAATTACAAGTCATAAAAACAAATTTCCCTTGAATAGAAGTGATGACAGTTTGGAACAGGTTATCGCAGCAGAGGCTGGTCCCAATAAGGTTGTTTTCGACACGAATACAAACCACTAAGAGGATTAAGGGCACTTAGGTTCACAAAATTAAACGGCATTCGTATCGGGATGTTTCTCGGCATGTTCTACCCAGAGGTTCTTGCAGGGTGCTGTTTGGCAGCTAAATTGACGATGGGTAAGTTTTAGTCATCGTCGTTTTAGATGTTGATATCGTACGACTAACATATATATGTATGTACCTTACGTAGGCTGAGGTACATCAAACATAACGGGTGGATAACGCAAATAGCAGTAAATTAGAATAGCCCTGATAAGATTATATATTGAATGACACCCCGATAGATGTGTGCCTAATGGCCGAACGTTTGCTTTTTAAATAGACTTGACTAAGGTGCGAAATCGGAACAAGAAATGATACTGTTAGGTGCTGATCGACGTGCCTTCCATCCATGTGTTGACGTTGTCAGGGTGCATTAACCCTCCAAATGGTTTGGACGATATACCTCGTCATCATGATCTGGCCAATTTTGCTATTGGAGAAATATCTCGCCATCAAGATATTAAGATTATTTTAATGATGAGATCAAGATCTGGTTAGTTTTTTCCAATAACGAGACATCTCTTCCATCATTACCTGATTAATTTTCTTAATGACGGGATATTTCGCTGAGACCACCACCAGGATATTAATGTTTGAATGCACTCGCAGACTCTATCAATGATTTGCATACGTGCCGTTGCTATGTACTTTACATAAGATGGTCTGTACCAGTTTTTCTGGTACTTCAGTGCATATCGGAGTGATTGTATTTTAGAACAATTATACTAAAATCTGATAAAAACCTATAAGATTTGAATTTGTGACATCTCCAATGTTCCTTCCGTGCACATTAAATACACAAAGAACGCAGAATACTTAAAAATGCATTAAGAAATAAGAAGTAAAGATATGATACAGATATTACATTTTATGTACGTTAATTTCTTGATAGCGTGCAATCAGTGATATTTTTTAACTAAATAATGACAGTTTTATTCCTTTTAAAGATATTACGCTAATGGTCTATCATAAAAGAAAACGGATCATTATATTTGCCAATTTCTTTAAAGGCAATGTATCTATACTTTCAGTTCTGATACATTTTTCAACATGGAGTAATGTAAGAGTGTTTGCTATTCACACAACTGATAAACATAAAATAATCTAAGCATCTGAATGTTCAGGGGATTTCAGATTTGTATCGTAAGATGTTAAAATATAGACATAAGTGAAGATATTTGATAAATTTATTTGTAATTGGACGTGAATTTAAGTATTTAAATGTAGAAAATATATTTACGAATTTTCAGTTATTTAAAGCTTTGAACCTTTAATAAGTTAAAATAAAATTTGTGGAGGTTGAATAGAATAAAGTCAATTCATTTTGAAATTCTGAATTAAAAAGGTTATAATACAGTTTCCCCGAATGTTTCGGATAGATTTAAATTTAAATTCTCACGATTCAAAACAAAATAAATATTCTTTTTAAATTTAAATGTTCTACTTTAAAAGGAAACATTGTGTATTCACTAGATTGCTCCGGGCTATGACTTCGTTATGCTTAGTAAGTTTGCTAAGCTTGTATATTTAATAATTTAGTAGTTGCTTCAAGTTGTTTGTGAACTCATATTTATAAAATAAATATTTTATCTTTACTTTAGTACGTTACACAGTTCTGAAGATGCAAGAAACTTTTAATTCCAATATTTGGAATTTATTTACTTTCCGTAGATGCATATGGCTTAAAAAATATCGTAAGCTTCGCCACGCTTTACATATAAGAAGTGTTTACATAACTTATTTTGTTTCCTATTCTTTTTACGAAAGATCGGCATACGGAATACTTCATTACCTGTAGCTATAAGGAAATGTTATATAGTGTTTGTTTAACATTTTCTGCTTTAAATATTCTATTTTAAAATTTTCTTTGTGTTACTAATTGTGCAATACATTTTTCAAGAATTTTGCATAAACTTTTGTTTTCCGTAAAGAATTTTCGTTCGAAAAGGATAACTAGGCATTGCATAAAAATGTATTTTGCTCTAAGAATGTTGATGGGTTTCTAGAATTTGAATTAATCCTCCAAATAGATTCGACGAGATATCTTGTCCATTACGATCTGAACAATTTTGCTAACTACGATGTATCTCGTTATAAAAATATTACTGATTTTTCGATGATGACGAGATCAAGAAATAATCAGTTTTCTTCTAATGACCGGATACCTCGTCCACCAATATCTGATAAGTTTTATTAGTGTGACTATATATATATATATATGTATATATATATATATGTATATATATATATGTATATATATATATGTATATATATATATGTGTATATATATATATATGTATATATATATATATGTATATGTATATACATATATATGTATATATATATATGTATATGTATATATGTATATATGTATATGTATATGTATATATGTATATATGTATATGTATATGTATATATATATATATGTATATATATATGTATGTATATATATATATATGTATATATATATATATATATATATATATGTATATATATATATATATATATATATATATATATATATATATATATATATATCCCAGTTGTAACAATTTTATTTATTCTTGTAGTAGTAATGATTTTTAATCGATCTTACAGTGAACGAGATCGGTTTTAGGATATTGCCGGAATTTTTATGATGGCGAAATCAAGATCTTGTCAGTTTTCATCTCATGGCGAGATTTCGCTTACTTCAAGATTTGGTCAGATTTGGTAATACATAAATGAGACAACCACCAAAGGGCTTCATGACACGTTCCCCAAATGAGAAATGAGAGCAGTAAGAGACTAAAGCATACATTATTATTCAATTTTGGCATTTAACCCTCCAAGAAGTAAAGACTATATATCTCGTTCATCAAGATCTGGCTGATTTTACTTATATCGTTATCAAGACATTGTCGATTTTTGATGATGACGATATTAAGATCTGGTCAGTTTTCTTCTAATGACGAGATATCTCATTCATCAAGATCTAGTCAGTTTTTCTAATGAGACGAGATATCTCGTGGATATAAACTCCAGGCTTTTTAATTACTTTAAAAAGCGCTGTAATGCATTAATTGTTTCCAGTAAATATTTATTTGATGCTGATTTAAATCATTTTTAACATTCACAGATATCCTTATATATTAAGGGATATATTTTTTTCAATTTGAATTCCAGATTCAAGCCCCATCATGAGCAGCCGTCGCGCTCTTATGAAAATAGGAGACTGAAGTGTCCAGTTACGAGTACGAATCTCATATGTGCCCAGGTTTGGCTGTTATTGAAGTTTCTTCCAGATGACACGTAAATGCGGGGTAGCATCCCAAAGTCCTCCAGGAAGGCTTTCTTATGTATCAAACCACCCAGTCTATACATAAGGGTTTATGGTCGTACAAGGAGTGGCCGGAAGGGTCCATAATGACTGGTCTCCCTCACAGTTTACGTTGAGTTGGATGAGGCAGCATATTACATGGTACCTGGATTAACATAGACTTCCACGTTATTGCCAACTAGTACTTGAAAGATTATACATCATAGCTGGCATTGCAAAAATGGAGTGGGGTACAGTATGCTTAAAGGTACGCACAGTACCTTTAAGCTTGCGAATCAGCAGGTAAAATAGACTATTTTCGATAAACTGTATCGCCAAAAGTTTTATGTGTATCATAATGAAATTCTTTGCAGGGTTTATTTATACCTTATACTACACAATGCAGAAAAATTGGTTTGATTTTTAAAAATTAAATAATATTTTACTATAATTTACCATGAGGTCATTTAACATACTTTTTTACAAGCATGATTTGTGCGCAACATTCTAAGTCAACCTTTGCATTTTCTATAAATCTAATGGCTGATATGAGTAACACAATGCTTTTATTTTAAATTAAAACCAAGAAATAGTAGATAAGTAACACATAACTATAACATAATCAATTAATATTTCACTTTATTAATTTTTCCAAATTTTCACTCATACTATATCAAAATTTTTTAATATATTTTTAGCTTTTGAGTAAAATTCTGGTTTCATTTTAAAGTCCTTTTGATAATCTGTTTTCATTCAAAATTTCAGGAGTCGACGTCGACGTTCATTAGTTGCAGTTATAGTGCGCGCAAGCTTGAAAATTACCATTCTGAGATAAATGCAATTAAAGTTAAAATAGTTATTTTTAGCATTCACGTGCGTTCAAGTAAACAAATAGATTTGTGAAATGAAAGAGTTGAGTAGTACATATTCTGCTTATATTTGTTACAGTAAAAATATTATAATTAAAACTTTCGAAAAAATAAATTGCATAATTCCAAAAATTAATAGCATAATTTCAAACCAAAACTAAGAAACGTAAACAAACGAACAGCTGAAAGTAAAAATAGGTGTGTTCAAAAAATCCTCATTACGAACGAGCGAATGCGAATTTTTTCATGTGTTTTTTTTTACCAGAATCAGAACATTTCAAACTATCTAAATAGATCAAAATTGGAAAATCGATTTTTTTAAGGTTTTATAGGTCCTGTGTCCCCTTAGGCGTGAACAGTCTTTGTGTAATTAGAGGAATTGAAATATGTAAATGAGTTAAAGTCTTGGTGAATATAAATGAAGTATGATTTTATTTATCAAATGCTAATGATAGATGTATGATACATGTAGCAAAGTTTTGTACATCGATGTACCTAAATTGATAATCGTTAATCAATAAATGTGCTACCGAGATTAGTGGGCGATATATAAATATACTTCAAGTTGAACTTACGTGAATGTTGTCTACAAGCGATTTATTTTGAGTAACATCGACATTAATATCTTGAATCATATTGTATAAGAACATCTATTGGATGACTAGGTACACCATAGTTTCCTATATAACACAAGCGCCTTATTAGCATAAATGGTGATATCGGTGAGATTAATCTTTCATTTGTGGGATCCAGTGGTGGCAATCCATCAGGATTCGGAAAATAGGCAAGTCCATTTGATTTGCACCAATCCGGTATCTTATTAACATTTAATGATTAGCGACAAGTGTTACACAATTAAAACGATGTCCATTTGGAAATTTTTATTCTAACGAAACGAAATGTCTTTAACTAGCTGGCTTCCAATCTCTCATAAACCATAAGCGATCACAAACATCACAAACGCAATCGAATTCCTTTATGACAAACGCCGATTCGTTATGGACATCACCCACTGCCATCTCTTTACAAATACTTCATAATGAACTGCGACTGTAATATTGTCATTTCTCTTCATTTCGTCGTTTAATGATTCAAAGTTATTACAATCCAAGTCCATATTTATCGGTTCAGCTGACGACACTTTCTCTCCGGCGTTGACGCTATCGGCTTTCTACTCCTTTTCAAAATCATCATAAGGACGACCCTTACTTACGGTTCCCAAATATAGAGATCAACAAATACCCAAAATATGAGAAAACCATCACCAGCTCTTACTATATCGGGAAGAAAGTAATCCATTCAGAAATTAAAATTAAACATTGCTGAATTCCTGCAGCACATTTCGGCCACATTCTTTCAAAAACTACTCCAGGTGCCAAACGAAGTACTCGGATCATTACCACCATGATTCAAATGTCAAGAGCTAGCAGAAAAGACCTAGTACTCTTCTGCATAAACAGTTTCACACATTTCCGCTTCGTTGGATCCTGAGGTTTTCGACTTCAATTACACTTAATTTCCCCCTGCAAATTAAATTGCTAATCCTTTTATGGACCCCGTTTTACTGTCACCTTTATGTTGAAAATAGAACTACACTGGACCCCTAATTGTATCATATTTTTCAATAGTTTTCTTTCAATTATTAAATTATAGCTAATCTTTTAACTTCCTTCCCATTTATTAAATCATGTTTCTTAATTGCAATTCATTAAAAGTTACTCAAACAATGGAGCAAGGGTAGTCACCCAACCACGAATTGATCATTAAGAGATGAGCATTTTCGGTTGTGGACAGCACTGCGAAGGGTCATCGGTTTAATAACGTTCTCGAGGCGGAGATGAATAACTTTTGAACGGTTGATAAATTTATGCTATCCAGCCCCTTTTTCATTAATTTTATTTAAAAAAATGTAAGTTTTTGCACATTATTGTATGTTAAATTCTTAATAATGAGGAGACAATCTGCTACGCAGCGGAGGCTCTGTAAGTGATATATCCAGTCCAGTCCTTTCTTAAGCTCTTTATAACATCTGAATCGCTTAGCAATAGTGAATTTCTACTTTTGTGATTCCTTTTCAATTTTCCTTTCGAATGACATAAGTTTCCTACATTTCAGTTCTCTTTGCAATTCATTACGAAAATTTTCTTCGAATCAGCACATTTATATAACTTTACAAATTTTATTTTATCGGTTATTAATGCCAAATAGTTTGTATGACTTGTTATTCTCTACAATTATGACATGATGAACCAACACCAATTTATTTCGTCCCATCTCTTCCTAATCTAAAGTTACAGCACGCACACTACCCAAATATCGAGGGGCGTCGCCCTTTTCAGTGTTCACGTGTAAACACTGCCCCTCACTGACGCACACCCCAATAGACGCCATTTTAACTACAAACATAAATTATCTATCCAACACAATTTAAATCATTAGATTATCGTTTATAGTTTACGAGATACAAGCGCGACAATTCTGACCTTTTTTGGCAGCTAGTTTTCGTAGAGTCCCCAGTAGCGTCGCTGGTTTCACTTTTTCAGAGGTGTAACGTAGTGGACCGAGTAGTGTGCCAATGAACACAACGACACAGCTTAAATTACAACACACTAACGTTTATTTCACAATACGATATGTTACAGTAAGTACAATCAGGGATTTGAATTCCTAAGTCGGAGGCGCTGCAATCAGGGAAGGATGCGATCTACTCAACGGTGGGCTCGAAAAACGAGCACCACATAAAACAGCTCTGCTCAGCTCGAGTTCTCCAACAGTTCTTGTCTCGCCAATTTCACTGGGAGACAGTTCAATCACAGGGGGTGTCGTACACCCCTAAAAACCATCTGGACGTCAATTAGACCCCTATGGACGACCACCCCGATGGATGTTTCGGAAGGTCTTTTCGGCCCGAGATCAGTGGTGCTGATCTTTGATCCCGACCTTGTTGTTAGGGTTGTTACAGGCGCCTGAAATTCCTCCATAACATGAACTGTCCAGTGGTGTATAAATCCTCCCGAGCTGAAATGTCCGGAGAGTTTACAACCGAATAGAATTAAGGGGTGTCCAGTAGCCTCTTTTTTGGTAACTGTCACCCCTTTAGTTATCTGGAGAAGCGTTGACCTTCATCCCTGGTCCATCGATATGCTATTGCAGTTTTGAAAGTGAATGGACGCAGGGCCGGTCCGCTCCGATGTAACTTTGGGACTGAAACCATTTTGTCTTAACTTTCATTTAACCTGGAATTCATTCTGCCTTGATTATTTAACCTATGTAAAAACTGAAAATTAGATGTGTTGTTTGCGTCAAAGCTGCTTCTACACACCTAAATCCACTCGCCACAACTTAAGCTCATTTCACGACGTTACATCCCTATATCCGACCAAATTTAAAGACGCCTTCACATTTTTTAAGTTTTTGCAAACGTACAAATCCATTATTTGAGAAACAAGGAAATTTACTGTATACACACAGTACTGCTATACACATATAAAAACAGTAAAAATATCCTTTTCTAGGTGTTAATATTTTAAAACTGTATGTTGTTAATTTTGAAATAATTTTGTTTTGGCTATTTTAACATGAAAATTGAACTTGTTTGGAATATTTTACGTAATACCTGCCCTTATGCAAGAGTTGAATATATATAACTATCATCCAAATCATGTTTATTTTCCATATTAATCCTCTTGGTGGTTGTCTCTACGAGGTATCTCGTAATTAACAAAAATGACCAGATATCTTGATGGACGATCTATCTCGTCGATTGAAAAAGCTGAACAGATTTTTATATTGTCGTCATAAGAAATTGGCAATATCTGAATGACGAGATTTCTCGTCATTAACAAAATTGGTCGGATCTTGATGAACGAGATATCTCATTGAAGCCACTTGGAGTGTTAACAATATGTTGTACTACTTCCGAGGTGAATATCGGACGAAAGGACCGATACGAACCATTGTAAATCTTGCCTTTCCATACTTGGGATCATGTGCAATGCCAAGATCAAAATTGAAAAGTTGTAAATGGAAATTGAAGATTACAGTAAAATCTATTTTGTTACTTCAAAACAGTATTCGAATTTCAAAGCAAGTCGGATTTATTTTCAAATCTCATGAGGAATCAATAATATATTTTCTATCTATGAAATGTTTGAACTGAAGCATACTTTTCTCGATATTTCCTACAAATCTTTTATATAAAATATACTCCTACAAATCAGTATGAACTTATTTCCCGAATAATACTGTGATCTGAAGATAACAATTCTTGAAGATACAGGAGCTTGAAAATGAAAATTACACTTTATATTCTTGTCATTTAAGAAGTACAAATGATCTTCGAATAACATTATTAATTGAACATGTGCTTTTTCAAAATTATAATTCGAAGCTAATGTTCTATAAAATTAACAGATTGTACGACGTTCTCATTATAAGGAGATAGTGGACTTTTAAAACACATTTTTGTTTGAAACTGATTGTTAAAAAATTTGCGCAGACAATTGGTTGTCCACTAAAATGTATATAAAGTTTGATAAAAAACAATATTCAAGTTTAACAGGTAATAATAAAACATTCAAAATGTTCAAAAGTTGAGCAAAAAAGATATGTCCCGTACGCATATTTTTTCATGTATGATCATTAATTCAATTCAAATGGTAATTCCCTAAACATATAAATCAAATTGACTCCATTTGGCAAGTGCAACTCTCAATTGATAAGCCAAAACATTACATTAAAACACTTAAAATGTTTGCAATAAAAGCATACATTAAGCAGCATTTTAAGCCAAAATTGCAAAATAGGAAGCAAGATGAATTTCACATCTGCCCTTAGATATTGGATAATCCTTATAATCCAACAGATTATAAGGATTATCCAATAAAAGTTAAGGAAATAAATTAAAAGTGAACTCTGCATAAATAAACTACTCGAAGAAGTAAACATTGTCCTGATTACGAATTAATGTAATTTATCGCTAGTTTGACAATACCGTATGTTAATTTTTACGATTCATTTAATAAGCGACATGCTGAAAACACATTCGAGTAACAAGTTACCTTACGTCACAATTATGAATCAAGAACTACCTGCACCCACCAAAACACTAATACCCTCTATATTTAGCCTTACTGAAAAACACTCTCATATAACAGCAGCCATTCACCGTGATTTTGTGCCAGGATTGTTAAAGTGCTAAATGCATTCGTGTAGCAAGAAAATTTACGTCACCAATTATGAAATAGGAACTACGTACACCCACTAAAACACTAGCGTCTTCTATATTTAACTTTATTGAGAAATTCTCTCACATAACAGCATACATTCATCATAATTGTGGGTCATGAGTGTTAAAGTTCTCAAATGCACCGAAAAATATGTAATATTATCTCTTGAGCTTCAAAATAGAGATATTTAAATTTTTAATATCTGATTAAATTATTAAAATGTTAGTAATCAGTTTTGTGTGTGCGAGGTGAATACATTCTGCTTCAGTTTTACTTTAGCAATGTTTTAGGGTTTTATTGATATAGAGAGGAGTTATGGTAAGATATGGTTATCTCCAACAGCTGTCTACATGTATATGTCAACGCACCTACTGAAAGGTTAAATCACGGGATTAAAGTAGTAAATGCAAAAATTCATTTTAGCTTATTACTGATTTGTCAGGATTTTCGCTATTCTATCTATTACAAGGCCTTTCCTGATTTCAAAACTTCTAATGCTCGCCAAAGGATCAACTAAAGCACTCTTTCTAAGAAAGTATGAAATATTACAGATATCAAAAATACTTTCCTAATAGCATCGAATTTCGGGCTTTATTTCTTGGTCTCTAACCTATTTCTTTCAATATGCCATTACTCGGATGCAGGCCGAAACTCCAAGTGACCAAAATGACCAGTTGGATATTTTATGACCTGTATAAAACACCACACTTCCAACTTAAACCCGGTAAATACAATGCTGTCAGCTTTTCAAATGTTCCTTCCTATGCTGTCTCTTTCTGTATATAGAGATAAACACAAATAGAAAATTCGAAACTTTTGAAATCTTTCAAAAGAAACTGGTTTTACTCTGATATTTGCTCTCATGACATTTTTATCTTTGAAGTCGTTCCAGGCGAAATATAGCATCCTATTTTTATCAAATGATATAAGAAGTTATAAAATAACTGAAAGAAATAGGGAGATGACTCATTGCGTTACTTGTAAATAGATCTGGGGTATATGTTTGATTTCGATGACATCAACTTGGGTATTTGTAACTTAAATATGCGAAGTTATGATAAATTAAATTGATGCACAGCAGTGGAAAAACGATCAAACCATATATATGAGCATATGTAACCATGCTCTTTATGGACTGAAAACATAATTATTTACATTCATTGCTGTACTATTCCAAGTAAACAAAGAGCTGTACTATCCTAGGTACACAAAGATTTGTACTATCATAAATGCACAAAATAGTTGTACTATTCCAAGTAAACAAAGAGCTGTACTATCCTAGGTACACAAAGATTTGTACTATCATAAATGCACAAAATAGTTGTACTATTCCAAGTAAACAAAGAGCTGTACTATCCTAGGTACACAAAGATTTGTACTATCATAAATGCACAAAATAGTTGTACTATTCCAAGTAAACAAAGAGCTGTACTATCCTAGGTACACAAAGATTTGTACTATCATAAATGCACAAAATAGTTGTACTATTCCAAGTAAACAAAGAGCTGTACTATCCTAGGTACACAAAGATTTGTACTATCATAAATGCACAAAATAGTTGTACTATTCCAAGTAAACAAAGAGCTGTACTATCCTAGGTACACAAAGATTTGTACTATCATAAATGCACAAAATAGTTGTACTATTCCAAGTAAACAAAGAGCTGTACTATCCTAGGTACACAAAGATTTGTACTATCATAAATGCACAAAATAGTTGTACTATTCCAAGTAAACAAAGAGCTGTACTATCCTAGGTACACAAAGATTTGTACTATCATAAATGCACAAAATAGTTGTACTATCCTAAGTACACAAAGAATGATTCCAGGAACGCTGATGATATCGACTTATCGCGTGAAGAGATCAAGCTCTAGCTAAGATGTTGGCAACGTTCTTGCCGCTCGCCAAGTACATGAAAAGTTACGCCATAAAGTATTTGGGCCAACAACTGTCACAGAGATATGATTGAGTGAACAGGACTGTCTTTATATCGATTTGTGCAAATAGTTTCAAATTTCCACACAAAATGATACCACTCAATTATGATGCACTCTCAAATTTACACGCATGACCAAAGGTTAAGCATAATTGTTGCATATGTGAATATTTTAGATAATCTACCTCGCAATGGAAGGAAACGCGGTATGCGGGTGTGATAGGGTTATAGACGAAGAAAAAAATGCAATACAAGAATAATAATGACTTATATTATCCAAAGCAAAGGGTTAAAAGGAAAAGGTTCAGAATAAGGGTGTCAACTTTAGTGAAACAGAATGAGCAAACCAATGCGTTGTTGAAGTTTAATACGGTGTGTGGGAACCTCTGGTAGCCACGATCAATTCAGGAACGGAGCTTGTTGGATGGTGGAGGGTTGCAAGACGTCTCCCGAGCATATTCAACACATGCTCTATAGGATTCAGATCAGGAGATTTGGCAAGCCACTGCATGTGGTGGATATCTTCCCTTTGAAGGAAGGCATAGACCAGGGCTGCACGGTGAGGAGGCGGGTTGTCATCCATGAATATAAATCCAGGACCGACAGCACCACCTCGAAACAGGCAAACGGTAGATTCAAGGACTTCGTCTCTCTACCTTTGACCGATAACCACATGTCAAAGGTGTGGAGGTCTGTGCGGCCGTCCAGCATGATTCCTGCCCAGACCATGACTAACCCTGAAAGAAAACGATGTCTTTCCGTGATGTTTTTCCCGGGTGAAAACGCGTTCCATGTTCCTTCCGGATGGTGTTATGGTGAGAATTAGTTTGCAGACTAAATCTGGACTCGTCACTGAACATGATATTGCCCCAGTGTTGTCGACTCCACTGTCGATGTTCCAAACTCCACTGTAAACGTTCGCGTTTCTGTGCAGACGTCAGGGAGATGCAAACTGCTGGTCGTGAGGCATAGAGACCAACGTGTCTGAGTCTCCTGTAACTATTTTTCTCGAAACTATGACTCCTGTGACGGATGTCAGGACTGAACCCAGTTGTTTAGCAGAACGGTTTCTCTGACGTCGCGCAGTTATCGCCAAATAACGGTCATGCCGAGGGGTTGTTACCCTTGGCTGACCTGGTATTGGTCGTCGGGTAACATCTCCAGTGGTTTGAAACCTCTGCCACAGTCTGGAGATCACACACTGAGGCACATTCAGAATTGGAGACGCTTCGGTTTGGGATCGACCGGATTCCAGCATTCCAATAATTCGTACACAAACATGTCCAATTGGCATCTTTGTGACATCTTTCGTCCTTATTGATTGTTAAGAACGCTCCGTACCACAGCATTTGGGAATTTCTGTCAAAACTGGCCATGCCGCTCGAGGCCGTTTTATACAAGTTCCGACTTGCGCCGTTGCTTTGCGCATGTCGAAGTCGACTGAACTGTTTTGCATATGCACAACGTTTTACCTTCGTCCCACAATTCTCCACAAGCGATTTTAAACCATTGTATCCATATTTACTCTGTTTTTTTCGCATTTTACGAATTATGATTAACTTGTGGACATGAGTGTACACTAACATATCGGATACCAAGTTTCCAGCCAACTAATAAGGTTATTCTCGACTTATGAAGACGTACACTTTGAGCACTTAATGTTAGCTTACCATACTTTTATCCATATACTCTGAATAATCTGTATACTCCCTTATAGTATTTCATTACGTTATTATTATACTGAGTGGTGGTAGTAGTGACCACTCAATAATCATACCACGAGATAACTTGTCACTAAAATATTCACTTAATTTCTTTTTACCTTCCTGGTGGTTGTATTGACGCGGTATCTCGTCATTAGCAGATCTTGATGGACGAAATACCTCGTCATTAACAGATCTTGATGGATGAAATATCTCATCATTAACGGATCTTGATGGGCGAGATATCTCTTCCACAGAAGAAAACTTAGCAGATCTTCATCTCGTCAACATCAAGAAATCGACAATATCTTGATGACAATATAACTTGTCATTATCAAAATTGGTAAAATCTTGATAGACGAGATATCTCGTTGAAGTCGTTTGGAGAGTTAAAAGATCAAGAAGCACTTAAAAAGAAAAATAACCGTTCCTTTAAATGCTAATGAATAATCCGTTAAGATCAAACGATCTTGGTTGGAGTTTCATAATATGAACCTTGCGTCATAAAATCTCAACCAATCTTATCGAATGGTATTTTCAAATTTGCTACATATCAACGCGAGACGTATAAACAGAGGCAATCTGTGCAGAAGGAAGCGATAAAATCTGAATACTTGTATTGAACCTGAATAAATTCTTTGAACCCTAATGCTGAAATGAGATGCACTGACTACCACATTTTGCTTTAAAAATCACTTGACTCATGCCTCAACCCGTAAGATTAATCTAAGAAATGTAAACATAATTCATTCAAAAACAAACATTGGTTGACTGAAGAAATTCCATGCCTAAATCATGAAGAAAATTCTTTAAAAATCCAAACTTACTTTCAGCTTGATGTATTTGAAATATACGTATCTTTTTTTTACTTCCTATAAATATATTCTTTGTATCACAGTTTTTTATGTTTCTCTTAACACTTCTATATTTACTTTCCATTCCCTGAGGATCGTTTCTTGAATATTTCAGAAGTGGTATTTTCGTTTTGTCATTTCACTCCAAATACTGTCTGATTTTATTATTGAAGTCCCCTATAATCAATTCATCCCGTACGTTTTTCACATTTCTCTTCTTTGTAAGTTTGTATTCATGCTTTTTCTACATTTTATGTATGTTTAAAATACAATTTATGGCTTACGAATTATCGATTTGTTTGGCTTCGTACTCAGTTCTTTCAATATATTTTGCATTTTTACGACTTGGAGAGTAAACATGGATGCAATTTCCAAGATGAGTTTACAGTTGATATTCTGCAAAAATATTTTGACATGAAATTCAAATACTGTTTTAACTTTCCTGGTGGTTTATCTTCGTTTCGAAACTTTCCGTGCAAGAGTCAGTCCTCTGATAAAAACATGCTGAAATTGTCACCAGTTCTAGGAAAGGGGCAATTTGTTATTCCTACTTTGCTCTTCATTTCCTTTGGGAATAATAGCGCAGTGTTGTCTCAACGAGGTATATACCCTCTCTCATTAGCAAAACTGATCATATTTAGATGGACGAGGAGTCTCGATTTAGCAACATTGGCGAGGTTTTAGACAGGTTATTTTGCCGAAAAACGTGGAGAGTTAAAGGACGTGTTTGAGCAAAGTAAATTACCATAGATACTAAATAGTAAGGCAACTCATTCGTAAAGTTTGTGCGCATCTTTAATAAAGTATTGTTTTAATATTCCTGGTTGTTGTCTCAACGAGGTACTTAGGCAAAAGCAAACTTGATGGACCAGATATCTCGCCATTAGAAGAAAGCTGACCTAATTGTGATCTAGTCATCATAAAAAATTGGTAATATCTTGATGGCGAGATATATCGTCGAAACCAGTTGGAGGGTTAATGAAAATCATTAACTAAAATGATACGAAGAAAGTAACATATTATGGGTATATGATAATTATACCAATGAACCTTATGAGGTATCAAAATGACCAAGAAAATAACACAATGTATGCTAATCCATACAGATCTATTTTATCTACAAAAGACTGGATAACTCTGAATGACACATATACAGATTAATCGAAGGTAGAACATGGATACGATGTGGTTTTCAGTAGGGGATGGACCATCCTTAATGGCGACACATGCTGTTCACCGTATGTATGTACTTAAAAGACGTTGTTTTATGCGGTAACTAGGAGAGTTACGAACCATAAGCATATATCCTGTACCCTGAGGTTTTTTTATTGGGGTAACCATCTCTACTCTTTCTGTAAACGTGTGACTTTTAACCAGCTTTGACCTTTATCAATATAATACTTCCTATGATTCTTTTTTAACTAATGGATCTAATTCTTTAGTTATTATGTGTGTGTTACTACAGTACACTGAAATCTCCTGATGCTCAGAGGTAGTTCCTGACAACCACATATAATTTTGATTGAGTAACAATGAATACCATTCATACTACCAAGTTCTACAAATAAACAGCGTTGCATAAAACGTATCATATAATTGTTTTGTATATACTGAATAGTATTGAATTCATTAATAGACAAATAAAATATCTAGTATTAGTCTCTGTGATTTAGTATTTTGTTGTTAAATATTAGTTTTACATGTATTACTAGCTAAACAAATATACTAAACATAACACAAATATGCAAGAAACTTGCACTAGATGCAGTATCTACTGTTCCATTTAACTGTAAATCTTTCATTTACTATTTCTTATGCACATCTGTGTGATTTTTGTAGAAACAATTATTTATAAATATTTTACTTCATGTTTTACCGTTTTATTTCATTCAAGACCAAAATGATTTTTCAGCAGAAAGGAAAACGGCGAGTGTGATAAATACAAGTTATGAGGATGACTACTAAACATACATTCCTATGTTACGAATATATATAAAAGTAGTTTCCCTAAATGAAACGTCTAAAAACTGAACTAATATTACTGCAAGGGAATTCCAATTGAAGTCTCTGAAAACACACTTCTCCAAAATTCCGTATTTACTCAGCTCACCAATCTTTACAATGTATATATTGGACAAGGGTAAATATCAAAGTCAATTTTTGAACTGAGAAAGTTTACCGGAAATAACATACTTAGAGTATACTCCATACTTCAAAGTGAAGAAAATAACACAATTTCAACATAAAACCATTCTAACACGATTCAAACTTCGGCAATATGATTACATCTAAAAATCAAAGTAACCGAAAACAACTTTCAGATAGTACGAGATAAGACATAGCGATACGGAAAACCTGAAGAAATACTGTCATCCTTATAAGGCAATACACATTTTCAAGATATATGATGTTTTTCCAAGGAACATAAAAATGACTTCGACTTCAGAAAAGGAAATATTTTTGTTAATATTTTTGAGGCTCTGACAATAACAAGTTTAAACAAGCTATATATTTCTACCCTGCCTCCTGTTGACCTTTTTGTGAAATATGATCAAGGCTTAAAATGTGCTTTTACTGAGAATTTTTAAGGCAGTGGATGGATTGTTTCATAAAAACTTATCTCTTCAATTTTTCATGTTTGTAAGCGCCGTAAGTATGGCACTTATGAAAATTTACGATGTGCATTAGAGAATTGAAATGATAAAATCTTTAATTTAAGATTAGGCAAACTACAGTCATAAAGTAGACTACTGCTGAGAAGCTTGAACTGTATGGTGTGACCATATTTCATATAGCTGTAAAAACTTTCATAAGTACTTCTAATTTATGAAAAATCTACTAATCAATGTTTTCTTAGAAAAACGTCAATATCATGTTGCAAAAGAGTTTGAAGATATTTAATTTTCTTGGGTTGTGACATAACACTCGCATTCCACTGTAGAATATTTAATTGACATTGTCCAAAAGGGTTTGAAGTAATTGGAATTTTTGGGGGTTCGTACATACCATCTATATTCAAGTGAATTCTAAAGGCCACGGTTCCTCTCCAAAATTTGCCAGAATGTCAGTACTTGGAAAGCATACCAATAACTGTAGACCACTTTATCGTCGAGGACATCTTTTTCAGAGGGGCATTGTCTAAAAAGGTTCGCAGTTGGATTTTTTAGGAGTTGGGACATACCACTCGCATTCAACTGTGAAATTTTTAAGATTACGGACCCTCTACGAAATTTTCCAGAATGGCAGGACTTGCAAAACATGCCAAAAACTGTAGATCACTACTATCAAAGACGTTTTGCAAAAGGGTTTGCAGTAATTGAATTTTTTGGGGGTTGGACTACTCCCTCGCATTCGACTGTAGAATTTTTAAGACCACGGATCCCCTCTCCTAAATTTGCCAAAGCAGCAGGACTTGGAAAGCACGCCAAAAACTATTGATCACTTTACGGTATAGGAGATTGTCCAAAAAGCTTTGCAGTAATTGGAATTTTTTAGGTTGTAATATACCACCCGCATTCCACTGAAGAATTTTTAGGACCACGGATCCTCTCCGAAATTTTCCAGAATGACAAAACTTGCAAATCATGTCAAAAACTGTAGATCTCTACCATCAAGGACAATCAGTTTACTGTAATTTAATTTTTTTGGAGTTGAGACGTACCACTCGCATTCCACTATAGAAGAGACCACGGATATCATCTTCTAAATTTGTAAGAACGGCAGGATTTGAAAAGCATGCCAAAAATTGTTGATCATTTTACGGTCTAGGAAATAGTCCAAAAAGTTTTGCAGTAATTGGAATTTTTAGGTTGGGATATACCACCCGCATTCCACTGTAGAATTTTTAAGGCAAGGGATTTCCTCTCCACACGAAATGGTAGAAGGTCAGGACTTGGAAAGCGTGCCGAAATCTGTAGATCACTGTACCGTCAAGGACATTGTCTAGGAAATCTGGGCAGTTTTCTTCTATGAAGACATCTCTTCTAAAAAGATCTGGTCAGTTTTGCTAATGACATGTTACCACGTCTAGACAACAACCAGGAGGGTTAAAACTGTTGGATGGTAGGTACTTTAGGTAGGTATTTTGCTTAACGTCGCACTGGAGCAACACAATAGGCTATTGGCGACGGTCCGGGATCAATCCCGAAAGGAAATATCCGTGGAAAACACCAAGTTATTTTGAACCATGGTCAGATGATGCGGTCACAACTGAACTGGCAAACCACTCTCCGAATTTCCCTACCACTCCAACGTGAGGACATTTGAGGCCACGACAGATTTAACGTACACCATCCCCCTTTGTACACGATGGTCTTTGGTTGGATTCGAACTCGCAACCCTTCGGTTGCTAATACGTTGCTCTTCTAACCGGGCTACTGCTGCCCTAAAACAGTTGGATGTCATCGAGGATATACCGCAGATAGCAAGGTAGAATTATGCGCGCGAACCCTTCAGAGGTTTAAACCCCTACACCAGATAAAATAATTTCAACAATGTTCTATGCTTGAAAATTACAGATTTTTGTGATGCAACGTCTCTTTTCATGCTGCATTCTGTAAATGAGTAATATAAGCATCTTCATTTAGAAACGCAATATTGCTAATATAAGCGTAGTCAGACGTCTACTCAAAGAGCGAATACTTCAAAGGCTTTATTTTACTAGGAACTCAATGTAACATATATATTTGTCAAATTTCGTCTGTTCAGTGTTGCATGTGTCAGGTGTTTCCTAACGTAGTCACCCTTGTTTAAATAAAATTCTTACGCTTCGAATGTATGCATTATTTCCGAATGGAGCATTTCAAAATGCTGTCAGTTGTCAGCATTCTGATATTTATAAATATTGATGCCGATGTATGACTGAGAATAGTCTGTTCTAAACAGGATTAATACAAAGGAAAACTTGACAAGAAACTCAGAGTTTTGTAAACATTTTGATACTAGCAGCTATTTAATTTAACAACGTGTTATCATTCTGTTAATACATGTTTATTTAATATTATTGGTTCTAAGGATTTATTCAACTGTACATATTAATTTATTTCATGGACTTTTTCTTTTTTTGTTTCCAATTGCTTGGGTACAATCATAATACACGAGAAAGATTAAGTGTAACACAAAGACAAAAGACGAACAATTACAGTAAAATAATACAAAAAATTATTCCAAATCCTCCAAGTGGTTTCGACGAGGTATCTCGTGCATCCAAATCTGACTAATTTTGCTAATGATGAGATATCTCGTCATCAAGATATTGCCGTTTTTCTGAAGGTGACGAGATCAAGATTTGGTCAGTTTCCTTCTAATGGTATCTCGTCCATCAAGATCTGGTCAGTTTTGCTAATGCCAAGATACCTTGTCGAGACAACGATCAGGAGGGTTAATATACCACGCATTGAAAGACAAAGAAGACTGAAGCTATTGGTAGGTTGTAGGTATTTAATTAGATTCGCACAGGTGAAACATAACGGGCTATTGGCAACAGTCCGGGATCAAACCCGAAGGAAAAGATCCGACAACACCACGTAATTTTGAACCACGGTCAGATGACGAGGTCACACCTGAGCCTACATGGAAGCAGGTGGTTTCTATCTTCTTAAGATTTACAGAGGGTTTACTTCCCATCGACAAATATAGAAAACGTATTTTCTGAAGTTGACTAACCTTCTGAGGAGCCGCCGTGGTTCAGTGGGTTTACCCACTGCAGTATCAACTTGCGAGTTTTAGACGGTACAGTTTCGATTTTTCCCTGTGCGTATTTACTCTTCTATGTTAGCAAAACCTTCCTTGTTTGTGTATGTCCATTACGCGACATTATCTGTCTTGTGTTTGGCACAGATTGGACAGATATGGCCCGCGTACCTTAAAACCCCAACCAACCTAATGAAGGGTTTCACACACATATATCCATTTTGAAAATTTAGTTTTCTTTGCTTGACATCTATCCAATTTTGACCTTCTTGACCAATAGAATCTTTCATATAATTCATTCAACCAATAGTGTGGCGGTGAAAAAGCAATGCTATTACACTGAAGCTTCCTGCCACACGGAAATCATCCGACGTTCAGGGGGAAAACGCAGAAATTAACCCTTCTGGTGGTTGTCTCGTAGAGATATCTCGTCATTAGCAAATTTGGTCGGATCTCTAAACAAAATATCTCTTCGAAACCACTTGAAGGCTTAATAGTACTTCCAACCTTTATCAACATATATTCGCATGCCCTTCTGAAGAATTCTGAAAAGCAGACCCAGAGGTAAGTCATCCAAACTGCATGGAGATTAAAGCCATAAGATTAAGAAAAGTATGTGAGAAATGGCAAGAGGAACGCTTGAAGTGCACAAACAGAAAATTAAATCGTTTTGAGAGACAAATTCAATAGCATCAAATTAAATATTGGCATGTGTCTGAGAACTTATCAAGGGATTAATAGTGAATATAAATAGTGTTAAAGATACGTGTTTTAGGGATTTCTTTTCATTCGAATATGTACATATACATAAATTCGGATTTGATTTCAATGATAAATTACAAATAAATCTATTTTTTTAAGTAATAAACAAGTTTAAATTTTTTTCTTCCAGAAACTAAGATCTTCCCGCGTCATTAAAGATAGAAAAGAAATTAGAAAGTACAGTCAAACAAGCAACTTCTTGTTTAGTGAGGCAGTAAAACAAGATTATCAAAAAATACTATTCCTATGGACTGCTAGGCGTATTTATTTCTTCTCTGTCAATAAATCTTCCTTTGTTTGTTTATCTCCGTTACTCGACGTTGAAGGTCTTCAACCAACCTCAAAATACTTTTATATAGTACTTCAGCGTGCATCAGTGAAATTAATCAGTACTTCTAAGTTTTGCTATTTGTGTTTTATCTATATAATATTAAAAGGAATTGGGTCTGTCATCGACTATACGAATATGTTGTCTGTCTACCATGAAAACTCCTCCCGAGACCACGTCTGGGTTTTCGTGGTAGCTATAGAAACAGGACTCGTTGATTTTGAGTAGGGATGACTCTTAGGGTTCACATACTCTTTTGTTTTTCACAAATGCTAGCTGCAGAAAGTGGTGGTCTTCGGTGACATGTAAAATTCTATACGCATATATTTCGAAATTGTCATTAAGTGCGCCAATGTGACAAACTTTAAAACTTTTCTTCAAGCATTCCCTATGGAGAATTGGATAAGATTTGTTTCTATGGCAACAGCCATGGGGGCAAACGTTTTGTCTGGAACAGTGCTTGTGGTGGATATCCATTATACTTCCAATTGACCAATCCACACCAAATTCCAATATTGACTAATCCTCACCATATTTGGTATACTTACTTTTAGAGCCCCACAGGAGCAAACTACACCTTAATCCTTGTTTGATTTCTTCAGGATGTGCAGGAGTCGAACAAAATCAGAGGTGGTCATAAGAATAACATCGAGTGTTACTTCTGTATCGTCTTCAAACTCCCATTATTTCATCAATGTTGCTGTATTTATTTTTTACACTAAGTATTTCAACTAAATATAAAAGTAAGTGCATAGAAATAAAAAACTGTCATGCATATTTTATGCATAAAATTTCGAAATAAATAAAAAGTGTCATTATGAACAAAATATTATGATAATTAAGAACTACACGTGTATTGTAACCAATAATTTCCTTAATCTAATGGAAAATCTAAAGGACTAGGATACGTGAGTTTCGGAAAAGCCCTTAATACTACGTATTTTGGGCATCTTCCACACTTTCTACTTACAAACTTCTGAAGAGGTGTCACTTTATCGTCAGCAAATATCTTCTAGTAACCATTTCTAGATACTCTTCCTCCACTGTCACTGGAAGATATATTCTAATAATTCTGCGTGTACCTCTTCAGCTCGAGGTTTTTAGAACAGTTGGTTAAAATATCGCCTGCCATGCCATGAGATAAATTTTCAGTGTAAACAAATAAACCAGACGGAAAACGGAGATTTTACTTCTTGCTACATAAGGGCCGTGGTAGCCCAGTTCGAGGAGTAGTAGCAACCGGAAGGTTGTGAGTTCAAAACTCGATCAAACCAAAGACCGTCTTTCACTGGGATGCTGGTACCCGTTAAATCTGTCATGGCCTCAAATCGCCTAACGTTGGTGGGGTGTGGAAATTTGGAGAGTGGGGTAGAATATTTACTGCAGTGACCTCTGCATCTGTGGCATGGAAGCAGACCCGGACCACTATGTTACCACCGGTCCAATCACAACTCATCTATCTACACATCAAGGAACCAGCAACACAGCACTATGACGCCTGGCATAAACACCTAGATGTTTCACCCCTTACTACAAAGGAAAATCATACAAATCGTGCGATTTGTGGCCTCCAGGGAGTTTATACTGAACCAAGGGGTTAAATTTTGTCTACTTTGATGTGCCTAATTTTCCTTCGTCCTAACCTCTTTTCACCTAAAGACAACAACTCTTAAATTCAGTCTCTTGCCTCTTAAACCTTCACAGAAAAATGTATTTAGAGCAGCACCTGCGTGTGCATTTCATAGTTTAAAATTTCTGGTTTGCATCACAAAAAAATTATTCCTCATCCACATCTAGTCATCTTTCACGTCATGGGAATTTTTTTTACCGTAAACCCTTCGTAGGGTCGGTATCCTATGATGGAGTTGAGTTGAGTTGAGGAGTTATGCTCGGATCTTTCCCTCGGGACTGATCCCGGACCGTCGCCAATAGCCTCTTGTGTTGCCCCAGTGGGACTTTATTTCAACTACCCACTGGTTTCACAAATGCTCTCGTATCATACGTATCAAGGTGACCTAAAAGTAATTACCAAGTTTGGGGCGACGTTTGGTTTCTAATTTAATTGATGTTGACCAATCATCTACCGTATATCAATTTGGAATTTTGATTGGCGAAGTACTGAAATTGTATTAGTAAAACAATCCAAGTGAAGTCATGTTCGGAATACGCAGAAGAAACATGCATCGCCCTAAAATACTACATTTAGCTTTATTGAATAAACGTCTCATTGTGTGATATTGACATACCATCTAGAGTACCTTAGAAAAGCAGGAGCTTCGTTATTCTGTTGTGCTGTATCCTAAGTCACGTGGTCATCAAAGGTAACGAGCTTTCTGGAAGCGATGAGAAAGTGACTTCCGTTCCATTGTAGCAAGCAATTCCTTTCACTGACACCAAGATGTCCACAAAGATGCTTATTTACTCCTTGCGGCAAGAGTCATGGAATCAGCGAATCGCCAATAAATTGCATTCCATCGAACCATTAATTCACCAGTAGTCAGTTGCTTCATTTCAAAGGACTGATGCTAAAAAAGACCAGCTTTCTCATTGGACTCTTGACCCTCAGAGCTTCATTATATTTGAGTGTAGTGTAGTGTTGCCTTTTTTCCCCACAACACACTTAATGACTAAATAACGAAATATTTCTAAATAATCCATGGTTTCTTTCAACTTCTACTAAGATTATATTGCTCCTTTCCTTGAAAAGAGTGATTTGAAAAAATTTTATCGGTCCTTTCCTTAGATTAGAATTGTTGCGATACATTATATTGCTACTTTCCTTAGAAAAGATTATGTAGCTCATTTTCTTATAATGGAATCGTTTGGAAGGATGTTATTAGTCCTTTCCTTTGAATATAATTCCTTTGAGGTATTCCATTGGTCCTTTCCTTAGAATAGAATCCTAGAAAATATTTACCGGTTCATTCCTTGGATTCGAATTATTTTTGAAGTATTCTATATATCCATTTCTTTGGAACGATTCTGTTGCTTATTTTCTTATCTAATAATTACTTGGAACGATTCTGTTGCTTATTTTCTTATCTAAGAGTTACTTGGAACGATTCTGTTGCTTATTTTCTTATCTAAGAATTACTTGGAACGATTTTTTTGGTTCTTTCCTTAAAATAGAAACAATTGGATATATATTATTGCTCATTTCCTAGGCATACAATCTATTAGAAAGATTCTATTGGTCCAGAAAGTCAAATTTGGTTAGAAATCATACAACACAGGGGGAAGACTTCAGGTTTCAAGGTGAAATATTGTGTAAACCCCTAATAGGATTATCTAATCGTTATTTTCTTTTAGGTGAGTTCTCATGGATTCAAAACTTCTATTTACAACATCCAATTTTGACGCCCAATATTAAATTACATATAGCAGCATAATAAAATTTTCAGCAGGGTAGGAGGATTACTTTGGAAGGTATAAATAAAAGTACGAGAAACAAATTTAGCATTAGATAAACACTCCAAAATCCCCATATACATAATTCACATTTACCGCCGGCTAGTCTAAATGACATGCACCTTGGTATCCAAGATTAAATTTTGATATATGTTCTAAATGAGGTGTCAAAATTTGGTATTTTCATTAAATATTGTGAAGTTTGGACGCAATTTAATACCAAACCTACCCCTATAGCAAATTTATAAATATATAGTAGACGTTATTCTATATCCTTCGGTTATATCTCCATGGTCCTTTTGTGCTACATGAAGACTAACTTGATGGATACCAAAGGCTTAAAGTGGATTATGCAGCATCCATACTATGAATGAATAAGTGAGTATTTTTTGTGGTGCCAAGTTCAATAATAAACAAGCTGTACAAAAGCATTCGAAAAGATAGTAAAATAAATTAAAGTATAAAAGCATTAAAAGTGAATGGGTCAAAAGTCAAGCACTGGAATTGTTTAGAGTAAAAAGAAAAACATGGTACTTATAAAAACAAGCAGACTCAATAATAAATTTAAAAAACGTGTTGATCAACAGCATGAGAAAAAGAAATTGTTGTTAAAATATTATTTTTTATTGAGCTATTGTTTAATTGATTTGTTTATTTTTATGACACAAAGGTCAGGCCTGACCAATCAAGTCGTGATATAAGACATGCCAATCGACATCATAAACTAAAATGAGTAAACAAACGAGTAACACTTTAAAGCGATATAAATTGGGGATTTAAAATATTTTGGCAAGCAACATGGAGCATAGTACGAAATATATGGAATCGATGAAAAAGCAATGAATAGCAAAAAGGTCATTACGGTTAAAAAATGATACGACTCAAAAAGTACTATCAGTTTTAAAGCCAGGATAATTCCCTACAGAATGGTATCTTTGAATTTTGCTATACTATGAAATATGCACAAATAAAGAGAGGCAGTTCGATTTTTTCACGCAATTGCACCTTTTGTCCGAACGTATAAGCATAAGGCGCACTAAATCTGGTAGATCTTATCCCAATAAACATAAACACACGAATCTGTTCTATTTCTCTAAAGAACTTCTAAATAAAACTTCTTTCAGCTTAAAAAACACCAAGGAACAGAACAAAGACGCGCAAGTAGTTTCAGACGCAACAAAAAACAGGACGCTTTACTACACATTGTCCGTCGTCTCCTAAGCGGCAGCAATTTCTTTAGAATGAAACGAGGTGACAAGGTGTGTAAAATGCACTCAGCGAAACACGGTGAAAACACGCTGCTGGAAAACAAAATGGCACCCTTAACTCCTCCAGGGAAAAGCACTGGTCTTTTATGGGAATCAGAAGTAATACTCCCAACGGGGCAAATGCAATGTTTTTAACACCTCACGGCGTCAGTGTAAGCTCTGTTGTAGCACAGACCTTATCTGTTGATATTTTGAAGTTCTGCAGTTATTATTTGGTGGATATACGAGTATTCTCTAGCTCCTATCTCAAAGAGAAAGAACGATTTTAAGTTTAATATATACTTGGAACTGTGTCTCGGGAAATGCTTATGTTGGGAAGAAAGTAAAGGGAAATGGAACAAGCGTAGAAAGGTCGTGCGAGATGAAAGATTAAACGGCAAATAACGTATTTCTAGATTCTACGGAATTCTGGAAGTTACTGATGAAATATGAAAGTTTTCTAAGTGACCTAAACTAAAGAACAACACCTTGTCTTTTAGAGCTTTCAGATATTTCTTTCGGTGTTGTGAGCATTTGATTCTTATCTGAATCCAATATATATATGCTGTAACATTTATTTTTAAAAAGCTCAGTTAGAGTTGTTCCAGAGACTGATCGACATGCTTCCACACGTGCAGGTATTTAGTATATATATATATATATATATATATATATATATATATATTATATATATATATATATATATATATATATATATATATTATATATATATATATATATTATATATATATATATATGACAAGAATGAGATAGATTGACGGCAGGGTTGTACCGCCTTATGCCCGAATAATTGTAGTTACTGCACATCTTGGCAGAGCCGTCTTCCGAACAGTTCTTTTCCATTCAATCAACAGTTCTGTTATATATTTTTTCTCCGATATGGCGGTAAGTTCCTCCATTACCAATTGAGTCACGCGCAGGTGTCTCCCTTTCGTCTCGATAGCAGCTGCGAATCCGAACTCAATCTGGTAGTTCAGAATCTAAAAGCTTCAAAAGTAGTAGTTATTATTTGGTAGGTATACGGGTTTCCCCAGCTTATATCTGAAGGAGAAATAACGATTTTAAGTTTAATATATCTTGGAACTGTGACCCGGGAAATGCATTATATTGGTATGAAAATAAAGGTAAATAGAACAAGCGTAGAAGGATCAAGTGAGATGAAAGATGAAACGGTAAATAAAATATTTCAAGATTCTAGGAAGCTCTGCCTTGGAAAGAAGATGCTGATGAAATATGAATGTCTTCTCAGTGATCTAGACAAAGAGTGCGGTACTTTGTTCTAGTGATCGGATGTTCCTTTCGGCGTTATGAGCATTTGATTCTTATACGAAGACCTTAAAAATATTGAAGAAAACATTTGTGAAAGAAATCTTGGAAACAAATTGCGTACTCGTACCAATCCAACAATATATATTTTATATATTTTTAGATATATCTATAATTTTAACCTGCAACATAAGTTATTGTAGGTAATATGTTCGGTGAGAAATCATGAAAATTGATTAAATCATCTATCTATGCAGTTAACATACTCGTACCAATCTAGTAATAGCTACAATTCCAGTAATACACCATGAAATTATAGAAAACTACACTAAAACCTCATCCAAACTATTAGTTAATGTGTAAAAGCTTCAAAAATGACTAGTGACGAAAATATTCTATTTCAAAGGGTCTAAGATATTACCACGAAAAGAAAATAATCCGCCAATTCGTAACTTTTATGGAAGTCAAAAAATTCTACTTCAATCGGTCTAAGATATTACCTCAAAAAGAACAAATCAGTCAATTGATAACTTTTACTAAAACATATTAAGAATAAATAACAATTTAAATTAATATGTGTGAGAACGTTACGGGAGTTGAAATGCTGCTTCAACAGGTCTAAGATATTACTACATAAATAAAATATATCGACTAGGCGAGAAAGAAGTAGACTCAATACAATCATAACTCACCACAAGTAAATACATCTCTAAAACATGTTGACTGGGTGCTTTCAGGCGTAAATTTTTCTCGACTCTCAAGAAACGTATAACCACTGCATATATATGCAATAACTCAAAACCCTGAGTTCAACAGCTCCGGTAAACTTTGCTTACTCGGAAACGCCTCATGTAGTTGTTTCCGAAATACCTTTTTCTTCCGTCCGAAGTAAAATAACTTTTTTGAGATATTTATGTTGGTACGTAGATTTTTTTCCTGGTAAAATGAATGTTAAAATGCTGACGGGAGTTCTGCTCTTTTAGAAAGAGAAAATATGTTTGCAGATACAGAGATGGGGAACGGTACTGTTTTTGTCAAGAGAAGCTTTGATGTATTTGTATAAACATGCCTTATAATAAAAGTTGTCACATTTTTCTATCATTTATACAGAGGGAAGGATAGAATTTTTTGAACCTGGAGAAAATGTGGCCGATGCCACCGGCTGCCAAAACAAAATGTACGTGTAGAAGAATGTAAAAGCTAATTAACGTCACATTGGAACAACACAACGGGCTATAGGAGACGATCCGGTATTAATCCTAAGGGAAAATCAAAGGTCAACACCACGTAATTCTGAATCACAGTCAGAGGACGAGGTCAACACCTGAGCTATCACCCCACTCTCCAAACTTCCACACCACGCCAACGTGAGGACATTTGAGGCCATTGTATATTTAACGTACACAAGCCCCCGTGTCTTTCGTAGGACCTAGTTCCGATCTCTCAACCCTCCGATAGCTAATCGTTACTCTTCCAAATGGGCTACCACGGCCCCGTGTAAAAGAATGATGGATAATATTAAGTAATTAGGTTAAAATACACTTACATGCAGCTGATCTATATGTGATCAATTTGTGGTAAAGGGTGTAAAACCAATAATTTCCACAACCCTCCAAGAGGTTTCAACGAGATATCTCATCCATCAAGATCTAACCAACTTCGCAAATAAAATATCTCGTCATCAATATATTGCCAATTTCTTGATGATGACGATATCAAAATCTGGTCAGTTTTTTAGAATGACGAGATAGCTCGTCGAGACAACCACCAGGAGGGTTAAAAATTTTGCCCTCTAAGTGTTTCAACGAGTTCTTTTTCAAAATGTGATCAATTATAATATGGGCGATATATCTCGTCGAGAGAAAACTGCTCTACCAAGGGGATGACAATCCAAGAAGGAAAAACAAATTGTCCATTGCCCAGAACTCGTGACAATTTGGAACAGGTTTTTGCACCAGGGGATGGCCACGACAAGGCAGTTTGGACGCGAAGATAAACCACCAAGAGGGTTAACCACGGATAGTGGTTACCCTCTTGGTGGTTATACGTGGTTACCCTCTTGGTTAACCACGGATAGTGATCATTTATACTCCACGGATCTATAAATGATCACTTACCAATGATATAGCTCCCTCTCTCTCTCTTAACTACTTACGTTTTAAAGTTTTCCAACTTAAATGTATTTGAACATGAATTTCAGTTTTAAAATTATACTAATATTCCTGATATATCATATTTGAGAGATAGTTTTGAGTGCATGTGAACATAATTAATAGATTGTTGAGTTCTTCTTATTTTACTATCTTAATTTAACGTATATGTTATATTTTTACAGATGGTAATGGAGCAGAAACTAATCAAGGAATGTCTACTTAATCCTTAAAGTGGTTTCTACGAGATATCTCGGCAATCATAATCCTTTCATTTCTCTCTAATGTCCAGATATCTCGTCCATCATGATTTGGTCAATTTATTAATGACGAGATACCTCGTCGAGGCAAAACGGTAAATTTCGAACAGGTCTTTGTATCAGAAGCTGGCCATTACAATGGCAGTTTTCTAGAAAAATATAAACCACCAGGTGGGTTAACAAACCAGCAAAAGAAATTATTTGACTCATGTTTTAGTTATACGTCTTAACAACTGAACATTTAAGTTTGAAACTTCAATGTTCACTTTCTAGATAAAAGAACAAATTGAAATTACAATTTTAGTCATCTACCCATGATATATATTTAATTAATACAACTATATACCATGACCTCTAAATCTTTTTTAACTCATTAATCAAATGTGTTGCTTGATTCACAGGACTAATACAAATAATATAAATTTGTTAGTTAGAAATCTACCCACCTTAGAAACTTCACCATTGCCAAAACCACCATAAAAACCCACCATTATTTTTTTAGTTTGAACATTAGCAATTCACAGTACGTTTGTAATAAAATATATAATTTTCAAAATTAGAATTTCTATAGTGAAAGTTTAAAAATAACTAATTCATAGTTTAATACTATACAACTTATTTTAGACGAAGAATTACTTTTATTAATACGCACTAAATAATTATAATCTGGAGTTTTGATTATCGTTCTTTACTTTTTCGAATATTCAGATTATTCCTATAGTGAAAATAAAAACTGTAATATATTATTTATATTATACGCCTACTTTAGATTCCTATTAATTTTACACTATGCTAAATTATAATCTTGATATTTAGTCGTCGTTTCTTACTTTTTAGATTATCCATAGAATTTCTTTAGAAATAGCTTACAAATAATCGCAATACCTAATTTTTAGTATGATATTTTTCGAATTGAAATGCAAATTCTATACTATACAACAAAGAAAAGTTATTCTTAAGTTTTTTCGTCACAACCTTTAATTTTCTTTTTCAATCAAGTCTAACTTTTCCCTTTTATATAATCATAAACATTAAAGTTCTTAACTGTTAAACTAAACAGTTACTGCAGTTAAAAATCACATACAACCCCTGAAACAGAGTACCGTGATGCGAAACAAGTTTCATTACGCGGCCTCTTTATAATGAAATGCGCACTCGCAAAATTTAAGCTTTACACCTCCTTTACACACCTTAATTCTCCAACACTTTTAATGAAATTTCTAAAATAATTAGAGGTCGCCATTTTTACTTTCAACGGAGTTAAAATACTCCGCTATCCGCTTTGCCCCACGACGCGGTTCTCAGTCTAGGAAGAAAGACCCAATCGCGTAAATTATCCGGCACTTTTTAACAATTAAGGAGGGGAAGCAATATCAAATTAATTGCATCATTAAAGTCGAACAGGCTGGCGTGATTGGCTTTTTAATCTTCGCTTTTGTGCGGATCCATAACGGCAAAAATAAAACCTGGCTGATTGAAGAACCGCTTTCTACCAAATTAACCAAAATCATTGAAGATGCAAGAGACCATTAGCTTTATTAAGAGGCATGAAAGGGCAAAAAACTGAATTTGTGGTTGGGTGGTATCTATATCCATAATTTTTTATGTCGATCTTCATTAAAGGTTCCGTGAGTGGTTAAGTTTTTCAAATTCGCGCTTGATTAGCATTACATGTGTTGAGGACTTTTCCTAAGATGTATTTTATGATACAAGCATCTTTAAAAGAGTGATTTTTAGTAATTTTTCTATTGTTATCATTATGATTGAAAGTGTAGTTAGACATCTTAATAGTATAGTAGTGATTAAAGACGTGCCATTAGCTTTATTAAGACGCATGAAAGGGCAAAAAACTGAATTTGTCGTTGGGTGGTTTCTATACCCATAACTTTTTGTCTTTTTTCATTAAATGTTTCGTGAGTGGTTAAGTTTTTAAAATTCGTTCTTGATTAACATTACATGTGTTGAGGACTTTTTCCTAAGATACATTTTAAGATACAAGCATCTTTAAAAAAGTTATATTTAGTAATTGTTCTGATGTTATCATTAAGTGAAGATATAATAATGGATTACCATACCTCTTAGCATATTAGCGCTTGAAGAGACAGGTTTACTCCATGAAATTACGTTTTACTCGAAGAAAATTGGCTTTTAACCATCCTGGCGGTTGTCTCGTCATTAAAAGACTTCCCAGATCTTTATGGACGCGATATCTCGTCATTAAAATACTTCCCAGATCTGTATGGACGAGATATCTCGTCATTAAAAGATTTTCCAGATCTTTATGGACGAGATATCTCGTCATTACAAGAAAACTGACCAGATCTTGATCTCGTCATCATAAAAAAATCAACAATAACTTGATGATGAGGTACCTCGTCATTAGTGAAATTGGTCAGATCTCTATGGAGATATCTCGTCTAAGCCACTTGGAGGATAAATGAAAAGGGCTACTCCTTTGGTGTTTAAGCACGAAATGTTTTGTAGTACATAAAAGTAATGTATCCAATTAATCCTTATGTTTCATAAGTAATCATATTACTATATGCCACTAATAATGATTAAGAACTTCAGGGTCTTGGAGCCATCAATTAGATTATAAAATTTCGAGTTAGATTACATCAGCATAGTTCTCACAAAGATGTAAAGTAATATTCAAGTATTCAGATAGCAAGAGTTATACATAGTAATTAATTTCTGATAACATTTAAGAATTTGAGAATAATACACAAATACTGACTAGTAGCTGACATAGTGCATATCTTCTACTTATCGAAGAAACAAAAACTCATTAACTGGCAAAACGTTTTACTGTGCAGTTAAAATACTTATTGTTTTAGATTAAAATAAAAACTATAGTATTTTGACTTTCTATGGTATTTAGTTCTTGCACTATGAAAAAGTATTTCTTATCAACATAAAAATTATCATTCAGTGTCTCCAAAAAAATCTGAGTTAATAGGTTTCTGCTCTAAGCCGAATACATAAGCTTTAGCAAGAAATTTTAGATTAAAATCATACACATAAGCAATATTTTTACTATAATCCGAGTATGAGCAGTAACTTTTGAAATATCCTGTCTTGCCGTTGGAGATATAAACTAGAAAAAGGAATTTTGTGAAATATTTAAAACATAAAGCACTCACAATACAAAAGCGCTATCTAACGTTATAATCAAGTGTCTCTAAATTCCGTTCTATTAATGATATCAAGGAAATACGTTCATATTTCGGAAACCAAGGTATCAGGTGTTTTCAGTACTTAATTATGTTTTACAAATTTAAAAAAAGCAAGAGTATTCTAAAAAATTTATTTTTAAATATAGAAGAAACTAGCTTAAATGAGAGACAAAATAATTGCTTTTTTACAACAATCTCCTACAAAGATAAAATAGTAACTAAACAAACAATTTTGTTCTCATTCTCTTCAACTATTGCAAAATTCCACATACCTTGATGTTGTTTCTGAGATAAGGAGGATCAAACATGTTTCTCCAAAACTTTTTCTGACTTAAGTTTTGAAAAGATAGAATATTTGATGATTATCAGCGCAGTGTTTTTTGAAGAAATGTGTTCTACGGCAAGCAAGCTGCAAACTGTTGTCAAACGTTTTATTAAATATATTTAATTCAGATGTAAATTATCCAAAATTATTCACGAAATACAGTTAGGTTAGAGATAAAACACTTCATAGAAACAGATTACTTATTGAATTAAAATCATAAAACATACCAACTTTCGAGAAAGAATATACATTTTGAAAATACATTTGTAGCAAAATAGTTGTGTGTAATCTTTTTCAAGGGATTATTAGCAAAGGTAATTTATATTTTCTCTTATATACACATTGAAATCAAAACAATAAACTAAACAGGGCGAATAAATTTTATGTAGGAGGTTGTAATTTTTTAAAGCAGTGTCTATACGATCCTAAAGATTAAACTAAAAAAATTAATTATGTATTAAAGGAAGAAAAACATGTATGAAATATCTTCTACCTGAAAAAATAGCATGAAGTAAATGAATAAATATTCCATAAAACGTATTAAGGTGTTGTTGAATATAGTTATAATTTCTTCGTGTATCTTAATAAATATCTAAGACTGGATACTATGTGAATGTTCGGGTTATCGTGTTGTACTTTCGAAGAAAAGTAATCAAGAGAACCCATCCACCAAAATTTACTACTCCCAAAACAAACACATCGAAAACACTGCATATTAAATTCTAGAAATTCAAGATTAATTAATAAATATCTTTGTCTGGAAAGCACAATATTATTCGAATATTTTTGTTATCCAGTTGTAATGTCAAGGAAAAGTAATCAAGTGAATCCACCCACCAAAATATACCACTTTCAAAACAAACACATCAAAAACACTGGATATTAAATTTTGGAACTTTAGGATCTTGATGTGCCTTTTCCAAGCGGTTTACCCCAGCCCAAAACTTTCATACCCAAAATCACATTTCAGGCATTTTCCTTATCATGCAAATACAGACTTCCAGAAGTGGTTCTGGGAAGCACATTTCGTAGAGTCTAAGGCGTGCCTTGGAATTAGTTATACATCACATATACCAAACTTTCCGAAATGTGTCCAAGAGAAAGCAGGGTGTTAATTCGATAGCCAATGTTTGTGCTAAGCGCGTATACCCCTTCAGATAGGTGATTGTAACTAGTTCCCTTTTCACCAAATAGTGCGAATAAACAGCACACACACTCAAGTTACTTTCATTAAAATATTTCGCGGCGTTAACGCTCCATGTTTAACAAAAGCAGGCTGGTATCCATTGTAAATGCCAAGGCCTTAAACGTTCTACATCTGATTTCAGCGTTAAATACTGTGCATTGAGCGTGTTTGTACTGTTATAACAGCCCTGGAAGAAGTGATATTTGTCGTTGCATAAACAACCTTATATGTACTGTTTAAATTTTAAACTGTGCGCCCTGAAGCATTGAAAATATTCGTTCTAGAGAGTGAAATGAATCTGGTTTATTTCGATTTAAATCTGAATTTTGTATTGTAAATCTTTAGAACTTCTGCGCTGGAATTATTTTGATATTGCACATGCACCATAAAGCTACAATCCACATTGGAATAATATAAAGCAGATGTTTACGATGAAATTGTGTTTACGTTATAATCTTTTGAAATAATTTAGTGAATTCTTGTATGAATGATTTGAATTTAATTTCCCAGAAACGTAGTTTATTCAATATAGTGTTTGAATACATTCTCAATAATGCTCTTTGTTAACGCTTTTAGGACAATGAATCACCTTCGTAGTTTCATATTAAGGATTTCCCGAACTACTTTTAAATATGACCAAGCGTTGTTTTCTCAACTATGTGTAAACATGTAATTAGGATTTAAATTTCACTCTCGCATCATAAATCTTTAGTAGTTTTGATTTGGAATCGTTTTGATATCTCACATATGCTACTGAGTAATAATCCACATTGTAATAACAGATAAACTGTTTGCATAAAAGAGATGAAAGTTTGTTGATATTGTAATTTTTTAAATAATTTAGGGAATTTATGTACGTATAAATGATAGACTTTGCATTTTCTAGAAGTGTAGTTTATTCAATTGAGAAGAAGTTTAATTTAAATAAGTCAGTAATGTTGTTAACAGTTTTAAGGAATAAACACTTTATTGTTTCGTATAAACGATTTTATGAACTATTGTCATGCATGTCCAAACGGTGTTTTCTCAGCTATGTCATAATATGAAAATACGATTTAAATCTGATTTTCATAATATAAATTCTCTGTAGTTTTGCGTTGGAATCATTTTGGTATAGCACAGTGTGATATGCAGTAACAATTCACGATGTAATACTATCAGAACCCTGAAAGTAAAAGCACCAATGACCATTTTGCAAGTTTTGGAAAACACCTGATTTAGTTAATATTTAATTTTTAATACATGGTACAAAACCTACTTTCCAATGTTTTGATGCTTACAAAAGTCTTACAAAGTGCCATTGTCTTTAAGAAAACATAAAGACAATGGCACTTTTCTATTATGACTTTCTTTTTTTTTAAGTGATTTGCGGGAATAATTCAAAATCAGCGAATTTGGTCATTGTCGTTTTTCGAATTTACAGAGAATACGTTTCATTTGAATAAATTTTCAGTTCTGATACTTGTTGATGCTCGTAATACATTAAAATACTTTTATAATTTATAACTGATAATTTTACGAACTATTTTCAAACATGTCGAAGTGGTGTTTTCTCAGTTATTCATAAACATGAAGATATGATTTAAATCTGATTTTCAAATTATAAATCTCTGGAGATTTGTGTTGGAATCATAATCATTTTGGTATAGTACAATATGCTCTATTGAGTAATAATTACGTAAAACAGATGAAAATGCTTCTACATTGTGAACTTTTGAAATAATTTAGTAAATTCGTGTATGAGTGCTCTGCATTTCTCGGAAATATAGTTTATTCAATATAGAGTTCAATTTGATTAAATTATCAGTAATGCTGTTTGTTAACCCTTTGAATGTAATGAATTATATTTCTGGTATCATACACTACTGTTTGTGAAAATTGCAACACCTTGAAGGAATGATGCAAATTAAACGAAACTTGCAGGAAATGCAAAACAAGTTAGAATATGCAATTGATTAGAATTACAAAGCGATCACGCATGTCTGGACCGAGAAACACCCTCAAAACTTCCAAGTGAGCCGTGTATAAAAAGCACTGTAAAGGTGCGTTAAAATGTGTTATCGTCATTTGACTGCTGTAAATGATTGATTAGAAGTCAATATGCCTCGCCAAAAACGCAGAATGCCATACGAGCAACTAACGGAGTTCGAACGGGGCCGCATAATCGGCCTCCGTGAGGGTGGACTTTCGTATCGTGAAATCGCCATTCGCACTCGGCGTAATGCCACTACAGTGATACGTGTGTGGAAGAGATGAACCATGGAGAACCGGGCAAGTCGAAACCCCGGCAGTGGGCCACGCAATATGAAGTCACCACGGGACGGCAGGCAGCTCATCCGCATGGCAGTGACGGACCGTACAGCGTCATCTCGTGCGTTGGCGCAACATTGGAGCACGTCTACAGGTATGTGATTGTCTACCCCTCGGTTCGTCGACGTCTGCTGTGCCATGGGCTACGTGCAAGGATTCCCCTGCGCAGAATTCGCTTGACACTTAACCACCGACGCCTCCGGCTACAATAGACTCACCAACACAGCCAATGGCGCGCCGATGGGCAACACGTCGTCTTCTCAGGTAAGTCCCGCTACAATCTGGGATATAACGATGGACGCGTACTCGTCAGACGCTACAGAAGTGAAGCCTTCTCCCAGAGTGTCTTATTCAGCGTCATAATGGACGAACGCCTAGCGTTATGGTCTGGGGCACTATTGGGTATCATGGGCGATCCCACCTACTCCAAATTGTGGGGATCCTGAACAGCGGGCGCTATATCAGGGAAGCAGTGGAGCCCGAGTTCCTACCCCTCCAGCAACGCCTTCCCGGAGCTGTATTTCAGCAAGACAATGCCCGTCCACATGTTGCTCGGAAGGTACAAGACTTTTTTCAGTGCACGACAGGTTCCGTTTCTTCCATGGCCTGCACGTTCCCCGGATATGTCGCCCATTGAGCATGTCTGGGGTTACATCGGACGGCGACTTGCTCTGCGATCGTCGGGCAGAGAGTACGGCTGAACTTTGGTATCAGATAGAGACCATCGGGAATTCCATTCCTCAGCATGACATTCAGAATCTGTATGATTCGATGCCAAGACTTGTGCAGGCTCTCATCGCTGCGCGGGGCGGCTGCACAAGATATTGATTTCGGCATTATTTTTGTTTTATGGCTCTGTAAATTTGATCGTTTATTTTAACTAATATAAATAATACGTGGAATAAATTTCATTTATTTCTGATGATTCTTTCATAGTGTTGCAATTTTCACAAACAGTAGTGTATTAACGATTTTACGTAGTATTTTCAATCAAATCTCAGCTATGTATAAATATACATACAATTTAAATCTGAATTTTGTATTACAAATCTTCAGTAGTTTTGTGTTGATATCATTTTCGTACTGCATATATGTTAACGAGTTGTAATCCACAGTGGAATAAGATAATGAAACTGAGTTTAACAGATGAAAGTGTGTTTACATTGTAATCTTTTGAAGTAATTTAAGGAATTCATATACAAATGGTGCACGTTGAGTTTCTCAGAGATGTAGTTCATTCAATAGAGATTTTAGTTGAATGAATTATCAGTAATACTGTTTGTTACCACCTTTGATGCATTGAAATAACTTTATAGTTCATATTAACGATTTTACGATCTATTTTTTTAAACATTTCCAAGCGGTGCTTTCTCAGTTATGTGTAATGTGAATTTGCGATTTAAATCTGATTTTCATATTATGAATCCCTGGAGTTTTGTAAAGGAATCGTTTTGGTATTGCACAGTATGCTATGGAGTAATAATCCACTGATTTCATGAAACAGGTGATACTGCGTTTACATTGTAATCTTTTCAAATAATTCAGTGAATTCGTGTATGAACGATGTCCTTTGCATTTCTCAGAAATATAATTTATACAATAGAGTTTAACATGATTAAATTATTAACAATGCTGTTTGTTAACGCTTTGAATACAATGAATCGCTTTTATGGTTTGGTATTAAAGATTTTAAGTACCATTTTAAAGCAAGTCCCAACGGTGTATTCTGAGCTAAGTGTAAACATAAAGTTACGATTTAAATCTGATACTACACATATGCTAATGAAATCCTGAGTGGAATTATATAATGAAACTGAGGTTAACAGATGAAATTACATTGCAATCCTGTGAAATAATTTAAGGAATTCTTATATAAGCTGTGTGTGTTGAGTTTCCCGTAGATGTAGTTCATTCAATAGAGATTTTAGATGAATAAATTCTGAGTAATGCTGTTTGTTAACGCCTTTGATACAATGAAGCACCTTTTTAATTCATATTAACAGTTTTACGAACTATTTTTAAACATTTCAAAGAGGTGTTTTCTAGATACGTATAAATATGAAGTTGTTTTATCACGAGCGAGCCGTTCCTAAAACTCAACAAAGGATTCTTTTCTGCGAACTTTACTGAGGATAAAGAACGGATATTTTTTCGGGTTGTTTGCTCTGCAATACCTCAAGGGCATCTAAGTTTGTTCCTTTTATTTGCTTTGTTTATGGGGAATAATGGTAGAATCAGAATATTATAAGACAGAATAATAGAAAAGATATGGAACAGGAAAAGTAGATAAAAGACCAGTAAGGCTGTGACAATCGAACTAATCTGTTTTTCCTGGAACTCAGCATAAAACACCCTGGAGTTACCATTAAAATAATAATCTAGATGTATTTGATTACAGGTAAAACGTCATTCATCATTATCGTAAACCCTCTTATTGGGCAATTTGAGACAAGTATTGTGCATTTTTCGAAAATTATTTTAAAATGCTTAAATAGGTTAAAGTTTAAATTACACATCTTCTAATTTAAACAGGTTCAATGTATCATTAAATGCAGATTCAAAAGTTCTTTAAGTACAGGATGAATTGATTTTATATTTGAAAATTATTGCACAAGAACATTTAGTAGTTTATTTTTTTTATCTCGTTTTGTCCCTTTGTCCTTTGTCTCCATGTTTTTGTACTGAGTGTTTACTCTAGTGAATGAATATATTTCAAGTGTTACTTAAAAATAAAAATTAAAATACTTAAAAATGCTTAAAGTGTACTGTTTTTCTTGATAACTTGAGATGAATGTTTGAAGTTTTGAGAAATATTTTTTCATTTAATCTCGTCTTTCTTGCTTTTTCTTAGACTTAATGTTTTTTAATTTTTTTGAGAGGGAATATTTATAGTATTCATTATATCCATGAAATCACCTTCTGTTTAAAACTGCATATAGCTAGCTATTTATTCCATCATTATACGAAATAATTGATTGAAAAAGAGAAATCTGTAAGGAATATCATCTACGTGAAAATATTTTCGATACATCGTCGGCGTTCTGTAAAAAGAGCGAATCCAACGAATTTACATTGATCGTTTTTTCGCATTTTGTAATTATTAGTTAAGAAATTAAATCTTAGTTGATTTTTAAATGTTAAAATTCCAGAAAAAAATCTTGATTTCTTTATACTTCCTTGGTGAAAACAATTGTAAAAAAAATATATTCCCCTAGCAGCTTGATTGAGGGTCAAAAACATGAAAAATATTAGGAACATTTTACAAGAAATGTCTTTCTGAACAAATTAGAATTTGAAATTTCATTGTTAAAAAAACATACTAATTAGCTAATTATATCTAAATTAGGTAATTAATGATTAGCTTAATCTGATTTTTTAAACTAAGAGACTTTTAAGAATAAACCAATGGCCTATTGTAAAAGAACTGGATTTTTAGTCAAAATAAAAAAAAACTTTTGAAGTATAATTACGCCTAGCCTCCGTGGCATATTTTGTAATTGTAATGTGATTTAAGTTACTCCTAGAGAGCATTACAGATTGTCTCATGGTACAACAAATACCATATTATGATTTTTTAGATTCAAAAAATCAAATTTTTCTCTTCTGAGAAGATAATGGGAAAAGAATAAGGATGAGTAACTGAAAAGAACTAAGTTCGGTTAAGCTCTTTATAAAATGAAATTATTTCATTAATAAATTAAGTAAATATCCTTGTTATGTCTCACTTTTTATGTTAAGACTCATCTTATTCATTCTCAGAACTGAATGTTAATATATAACGATTTTGAAGTTTATTCATTGCCAAATTATGTTTTGTATATATTTGAGTATAGAATTTGATTATTGAAGAAAATAGCAGACTTAAGACACTGAATGATGATTATTTTTTAACTTGTATATCCCATCTTCCTTGGAATTGCCCAAAGGTATTAAATATATATCTATCAGGTAGAAAAATTGTCCCAATTCGATGATTTGGAGTTATGTCCACAAATTTGTATTTTACAGAAGTCGCAAATCATTGTAGGAAATCGCAGATGTAATACACTGAATGATGATGAATTTTTTTCATTTGCATGCCCCACCTTTGGTGGAATTACCCAAAGATATTAAATAAATCTCTACTAGGTAGAAAAATGTCCAAATTTGCAAATTTTGAGATATGTCCACCAATCATTTCATGGTAATGAAAAATATAAAGAAAAAAAATGTCTATAACCGTCAATCAAAACATAAAAGAAAGATTGGAAAGTATTATATATACAAGCCATGTAGTATATATATATATATATATATATATATATATATATATATATATATATATATATATATATATATATATATACTGGGTCAGTATGTGTGCTGTGGGGATAAAGCAGTGCTACTACTATATAGTGAAGCTCAGAAAGCTAAAAGCATGTAACCCTCCTGGTGGTTGTGTCAACGAGGTGTCTCGTCATAGAAAAGCGGACCAGAATGTGATGGACGAGATATCTCGTCAGTAGAAGAAAACTGACCAGATTTTGAAGGACGATATATCTCGTCTTTAGAAGGACGAGAAGTCTCACCATTAGAAGGAAACTAACCGGATATGTTTTCGTCATCGTCAAAACAATCGGCAATACCTTGATGACGAGATATCTTCATTAACAAAAGTGATCAGATCTGGATAGACGAGATGTCTCTTTAAAACCACTTGGAGGTTTAAGATAATATAGCTTCCTAAAAAGTAAACGTAGGAAATATAGAATAATCTCGATTTGAAACTAAGAATCATGAAAACACAAAGGATAAATAAAAAAGAATCTAAATTCCATTCAGGTCCTTGATTTATCGCGCAGCATTACCTCCGAAATTCTACGGGGGCATGTACCAGAATAGACAACCGAATTCCGTTTTACATTTTCGCATTCAAAGTGTTTCGCACTTCTTTATTTACACATCCCCTTCTTTATTCACCGTTTTATATTTCTTTTCCAAGAACCTCTTTCTCAAGTTACCGCGTTCCGACTACGATGGGAAGCATTCCAAACATCAAGATTGAGAGATACGGGGGCCAAACTTTGGAATTCCCCATTACGGGGAGGATACGGTTTGGCATCGGGGAGAACCGGGTCCTTGTAGATTTTACTTAAGCGTTCCTTTTCCCTATCCTGGGTGTTGGACCACGGAATGGATGCTTTGTCTTGGGAATCCAACTTCGTGAAAGTGCGTCTATTTATGTTGTGCTAAGAAACAAATACAAGTAGTCGTTTCGTTTGTTTGTCGATCAGCTATTTTTAGATGTGTTAAACTGAGATTCCCAGTCTCATTTAATGGACTAGTGACCAAATGTCATTTTCTAATTTCCATTGAATAATCAGGGCCGCAGTAGTCCAGCTGGAAGAGTAACGGACTAGTAACCGGAGGGTTGCAACCCAACCAAAGACCATCGTGTGCAAAGGGGCTCGTACACGTTAATTCTGTAGTGGCCTCAAATGTCCACACGTTGGCTAAGTGTGGAAGTTTGGAGTGTGGGTTGCCAGCTCATTTGTGACCTCGTGAGCTGACAGTGGCTCAAAATTACGTGGTGTTAATTAAAATACCTACCTACCGACCTTCGAGTAATAATGCCAAACTATTTTGATTTTTAATACAGTTATTTCACCTAATTATTATCCAAATTCATCCCATTTGTTAGATATTTCTTTATAGCTTCTAAAATACAGTTTTTCAAAAACGTTTTGTTGATATCATGTAGAAAGATCAGAAACTCATATTAACTACTTTTCTTTGTACTACTCTCAAAGAACAATGCCAAATTCCTTTGATTTCTAAATACCATTATTTCTCCCAATTATACTCCCAAATCAAAAATTCACTCCCAGATCAGAAATTCATATTAACTACTTTTGTTATTCTATATGTAGTTTATATATCAAATTTTTAACTTACTTTTATGGATCATAGTTGTGTTATGGATACACAATTATAGTTCATTGAATACTTCCTTTAACCCTTCCAGCGGTTGTCTCTACAAAGTATCTCGTCATTAGCAAAACTGACCAGCTCTCTGCAGAGACGAAGTATCTCGTCCATCAAGTTCTCTTCGTCTCTCGCTATTAGAAGAAAACTGATCAGATCTCTGCAGAGACAAGGTATCTCGTCCATCGATTTATCTTCGTCTCGCGTTATTAGAAGAAAACTGATCAGATCTCTGCTGAGACGAGGTATCTTGTCCATCAAGATCTCTTCGTCTCTCGCTATTAGAAGAAAACTGATCAGATCTCTGCAGAGACGAGGTATCTCGTCCATCAAATTCTCTTCGTCTCTCACTATTAGAAGAAAACTGATCAGATCTCTGCAGAGACGAGGCATCTCGTTCATCAAGATCTCTTCGTCTCTCGTCATTAGAAGAAGAGTGACCAGATCTCTGCAGAGACGAGGTATCTCGTCCATCAAGTTCTCTTCGTCTCTCGCTATTAGAAGAAAACTGACCAGATCTCTGCAGAGACGAAGTATATCGTCCATCAAGATCTCTTCGTCTCTCGTCATTAGAAGAAAAGTGACCAGATCTTGATCTTGTTATCAGAAAATCGGCAACATCTTGATGACGAGATATCTCGTCCATCAAGATCTCTTCGTCTCTCGTCATTAGAAGAAAAGTGACCAGATCTTCATTTCATCATCATCAGAAAATCGGCAACATCTTGATGACGATATATCTCGCCATTATCAAAATTTGTCCGATACGATTGGTCCTCTGATCGTAACGATATGTAACAAAACGTTTGAGAGAAAACAGTTTCGTATTTGGGAATTTTACATTGATGCCTTGTCTTCAAAATTTTCATTGTAGCTGCTGCAAAACACGATACATGTAAACATATTACGATATAATTGAAAATTACATTTTCTATGTGTATTTTCTGAACGTCAGTAAAAGTGAAGAACTTCAATCGATTCAATAAATTTAACGCTTATATATTTGATTGAGCATATATATACGCATATATGTATAATCCGACGTCTGTGTTTGATCTCAAGGATTCGCTAATAAATACTTTTTGACGTGAATACGTCTTTAAAATTGGAACAGTACAGGGGGCATGCATGAAAATTCCAGCTTTGCAACTGTTTTGTCTTAGAATTTCAAAACCAGAAGAAACATTCAGGAGATAAATATAGGGTCGTGTAGACAAAAAAATGTCCGTACCTGACATGACTACAGGACCGTGTGCGCAGGAGTAATATGTGCGGTGAGGGGTTCCACAATAAATCGAAATTCTATTCTTATGGGCGAGCTTTGGGCAATGTAACTTCAGGTTGCCTGGAGTGAAGATTGCGTAAGTGTTGTCATTCGAAAGCTATAGAACTATGCTACAGCCCATAGACCTTAAATTGATCAAATTATCCTTCAAACTGCGCCTTAATCGTTTAAACTGTAAATTAATTGTTGACTATTCACAATAAGCAATCGTTCAAACCTCCTATGCCTGCTTCGTTCATTCTGCAATCTAACACCAGACCCGAGTATTCACGTCAAAACTACGATTTCTGTCCTCACGCAATCTACCAACTTTTTTTAAGAAAGCAAAACAGTAATCTCAAAATGTGTAATGTATTTTTAAGGTATGTAAAAGACATAGTAAAAACCAATCACCTATCGAATGGATATATGTACTTTGAAAACATTTGCTATCGAATTAACTGACTGCTTTTACTTCAACGCATTTTGAAGATTCGGTGAATACGATGTGATGCATAATCCAAAAACAGTCTAAGACTGGGAAATGTTCTTCCAAGAACTACTGGCAGTTTGTATTTGCATGATATGAGGATGGACATCAGAAATGTGATTTCGCGTATGAAAGTTTTGGGGTTGGGGAAACCACTTGGAAAAGGTACAGCAGATCTTGGGGTTCCAAAATTTAATATCCAGATGTTTCTGATGTGTTTGTTTTGGGAGTAACATATTTTGATAGATGGATTTGCTTGAGGTGGAAATTTGATTTCTTTTCCTAGACTTGTCATGTTTTTATCATAGGTAAGAATTCGTTATTTAGAATTCTTAGGGGAACAATTGGTACTGGTTTCAGACTTTTGAAGGTTAATATACGTATGTGTTTAATCATTTTTTGTTTGATATTACTTTAAGGTAACTCGAAAAATATAATAATCAAAAATTATATTTTTAGATGGGTAGGAAGTTGAATTTACTTCACTGAAGCAACACATTACGATATAGGGGGATCAATACTGTAGGATACGAGGACAGTACCTCGTAATTTTGAACCACCGTCAGATAACGAGGTCAACTTTTGAGCTGGCTATCCACTCTCCAAGTTCCAAACCACCACAATGTGAAGACATTTGAGGCCATGACAGATTTAACGTGCCACAGCCATCATATACACGGCGGCCTTCGGTTATATAGAATTTAGAATACGCATCCCTCCGGTTTTTAATTTGCGACTCTACCAACTGGGCTACCGTGCCCCTCTGTTTTGGTTTGATGCTCTAAAAATGTATTTCCTATCTTTGTAGCTGTTCGAAAGAGTTTAACAAAATAATCTTAAAGATTGAAACATTCTTTCTGGAGCCTTTTAGCACCCTTAAAGCAATATTTCCCAAAGGTTTGTGACTTTTACCTTACAATATATCTTTGAAAAAAAACTAAGGCAAGTACTTTAAATCAATACAAAGTAATTTTAGGACTCCAATACACGTTTGAAAGTTACTTTTATTAGTAGTAAAATTATGTGCAAAATAAAAAAAAACATTTAAAATTTGATTTTTAAAAACTTAGCAGTGTACCTCATATTTCAATTATATTAGTGGAAAAGCGTTTAGCAAATTTATTGGTTAAAATGTCTAGAATTATCTAATGGATATATGGAAACATGGTAATATGTATATGATAATTATTAGGTGTTGCATAACTCTACATTAAGCGTTACTCATTTTAACATTAGGACAATGGAGACAACGTTGAAGTTTGGGTTAACTTAACCCTCCTACTGGTTATCTCGACGAGATACATCGTCATTAGCAAAATTGACCAGACTTTGAGGAACAAGACATATCGCCATTAGAAGACAATTGACCTGATCTTGATCTCGTCATCATAAAAAATCTGAGACATCACCACTGAGACATCCGAGACATGAAATCACTTGGTGGGTTTAGGACTCCGAAAGTTCCTGTAAAAATTTCATACAAGATCTCAATTACTTTTTATTGATTAAAAAAGTACATTCTTTAGCAAAATCCCTTTCAGATCTTTAAGAATGCCGAGTTAGCATTTTTAAATATGAAATTACAGTAAATCCCATAAAATCGATTGCAATTAACCATTACCTCAATACGTTTATTAGAAGCAGATGCGAAAAGTAGATAAAATAGTAAAATCTTATTACATATAATAAAAAATATCATTTTCTCAGTGTACGTATTCCTTTCATATCACATAGGGTTATCATTATGTCTTCATGACTGTTTTTATAAAAATATTTGCAACAGATTTAATTTAATAATTTAATTTAAATCTAACACTGAATTTCTATTTATATGCCATTTGAAAGAATTTATTTTTGTGCAATCTTTCAATTTCCAATTGTAATCTCTGATTTTTCCAGTTTCTGTTTTACTTTTTCAATCCTTCGCTTAATCCTTCCCTATATTCCATAGTATTTAATTTTGATTTTCACATGCAGAAAATATAATATCATGCGCAATTTAAAAATAATTTGTGATTTAAACCCAAATTCAGAGAAATAAAGTGCGTAGTGATTTGTTTTGTTGTCGGATTAAATATTTCAGTTGGAAAAGGTTATGACTATTTTTTCGATGTAACATAATACTTCAAGAGTTGTCTTTTTAACAAAATACATAAGATTAAGCTAGATTCGTACGTTTGAAATTTCATTTGCGTAAAATTGTGATAACATTTGTTGTGAGATAATTTATAATGAACTTATTTCCTATCCATATATTTAATAATAAATTCTAATAAATAAACTTGTAGATTTCCTGTCGAAATGTACTGATCTAAAATAAAAAATAATGATATAGAGTATTGAAGATATAAATATTCATATCATGTGTGTTTAGGTCTCTAAATGTGCCTAAAAATAAGATGTATAAATGTAATAAAAAGGTAGATGGTGTTGAAGAATGCTATACAAGTAATGACAAATAAGAAATAAAACTTACTTTAAGGAAACCTTAATGTTCTTGATTATATTTGTTTTCTTGATATAACGAAGTTAAATATTTTTTTAAAGGATCGTGACAAAAGTGTTTTAGAAATTATGCATTGTGTTCTTGTTAGAAGAAAATTAAGCTTCCTTTTCATAAAATTACAATAATATATGCTACTGTAGGTTCTTCCCTGTATATAATTTATTTCGGAATATAAGAATAGAAAAGATTGGCAAAAGTAAATTATTTGTGTGTATTTAAACATTATTAGTATCTAATTAACAAATTCCAATTAAGTTTGGTAGCGACATTGTTGTAGAACGTTCAGGGATTCTTTGTTCCTCTTTTGTTGTCACAGAGCAAGAAAATATCAATAAAGATAAATGCATCCACTTCATTCTGCAACTAAGGAAATAAAAACATTAATAAAATCGTTTTCAAAACATATACGGAATTTAAACCTTTTAATGAATAATTTATCATCACATCAAATACAAATCAGAATTTTAATTCTTTTGAATAAATATAAATTAATAAATTATATTCCTGAAATTTACTCGCTACAGTAATAATTACATGCCTTTTAAAATAAGTTTCGAATATAGTCATTTTTATCAGTCTGATTTAGTCTGCACAATTTATTCTACAAAATATCGATGTGAAAATTTGAAGAAATGTTTAACAAAATAATAAATCATATTAAATGATTTAAAGAACTTTTTGTTTGTAAGACGACTGCTTCATAAGTGAACTGTGATAGGTACAATAGCTAATTTTCATACATCAATAATGTACGTAAACTTAAATGTTGCATTACCTTTCAAACAATTTTTAAGTTGCCAAAAAATCTTAAACTGTTTCTTTTTGAGAAAATAAACTGAAATTCCTGTTTTTTTAATATTTTATAAATGAAATATTTTGGTCGATACGCTCACGCAATTAAAGCGAAAAAGTCACAAATGTTAAATTTTTTTCATGAATGCCCGAAAAACAAGCAAATTGAGTAATAAATAGAAAAACGACTTTAAAGTGAAAGGAAATGCAAAATTCCATCCCACACAAAACTAAAAGAGGTATTCATGACATTTGAAACTCATCTAATATTATGAAATAACGCGTTTCTGTGTGGAAGAACGGTCTATGTGGAAACAACCGAAACTACCAGACACGTACTTGTTTACGTAGAAGGTTACTCAATCGCTAAACGTCATGCTTGTTGTAGTTTGATCATCTGATTATGTTCTTTACCTTAAGATGGTATTTCAGATTATGGAAGACGAGAGGAAGGTGAAACTTTCCCCATGTGACATCAATCACCTTAACTCTCCTGGTGGCTGCTTCGATGAGGTTTCTCATCATTAAATGAAAACTGACCAGATCCTGATGGACGAGATATCTCGTCATTAGTAGAAAACTGATCATATTTTGAACTCGTCATAATTAAAAAATCTGAAATATATTGATGATATGTCTCGTCATTAGCAAAATAGGTCACATCTTGATGGACGAGATATCTAGTCGAAACCATTTGAGTGGTTAACAAACATGGTCCCATTTCAAAATATGGTGAATGAAATACAGTATCATATGACACTTAACCATGTAACATTTACATCACAAATATTATTTAGCGGATTTTGTGCTCCTCATGTAATTTTTTTTTAAATTTTAAATTAACCTTTATTGGGACTCTTCACTTAGACACATTTTGTCCTATTATACATTACTGTTATTCCTCCAATTGATTTCGTTGAGATATCTCGTCCATCACGTTACGATCAATTTTGCTAATGATGAGATATCTCGTAATGAAGATATTGCTGGCCCAAGATGTGATGCTGAAGTTTAGTACGGTTTGTGGGAATCTCTGGTAGCCACGCATCTTGCACAACGATTTCCTATACTTTCGATGAGGGTATGGATGAGTTGTGTTCAAAGAATTCCAAGCCTCACGAAGAGCAGTTTTGGAACGGAGCTTGGTGGGAGGCGGAGGGATGCAATATGCTCCCGAGAATATCCCACATATGCTCTATAAGATTCAGATCACGAGAGTTGGCAGGCCACTGTTGCGGTGGATATCTTCACTTTGAAAGAAAGTTGACCAGGGCTGCACGGTGAGGAGGCGCGTTATCATCCATGAATTTAAAAACAGCACCTACAAACAGCCGAACGGTAGGTTCAAGGACTTCGTCTCTCTGTCTTTGACAGGTAACACACCCCATGTCAAAGATGTGGAGGTCTGTTCCGCCGTCCAGAATGATGCTTACTCAGACCATGACTCCCCCTGAAGGAAAACGATGCCTTTCCGTGATGTTTCCCGGGTGAAAACGCGTTCCACGTTCTCTCCAGATCGTGGTACGACGAGAATCAGTCTGCAGTCTAAATCTGGATTCGTCACTGAACATGACATTTCCCCAGTGTTGTCGACTCCATTGCCGATGTTCCAAACTCCACTGTAAACGCGCGGGATTCTTTGCAGACATCAGGGGATACAAACTGCTGGTCGTCTGGCATAGAGACCAACGTGTCTGAGTCTCCTGCAAACATTTTATGTCGAAACAATGACTGCTATGGCGGCTGTCAGGGCTGAACTCAGTTGTCTGGCAGAACGGTTCCTCGGACGTCACGCAGTTATCGTCTTGCCGAGCGGGCGTTACCCTTGGCCGACCTGGTACTGGCTGTCGGGTAACATCTCCAGTGGTTGGAACTTAGGTTTAAGTCTGGAGATCAGACACTCAGGCACATTCAGAATTCGAGAAGCTTTGGTTTGGGATCCACTGGATTCCAGCAATTCGTCCCTCCACAAACATGTCAAATTGTCATTGTGTGTGTGTAGACCATCACAAAAGTCAAATAATAGAACCCAAATAAAAAAATGCATGTAATACCAAGAACAAAAGGTGAAGCAAAATAACAACAATAATATTGACCCTTTAGATCAGTGTGTCCCAACCTTTTTTCTCTCCCGTACCCCTTCATAAAACTTTTCATTAATGAGTACCCCCTTCTCTCATAACCCTTCTCATCCATCTCTCTATACTCTACGCAAAAAAGTTTGTTTTTGTTAGGTAGTAAAATTCTTAGTTTAGCTAGCAAATTAATCAAACGACTCAAATTGATGACACTTATAGGCTTTAATTTTTGATTTTACATTTTACAAATTTTTAAAGTAGCAGCCTAACATCAAAATAAATAGCATTATAGTAATTTTCAATCCCATAAACTTATGATGAAAGTTCACAAGTTTTTTAACTTGGTATGCAAGTTTTCAAACGTGGCCTTCAAGAATTCCAATGCGATCCTTGAGCTGGTTTCATGGAGCTCATTTTTTTAAAATCAGGTTCAAATGAAGACAGTGAAGTAATAGCTAAACACTTCAAATTAAGCACTCATAAAAAAAGGTACGAAGTTAAGCCTATTAATTCACGTTACTCAATTGGCGCCCTATCGAGCACTAAAACGATGGCCTGCTTTCAATGGCGTTTTAAATAAAAATAACGATGTTGGAAGCTCTGAGACGGTTCGATATTTTTCTAGAAAAGAATTACTAGAAATGAAAGGAACAACAAAAGAGAGGGAGGGCACATGCGTAATCTCGTGATATGATTGGTGGTGGACGGGGCAATGATCAATCAATTACTAGGTTTAAGCCTCTTACTTCCTTTTTTCATTTTTTAATGTGTTTTCCGCCATTACTAATATTATTTTTGCGTACCCCCAACCGGACCGCCACACACCCCTTAGTTGGGAACCGCTGCTTTAGATAAACAGCGCTGAAAGCCGCAGACAACAAATATAGGGATAACAAATTAGGGTAAAGCTATCCTAAGAATAGATTTCCCGGGTAAAAAGATAAAATAAAATATGTAAATGTTGAGGTGAGCCCGCTTACTTTATCAAGGGGAGCAAAGCCAGGAGTCACTTAAAAAGGGATGCTTTGAGTTTTTTCTGTACTTGTGTGAGGCTGGGCCGAAGAGACCAACACAAGTACCTCCAAAACTCAAAGTACTACCAGAAAGAAAAATCATAAAAAATATTACCAAGGTTAGGAAGGAAAAATCAATAGAACAGCCAAATTAATTACCTTTCCGAATGTTGCCGCGCAAGACAAGAGAGCAAAACACTGCCAGATCCGTCCTATCTAGAATAGCGGATTTAAAAAGAGCAAGAGAGCGGCTTGGATATAACATGAAAGATTTGTACAAGTGAAAGGGTGGGTAGAAAGGTAAATTTTAACAAGAAATGAAAATTGTGACAAGAAATTAAGATTGTCGCAGGGGTGAGATTGATGGAATAAAAGAGAGCAAAGCGAAAAATATAATTATGAAATTGAACAATCTCTCCATCTGGTTGTGAATATAAGAAGGAAAATAAAGATAACAACTATTTTTAAATGAGATTGAGGTTAATCCTTTTTTCAATACAATGGCTGAAATATTAATTTTGCTCTAATTCCATGTCTAGGTGTAGAACGCATCTAGCACCAAGGAATAAGCACTAACCAATATCATTATTTCTTGGATACTTTTTCATTTCGGCTTTGGGATAGTTCTATGTCAGAAGAAATATGAAAACTCCATCTAAAATTACAAATTTGGACGCTAAAACTAATCCTTAATCAGGTTGTAAGACAATTACTTTGGTCACATTGTAAATAATCGAACTTCTTTGTTTTTAATTAGTACTGAATCAAAACATGTTGTCGTATACCTATATAAGTATCACTAGGAATAAACAGATTCCCTTGAGTAGCTACTGAAAAACTGAGAATAAAATAACACCTTCAAGAGAAAAAAAATTAAAGTTATAGTAGTCTAAATTGATTTTTGTTGTTTTTATTGGAATGTAATTTATTGCTTTTTGGTACAAAAGCTAACAAGAGGAATTTTGTTCATTAGCAATTTGATACTTTGATACCAGTAAAAACTAATTTCTCAAGGGTACTGTTCCATCTCCGTAAGAGGAATTTTAACTACAAAATTAACTATTCGGTACACTGCTTTCTCAAAATGTAAACAAAAAGTTAAAGTAACTGAAGCTGAAGTAAACACGCTTAAACACCAAACAAAGAGAAAGAGTTTTTTTTGGAAAATAATTAGAAAATAAGACAAAAAAAGAATTGTAGAATATATTTAAGCAAAACATTTCTAAATATTGTTTTGATGCAAGTTGTTTTTTCTGATACGGAATCTGAAATTAATTGGAAATATTTGTTTGTAGTTTTTGATTTCTACGTGAAATATTTTACTTGTTAACATTACCATACATTATTACTGTTTAGTTACGTACCTATCCCCCAACGTTAAACCCTTGCCCAAGTATTTACCTATGCAACAAAGGAATTAACATGTTTATTAATTGTTTTATTTCTTTTATGTCTGGTGTTTTGTTTTCACTAAAATATCAATATATTCATGCATTGATGTAATCTTGTGTTCAAGGTGTTACTTGCAGAATAAACAATGCCACCTAATTTTTGTTTAAAAAATTTTCCCTATATTTTCTTTTGTTTTTGATCTAAAGCCGCTTACACTCTGAACAAAGTACTCTTCAACATATAATATTTTAGTTTGTAAATCGAACATAATCTAGTCATCCTTATGGTTTTATGAAGAATGTATTATTTGGTTTGGTTTTTAAGTATTTTTAAGAATTTAATTGTTGACCCTCCAAGTGATTTCTACGAAATATCTCGTCCCTCAAAATCAGACCAAGTTTGTTAATGACGAGATATTTTGTCGTCAAGATATTGGTGATTTGTTTCGTGATAATGTGATCAATATCTGGTCAATTCAGTTTCCTTCCAATGACGTGATATTTCGTCCATTAAGATCTGGTCAGTTTTGATAATGATGAAACCTCGGTTGTCTCTACGACGTTGGGAGATTCCTTTATACACTTTATTTTTTGCAAATATTTTTTTCAGGTTCTGGAAGTATTATTTCTTTAGTGTGAAACAACATTGCTAGACGTGTGTTCAGTTAGTTCTTGACGGCATGTGTATATTTCGACTCTTTCCTCAAAATACTTCTCTTTAATTTAAAGCATTGAGCTGCAGATTTTTGTTTTATGAAAATAAATGAAATATGTAGCACAAAAAAAGATTTAACCGACCTGCAGATTGAATAAGACTCTCTAGACATATTTAACCAGATTGCAAACAAACCAGGATACTGTCCTCCGGATAGATTTAATCTTCCTGCAGGCCAGATACTGTAAATTAAATAAGCTTAATCGTCCTGCAGATCGAATACGAATCTCTAGACAGATTTAGTAAGAATCCAGATACGGCCCTCCAGATATGTTTAACTGGTCCTCAGACTAGACACGGGCTCTTAGAACAGGTTAAACCAACCTGCGGATAGAATACGGCCATCTGAAGAATTTAACCAAACCTTCAGAAAGGTTTTACCGGCCCGCAGAGCAGAGTGTGGTCCAGATCAATATGGTGTTTGAGGCAGGATTGAATGGAAGGTTGACACGATAACAACTGTACTATTTATAATCTAATGGTTGTATGCGTATGATGTTCATACGTTACGTTTCTAGAGAATATTCATGAAAAAAATATGTATAAATTGACGATTATTTTGTAATTCGAAGGTAGAATGTGCCTGCGGTTGTTTATGCGTAACATTTATAAAGAATACTCATTAAAATATATGAACTGAATATTATTTTTAAAAAGAAAGCAAAGTAAAGAGGTAGTGACATTTCGCAAAGAGCTACAAAGCAATACGCTCAAGCAGATTTTCATATTTTTCTTCTAATTTTTTACTTAACTACCATTTTGTCGGACATAATTTTACCTTTGTCTTAGTTTCAAAATAGGTTAAAAATTCTTTGCAATTTTCCTTACATAAATTCCCCCAAGCATTTTTTAGATTTCGCAGCATCCCCATTTTCCTTGTCGTTTTGAGCCATTGAGCAAATTCTACCATCTCCATAAATGAAAGGAAGCTTTCTATTTAATTACCCTCCAGACCGCAACGATTTTTCAAGGAACTGAAAAGTCTGTAAACAAGCCCATCGTCTTAAACGGAAATCGATAAATTCTCAGGATAAAAAAGGCACGCTGCATTTTCGACTCCGATGGTATTTGCTTTTGTGGTAAGTAGGACCAGGATAAGGAAATGGGACTAGGTTCCTAGAGTTTGGATTAACAATTAACTTTTCGGCACTTAGCCGCAGTGATGTAACGTTATTGCTCCCGTAGTGTGCTCTAAACACTACGGGAGCACAATAATGTCCACTACAAAAAGCAGGTATTGGGTGCATTAAATATTTACAATTGAATCTTTTGCTATAAGGTGAAATCCAAATATAGAGCAAATCTAATTTAATGGTTAATGGATATAAGGTGTTTATATACCAAAAATTATTTTGGCTTGACACCATTGAATTTGCTTTAGTGGTAAGTGGGAACAGGATTGGGATATGCGACGAGGTTTCAGGAGATTGGGTCAACAGTTACCTCTTCGTAACTTAGCTGCAGCGACGGAACATTGCCCCTTGTAGGGTGCTTTAAACATTCTCATTAGAATAATGTCCACCTACAAAAAGTATGTATCGAATGCATTAAATATTTACTGTGGAATCGATTGTTATACGTCGATCCTACTTTCCACTTAATCGAAAGATAGAACAAGCCTAGTGTAATATTTAAGAGATGTAAGGCATTAATATCCCGAAAACAATTTTGGCATGATACCATTAAATTTGCTCTTGCGGTAAGTATGGCCAGAATAATTAAATGGAAAGATATTTCTGGAGTTTACTTTATCAATTAATTCTTCGTCACTTAGCATGGGCATTATTTCTTTTGTAGTGTGCTTTAGACTTTCGTATCAGAATAATGTTCACTACAAAAAGTAGGTATCGACTGCATTAAATATTTACAGCGGAATTGATTGTTGTAAGGTGAAATACAAAGATATAACAAGTTTAATTTAATATGCAATGGATATAAGGTGCTTATGAGTCAATAATATTTTTACTTGCCACCATTAAGTTTTACACTGTAATGAAAAATAGCTGGTATTTAGCCGCAGTGATGTTATACGAAGAGCATTATTGCTCCCATAAGGGCTTTAAACATTCTTATCAGAATAATGTCCAAATACAATAAATAGGTACCGAATTCATTAAATGTTTGCAGCAGAATCGATTGTTCTGTAAGTTGAAATACAAAGATAAAAGCAACGCTTACTTAATATTTAATGGATATAAGGTGTTAATGGGCCAAAAGTGTTTTGATTTGATATCATTAAACATTTTTATTTTAATGAAAAAAAACCGGCACCTAGCCACTGTAATGTTAGACAAAAACATTTCTGCCGTTGGATGCTTTAAACATTCTTATCAGAATAATGTCCAATCGTAAAAAGTAGGTAATGAATGTATTAAATATTTACAATGGAATCGATATTTATAAGGTGAAATACAAAGGCAGAGCATGTCTAATTTTTAATATTTAATGGGTATAAGATGCACACAATTACGGTTTGGCACCATTAAAATTTATTTAATGTCATGGAAAAGATCCGGCACTTAGGCGCAGTGATGTTAGCTGCAGGAATTCTAACCCTCCAAGTGGTTTCGACGAGATATCTCGTCCAAGATCTGGTTGATTTTGTTAATAACGAAATACCTTGTCAACACAAAACTGCCTTATAACTCAAAGGGGTGTGAAGATCCAAGAAGCAAAAGCAAATTTCCCTGCACTGGTAACAGTTTGGAGCAGGTTTCTGCATAAGATGCTGACCCCTACAGAGCAGTTTTCAAACGCGAATATAAGCCACCAGGAGATTTACACATTCTTATCAGAATTTAGTCTATGTTTTTATATGGAATACATTGAATTTTTCAACATAATTTATTGTAATACAGACATATTCAAGTAGAGTATGTTAGATAAATTTAATTTTATTTTAAGGTTTCATTTAATAATCAATTCATTAAATAAGGTGTTTATGTGCATAGTTCAATTTTGAAATGGCACAATCAAATCCTTTTAGAAATGCACCCAAATATCTACTTCTCAATTATGTTTGTCTGAGTATAAAGAAGATGCGTCAATATTATATACTTTTAAATTTGTGATGAAAATATGACGAATTGCATCTATACAAAATGATTCCATCATTAAATTGTATGAATCATATAGAGTGCTTTCTGTGATCAAATACAAACAAATCTGTTAAACATACCACTTAAAATTCTATAGTAACTATCTGTTTCTGAACTTAATTTCTGGTTGAATGTACTTTTATTTAAGTTTTATTATAAACGGGATTTTCTCTGCTATACTCGTTTTAAATAAATCAAAGAAAACATTTTACAAAAACAAATTTAATTAAATTTTTGATACTACTCAACTACCACATAATCAGCCAATGTAATAAATATTACAATAATATCTTGATTAAGTTTAGTTTTTCAGTGTAACTAGGATGTATGTACAATACTATATATCGACATTGATAAAAACATTATTATTTATTTGTTGTGTTGATTTTTTATATATAAAATTAAGTCATTTTTTCGACTGCCTGTAATTTTTTCTGATATTATTCTGCATAAAACATTTTTGTCAGGTGTTATTGAAGACATGAATACACAATGAAATATTTCTTGATTGAACTTTTATAATCAGAAAGCAATGTTAACCTGTTTTCTTAACATCTTTTTTTCATAATTTTTCATATTCAATTAAATATTTGCCACATGATTAAGATATTATTTCCTTAAATGGTGTAATCGATTTTGCTGTTCATCAATTCAATTTTTTAGGTAACCAAATCATAAGATTAATTGAAATTCGCTTCAAAACTTGAGGATAGATATCGATTCAATTTGTGGAAAGTGGTAAATAATGGTGGTAGGGGTAGAATGGGGGTAGGAAAATCTGCTAAAACTATGAAACTAATACCAAACTCTTCACTATCGTACTGTCAGTTGAAGTGCGATCTGATTGAGGTATTTAAACTTTAGTAACACATGCCACAACTGAATAAGCGATAAAACGTGTCTACTGACGAATGATTTCTGCGCCTAACTGTTTGCTGGATCGAAAATGCCTTAAAATCAATGATTTAGACTTCGTAGTTCTCCCTTTCAGAGCTTTAAAAGGGCTAACACAGCAATTCAAAAGAAGCTGTGAAACTCTAATGGACTTGGTCCGCGTTGCAACTTTGCGTTAATGGTAATTATGCTGCCCTGTATTTAAGAGTGGATATATTTTGAGTGTTTTTATGGATTGGACATGTAATTGTGACTGTAATTATGACATATATTTTTCATCTTCATTCTCCAAATTTAAGGAATGAGTTAGGAATATTTAATTTTCCTCTGTATCTTGGAATACGGATTTTCAGAATTGTTATATTGCCATTAGAAATGAATGGTGTGTAAGCATGCATAATACGAGATGGTGCCAAAAACTCGAATGAAAAATATCTGCGGATGTTTGCTTAAATAAATTATGTTCAATTAAATTTGGATGTAACATATATTACTTTTTATTCCTATCATATTTAAGCCATTTGCATCGCAAAAGAGACGAACAGCTCAATTAATAAATAATGGACTCATTTAATGAACAAAGAGGAAGATGCGGTAAACGCATGTTTAGCGGGTCTAATAATGAACGGAAACTGTCAAATTGAGACTCTTGTGTACTAGGGGTTCTTTCGCAAGGGTATAAAACTGGATAGGGGATCTTTCCCCCGTCCCACGTGAGAAGAACTGCTAATGACCCAAAGACATCAGGGATATAGAAGGAGACGGTAAATTAGAAGGCAAGAGCCAATTCATGCTGTTATCTTAATAGTGTGACCTTTAGATTGAAACATAAAGGATGTATTTGCAATGTATTTAGTAATATTTTGCGACGACTCAATATGTTTGCACCCCGTTGCATAAAATATGTGATAGAGACATAATTGTTGGTATATTTCTATTACCACGACATGTGGTAACTGCCATGTATGTGACAACTGCTACCTTTTTGCCACGAAAAATCCCGTTTTGTGCTAGTTGAGAAAAATTGGGTCGTTAGCATTCCTTGGTTGACTTGAAAATAAAGAAGATTAGAGTAAAAACTGAAGTCTCAGTCAAATGTACATTAAAAATCGTCTTTTTTGCTTCAGTTTTTATTTGAATTTGAATTTTCTTAGAAAAGGCTGGATTTGTGGGCTTCCCTGAACACCCTCCACATATTGAAGAATGGTAGTACACCACTGCCAATTACCACCATCCTTTAGCAACATTCTCATTGCCTTACAATCTCCGTCACGTGTGTCTTGAATTTAGACTTTGAAATTTATTCATCAGATTTCTCAAAAGAGTTGAAAATATCTGATAACAAAACCGCAGTAAAACGTGAAACGATTTAACTCAAATATTCAAAGGACTTCCCTCCCAACGATATAGGCGCAACCTTTTCCCCACCTTACCCCTGAACGTCGATCTTTACTACTCGTACGGTTGAAAGTAAAGATAAAATAAAGGCATTTAGTACCTCCCCAGTACGTGGCAAGTACTTTCTTTGAAAGTTTCTCCTCTCTGACCGAAATTCGAGCCCAAAGTCCGGTCTTTTTTATGACTTGCAGATAAAGACGATCACACACAGAAAAGGTATTACAGGAGGATGTGTCGGGAAAGAAGGGAAGATTCCGGGATTTTTCCCGTTTTTTCATCTTATTCCCTTTATTCTTCTCCATCCCCTTTTATGGTTTTTCCTCTTTCAGGTATTTAGTTTATATCTATAAACCCTTGGAGAGTTTTATTCCTGAAAAAAAGGGAGTTTAACTTTCGCCTCACATTCTCAAAAACAAATCAAAAGTCTCCAGGAGTCCCCATTGAAGAGCGAGTGTTCAAAATTCGGAAACCCTTATGATGGAGAAAAGTGAATCGGAAGATTTTGGGGAGTTTAAAATAAGGAAACCCTTTATGGTAATGGAAATTGAATCAGAAAAATTCCAGAGGCTTAAAATGGGGTGTATCGAAAATGAGAGTTCCGACACGAATTTACGAGTTCCGAACAGAACTTTCATCCTCTCGCAGGAAAATGATTTTATTTTTATGTTTATTTACCTCTTCGTTAATGATTATCTAAAATAAAAACGAGTATTTTCGTTCTGAAGATAATACAAATACTTTCGAGCAGTAAGCTGATACTGCATCGTGGGTGGAAATGGGAAAAAGAAGAAAGATCATTGGCTGCTCTGGTAAATTTGATTTGACAAGAACTCATACACACAGAATATATTGTTTCTCCACCTTTAGCTATATGAGTTGAGGTGGCATTACTTCCTATTTTCAACGGAATACCAGTGAAGGAGATTCAGTGGGTTTCAAAATGAAATTTTCTTTGGAATAAAACTGAGTTCTAACTACTGTTTTTTGCATACACTTGAAATATAGTAAGTAGCCTGAGTATTGGTATCCGAAGAAGCTTAGCAAAGCGAGACAAACATGTCTACAAGTAGTAATGTGACTACTCTGAAAAAATTGACTTGGTTGACCAATTTGGCAATTTATATCCTCGTTTGGATACATAACATCTTATGACAGGATGTGAATATAACGCTCTATAGAGTTGTGACAAAAATGGTGTAATCACCAAAGTCTACTACTGTGACGCGCGGACCAATCAAATGAAAAACCATATATTTTATTTGTATTCCAAGGAAAGGACCAATAGTTCGGAAGTATTCGATTCTAATGTAGTTAGGCAGTTGAATTAACGTCACACTGGAGCAACACACCGGGCTATTAGAGACAGTCTGGTATCAAACCCGAAGGGAAAGATCCGAGGACAACACATTCATTTTAAAACACGGTCAGGTGAGAGGCTACACCTGAGCCGGCACTCCACTCTCCAAACTTCCACACGATTCCAACAGATATTTGAGGCCACGACAGGTTTAACGTTCACCAGGCACCCTCGACCACGGTGATCTTCGGTTGGACCGAGTTTTGAACTCGCAACCTTGCGGTTGCTAATCCGTTACTCTTCCAACTGGTCTACCGTGGCCCTTTGTTCTAAGGTAGGTATTGTACGTGTTTTAATTAACGTCGCACTGGAGCAACACAGTGGACTATTGGCGACGGTCTGGGATGAAATCTGAAGAGAAAGGTCTAAGGATAAAACCACGGAATTTTGAACCACGCTATTCTGAGGAAATGACCAATAGAATATTTCTAAGGGTTGAAAGTTGTAATCTTTATAAAATGGTGGTTTTAATAATGGTAGTTATTTAGTCATTAAGTGTTTTCTAGCGTAAAAATACTCAAATTTAGCGTCGCTCAGATGGTTACACCCTAATATTAACATTTAATGTATCCCTCTGAGGGTTCCACACGCAAATATCCGTTCTACAACATGCGGTGTTTCCTGTATAACTTTTAAACAGCATTGACACTCTTGACAAGTTTAATTATTCTTGGAATTCTTGCAACCAAAAATGTGATTATTTAATCGTTAAATATTATGTGGGGAAAAACAATAGTACATACTCGCAAATCTCATGAATGAGAATTAAAATAAATATTAAATTTATTTAATTACACATATGAGAAAATAGTTTAGAGAAAACTTTGTAATTTAAAACAGATTAGTCACAAAATGCCAACAGAAACCTTAATGGAAGTCGAAACAGGAAGATTATTCTTTTCACAGGAATAAACTCATACTTTCTTCTCAATCCTATTTTATGTTTTCTGTCACGCAACGCTTAAAACCATTACTTACGGCCATATTTTTGGATTTGAATTCCAAAGAACAATTTTTTTGACTTTCTTCTTTATAATTCGATCTGTCTGGCGATGGGCTAAAATTCTGGTCTCAAGTTCCACTAAACCAAATTATGACGATTTGTTAAAAATGGCGGAAATTTATAGTGAAATTGCAAATTACTTTGGAAAATACAAAAAGGTGGATAAATTTTAATGAAGAGCGTAGATCTTATTACTTTTTGTCTCAATGAAAGTGGAAAATTATATTTATTATATTAAATAAGTCACTGCCTTCCGAAATTAGATTCAATTTATATTATATTGGTTTTTCCAATTTTAAATTATTTTTAATGCAAATTAATTTTAATATATATGATTCGAGCTTAGCTTTTCACTTCATATTCAAATGCGATAGATTATCTTTTTGAAAAATGAGGAACTTTCTTGTATGAGAAAAGTTAACTTTAAACAAAGTCACATCGATCAGGATCCTTTTACATGCACACATGCATATCTATATATTCTATTAGCGTTTGTTTGAGTTTTAGGATGTAGATGCAGGTGGGCAAGTAAGAACCTCAATCTTAAAAGTTCATATTGTACCAATTCCTACTGTCCCCCAGTAGCTTTTAAATATATTTCATTTTTAACACACACTTCCTGACTCTATTAATTTATATGTGTCTGCACTCTCATTCGTTCCAATTCACCATTGATATTAATTTTTAGAAATACTTACATATGCTTTTTTCATGAGGTCACATTTGCCACACATGGTAGGAGGTGCATATCCTACCATGTGTGGCAAGTCATTTTTTATTGTTTTTAATGGGGAAGTATTGCAAATGTGACAAGAGCATATAATGCCATACAGATTATTTGGTCTGGTCAACTTTCTTCACAATATTTGAATCGTTCTAGAGGTGAAACTAATCTATAAGATTCCGTACAGCATTTCTTCACTTTGGTAGGGCGTGGAAATTTGGTGAGTGGGGTGCCAGCTCAAGTATTGACCCATCATCTGGCCATTGTTCCAAATAACGATATATTGTCCTCGGTACTTTCCCATCGGGGGATTAAGCCCGGACCGTCGCCAATAGCCCGTTGAGTTGCGTCAGTTCGAGGTAAATTTAATTACCTACCTACCAAACGTAAAGTGTTTGCAGCCGGTGGAGGGATAAACTACTGATATAATTACACTAGGAACTGAAAAATGTATTCCGAGTTTCAGTCAGTGTTCTTCTGATCTTATTCAGTATATCTGGCCTTTTTTATATCTGTTAGCATTCAGCTACTTACGATTTTATAATGGGCTGAGGTAGACCAGTTGGAAGAGCAACGGATGATTGATCGGAGGATTGTGAGTTCGAAACTTGGTCCAGCCATATACCGTCGTCTACACAAGTGCTGGTGCACGTTAATTCGTGGCCTCAAATGTCCTTGGATGTTTCCCTATGGTATTGATCTATGACTGTCACCAATAGCCCATTGTGTTGCTCCAGTGTTATGTTAGTTAACTACTTACCTACCTTCTATTTTAGAATACTTGAAAATACATTTGTAAATATATGCTGGATTAATTGTTCTGTATCAAAAAATTCCAAAATTATCCAATTTATAAATACGACACTAAAGTATCTCGAGATGATTCAAATCGTAACATTGTTTATGAATATTGCAACGTGCTTTTTATATTTGAAACAAATAGCATCGTGGATGCAATACAACCATAACACATAAATTAAATTTCCAGCATATATGTAGAAGGACTGTAAATACATCTGCATGCTGCAAAGGCACTCTATAACAGAATATACAGGTGTGGCATATTTGCAGCATGTATAAACACGTATTTACAGCTTTCAACATATAAATTTAGACATCCATTTTTATAACGATAACCAGAAGGCATATGAACTTTTTGAATGTCATAAATAAGTACTATTTAAAATTTTTATGGGGTAAGTCTTTTTAGAAAGAGTTCATTTTAAACTTTCTGTGGCTTACAGCGTCCGTTGTTTTCACTTATGAAACATTATTTGTGTTTTATTGGCAGTATATTGGTAACAAATTGCGGTAGAGATGTGATTCAATTTTTTTCAAATTTATCAGATAAACGTAGTGGAATTCCTTTCCGAATAAATTCCATTATGCGCTCTCTAAGAAATAATACTCCACGTCCCTTTAGTTCTCAAATAAATCACACTTCTTGTAATTAATGTTCTTGCTCCATCTCACAGAAGCGAAGAAGGGGAAAAATTAGGGCCGGTCATAACTCATTTATAAGTGACATGGACTATGTCTCAGCACGGCACATTGGATTACGGATAGAATGTTCGACATCATGGTAGTCTCTATTGAGTTTCTCATCTAATTACCTCCATTCCGTTTTACTTGTATGGATTTCATGCGAAATAACAAGTAATCCATTCCACACAATTTGAGTTACCTTCTTGTAAAGCACCTGGGAGAAATAACGTTATTATTCTATCCCTCAGAAATAAAGTTACAATGATAAAAAATCCATTCCACACAATTTGGGATACCTACTTGTAAAGTACCTGGGAGAAATAGTGTTATTATTCTATCCCTCAGAAAGAAAGTTACAATAATAAGTAATCCATTCCACACAATTTGGATTACCTATTTGTAAAGCACTTAGAAGAAATAGTGTTATTATTTTATCCCTCAGAAAAGAAAGTTACAATAATAAGTAATCCATTCCACACAATTTGGGTTACCTACTTGTAAAGCACCTGGAAGAAATAGCGTTATTATTCTATCCCTCAGAAAGAAAGTTACAATAATAAGTAATCCATTCCACACAATTTGGGTTACCTACTTGTAAAGCACCTGGAAGAAATAGCGTTATTATCCTATCCCTCAGAAAGAAAGTTACAATAATAAGTAATCCATTCCACACAATTTCGGTTACCTACTTGTAAAGCACCTGGGAGAAATAGTGTTATTATTTTATCCCCAGAAAGAAAGTTACAGAAGCATGCGAAAAAATGCGTCATTCATTCTACACAAGTTAGGTCACTTATAAAACACCTGAAAACTAGTGTTATTATTCCTTCCTACAAAATAAGGGATGCTAAATAATACGTCATTCATTCTACGAAAGTTGGATTTTCTACTTATTAAACACCTGGAAAATAGTGTTATTCTTTAACACATAAACCAGATACATAAAGAATTAAAAAAAATTAAATGAGAGGTAAGGAACTTGTGGGCAACTTGATATGTTTCTCGAATGCAATTTTAATTAGTCACTATTTTAAAAATTACGACAAAACATCGCAAAACGGTGTTAAATCAAATTAGTTCTTAACCGGAAGAGTGTTTTCTTGTACGGGTGATTGTTTATGTATACACTGAGAAGTTATAATAGCCGGGATGATCCATGCCCCCTGCACTAGCAACCTGCAAATTGTAGGTAATGGTTCCTGTCACCTTGTGACCTGTTACTTCTGTGAAAGTAACACTTTCCTTTTGTTTGAATATCCATTACTTAACATTCTCTGCTTTGTGGATAAATAATAACTTGCGCAATACAATACAGTCAACATCATAGCCAAGGCGTCTTAGTGGTTTGATAGCTCTCTCGTTGAGCAGTAGATTGCAACGTTTGGTTATGCATTTGAACCTCACTTATCTGGATTTCGCTCTGTTCTGCTTATGTTGTTGGAGTTCCTAGTTTCTTCTATTCATAATGTAAATCATGGTCACGGTATCCCGGTTGGAAGAGTAACGGATTAGCAACCGGAAGGTTGCGAGTTCGAATCCAACCAAAGACCAAATGGGAATGTCCTCACATTGGCGTGGTGTGGAAGTCTGGAGAATGAGGTACCAGCTGAGGTCTTACTTAGTCATCTGACCGTGGTTCAAAATTACGTGGTGTCCTCGGATCTTTCCCTTTGCAATTGATCCCGGACCGTCTCCAATAGTCCGTTGTGTTGCTCCTGTGTGACGTTAACTAAATACCTACCGATCTGCCAAATGTAAATCTGATACAATAAAAAGTATTTGAAATCCCCATGCACTTCTGGCTGTGTTCGAAATTACGAAGTGTTAACCTCTGATCTTTCTCTTCGGGATTGGTCCCGGACCTTCTCCAAAATCCGTTGTGTTGTTCCAATGCGAAATAAATTCAATCATCTACCTTTTAAAGTATGTTTAATCTCACATGTCAGACATAAGAAATGAAATAACAAATACCCATTTACCATCATATTCGTTTCTGCCTTACTCTTCTAGTCAAAAGATAATCTCAATTACATTTCGATTACAGAAATCTAAATAGAAATGGCTTCTGTTGTACTTTCCTAATAATAACAAGCCTGCACGACCGTGATATTAATATCTAAGACTCATCGATCCAATCGGTTGTAAGACTTTCTGAACATGATGCAATTTTCTTAGGCTGCGAGGATTTGAGAAGATTCTTTCGGTGATTTATGATAGAACTTTCTATTGAATTCGGAAATCCATTAAATGAGCTTTGTAATATTTTGTGAGGGGGGGGGGTTGATGGAAATCAATTTCATTCCTCTTGTCATCGTCTCGTTATTTTAGTGCAGTTGCACACGTCTGGGGATTTTTGGTTTTATCCACTGTGGCTAAAATGTTGCAAGTATATGGGTTTTCATTATATCTTCTCTGTCGGTAAATTTAATGGATCATTTGTATAAGTGATGATTTTATTCTTCTTCATTGGCATACAGTTCAGTATTGGTCTGGCCTTCTGAATGATTCTGTTTCAACTTAACCTATTGTTGGCAATAGTTCTTTAGCTCTTAGTTTTGCAAATGCCAAAGTCCTTGTATATACAATCAATCCATCTAAGCTATTATCCTGCTCTAGGCCTATCTGCAAAAAAAGAACCTGGTTAAAAAACATTCCACTTGACAAAACTCATGTGCCTAGAACCGTTTCCAGAACTTTTCTTATGAGATTTAGTAAGAAAGAATTTATTTTCAGATGTAAATGTTAGCCCTCTCCATCTCATATTATATTATTATTCTTCACTGGCATGACAGTCTCCAGTGTGGGGGTGGGGGTCTTGACCTTCTTAACGATTCTATTACATCTTGATCTGTTACTGTCAATAGTTCTCAAGTTCTTAACATTGCAAATGTCAAAGGCGTGGTCTGTACAGTCAATGTATCTAAGCTCTGGTCTGGTTTTAAGCCCTACTAGCCTGGCAAAAAAGAACATTCCACTTTTCAAAAATAATGTGCCTAAAACGTCTGCCTGTCCGTTTCTGTAAAGTCAATTCAGAAGTTTTCTCGTGGGATTTCGTAAGAAAGTATTTTAGCCCCAAGCCTAACCCCCCCAACCATGAGGACGATACCTCCGTATTTAAGATCCCTGGAGATATAATAGATAAAATATACCCAAGACGGTGGGGCCCATTTTAGTCGCCTACATGCATGAGCTACATTTTGACTATTGGTTAATTCCATCATCACACGACATTATTGGTTAGATAAAAATGTTTTTCGTCATTGGCATGACAGCACAGTGTGGATCTAGGCCTTCTCAACCATTTTGTTCCATCTTGACCTGTAATTGACAATAGTTCTTTAGCTCTTAGTTTTGCAAATGCCAAAGCCCTTGTCTTTACAGTCAATCCATCTAAGCTGTGCTCTTTCTCTAGGCTCAATTGACCTAGCAAAGATATACATTCCACTTTCCAATAACCATGTGCTTAATACCCCTCTGTCTATCTGTACTTTAAAGAGAATCTAGAAGTTTTCTCATGAGATTTCATATGAAAGAATTTTTTCAAGGTTGCGAATGCCACCATCAAGCTAACCCTGAATCTGAAGGACCCAGCCTCCGTATTTAAGACACCTGGGAGGCTAAATAGATATAATGTGCCCAGAAACAGGGTTTATATTCTAATCACCTTTTACGACATGAATAAACTACAATTAAACATTCTTTAATCTAGTAGTCACACTGGATTATGATCTTATTGGTTACATAAAAATGTGTTTTCCTCTATAGGTAATAGTATGCACTGGTAATGACATATCAATGTGGCGAAACCTTAGGAAAATTATTCGGAAAGGACACGTAAAACCAGGATTCAAATAGGTATTTTCTATGTTCAATCATAAAAATATGGGGCCCAATGTGCTCAGCCCCTGAAGTTAGTGGCCCATCTTGTACATAACGATCAAATGAGGTGGTTTATCTATGCGTTTAAACTCTCTATCTTGGTCAGCCTCTGGTGCATGAAAATACGTTCCTCTAATTTTTGCAAGCGAAACTCCAATGAATCTGTCCTGAGTTCAAGAGTCTCTGGGTAAAAGCACGAAAATTATAAATCAGAATCACATTTAGAAACGTATCTTATACGCAGGAAATGTGAAAATAGAAAGACTAATTTTTTCCTTAAGAGCTTGAAATATATGCAGAAACATTGACCCTTCTAACTTCCATTATACTCAGAGGGGAAGTAAAATTTCATGGTAATAGTTTATCATACATAAGGCCCTTAAATGCCTTTCGTGAAAAAATATACTTTGTTACAGAAAAACACATTTTTTAACAGACACTTGATTTTATGATGCAAACTCGTTAATAGCTGCTTCTCATAAAAATGTTATTTTTACTGAAATAAACAAAGCAAAAACTTTCTCGCTTGGGTGAATTGTTGCAAAAACGTTACAAAACGTTTCCCATCAATTAACCAGCATGCTCTAAAACAGGGATGCGGAACCTTTTAATATTATAAGTCCGCATTAATTCAGCTATAATCAAATATATCCGCATTCAAGATGTGTCTGTTAGATATACTGAAAAATGACATTTTTTTGCAAAAAGCTAACTTTCATATACTTACTAATTGCAAAAAGGAAAACTATTCGCTAATTTTAAACTTAAATAATCTTTTTGCGACTTAGTTATGTTTGTTTTTTGTCGAAAAGCATTTGATTATTTGGTTGACATTGTAAAGAACCACAGTTTCAGTTGACGTTCTAGATAGATAAAGGTCAGTTGTAACCTTAATCGTCCTGGTGGTTGTCTAGACAAGATATCTCGTTATTAGCAAAACTGTCCAGATCTTGATGAATGACATATCTTGTCATTAGAAGAAAACTGGTCAGATCTTGATGAATATCTCTCGTAATTAGAAGAAAACTGATCAGATCTTGACCTTTTCATCATAAAAAAATCTGCAATATATTGATGGGGAGATATCTCGTCAATATCAAAATTGATCAGATCTTGATGAACGATATATCTCGTTGAAATCATTTGAAGGGTTATGGGCATCTTGATTTGGGATAGGCAGGAGAATGTATATTCGCAGCAATAAGTGATTAAAAAGTAAGAAAGTGTTTTCCGGGAATGTTGTTGAAGTCGTTAGTATTCCACATTTAAATTTGGTTTCATTCAAAAGACCAAATTTAGCATCTAGAAGGCCTCATGTGACATTGAGGTAACAGGAACATCCCCCTCGTATATACAAATATACTTCTGTACATTTAATTTTATTAAGTATAATTCCAATTGCTTGCATTTGTTTCTATCCATATTATTTACAGAACAATCTTAAAACGTTTTGTAAGGTAAGATTACTGTCTAAAACATATTTTTTACGGAAAACCCTTTTTTTCATAGCTTTCTCCTTTAATGACGCTTTAATTTCATTAATTACATTGTAAAAAACAAGAATTCCATTAATTTTGAAAAACGAAGCATTTTTCTCTTGAGGTTGTTTTTCAAACACTTATCCAAACATTAATCTACCCAGCATTCTTTAAACAAAGGGGTCGTCGTGGTTCAATGGGCATGTACACAGCGCTAGCAACTTTGTAGACGGCGCAGGTTTGATTCCTGAGTGTACTTCTTTCTTCTGTGTCATTAAAAAGCTTTTTTGTGTGTATTTCCATTCTTAGACGCGACGATATATAAGCCGATCCTTGAGATCAAGCACACAAGTCGGATTATTTGTATACTCAATCAATCGATCTAAATAAATGTATCCACCTGTAATACATTTGTCATTACCACTTCACACCAGAAGAATCCGGGTTAATCCGAATCCAATAGAAACTGGTAACGAAAATTTGGGAAAGCCTCTCCCATAGGAAATAGCTTGTTCATCTCAATACTTTTCACACTGCCTGAATATGGAATGTTCCACTTGAATTAACCCGAGTCTATTAGCCAACTTCTACTGGATTCTGATTAATTTGGATTGTCCAGGATTATGTTGGTGTAAATCTGCCCTAACTGCGTTTCTATGTCTATTTTAAATATATTTCTCTGTATTTTTCTTCAATTCTTTTAAAAATTGTAAAATTAACAAATTCAGTTATTATTTCCAATTTCAATGACGTGAGTGCAGAGGGAAATTGCTTGATACAGCTCCTATCCCTAAAAATCCTTCCTTAGCATTGTCTCAGAAGTTACTAGACATTCATTTTGACGGCTACTATAATCATCAGAAGTGAACGATGCGGTGTTACGAAAACTATGCGGAATTATTATTAGAAATTATATTACAATATGACAAGAAATGATTTAAAAATCAATTTTTGCTCCTGAAAAATAAATCAAACACTAAACTAAATGTTTTCACATTAAATTTTACTGGAAAATGGTGTTACTCGTGATGCTTCACTTAGTTAAATTTTAATGAATTTATTCAAGAAAAATTTAGTAACACACGAAACACCCCATGTAGTTTACTAATTAAATTTATGCCATGTTTGTGGATCAATTCAATCAATTGTGTCACATCAATTGTGTTTGGAGGTATTGGAAATAAAGTTCAATAAAAAGATAGTGTCTATATATATAATATCTGTATATATTTATCCCAGGTTTGTGGAACATAAAATCAATAGTGTCGGAAGTTCTTTGATGTAGTTTGATAAAGAAAAGATATATTGCCTCCCTATTTAATATATGTATATATTTAAGCTTGCAGAAATGCAAATATACCTTGTTTGGAGGTCTTGGATAAAGTTTGATAGAAAAAGGTAATGACTATATAATATATGGATATACTTATCCCAAGTTTGTAGAAATTCAAAGAAACGTATTTATCCCAGGTTTGTAGAAATTAAAATCAATTGTACTTTGTGGTCTTGGATGAAGTTTGATGTCGAATATTGTCCATATATGAAACATACATATCAATTCACTACGTGAAAAAAATTGACATTATTTCTTTGCTCATAAGAATTGTAAGCATTCGTTTCATTTATAAATCTATTGCCTACCATTCATAGTTAAAATTCATCAATCACTTAATTCATGTTAATCCCTTTTCTCAGGCTGAATCTTCACTGCCTATCCCAAGAAATTTCTATTAGAATTAAATGGTATGCAATCTCATCATTAGATAAGATTTCAATGAAATTGTTCCAAAAAACTTCAGATAAAATGTAGACTTGTATATAAGGGAGTACTTGAATTATAGTTTAAGAATACATTAAGTTATTCAAGATGAATTTAAATTGAACTCCCTTATTCCATTTAGAAACACGAGTTGAAATTAAAATTTAGCTGAGGACAGGTTGGGAAATTAAGAAATCTAATAATATTATACGTACCCCAAAACTGGTTTGTTTTCCTTATCGCTGTCAAAAAATGGCCGTGGCCATGATATTACTAATTAGAATAATTTACTGAGTCGTTTTCTACGTTATCTTTTTACGCTTTATACATTGATAACATAAGGGGATGTTTCATATTATTTTTCCCTTTTACGGGTTAGTATTTTATACAGGTTATCATTAATTGAAGTGTGTTCTGATTTCCCCTTGGAAAGTCCGTAATCATCAAGCATCATACAATTCAAGAATTGCATAACTCACCACAAATGTATTCAATTAATTTTTAATCAGTGACACCTGTTAGCAGATTGCAATTGTAATATTCAGCAAAAAAAGCGTTATGACTGAAAACAAATGCAAATTAGGGAGCTTAAATTTATACTTTAATTGACAACAATTAATCTTAAACGACAGAATAAAGAAATATCTAATCAAATTGAGTAATTTTAATGACTGTTATACTACTTTTATGATATTGTTTTACTTATATTGCGATTTATTTCAAGTGTATCAAATACGTTAGCTATCTAATGAAGTTTTTGGCGAATTGGCATCCTTTGAGAAAAGTATTTGATTTACCTTTCTTTGTTCTAACGATGTGACATGCTGAGGAAAGGAAATATTCCCATAACAAATCATTATTTTTAAGTTTATTTGTAATTATTAAATAATTATTATGCACTGTTTTTCTTATTATGTATACTCCCGCAAGTTGCTTGTATTTATATTACCTTTTCCTAAAAATATAGTGGAAATTCAGAGTTAGTTTTTGAATTACATGTTATAAGATAATTACTATTTATAAACTGTTTTGATTAAACTCATATTTGAAGTTACTAGATTCAGTTTTGCTGTTCTTTGATACAGAACTGTACCTTAATAACTTATGAGCCATGGATGATTCGCGTAAAATTTGAATAATTCTCATTCTGGTTCTCTGTTCAACAGGTTGGAATCTTCATCTTCGCTTGGATGTTTGTATTAATTCAAAATTCAGTTTAAGTCATTGATCTCTATCAAATTAGCCCTCGTGTAGCAGAAAGTGATCACAGAGTGATATACTCAAATCCAAATAAAATGATATTGTGTATCTTCTTGATTTCTACTTTTCTTTAGAAAGAAATTTCTGTTTGAATCATAAGTATCAATGAAAGGTTTCTGCGATATCTTTTTAAATGTGGGAATTCTTCTGTTTCTTAAATAATGCAAGCGCTATACAGGAAAGCTTCAAGAACTTTAAACTACAAATACGGATTATGAAAGAAATATATTAAGAAGCATTTTTGCATCGCTTTCAATTACAAAAATGCTATTACTCTTGTTCATTAGGTTTCATAGGTATCTGATTTATAAAATATTTGTGGTACTAAACCATTTTTTTTTATTTTATGTTTCATTAAAACACCACAAACCTACCTGAGTACAATTAAATACCAATTCTTCCAAATCCCTCTATATTTAAAAAATATTGTAGGACTACTGGAATAGGTTATACGAAATCAGTTACGAAATTTATTGCACCATGACTTCGCATTTACTCCACCATACTGTTGAATTTACTCCACCATACTGTTGAATTTACTCCACTATGCTGTGAATTTCCCTTCTCGAATTTACTCCTCCACACTATCAAATTTACTTCACCTGCGTTCAAATTTTATTTTTAAATGTACTAAATTTACAAAATTTATTTTCGAATTTACTAAACCAGTATCAAATTTTCTCCACAGTATTGCCGAATTTACTCTCCATGCTGTCGAATTTACTTCACTATGCTGCGGAATTTACCTTTAAATTTACCCCACTTTGCTGTCTGTCGATTTTACCTTTGACTTTACTTCACTATGGTGTCTAACTTACATTCGAATTTGAAGGGTTATGGACATCTTGATTTGGGATAGATAGGCAGGATAATGAATATTCGCAGCAATAAGTGATTAAAAAGTAAGAAAGTGTTTTCCGGGAATGTTGTTGAAGTCGTTAGTATTCCACATTCAAATTTGGTTTCATTCAAAAGACCAAATTTAGAATCTAGAAGGCCTCATGTGACATTGAGGTAACAGGAACATCCCCCTCGTCTATACAAATATACTTCTGTGCATTTAATTTTATTAAGCATAATTCCAATTGCTTGCATTTGTTTCTATCCATATTATTTACAGAACAATCTTAAAACGTTTTGTAAGGTAAGATTTGTCAGATTTGCCTTCGAATTTAGTCCACCAGACTCAAAATTTACCTTCGAATTTACTAAATCATGCTGTCAAATTTATCTTCGAATTTACTAAATCATGCTGTCAAATTTACCTTCGAATTTACTAAATCATGCTGTCAAATTTACCTTCGAATATACTCTACTATGCTGGCGAATTTACCTTTAAATATTTCACCATGCTCTCGAATGAATTTACTTCACTATGCTGTAGAATTGAGCTTCGAATTCACTCCAAGATGAGTTCTATAATCGAAGAACACCAGCAAATACAAAAATCCATTCCACAACCGATCGCCATTATATTATTTTAAAGTGCGGGGGAAAACGACAAAAACACTGTTCGAGAACAACATAAACAACAGAAAACGCCATCACAAAAAGTCTGCGAAGACACCTCTCAAGCGCCCCGGTCGTAAAACCACATCGCTAAACGCCTACGTTTGCTGCAATATACCGAAAGACGAACTTAAAAATGACCTATAAATAACGTTTTAACACCCACCGAGGAGTGCTCAAAACTCTCATAACAGAAGTTCGACATTTGCATACGCGCCGGTGACCTGGCGTTAGCTGCGTAACGACCTGATGTCCCCGTTACACAGCTACGCCTGGACCCGTTTCGTGCATAAAATCAGGAAAATAACCTTGAAAAGGACAGAACATTTTGATTCTTTTAACGCTATCATGGGTGAGTTAGTGCTGGAATGTTGGGGGAACTTATGGAGGAATGGGATTTGGGTGAAGAGCATTAATCTTGGCTGGGCTCGTGGTAGTAGTAAAGATGTTGCACAAATGTAGCGCAAAGAATGTTTTTTCAACATTCATTACGACACATTTTTGCAATACCTTTAAAGTTGAAAATAGACATGGAGTTGTCATGCAAATCATTCATCATTTGTCATTCAGCATCAAGTCATTCGTCATTCAAATCATTCATCATCAAATCATTTGAGTTGAAAACAGACATGGAGTATCAAGTACGTTCCATAGATGATCTGCAAGCAGGTATTGCACAGTAAAAGTTGTTTATGCTATGTATGATCTAGATACGGAAACGTATTTGCTGTAGATACACATAAAGAGTAAAATTTGCAAAAATTATGTAAACGATGAAGCATAATTATGTTTTAATTTCTATGTGCAAATTCTTGAGGATTTCAGTTAAAGGGTGAACGAGAAAATTTAAAAGAGTTGAAAAACAAACTTTACAGAATGAAAAAAATACAAAAATCTGAAGGTTTGACATTTTTATAATTCTTTTATTTTATATTTCTTATTTTATAATTTCAATTTAAATTAAAGTATCTTTTTTGATCAACAAATGACACTTATATAAAACTTCGTACTTGACATACAAATAATTGGTATGTAAAAGATCAAAACCACTTTGACGTCAGTTTAAAGATTTGTATCCTATCATTAAGTTTGAAGAAATAAAACATTTTAGAATGTCATAAAATAATGAAATCCGTTCAAAATCTATCTTTAAACAGAATTAAATGAAATTTGTTCCAGTATGACTAAATACCTGATGCAAAAAGTGGTATTTAGACTCTAAGGTGTAAGACAAAACTCCAAAATATATAAACATTTATTTTCTTATTTTTGTTTAACCTTTAATTTTTCAGGAAAGTGGTCGGATACTACATTGTATGCCTGATTTTCAGCATTATGTTGCATTCTAAATATCTTTAGCAAAAATCTAAAAATTATTCGGTTACTTTGACGATGAACTATGTATATTATACAGAGAGCTTTTGTGTGATTACGTTTTAAGTCGTTATTTTAACATCCTGGTGGCTGTCTCGCAGATGTGTGTGTCCCGTCATTAGAAACACTGACCAGATCTTGATCTCGTCACCATAAAAAAATTATCAGTAACTTGACGACGAGATATCTTGTCAACAAGTTACCAAATTAACCAGAGCTTGATGAACGAATTATCTCGTCATTTGCAAAATTGGTCAGAGCTTGATGAACGAGATATCTCGTAATCTGCAAAATTGGTCAGATCTTGAAGAACGAGATATCTCGAAGAAACTACTTGGAGAGTCCACTACATCCTTATGAAATACATAAAAATCATTAGAAACTTGATTTGGCCGAATACTTTTGTGACCCACTGTATATTTTGTTTTTCAATCTATCGTGTGTCGTGGATTAATCTTTCTAATACGATTTGGCGAAGCTATGCTCGTCTATGCGATCTTTGATTTCATGCTGTCACAAACATCCCCACTAATATCTGTAACACAAACCACATTTTAAGCATAAAGGGTTGGAGGGGGTTATCAGAAGCGATGCTACCTCAAGAACCCTGACAAAATATTCATCATTCATCAGTTTATTATGATAGATGGTGTAGTGTCTCGTTCCGAAATACGGTGCGTTTTGCCCTGAGCAACCAGTACTTAGCCAAGTGTTTCGAGTAATTGCTTCCGAGCTCTCTTGAAGGAAAAGTTAAGTGATTGTGATTTATTGCGTGATGGATATTTAACACGGTTATTAATGAAATATACCTAATTTGGTATAAATATCCCACTGCGCTTTAGATTGATGAGTTTCGGTTCTAGAATTTCAAGTGCTATTATTGAAGGCTGATAAGTGGAATTTAGTGTCTGCTGTGGGTTTAAGTGGGTGACTGATTGATTGGGTTTAGGGGAATGTAAATACTGAGAGTGTGTTGATTGCAATGGAAGTTTCCAGATTAATATTTAAGAACTCGTTCTCCAGATTCTGAACATTTCGAAACGTTTCAAGTCAGTGCTTAGCGATGTAACTAATAGAAATGTTGAAAAATAATGGTTTCTTTTGGTTTTTATGACGTAAGGGCCCTGTTTCGTCAAACTGTACCAAACACAAGACATGCAACATCAAGTAATGGACATAAACTCACAAGGAAAGTTTTGATGACACGGAATAGAAATACACCCAGACAGAAATCGAACTTCTCCTATAATTGGCAGGTTTCTTGGGCAATCCACTGAACCATGAAGAGATAATGGATAGTTAGAAAATACTTTTTAAAACAGATAATAGGTATGGGACAGTTACCAGATTAGAATGTTAAATGATAAATATGATGGATATCCATAATTGATTAGTTTATTCGATATATGATATAAGATTTGGGCTTCAAATATCTAGTAAGAACTCGTTCTCAAGATTAAATGTTGCACAGTTCGAAACAACGTTTTAAGTCAGTGTTAATTATCGATGTAACTAATTGAATGTTGAAAAACAAATGGTTGTTTTGAGGTTTTTTTTTATGACCAAAGGGCCATATTTGTTCAAAGTCTGTGCCAAACACAAGACAGATAAGATCAAGTAATGGACATATACTCACAAGTTTTGCTGACACAAAAGAGAAATATACCCTGGAGAAGTCGAACCTGGGCCTCCTACAACTGTCAAGGTGCTTGCGCAGCAGGAAAACCTATTGAGCACGAAAAAATAATGGACATTTAAAAGATATATTTTAAACAAATAATATGTATGGGGCGTCCCATAATCAAAATATATCTTTAACTGTCCCATGATCTTTGTGAAATCTAGTTGTTTCCTTAGCATGCGTAAAATAATGTATCAACAAACAGTAAACAAAGGTATTACATTCAAATAAGGAAACAAGCATAGCCCTTTCACCATAAAGTGAAAAAGCAGGCCAACCACCCTTTGATTCTTTTGACAAAATGTACTTAGAATATCTCAGAGTATTCTCTAACTTATGAGGTTCATCTTCGAGATGTATACAAAAACACTTATACAATTCAAAATATATAGAATTAAAGTGTGAATAGATTTTTCAATGTTGTGACTGAAATACTGAAAATAGAAAAATTAAAACAAGATTTAACGTATTAATAACCACATGCGGACAGAAGGCACGTCTTTTTAATGCTTATTTTATTTTTGAAGCTGAAAGTTTGAAAATAATAACATCCAGTAATCAAAATATAATGTCTTTAACTGTCCCCAGAGCTTTGTAAAGTCTAGTTGTTTCCTTAGCTGCATGACGTAAAATTTCAAACACGTTATATTCAAGTAAAGAAACAGCTTTTGATTATGAAAACACTTGGGAAGACGAGTAATGTATAAAGTCTTAAAACAAACTCATGTACTAAATTTGTGATTTTACTTTAAAAACATGTTTTCCAAAAGCATTGTTAAAAATGGGTACTATCTGGGTTAGAGATGACATCTTAATATCCAAGTGTTTTTTGAATAGTGTATCCTTACCTACTTTTAACTACATTAAGGACTCCCTATTCGGTTTTGAGTTTGTAAAATATAATACTTTAAAAATTATTTTGTCATAAAAATTGGTATCGAAGAAGTTTTGCAATAAACTGCTCACTAAGATAACTCAAATTTTCAGTTTCTGTAAACGAATTAAAAAATCTCAAACATACATATTCTGAACTAGCATATTCTGAACTAACATTGGTATCGAAGAAGTTTTGCAATAAACTGCTCACTAAGATAACTCAAATTTTCAGTTTCTGTAAACGAATTAAAAAATCTCAAACATACATATTCTGAACTAGCATATTCTGAACTAACATATTCTGAACTAACATATTCTGAACTAACATATTCTGAACTAATATATCCTGATATACAGCAGAGGTTTAGATTGGGTAAGACATAATGGGCCCCACCAACCTTTGAAAAAATATCGCCGCCTAACTGGTATAGTGGTCATAGCTTTTACAAACCATCCAGTATCCATCCCATACTAGTATCCCGGTTTGTATACGCCTGGACACTGGTGATGGTGGTGTTAGAAGTAATGATGCATTAATATTTTCAGAAATAGCCATAGGTTTTCCCGTTGAATGCCGAAGACCGAAGAGGTCTTGGTCGGTCATTAGAAAGAATTAAACCTAATATACAGTACCATATAAAGTGGCCTCCAATGTAGTGCTGTTTGATCTAAAATATTTTTAGTTTTGAACGTTTTGAGGGTGTAGGGGGAATAGATAAATAAACATTGGCAAGATGTAAAGTAGCAATAAAATATTTTCTATCAGATATGAGATAAACATTCAAAATTCCTGATATTCGGTTAAAATATTTATTCTTAGATATGTTTTACATGACTCTTTTGACTCCTTTCATTGGGGCACATATAAGAAAAACTTTTTCAGCATCATTTTGGGTTCCTCCATTTTCTCCAGAAAAGTGCTCTTTGGAATGTAAAAGAGAGCAAGCGTGTTCATTTAACGCTCTCTTATCTCGAAGATTTGTTATAGTTCACAGCAATAACCTCAACACATATAGTTATTTACAGTTATTAATCTGTCTCTTCCCTTATCTTAAGTACCTCGGAAACATTTTATAATTGAATAAGCAGGTTTCTTATTCCACACTACAGGAGACTTTACTTCTCTAATCACGGGGCAGAAAACGCTTAAATAGGGATTTTGTTTGCTTGTTGCTTTAAATTTTCCCCCACCTTTGTTTTTCGACATTTGTGGATTGTTTCCTCCCAATCTATGTGGGACATTAGGTAGTCATATCTGTAGTAGTAAAATCAGTTTTCTTCAACAAGTTCCAGGTTTCGTTATTTCATTAGCTATTTTATATGACTCTACATTTTACGATAATGTGTGGTACAATATTGTCGCAAACATAATACACGTTTTTATCTTAAACATGTTAAGTCGTATAAGACTTGAGGATGTAGAGAGAAGAGATAAATGCAATTTAAGTATTTAAAAAAAGAAGCAATGTGCGCGAGCGATATTTTTCCCAGAAAAAAGGATAAAAAAATCAAAATTATGATATTCGGTTAAACGATTTATTCTTAAATCAGTTCTGCACGATCCTTTAAACTCTTTATTTAGGCACATATGAGAAATGTGAAAAACTCACCAGTATCATTTCAAGTCTCCATTTCCTCAAGAATAGTAATCGGAATATAAATAGAGCCAGCGTGTTCATTTAATGCGCCCTTAATTCGAACGCTTTGTCGTGCGTGGTCACAACATTTTGTTATTTAATTAGACATTTTTACATGATTGGTTACTTTACGTACTGTGTGATACATGATCGCAAATATAATACATGGTTTAATCTTAAGCATATTTAGATTAAACCATATAAGGTATGAGGATGTTAGAGAGAATGCATAAACAAAATACAAGGATTGATGGAAGCAACAATACAATATTTTTTCAAGATACAAGATAAGCAATCAAAATTACGATATTCGGTTAAAAGATTTATTCTTAGATGAGTTTCACAATATCCTTTTAAAATCCTCTTATTGGGACACATAAGAAACGTGAAAAACTATCTAGTATCATTTAAAGCTACTCCACTTTCTCAAGAATAGTACTCCTTAGAATGTAAACAGAGTCAGCATGTTCATTTAATGCTCCCTTATCTCGAAAGCTTTGTCGTGGTTCACAGATATATATTTGGGCCCAGCTATTAATCCGTTTGTTCCCTTATCTTAATTGCCTCGGAAACATTTTTTAATGGAGTTCTCCGGTTTCTCTCCACTACACTGCTTGAGATTTCAGTTCTCTAATCACGAAGGACAACGCTTAAGTAGAGATTTTTTGCTTGTTTGTTTTAATTTCCCCCCTTGGCTTTTTGTCTTTTTGTGGATTGTTCCCTCCCAATCTATTTGGGTCATTGGGTAGAGTTGTATCTGTAGTGGTAAAAGCAGTTTTCTTTAACAAGTTCCAAATTTTGTTATTTAATTAGACATTTTTACATGATTGGTTACTTTACGTACTGTGTGATACATGATCATGATCACTAAACATAATACATGGTCTAATCTTAGGCATATTTAGTCTTATATGGTATGAGGATTGTAGAGAATACATAAACAAAATATAAGGGTTGATGGAAGCAACAATACAATATTTTTCCAAATACAAGATAAACAATCAAAATTACGATATTCGGTTAAAAGATTCATTCTTAGATCAGTTTCACAATATCCTTTTAAACTCCTTTTATTGGGACACATAGAAACGAGAAAAACTCTCCAGTATCATTTCAAGTTACGCCATTTTCTCAAGAATAGTACTCCTCGGAATGTAAACAGAGCCAGCGTGTTCATTTAATGCTCCCTTATCTCGAAAGCTTTGTCGTGGTTCACAGCAATAACCTCAACATATCTATTTGTTCCCAGCTATTAATCCGTCTGTTTCCTTATCTTAAGTGCCTCGGAAATATTTTTTAATGGAATTCTCCGGTTTCCCTCCACCACACTGCTGGAGATTTTAGTTCTCTAATCACGAAGGACAACGCTTAAGCAGGGATTTTTTTTTGCTTGTTTGTTTTAATTTTCCCTCGCCTTGGCTTTTCGTCTTTTTTTTTTTGTGGATTGTTCCCTCCCAATCTATTTGGGTCATTGGGTAGAGTCGTATCTGTAGTGGTAAAAGCCGTTTTCTTCAACCAAGTCCTACGATTCCCATGTTATTCCTCCATTTTTTTTATTTCCAGGTTTTCCAGACTGTTAATTTCCTTCACAAGATTCCCTTTTTTTCTTTGCGTTTCTTTTTTTTATCAGCCGGTAGGGAATAAAAGGGAAAAAATAACAATTTTCATTCAAGGCATGCTCTACACGTTTCCTTCCAGCTTTTGTAAAAGTAAGCGGACCCTTTTTATGGGTGTATATTTTCCTGCGTTTATCTCCATTGTGCAACTTGGGAAGAATGGTTATTCATCAAATGTTTCGGGAAAAAGTAATAATGGAATTTCGCACTCGGGTGATTGCTTTTTATTCAGTTTTCAGAGTCGTATTTTCCGAAGATAAATATTTTTCTTCTGGGGTAAGAAGCGTGATCTTTTCCCCCTTTCAGAAGTATAAAAAACAACAGTGTATTAAAAGTATCGCTTTTTAATTTTAAATGAATTGTATATTTCAGACGCACCGTATATAAGTTTAATTAATTTTTTGGTGTTCCGAGGAGAATTTTTTGGAGTTATGAAAGTATTATTTTTTCATGTAATGTCAGTTTTTGTAATCTTGAGGTACAAAATTAGTTAAAAAATTTCAATCTTACATAAATATTGAAGTGGGAATATTGAAATATATTAATTTTTTCACAAAAGGAAAGGATCATATGGACAAGTCTCCCTTTCCAAGGAATAGAAATTTACTGCAGTAAAAGTATCGTTTCTTAAGTAGAAATAAAGTGCATTTTGGAGGCGTATTTCATTGAGTTTATTTCTTTTAGTCTTAGAAGAACTTTTTTAGTCCGGAAAATAATACTTTTTTCGTGTAATTTCAGTTTTTGTAATCTTGAGGTACAAAATTAGTTAAAGGTTTCAATTTTACATAAATATTGAAGTTAGAATATTAAATTATGTTAATATTTTCACTGAAACAAGTGATCGAGTTGTCAAGTCCACGTTTCAAAAGAATATAAATTTTTACTACTGTTTTTTTAAGTAGAAATAAAGTGCATTTTGGAGGCTTATCCCATATAAGTTTTTTATTAATTTCTTGGTCTGGTGTAGGGGAATTTATTTAGTCATGAAAAAAGTATTTTATTATGTATTGTTCAGTTTCTCTTATCTTGAGGTACACAATTATTTAAATTTGTCAATGTTATATAAATATTAAAGTGGGGATTTTAAATTTCAATTTGTTTCACAGAAATAAAGGATCAAGTGGTTATGTTCCCCTTTTAAAACATTAGAAATTTAGCTTTATTAAAAGAATCGTTTTTTAAGAGGATTTTTTTCGTCAGGAAATTAGTTATTTTTTATGCAATATCAGTGTTTGCAATCTTGAGATACAAAATGAGTTAAAAGTTTCAATCTTACGTAAATTTTCAAAGGGAATATAAAAATATATTAATTTCTTCACAGAAGCAAGGGAACAAGTGGCCAAGCATTCATTTAAAAAAATCGAAAATTGTACTGCTGTGAAACGAAATCGTTTTTTTTTTAGTAGAGATGAGATAAAGTGGATTTGGAGGCGTATTTCATATAACTTTAATTATTTTTTTTGTCTTTCAAGGGAATGTTTTAGCCACAAAAATAGTATTTTTTTCATGTAATTTCAGTTTTTGTTATCTTAAAGTACAAGATTAGTTAAAAGTTTCAATCTTACATAAATATTAAAGTGGGAATTTTAAAATGTATTTGTTTTTTCACAGAATTAAAAAATTAAGTGAAAAAGTCCTTTCTCAAGAATGGTATATTTTACTATATCAAAAATATATTATTTTTTAAATATAAATGAAGTGCAGATTAGAGGTCTATCTAATATAGGTTTAATTAATTTTGTGGTGTTTCATGGGAATTTTTTGCCATTGAAATAGTTATTTTTCAAGCAGTGCCAGTTTTTGTAATGCTAAGATACAGAATTTATTTAAAATTTTCATCTTACATAAATATTAAAGCGTGAATTTAAAATATGCAGTAGGAAACTTGATTATCAGAATTCTGATTAACTTATGATCCGTTTTACTCGAGACGAATTTTAAATGAAGCTTCCTTGCTTTTTGAATCTTTCAGTAGTAGTCGTAATACATGTAATTTTTTCTGTATTTCGCTTAGGTTCACATTTCCTCTTATAACCAATGTTCTATAGCATTAACTTTTCCACAGAAGTATATGATCACGACTACTCGTCTAGCATCACAAATGCTGTTTCAAAAATAATTGGGACGTAACATACGATAAAATCATACTCAAATATTTTCATTTTCTGACTAATGGAGAAGTCAAGTAGTTACGCTTGTTGATATATTCGCGAAGTAGCAAAGTTTGCCATTTAAGAAACTTCGTGTTTTGTAACTGCATGAGTGTAGGCATACATATCAGGTGAATGTTAAGTTTTTCTACATATTTTTAAAGAAATTCAATGAAATTCACACCTTTGCACACTGCAAAGCTGCCCTCGACTGGAATCTACATTTGTGGAAGTTTTATATCATACAGAAGAGTATATTAACAGTACTGCTACACTTAAAATTAGATATTCTGTTTCTCAATTAAGGCGTTGACGTTGAAAAGGAGGTAAGCGCCAAAAACTAAATTTCACAGGACAAGCAAAAACATATAGGTACATATCGAAAGAAAATAACACTCGTTTACAACTCATACATTTTTGTAATTTGTATTAATTATTAATACAAATTTATGAGTTTAAACGGGTGTTACTTTTCTTTCCTATATTCCTATATAGTTTTTGCCTGTCCTGCAAAATTTAGTTTTTGGCGCTTACTTCCTTTCCAACGTCAATGCCTCAATTATAGAGTGCGATATGTATATTCCATAATTCGATTCCGAATTAACTCCCTAAGTGGTTTCGACGAGATATCTCGTCCATCAAATCTGAACAATTTTGATAATGACGAGATATTTCGTCCATTTTGCCAATTTTTTGATAATCACGAGATCAAGATCCTGTCAGCTTCCTGACCAGATCCAACGAGATACCCTGGCTGCAATATAGATATTGCAGTGAAGATGCAATTTGTGAATAATGGATCTTTTTCCTGATGGGCGATCAACTAATCACCTTCTTACGCTACAAGAATACTCAATATATGGCAGATCTTTCAATTGGCAGCTCATTAAAATTAAAATTTACACAAGTACAAATAATCATCCATATGGAACCCATCCAGTTCAGTTGATGAAATACAAGTAAACTGACTTTCTTTATCTGAAATGGCTATCTTGAGCTCTCAAGTACACACATGCAAAACTCAAATGTTTAACTGTGTTCCACACTACACACTTTGTGAAGCACCTATATGCTTTATCTATGCTCATTTACTTGAAATCTAAGTAAAGAAATAATTGAAATTATCAGACAATAAACCATACATTCTAGAGCTGTTTTCTAAAAAGCAGCTTCATTCCTTAACATTAAGATTAAAGTATATATTCGATGAATTTAATACAATTTTACAAGTGAAAAGCCTATAGATTCCAAAAATTTTAACTAACAAGATTTCTTTTTTACTTACTGGTTATTTTATGTGAGCACTCAACTTTTTCTCTATGCTTCAGATCTTTAAGCTGTAAGCGATGATCCCTTTAAAGTAAGATTCTTCCAAAGTTTGCGACTTACCTTACATAATATATCTCCTCAAAAACAAGATCTAAGACTAAGACTTGAAATCATTACGAAGTAATTTTAGAATGTTTTTAGGATGTCTAATACATGTTTGTAATATAAACGTTTATTAATATTTAAATTTATACACAAAATTAGAAAAGTATAAATTTGCTTTTTAAAACTTGGCAGTGTACCTCATATTTTAACTATGTTAACAAAAATATTTTATCACATTGATTTGTTGAAATGTCTAAAACTCTAATGAATTCATGGGAAACACGTTAGTGCGTATGATAATTATTAGATACTGAATTACGCTACATCAAGTATTACTCATTTTAACATGAGAAGCAATGGAGAAGGCGTTGAAGTCCGGGATATCAACCCTCCTGCTGGTTGTATCGTTATTAGCAAAACTGACCAGATCTTGATGGACAAGATATCTCACCATTAAAAGGCAACTGACTTGACCTTGATCTCGTCACCATAAAATACCCAACAATATTTTGGCGACGAGATATCTCGGCATTAGAAAATTGATCAGATCTTGTTGGACGAGATATCTCTTGAAACCACTTCGAGGGTTAATTTGAAATCTTTAAGTTTTATGATCTAGTTATATGGATTTTAATGTTTTACTTCCTATATAAAGGTAAAAAATAAGGATCAAAATTCTCCTATGTAGGTAACACATACCTTATTTAACTTTATAAATCCAAGAAGTTTGCGGAAATGTTAAAATTTTCAAAGTTGTCTCTGGACTGAAAAGTTTGGGAAGCACTGCCATAATGTGTTAAACTGTTAACGATTGTCACAAAAGATTTTTGCGACTTTTCATAGGACCACGATAGCCCGGTTGGAAGAGTAGCGGAACGGCAACTCGAGGGTTGCTGGATCCAACAAAAACCAGTTGTGTAAGTGGGGGTTGATGTGCACATTAAATCTGTCGTGAACTCAAATGGTGTGGAGTGGAGGTTTGAAGAGTGGGGGTGGCAACAGTCCAGTATCTTTTCCTTCGGGATTGATCCCGGACTGTTGCCAATAACCCGTTGTGTTGCAACGTTAATCCAACAATCTACCTACCTCTGACTTTTCTTTCGCATTACACAATTTTCTTAAGATGCACAAACTCGTAAAGTGAGTCAAAGGATAAAAAAAGATTCACCCACACATTCTCCATTCTCCTAATATGAAATCTCTCACCTTTTTTAATATTAACCTGCTTCTAGGCGCTTCATTCTCTTCTAGGCGAAGCGAAAGTCGAGATATTTAATTTAAAACCGGAAACCGACGTCGCGACCTCGAAGTCCTGAAACATAATTTAAAATTTCATATCTCGCAAACTCCATAAGCGGACCGTGTCACTTTTAAAGGACGGATGAGTTCAACCGGAATTCATATCCTGCTAGTGCTAAATGAATTTTTGAAGCTTAATTCGCACAGGGTCTTAAAACTGCATGACATTTGGAGAGTTGGGAGTGTGGGCTGAGAATACTGACCAAAATGAAAGTACACTGTTTAATTAATTTATTTTTATATCATATTAAGTCGGAATTACTCGGCATTAATTCTTGGAGCAGTATTGTAATAGACAGGATTATGACGGGCGTTATGCATGTGTGTCTTAAATATATCTGTTGGCATATACTGCGAAATGAGGACGGAATGGAAAGCGCTATCAAAATACTTTTAAATACTGTTTATTTTAAAGTTGTGACTAAATATCAAAATGTTCTCTTTAGAAGGATGTAATGTTGTTCTTCGAGTGTAACTAAATAAATAGTGATTAACTTAACTCGACTCGTCCGATGACATTATTTAGGTGAACTGTCATTTTCGAAAACTAATGTAAGTTATTTTAATCATAGTTGGACTGACTAGATCAGCAGTTTAATTTCATCCGTAGAAGGCTATTAGTTTATGATGCTATCCCCAGAGTATGTGCTTTCTTTACGGCGTACAAGGCTAATATTGCTTCGTTTTGACGCATGTTTCCGATAAAGTTACTTTATGGAGCATGGCGTATACATGATTTTCTATGACGTATGAGACTTATATGGTTTCTGAATGGCATATGAGGCTAATATGTTTTTTTATGGTGACACTTTTAAGAACTATCTTTTTCAAAAATTAATGTAATCTATTTTAATTATAGTTGGACTGACAAGATCAGCAGTTTAATTCCATCCGTAGAAGGCTATTTGTTGATGATGTTATCACCAGAGTATGTGCTTTCTTTACGGCGTATGAGGCTAATATTGTTTCTTTTTGACATATGAGGCCAATAAAGTTGCCTTATGGAATATTGGGTACACATGGATTTTCTATGGTGTATGTGGCTGATATGGTTTCTGAATGGCGTATGAGGCTAATATGGATGTTTTATGGTGTATGATGCTATATTGTTCTTTATGGCATACATTGCTTATGACGGAAAAGATTCATCGGTATTTCTTTGTAGTTCCACTTAATTAGAAACTACCTACATAAAAATAATTTTCTAGATAGTTAGTTTCTTGAATTGAAAATTAATGAATGTATTTTCAATTCACGCGACAAATACTTTTTCAAGATATATAATCACATGGGTTTGCTTCATAAATGTCGCAACTTTTTGAATGCCTGTCCTCAGGAAAACAAACCAATATTATAAAGAATCAGTACATTTTTTAGGATCGGAATTAAATAAAAAATATAGACTATGGTCACACATTATTAATATTTAAAACGGCTTTTATGTGGAGCAACACCAAATAACTATCAACACCAGATAGTACACATAACATTGAATTACGTGCAGCACACAGCTATGCATAAATTAATTGAAACATTATGTAACTTTAAGGTAGGTAGGTATTTCAATTAACATCACACTGGAACAACACAACGGGCTATTGGTGACGGTCTGGTCAATCCCGAAGGGAAAGATCAGAGGAGAGCACCTCGTAATTTTGAACCACCGTCAGATGACGAGACAACACCTGAGCTGGCAATCCACTCTCCAAACATTCCACGCCAAAGCGAGGACATTTGAGGCCACGACAGACTTAACCGCGCATCAGCCCCCTTTGAACACGACTGTCTTTGGTTAGATTTAAACTCGAACCTTCCGGTTGCTAAACAACAATCTATGCTAAACACAAACCTATGCATAACTTAATTGAAGCATTATGTAAATTTAAGATAGGTAGGTATTTCAATTAACATCACACTGGAACAACACAACGGGATATTGGTGACGGTCCGGGGTCAATCCCGAAGGAAAACATCAGAGGAGAGCACCTCGTAATTTTGAACCACCGTCAGATGACGAGACAACACCTGAGCTGGCAATCCACTCTCCAAACATTCCACACCAAAGCGAGGACATTTGAGGCCACGACAGACTTAACCGTGCATCAGTCCCCTTTGAACAAGACTGTCTTTGGTTAGATTTAAACTCGAACCTTCCGGTTGCTAAACAACAATCTATGCTAAACACAAACCTATGCATAACTTAATTGAAGCATTATGTAAATTTAAGATAGGTAGGTATTTCAATTAACATCACACTGGAACAACACAACAGGCTATTGGTGACGGACCGGGGTCAATCCCGAAGGAAAAGATCAGAGGAGAGCACCTCGTAATTTTGAACCACCGTCAGATGACGAGACAACACCTGAGCTGGCAATCCACTCTCCAAACATTCCACACCAAAGCGAGGACATTTGAGGCCACGACAGACTTAACCGTGCATCAGCCCCCTTTGAATACGACTGTCTTTGGTTAGATTTAAACTCGAACCTTCCGGTTGCTAAACAACAATCTATGCTAAACACAAACCTATGCATAACTTAATTGAAGCATTATGTAAATTTAAGATAGGTAGGTATTTCAATTAACATCACACTGGAACAACACAACGGGCTATTGGTGACGGTCCGGGGTCAATCCCGAAGGAAAAGATCAGAGGAGAGCACCTCGTAATTTTGAACCACCGTCAGATGACGAGACAACACCTGAGCTGGCAATCCACTCTCCAAACATTCCACGCCAAAGCGAGGACATTTGAGGCCACGACAGACTTAACCGTGCATCAGCCCCCTTTGAACACGACTGTCTTTGGTTAGATTTAAACTCGAACCTTCCGGTTGCTAAACAACAATCTATGCTAAACACAAACCTATGCATAACTTAATTGAAGCATTATGTAAATTTAAGATAGGTAGGTATTTCAATTAACATCACACTGGAACAACACAACGCGCTATTGGTGACGATCCGGGGTCAATCCCGAAGGAAAGAGATCAGAGGAGAGCTCCTCGTAATTTTGAACCACCGTCAGATGACGAGACAACACCTGAGCTGGCAATCCACTCTCCAAACATTCCACACCAAAGCGAGGGCATTTGAGGCCACGACAGACTTAACCGTGCATCAGCCCCCTTTGAACACGACGATCTTTGGTTGAATCCGCTGCTCTTCCAACAGGGGTACCGCGGCATTGTAACTTTAAGGAACTTGATAAAAATGTTTCGCAATTTATCCATAATACACAAAGAGCACATACTTTATTCATTATTATTATTATGAATATTTTTATATTCGTTATTCACCGATGTTATATTCCAGAAACTGTCATTGAGTGTAAATGTTATAAAAATTAATGAATAATTGTTGTTTAAGTTATTCCATAACAAAATGGCGCTCTTTACACAAAAATCATTAATAATTCTTTCTAAGAACTCGCTAAGGTGATCAACAGATTTAAACTTAACTGGTAATTAGCTGTCTTCTTCAGCTGTAATCTTCAATTATGAGATACTTTCTGTGTAGACTGATAATTTACTGCTGAAAGACATTATGTTCTCAAGCCTCATACATTTAAATATTATTTCTGTACTAATATATTAAATTTGAGAGATGAAATTATATTCAATTCAATGCATAGCTATAAATTTGATTCATAGGTTTTTAAGCATATGCCATATCTTTGGAAAGAAATATTTTCTATAAATATCCCTGTTAATGCCTGTATACAACTTGGCATATGACTTTGACGTAATACTATGTAACGGGAGCTGCACAAATATCGATTTCGAGGAATGGAAATACATCTTTCAGACTTCCTATCGCAAGATGTATAACATTTTTAGAAAGCGTTCTTTTGACGGGTGCTTTGTTGGTGAGATGCATCAAATATCCAGAAAATGTGTGTTTATGACAACCGAAGCACGCTTTCATGTACTTTCTAACTTCTTGATACGCCATTTTGACTCTGCGCTGTTTAGACAGAAATTGATGGAAACTGCATAAGGAATATCATATTATTATCGATTCAATATGCTGTTTTTAAACACTGTTAACGCAGTTCTTCTTGAAAATATAAGTCTGCGAGAATGGTGTTTTCTCTCAGATAATACAAATATACTAGATGCAGAAGGAGTTGAAGCATTTTGCTCTATAACTGTCGTTTTACGTATCGATAATTTTACAGGAGCAACAAAGCGCGTTCGATATTTTTGTCTGATATCAATGCAACATCAATTAGGGCCATGTAGATATAGAGAGAACATGAAAGGTAGAGTAATGATAACCTTTTTATGTGCATGTGATCAAAACTAGTAGTAACGTGATCCTTGGACTACTTTCATCTGCCATGTGGAAACGAACATTCAACTGATTGGTTCACGAGACAGGAGAAGACGTTCATCCATTAATTTATCATCTATTCGAACCACCTTTTTGGCGTTTTCACCACTTTTGTCGCCACTGTATAGAAATGCGCATTTACTTACCTACCGTGTCATAAGATGTTATATCGCCAAACGAAGCAATAAGATGCCAATCAATACAATTTTTCACAGAGCAGTCACGTGAGTACTAGTCATGTTGAACATGATCATGTATCAGGTTCATGTATCTAGTCATGTTGAACATGATCATGTATCATGTTTATGTATCTAGTCATGTTGAACATGATCATGTTAGTACATGATCATTTAGTCATGATCATGTACTAAACATGTTGATCACACATTTCAAAACTCTTCTCACTCTCTTAATTTCTCTCTACTCTTTCTCAAAACTTTACTTAAATTTCATGTCTGTGGATTTAGTGACTAATTTCATTACTTGTTATTGTGTTCGGTATTAGGAAACAATGCGATGATCAAACCACAATAAGCCTCAAATTTAGAGATTCCTCAACATGATCTGTTAACAAATACGAGTCTCACAGTAAGGGGAGGAAGGTGTTTCCACATGGACCGTTCTTCCATATAGTGAGCGTAATTTCATGATATTAGATCCTGACTTACAATATCATCTAGTAAGTCATTTACTTAGGAATTCAATGTAGGTAGTTGAATTAATGTTCCACTGGAGCAACACAACGAGCTATTGGTAATGGTCCCGTATCAATCCCGAAAGGAAAGATCTGAAGATAACCGCGGTCAGATTACGAGGTCAGCACCTGAGCTGACATCCCACTCTCCAACACGCCAAATATTCATTGTATTTAGGTAATTAATTCACTTCACACTGGAGTAACACAACGTGTTATTGGCGACGGCTCGGGATCAATCCCGAAGGGAAAGATTCCGAGACAACACCTGGTAACTTTGAACCACAGTCAGATGACGATGTCAACAACTTAGTTGCCAGACCACTGTTCAAACTTCCACATCACGCCAACGAATTAATTGTAGGTAGGTAATTAATTAACGTCACACTGGAGCAACACAATGGGCTATCGGTGACGGTCCAGGTTTAATCCCGAAGATAAAATTCGAGGGCAACGCCTCATAATTTGAACCATGGTGAGATGACAATTAATTGTAGGAATCGGAAGTAGTCAATCGTAAATTACTTTACAGTACAGAAAGAATGAAAATAAAATTGAGAACAGAAAGTGAAAACATCTTAAATATAACTCCAAGTGAATAGATTCTTATTTGTATACAATCTGGTTTCTTCACTACCGTTACCACTATTTGATTTCAGAAGAGACTTTAAAGTATAAATTCTCACAGTTTCAAGTCGAGTGAATGCATTTTTACTCGCATTCTTTTCATCCATTCACCTTCTATTCCCACAGAAAGTCACAGCGCATACAGCTGTTCAAACATCCCTAAATCACTTAACGAGAGTTCTGAGCTTCCTTAGGAATTACAACAATGTTTAAAAGAGTTTAACTCAAGCGTAATTTAATAACAGATCGTGGGACTGAATTATTGAGCCTTCAAGGATTCCCTCTTTTTCGGAAAATCGCTTAAAAGGATGGGAGTTTATTTTAACCCTGTAACTACAGACGTGAATTTAAGTTGCGCGTTTAGACATGGAGTCAAAATGACTCCAATGATATAGTTTCTATTTTGTTTTTCAGGTTTTTTCCATTTGAAATTTCGTGTGAAAACATGTGGATATATTCGAAATCATTTATTTCCTCAAAGGTTCAGAAAAAGTGAAAAATGCAAATCATTTATTGAAGAACTGCTTTTACGTGTTAACCCTGCAAGTGGTTTCAACGAATCGTCTCGTCCATCAAGATCTGACCAATTTCACTTTTGACGAGATACCTCGTCGTTAAGATCTTTCCTATATTTTTATGATGGCGAAATTTAACATCTAGTCAGTTTTCTTCTAATGACGAGATGTCTCGTTCATCAATATCTGATTAGTTTTACTAATGATGAGACACTTCGAGACAACAATACATCAATATCAAACAGACATCAACAATACATCAAACAACAATACATCAATATCAAACAGACATCAACAATACATCAAACAACAATACATCAATATCAAACAGACATCAACAATATATCAAACACACCATCAATATCTGACTAGTTTTCTTCTAATGACGAGATGTCTCGTCCATCAATATCTGACTAGTTTTGCTAATGATGAGACACTTCTTCGAGACAACAACGGTCAAACCTCAAAAGCTTCATAAAATGAATAAGTTAAAACCAAAATGGTAAAAACATTCGTATTTTGAAAGGATGGACGCAACAAAGGCAGTGTCAAGTATATATATATATAGTGGACATATCCATACAAAAAAAATTTTAATGACACAGAAGAGAGAAATGCGCTGCCAACTCTCAAGTTGCTAGCGTAGTGGGATCCACTGAGTCACGACAAGTATATTGATGGAACAAAACGTCCACGATCATCACTCTGCGAGTAGAAGGTGGCTCAGATTCGATTCTAGCAAAGTACCCTGGGTATATTTCTCACCTCCTGTGTCACTAAAACTTTTCTTGTATGTGTGTGTTCATTAATTCACGTTCATTCTCTTACTATTGCAGAGTTTAGCCAAAATACTATGTGAATAAAATTAGGGGCAATGATTCATAATGTGTAATAAATCCCCATTGTGAACAATTTGTAATCGGATCAATGCATTTTGTACGGATAGAATCTGAACCACTTGTGAATTTAAATTATTTTAATTCCTCGAATTCAAGGATCTTGAAATAAATCTGAGTTATCAAACATAAATATTGAGAATTAAGGTTTTTTAACCTTCACGAGATTTCTGTGTTGTATGGTATTGCATTTTTCACCTCAACACATGATTACTAAATAAATACATCTATTAGTTTAAAGAATCCCAAGAATGATTGGATTGTTAATAAGCACAAAACTGCTAGAAGTATTTAATAAGCACAAAACTGGCTAGATACAGGGAAGATGGCAGGTTATAGAACATATATATGCGTGTGAACCTTTCATAGGGGTAACAGCAGTACAAAAGGGAAGAGAGAGCATTTGAAGTAAATTCATATTTCTATACCTGGAAAAAATTATATTTACACTAAGTAAATGTGATGACTAATTTCCTTTGGTTTAATATCTAACACTTCACTAGGCACAATGTTTCTCTGATATATCACTCCCAGTGAAATAATCTATATACAACTATAATATATCACAGATTGGATTGGGTGTTTGAGTTTTACGCTGCAAGATAATATATAAGTGGAGAGTTAAAAAAGAAACAAAACGTACCCACCACATATACACAAGAACTGATTATTTCGTAGAATTCAATAGTTTAATCATTTGCTCATTATCATATTAATGAAACGTATAACATTTCAACAATCATATAACATTTCAACGTTACAATATTTTCGAATAATATAGTATGGTTTTAACCTCACAATACACATAATGACGATATAAAAGCATCTATGGGTTAAAGGAATAGGAAAGATTATATTTGTCAAGAAGGTCAAAACAAGATAGGAGACTTGCAGAGAAGACTAGTTTGCATAACGGTTATATGCGTGTGAAGCCATCATAATGGCGAAAATTACACGAGAAGTTATGCAGACGAATGAGAAAAAGCCAAGAAGTAAAAAATTGTTTTGAATTCAAAAGAACTTATAAAGCATCGTAATGCATGATAAAAAATATTTTTAAAAACGCGTAACTTTAAGTGATTAAAAAACATGTGTTCCTTTTTATCACGAGGTAAAAAATGTTATTGAAGGTAAACTATCATCTGTATTATTATCAACTCTTGTTATAGTTTTTATAAGTGGCTTAACTTAAAGTGTTCCCCTTAGAAAAATAGTTATTGAAAACTTTTTAGAGTGGAAAAATTGTAGAAATTATGTTAGCGTATAGTTGGCATTTTACTGGGTAGAGTCTAATTCACATAATGTAAGTTTTAAGATTAAAAAGTTTTTATAAACGAGAATTTTTAAAACCTGAAAGCTTAGTTTATAAAAAAATGTTTTATTTTTTCGCTTTTATTATTTATGAAACGACATAATTGAATTATGGTGAGTGTACATATAGGACGGATTTTTAAATTTATTTAAAAATATTGTACACAAGTATACATAATATTTTTTAAACGGATTATGTTCTTTTTGAAATTTATCGTACTACTGATCCTAACGATATTATTTTGAATGCATTTCAGCAATTTAAAAAGAAATTTTGTAATTTTATCTTAACAAAATATTTCAATTATGACTAAGCACATGCGAAGGAAATATTTTTTCGTGCGAAAACATGTAGTAAAATAGTGTGCCTTCTATGGTTCATAATTTATATTTCATGACTGTGAATTAAAACTAAAATAATTGGTTTTCTATAGTGTGCACTATTTGATACAGTTCTACTTTTCGCTTAACAAAAACTTATCATTAAAACATTTCTTTCAGGCTATGATTATCCAAAGTTTGCGTCTTTGCATAATAGCTGTCTTTTGAAATGTTACATAAATTTAATTTTGGGTAATAGTTAACCGTTAATGTATCCGTTATGCTTTTACGTATATTTAAGCTTAAGCATATTAACAACTAGTTGTATTGAAGTAAAGTTTTTTGTATACTGCGAGATGTAGAATCTGTTTCTTTGAGTATTCCTTTTAATAAAATACTATATTTTCAATACTTGTTTTCTTTGACTTACTTCTAGTTTATCGGAGTCTGATGCTCATTTTAAAATTCAAGTTATTCGAAATACAATAATTTAATTAGTGTAACACTTCAAGGGAATATTGTCACTAACCTGAAATATAAGTTTCATAATTGTAGAAACACCATCACACTGAATAAAAAGTAGTTAATATGCCATGACACTTTGCATTTTATTAACTTTCTGAGGGCTTCACACGTATTTATCCTTTCTATAACCGGCAGTCTACTCAGCGTGACTTTTTTGACCAATAGAATCCTTCCTACTTTTCTTCCAATCAGTAGATGCGGTTATTTAATCATTATGTGCGTTCAGGGGGGAAAAAGCAATCACATGACGCACTGAGGGTTAATACGTAAGACGTAATTATAACAAATGAAAGAGTATAATAATACGTAAGACGTAATTATAATAAATGAAAATATTTTTGCAATGACATCATGTTGTCTATGTCCAGTAATAAACCATTCCTTAGCATTTATTAATACATTCAGAAAAGCTAAGTCATTATTTTCACATATGAGTAGAAGTAATCAAAATATTTAACTTTTAGAAATACTTTTTCTTAAATATAATATCAGCGATTTTATATATAAAAAAACAGATATAAACGAATTAGTAAATTGTGAGAGACATTTTGACTGACAATACTAATTTAATAGAGTCATAAAAATTGTATTATTGTTTCAGTTTAAACGTACAAATCGTATTAAAAAGGGAACAGTTTCCATCATTTTATCGATATACAAAGATACTGTACAATGGATATTTTTCCAATCTTTAACTTTGTCTTAATCCTCCTTCTGGTTGTCTGGACAAAGTACCTCGACATTAGAAAAAATCGCCAATATCTTGATGATGAGATATCTCGTCATTAGCAAAATTGATCAGATTTTGATGTATGAAATACCTCGTTATTGGGAAAATTGACTAGATCTTGGTCTTGACATCATAAAAAAATCGTAAATATCTTGATGACGAGATATCTCGTCATTAGAAAAATTGATCAGATCTTGATGGATGAGGTATCTCGTCATTGGAAAACTGACCAGATCTTGATGGACGAGATATCTCTTCATTAGAAAAAACTATCAGATCTGGTCTCGTCATCATAAAAAATCAGCAATATCTTGATGACTGCCTCGTTATTAGCAAATTTGGTCAGATAGTGATGGATGAGTTACCTCGTCTCAACCACTTGGAAGTTTAAGCCCTAATCCGCCAAAAATGCATTAAAGTGTGACGTCGAATCCAAACTCAATCCAATAAAGTCCAAAAATACTCCCCAAAAGAAGCCGTTTTGACACCAAAAACTAAACACGGCTCCCGCGAAATAAATACTTTCTAACAGCCACGGAAAATGACAAGAAATAATCATCGACTTAAGTTAGAGATCCGTGCCAAGAATGTGGCCGAGTGATAAATAATACAGTGATGTCTGAAGCAATAGTTCTCAATCTTGGAGAACGACTGCGGATGAGGTTACTTTTAAGACGCGGTGGTTATTAGATACGCACTTGCAACAAAAATATTTCTGTTGAAACTCAACAAGGTTTTCCTTTTTCTTTATCGCGGTGTGTATTTTTCCGTGAAGGAAAAATTGTTTCTCTGCTTTCCCCAAGGGATTGTTTCACTGAGGTTTCAAAACGTATCAGAAACAATTGCGGAACTAATGTTTGAGTAATGTGACAGTGAAATAAAATTCTATTCCTTTGAGATATGGAATAATAGGATATGAACTTTTCAGAGACGTGATATTTATTTGTCAAAGCATTCAGTTCAAAATGTGTTAAGCCTTTTAGAAGGTATTAATAAATAATTCAGAATTGATTTTCTGCTGTTGGAATATATTTTAAGAAAAATTTAATAAGATCATGCGAACCGTATTGTGTTTTTTGAGAAAGATAATACTTTCCCCTAAGAACAGAAAAAGTAATACAGAACTTATACTGGAAAATAATATTTTATTTGGATCACCTATGTTTAATATATGGAAAAAGGAACTAATGAGATTATGTAGGTGTTTAGAAATTCTAGGCATATACATTTCTAAGCATGAACAAACGTTTCGTGTACTTATTAAATTATGCAAATTTCGTTATTTTAGATACTTTTTGTAAACTTTCTATTGAAAATTTATATGCGATACAGAAAAACTGCATATCTTATTTAATTTGTGTTAAGTAAATTGATGAAACTTTTCTGTATTTTAGAGAAATTTCTAACCAACATATATATGTTGTCTTCGAAAGGAATCAAGCAATAAATTAAGTACATATATTCTCTTATATACATGCCATTCTTTATCTTTTCACTGTTTCTCTGAATTTATTCAAAGAACATTTTACTTAGATTTTTAATACATGAATGATCATCTTATTGAATAATCATGTGTACATTTAATCCTCTGAGGGGTTCAGGAGCATATATTCATTCTGCCTTTCTTGCGTGAGTTTTAATCAATTTTGCATTTCTTGATGAATAGAATATTTCCAGGATACTTCTAGCCTACGGATGTAGTTATTTAGTCATTATGGTGGTTTGAGCGTGAAAAAATATCTACACTAATCTGAAATCTCGTAGTGCTCGGAGGATTAAAGCAGGATTTTTTTTGTTATAAGGTATTTCAATTTTAAATAAAAAGAAAATATGAATAAAAGAGAGATACACGTGTAAAAATTATGTTCCATATTCAAACATTATAAAGCGTAATTTCCAACACCTATTACATAAATCAAAAAGATGATTTCATTTCAATAAAGCTTCAAAAAGTTCACGTATGGTATCTTTGCCGTTCTCAACAAATCTTTCAACATTGGATTATAAAAATGCATTGAAGTGTAAAACTTATAGACAAGTAATATTTGAATTATAAAAATATGTATTTTACTATTAATCATAGTTAAAACCCTTCTCCCCAAAACAGAAGCAAATAATACATAAAATAAAAGATAACAATATTTAAAACACTAGCAACTATATTTCACTTTATCAGTATTTAGCTAAATCATTTGCGATTATTTAATTTAATTTTTTTATATGTTTATGCATAACACAAAAGTAATAAATTAAACAGCTCAAGCTATTTAATTCAATTTAGGTATTTTAAAAGCATTCTGCTAATCCTTTAATCGGATCATATTAAATTTATACTTAGTCCAACGAAAATAAACGATTCTATTTTATTTTTAAAAACTAAAATGGGGAGCTCTGTTCTTGGTAAAAATTGAAGTACTAAAGTACTTCACAGAAGAAGAAAAAATATTTTTCTAATCTTATTAAGGAACTGCAACTTTCCTCAAAGCAAGAGTTTTACTAAGGAAAAGAATTTTTCAAAATTTTTTAAATATTATAGCAATGGTATGCAAGATGGAAATCTTTTATTTGACTTAGTCTGGTTCTTACGAGTATTAAATGAAATTACTTTTTAAACTCTATTTGGAATTAGATCAAAGGAAATTCAGTTTTGCATCAGAAGTTCCTTACAGAATGTGATAAACTGTTGGAATAAAATTTGAATGGACATTTATGTATAGATCCTTATGACTTAATTGTGTGCTCATTTTCAATCATCATTAAAAGAAATTTCGTTCATTTTTTATGCTATCATCATGTATAAAATATGTCTTATCTTTTGACTTATCTGAGACCTTGCGTTATTATTTCATTTATAATTCTTAAGTATCTTTCATTAAAGATAAAATATTTTTATACATGTGTACGATTCACGTTTTATGTAAAAGTGTGAGCAAAGCGTAAGTTACAAAATACTTCTGATAAAGCTATTTATAAAATTATTTTCATTACGTTATTTTATTTTAACTTTTTATGCCATTGCAAAAATAAAAGTGGCAAAATTGTGGCAAATCGCCCAAAACCACACCAATAAGTTGATAATAGTAACTGGTTTTAAATAAAGATAACTTCATTACCTTGATTTAAGAAAAGTAACTTTGAAATAAATGTTTATTTGCTTAATCGAGTAAGACACAGTCTTAATGCTGAACAGTATTTTCAGTACTCATCGGTTTAATAGGTTAAGTTGTCTGAATTAATTAATCATTGCGTTCGTAACTTCAAGATATTGGATACGTTTTCATGATTATGCATTAAGTTAAAATTACTAAAACATAGTTGGAAATACAGAAGTATTTATATACTAAAACATGCCAATTTACTTTACCTGAAGCTGAATTTTGTTAAGTTCTTGAAAGAAGTTGCCATGGCAAGGGGTAAACCGTTCTAAATAGTTTTTCAAGCTACTGTTTCGTCATGAATATATGCAGCTTAAACCTTGAGTGACAGAATACTTGATGTTACGCATTCCTGTAAAATAAATTTCATGTACTGTTTCCTTTGAATACTACAACGTATTTAAAGAATTCATAAATTCATTTATCTTATATTTAAGATTTGGAATAAAACAAAAACAAATACTTATTAGCACTGAAGTTATGCATATAGCACATTTGAATGAATCAAGTGAACTGGAGGATTAAACAGAAAGGAATATCCTCTAGTAAAAGGGATACTTTAACCCTCGATTTTGGTGAGATATCTCATCCATCAAGATCTGACCAATTCTGTTGATGACGAGATACCTTGTCCATCAAGATCTGACCAATTTGGCTGATGACGAGATACATCGTTTTTTGATGATGATTACATCTAGATCAGGTCAGTTTTTCCAATGACGAGATATCTCGTGCATAAAGTCAGTTTGGTTAATGACCTGATACCTGTTCGAAACAACCACCGGGAGGGTTAATGTACATATGTGTGGTTAAACAAATGTTAAGCACCTAATAATTTGGATACCTACAATTTTAATTAAAACAGGAATCTAAATAGGAAATAACCCTATGTGTTGCTCCATGCTACGTTAATTTAACGACCTACCTAGCTCTAAATTGGAAGTTGTTTTTTTATTTTTTATCGAAATTAATTAAATATCAGAAAGCTTGAGAGTGTAAAATTTCTTATAAAAAAATTAAAAAATAAATATCTAGAATAAAATTACATCAAATCGGTTTATTTTTGATTAATTCAGGATATATATTTTATTCTTTTGTATAAAGAATGCGTTCATATATTCATACACTTACTTTTATATGTGAATCGAATTTAAAGTGACGTCATTAATACTTATAAGCCACTGTGTAATCAAATTCAAACATCAATCAAATAAATGTTAATTTTCAATACAATTTAATTTATGTTAAAAAAGGACGTATTATTTAACCGTTATGAATTTTAGAATCCATCAAGTTGAATATAAAAAAATATGTTTCATGTGAAGAATCGATAATAGCTTGGGCCATTCTCATATCTTGGTATTGAAATAAAAAGGATTGAAGAGCTGAAAAATGATTTTTTTATGTCTTTATAGTTCCGAGAATACGATACCCTACATTTGAATAAACGCGGATAAAAACATACTGTAAAAATATTTCAATCTCATTCAAAAGTAAGGTGTAATAGAATTTTTTACGTCATTGGGACATTTCTCAAACATTTTTCAGATATTTTAGGGATTTAGATATCCGAGATATGAAACAATACTGAGGATTTGTATGTTCTATTTCCGAACCATCTCAAACGCAATCTTCTTGCAGATTTTGAATTTTCAGAAACTCATATTTCATGTTCTTGGCTTTAATTTAAACTGTAAAACGATCTAATTAAGCAGACTGTAAACTACTTTTCGTAAGTAATTCCAAATTGGTAATACAAACCTTAAGCTATTTTCAGCAAAAAGATTATTTATGTAGACACTTTTATAGACTTAAATCAGCCTTATTTTAATGGATTGAAGTTGAGAATGTATTTACAACTTAATACATAAAATATTGAAACCGCTATAAACTACCATGTAAAAAATAATGCATTGAGAAGTAATTTGATTAAAAATCAAATTCAGTTTATTCAATGCATTTTATAAAATTCTTCTGTATTTAATTAATGGATATAAATTATCAGAATCCAATAGTGATTTATTTGAAATTAAATACATAATTCGAAATTTCACTATTGCATGATTCGAAAAATAAATTAAAATTAGCAAACATGAGGGAATAAAATGTTGCAAACAATAACAAAACAGTATGGAAATTTGAAAACTGGAAGAAAGAAGTAATTGGGAACAATAACAAAATTAAAGGAAAATTTACAAACACGAAATCTAAAAAAAAGAAATATGAACAATACCCAAAACTAAAATAGTAATTTTAAATGTAAGTGTTAAATGTTAAAAGTAATTAAAATTTTTTATGCAATCATCAATTGAAGTTTCTGAAGAAAATAAATTATATTAAGAAAATAAATTTCTATTAAGAAAATAAATTTCTATTAAGAAAATAAATTTCTTAATATAAAAGTGAAATTGCATACATAATGATGTAACATAACTTTTAATTGAAATAGGATGTTTTAATGTGTTTATTTGTTATAGTTAATTGTAAAATTCTTCAACAAATTTCTAAATGCTCAATAATTTTGTCTTATTTAGTCAGTATAAAGCTACGTAAAATACGTTTTAAAATTAGCAAAAGTAATTGAATAAAATTTCAATACGCATAACATAATCAACCATTCATAACATCTTAGATATTTGCTGCATTTTAAATTTAAATTATTTGCACAAAATCTAATTTTAGTTGTACAAAATATACTCGTCATAATATAGATTCTTCAAAATCAAAATAATAATTCCTTTAATACGATTTTGAATTACAATATATGTTTAAAAATATAATTTTGTAAACGCCCGCAATATTACAATTCTTACTTAAATACTTGAAAACATGGTACAGATGAAATAACTCTTAAAAGTACCCAGGACAATGATCTAAAATGCAAGATATAACGAATTTTAAAAGGACGTTTATTCTATAAAATGTAAACAGGTTTACTCAAATACTTAATAAATTGCAAGAATTATGTAATCTATAATCATCAGTTTTCTAGAGGTCTCCTCGTAGAATAAATGTATTTGCGTGATAAATACTGCTATTTTCAAAGACATTTAGTTTAAGTTAGCTCTGAAAGACTGCTAAAAATGAGTATATAAAACGCATTTTATTTGGTACTGCTTATCTTATTTGAATTTATTTTTCGAAGTAATTTTTTTACTTTTTAAGGTGTGATGGTTATCCATGGACATGAGAAATGGAATGTTATAATATTTATTACAGTAGCTCACTTAATTCCCCAAGTGTGTCGATGTGATATCTTGTCCAGGATCTGGTCAATTTTGATAAGGACCTTATTTCTTGTCCAAACACAATTACCCCATTACTGGGGTAATTTTGTTTGGACGGAAGGGAAGGAAGATCCAAGTAGGAAAAACAAATTATCCATTGCCCAGACCTCACGACAATTTGAAACTGGTTTATGCACCATTCTAGCCATTATAGTGCAGTTTTTGACGCGAAGATAAACCACCAGAAGGTTAATAGTTAGAATAGTTATTTCACTAGCATTAACAATTACAAGGAGGTGGAAACAAACGTCTAACCGTCCCTGGAAGTGCTAAAGGGACAATGATTACACCTGAGTTGTCAGGAAAATCTTTGTTCTAGTGTGATGCGTTAGTTGCTCGTATTCTTGATTGAATGAGCAATGTTTAATTCGATTCTCTACAGGTAAAGGGCATTATTAGCGTGTTTCATTGAACGATTAATGTGGTCGTTTGTGTTCATTTCAGTGACTGTTTACACACAAATACTCATTGTTCGTTTCGGAAGAAAGAACTACCGTTTCTACCTTTACAAATCCAATGACTCGTAAATGAAGTCTTTCAACTAGGATCGAACCAGTTCGCACATTTTGAGTTTATTGACACATGTGGTATAATCTATGACAGATTGATAATGGATGAATTATTCATGCAATTTCGTACAATTTATGCTTGAATTATGCATGCAATTTCATACATTTTATGCTTGAATTATGCATGCAATTTCATATAATTTATGCGGACAATTTTATACAATTTATGCATGAATTATGCATGCAATTTTTTGCAATTTCCTGCATAATAACAAGTTATGCATGAATCTATGAGAAGATAGCTATGAAACTGCGCATTTTATTTTGGATCACACACATGTATGAGTTAGTAGTTATTAACCATTTGAATTTTCAAGCACGCAGTGATATACAATGCGCTATTTTACTATCAAAGCAGTGATGCGAGTGCACTTTTCTTTGGAGTACCCTCAAACAATTAATTAGTGGCAATTAACCCATTTTGAGTTTATAGACATAGAGGTATTATACGATAATATATGTTACTAAAATAGTTGTGACACTAGTGAACTTTATTTTGCAGTATCATAACATATAGGAGTTAGTCGTAATTAACCCATTTTGAATTTACAAACACGTACTCGGTATACGATACTATATTTTACTAAAGGTGTGGCACTAGTGCACTTTCTATGAGGTACCTTCGTATATAGGAATTGTTAGTAATTTTTCATCAGAAAAGTAACTGACACTGATTTCAAAATATATGCTTCCAATCCAAATTATTTATTTATTTTAATTTTAATTGTGAAACTTTTTCTATTGAGTATAATTCTTCCTTGGAAACTTCCAAGGGTAACATAAGTGTTCTTTATTTTCCCTGTATTGGAATGTAACCATAAATGTTTCAAAGTTGTTATGGTTATAAAGCAAATTCAACCAAATTAATACAGTTGATTTTTCAATTGTGTCAAAATTTGATATTTCTCTTCAGAAGCTATTGAACTTATTTTCTGTTCTGCTATTGTTATGATTAATTTATTATAAATTATTTTATTCGGTTTTTTATGATTGTTGACCACGCCAATCCTTTAGAAAAAGTTTAAATAACAAATTTAAAAATTAGCAAGCTTTAAAATATAAATAAGTATTCAACATTGAAAATTCTGGATTACTAATCACTGGATACTTAATTGCCAGGTGATACAACTCGATAAAGTAAACTTTACTATAGAACCAAAGTAACATTGTAAGTTGGGCTTCTTTTTCCTAATATATCGATTATAAGACTTTTTCCACTGTTTTCATGTCGGAGAAAAATTATAAAAAAATAATAATAAAATAACGTAGTCAAAGCCAGGAACAAAGTAAGAAGAGCACTTCAAGCAAAAGGAAAAATGATAATATTTTTGAAAAGTAATAAATTGACAGAATTAATAGAAATTTTAAAATATAGTTGAAAACGTATTTTTTTAATTATTGTCCACATGAAAAAAGTTTTTTATATGTAATTGTACATATATTGGTACACGTCATGCCAGAACATTTTTCTGTAAATATTAAAACAAAAATAATTGTGAAAAGTGTAGGATGGATGGTCTTCTTATCAATTTGAGTTACATTACTTTTCTCGAGAACGTGCGATATAATCCATGTAGTTCGTATCTAGCGGAATCCTGCAACTTGCAAATATTCCCAGTACCGCTACGTCACTTTTCCTGATAAAGTGCGATATACTCTACATGGTTCTTATCAAACGAAATCTGTAAATTTCAAGGTATTATCAGCATAGTTACGTTAATTTCCTCGATATTCCGCATGTGATTCGTTATAAACGGTATTGTAAGTGTAGGTTATTCCTAGTACTGCTAAGTAACTTTTTCTATATAAGGAGCGATATACCCCAGGTGGTACGTATCAAGCTGAATCCTATAACCTGCAAAGTTTACCAGCAAATTTGCATTTTGCAGTACTTTTCTCGATAATTACCGATATACATATCTCAAGTAGTTCGTATCAAACAGAATCTTGCAACTTGCAAAGTATTATCATCATCATCATCATCGTTAAGCTGCTTTTCTAGATACACGTCATGTGGCTCTTATCAAAGGGAATCCTGCAGAATATAAAGTACTCACAGCATTGTTTCGTCAATTTTCTCTCGATAAGGGATGATATAACCCATGTGGTTCGTTTTAAATGGAATCCTGCAACGTGCAAGTTATTCCCAGCAATTTTCATCACTTTATCGATAAAAGACGATAAACGCCAGTGGTCCGTATGAAATGGAATCCCGAAACGTGCAATGTATTTCAAGCCATGAATGAAATAAACAGAGCATGTGCGGAATCGCTTTCGTAAGATTTCGGATGGATTTTTCTAAATATACACCCTGTGGTACGTTTCAAAGGGAAACCTGCAACATACAAAGTACTCCCAGCACTGTTTCGACAATTTCCTCGATAAGGGACGATGTAACCCTTGTGGTTCGTATTAAATCGAATCCTGCAACGTGCAATGTATTCCTAGCCATCGGCCTTCTAATGAAATAGACAGAGCATGTGCGCGAAGTCGCTATCGTACGATTTCGGATGGGTAAATGACGTGGGCTTACGAATCGATTTAACTGATTGACTATCGAAGCGCAGACTAGTGTCTCTTATCACGATGGATAATAACTTTCACCACTCAATAATTTAGGTTCGTGTTTTTTCCCACAACCATATGACAGATCTTTAAACCGAGATACCGGAATACTGGAATAAATAACATAAAGTTGCGCGCACATGCTCTGTCTATTTTAGTAGAAGCTCGATGTTCTTAGCATTCTTACATGACTTTTTCTGGATAAGATGCGATATACATCATATGGTTCGTAACAAAGGAAATTCTGCAATGTGCAAGGAATTCTCAGCATTCTATGAGTGTCTACTATACGACTTGTACGACTCTATGATACGTTTTCCTATTAAGCCAAATGTAGGTGGCAGTAGGTGATTTTCTTGCGGCTTTTTTCACGAATACTATTTCAGCTTGTAGCCAATAGAAATTTCAAAGAATGAATTCTGAATTGATATGCGATAGTTAATTGGTCAACGCCAATTAGATTAAACCTCAAACGGCGCCAAAAGGGCGATTAAGTTTACTTTAAGGTAAGATGTGTGTCATGGAAGAGCATTTGTATAGCAGGAAATAGCTTGTGAAATATAGCGTTGTTGTTACTAACCTCCTTGATTAAGACGAAACCTATACCTAGTGCAAGATAATATGTTTTTCAAGTCACACATATCATTACCAAATAAAATAACGTGGTATAATGGTATCCATTGTGAGCAAATAGAGCCCACGTGTGCCAATTCCGATGAGAGTTTACTGTTATAACTAGCTCTTTTTCCATAACATAAGACCAAGATTTTAGGTGGCATATTGAATATATGATAGTTATTGATCACCGCGGATTAGATTAAACACCAAACGTCATCAAAACGGCAAGAAAGCATATTTCAAGTTTACCCCGATAGGTATCATGGAAGCTCCTTTAGGTAACAGGAAGTAAAATATCCGTCTGGGTTTTGGTTACAAAGATGTCTCTGAGTGTGAAATAGTTAATTGAAAAACAAATTTTTCAAATCATTTCATTTCCACGTATAAAATAGGCATTCAACGGACTTTTCTGACGGGACCTTGTGACTTGGATAAGTATGGATTCGATCATATACATTTATTCCAGTACTGGAATTATCGCATGAATCTCTTATTTAAACTATACTTAAACCATCCGTAACGCTCAATAAGTTTTTCCAACTCTAACAACCCCTTCCACTCTCAAGATCTACTTCCAGCACAGGAATATAATTACAAGAGCAGAAGTTATTCCTTATTCCCACACCACGCCTTACTTTTCCCGGGTTGCCCTATCGATTTTTCCCAACCGACTGGGGGCGCTGAACGTTAAACGTAACTGTGACCGCGAGAGTTAAAGCTCCCCACTCCCCCTTATTGCATTCGATGTGTGCCACAGCATCCGAGGAAGGCGATTTTTAACAAGGTAAGCATCCTTCTCTTCCTCTTGCCTGAGTTATTTTTTGTTTATCGTGTGCTTTGTTCCATCGTGGGGACGGGTGTTGATCTATGGGGGAGCTTTTTCAGTTCAGTTCGGCTGTGCTGTTTCCAGCGCGGGACATTTGATCTCGGGAAAGATGTATGACAATCTGTTGGTCGGATCCAACAGGTGTCCTATAGGTGTTTAGATTCTTGTATGGGATGAAGGATTTAAATATGTTTGGGTCAATACGACAGCAAACGTGGCAAATATGCAGTATCCTGTTGTTCAATTCTATTTGGAGGCATTACGGGAAATGTATCAATAAATGATATCGCGGTTTGGATGATGAAATGTTTGTGATGCGTAATTTCTTTTAAGCGATGTAATTATAAAATTTATTTGTCAAATTTTACTGCTTATTATCCACCTGTATATAATTCATCGATTATGTTCGTTTGAAGGTAGTGGACAAGACATGTGATTGCGGATTGTTTAAGAAGTTGCTGATGCATGCTTCCTTAATTTGAGTATTTACGAGGTTTTAAGACAGTGCATACAACTTATTTAAGAATTATAATATATAAGAATTATAATTATAATATATATAAGTTTATGATCCAACAGATGTCACTAGTTGTTTTGCTTCTTGTACGGGACAGAAGATTTAAAAATTTATTGGGTCAGTATGACAACAAATGTTATGGTATATATATATATGGTCACTTAATTCCCGATGTACAGTTTCATTTAAAGTCATTAAATAGAATGTGTTTTAAATCTGTACTTTGGAAGGGAAAGGGCCAATGTCCGAAATAATTTATTTTGAGTTATGTCTACAAATAATTTAAAGGTATGAACGTTATAATAGGAAATGTACCATTGTACTCCTGCCAATACATTACAAAAGTATCAAAATATCGAAAAGTATTTTTGTACGCTATACTAAAAATTAAAAAAATACTAAATAAGCTGTTACCAAAACTTTCAAAATGGACATTGGCATTTTTTCTATTAAGGTTCAGAAATGTTATTACGGTTTATTCGAAGAGATATTTTATGTGTAATTTCTTGGATGATGATTTATTGAATGATGTTGTAATAATGATGTAGTTTCGTGGTTATGGAGGTATTTGTTACAGTTTACAGAAAATTACACAGAAAAAATAAAACTCCTGATTTAAGTTTAATTTGAAGGCAGTCGACAAAATCTGTTTAAAATGTAGTTGTCAAAGGAAGTGATGATGTGCCTTTTCATGAGTTAATTATGTGGCTTCAAGACAGCGCACAAAAACTTATTTGGGCACTGTAAGATATTCAACAATACGTTAGGTTTGATCCAACAGGTGTCTTCAGATGTTTAGTTTCTTATAAGGAATAAGGGTTAACCTGTATTTGGCCAATATGACAGGAAATGTTCTGCTAAATATGAAATTTAATGCCTTCTATACAATTTAAATTGAAGGTATTAACGAAAATGTGATTTTAAATATTTTTGTCAGTTTATGCTAAGAAATATATAATAAGTAATTTATTGTAAGCGTAGGATTTATGACTAATTATTTGTTGCATTTTAGAGGAAATGCCCTCAGATATGTACAATAATTTTTAATTTAGTGTAATTTGAAAGTACTTGACAAAATGTGATTCCAAATATTGTTATGGTTTGTCGAAGAAATTTTTGATGCGCAATTTCGCGATTTATATATTTATGGGATTTGAAGAGTTCACAAAAACGTATGTAGACATTATACGATGCGCTAAATACATAACATTGATACATAAGGTGTCCTCAAGCTGTATTTCGTAAAAGAGGTAATTAGGGTATTAGGGTAAAAGCGTATAGGGGTAAAAGTGGTATTAGGGGTAAAAGGGTTCAAAGTTCATTGGGTCAGTGTAACAGTAAATTTCTGGTAAATATGCAATTTAATTCTTGATAGAAACTTTTATCTGAAGGCATTACACAAAATGTGGTTTTAAATGTTATTGTTTTTGTCAGAAGAAATATTTCATTTGGCTTTTCTTGTAGGAAATAATGATAAAAATTTATTAGTTACATATTACAGCAAATACAACCATTGATTTATATTTTTTACAAGTGTATTTTAATTAGAGACAGATCAACAAAATGTGTTGTCAAATATTTCTGGTTGGTCTAAGGAAATTGTTGCCTCGTATTTTTGCGAATAAACTATCTACTAGGTTTGAAATAGTATACACAAATTTATTTTGATAGTATAAGCAGATTTCATATTAATAGTGATAATATATTATGCAAATCCATATTTGTGGAATGAATAGATGATTTATATGTAACACACTTATATGTAACAAATATGTTCCAAATTTTCAAGGACGAATTACCATTTTAAAGATGCAGCATATAAATGTATTTGGACAAGATAAGCACGATTCATGTTATTATTAAATAATTATTGAAGGTTCTAGCATTCGTTTATGTATGTAACAGTTGAAAAAGTGGTAGAAAATAAATCGTTGATACGTATACTGATGATGAATGTTTCACTGAACGTTTGATGATTCCACACAAAAAACATACGGTGGCGTCGTGACTCAGTGGGTATATCACCTGTACTAGCAACCTGTGCGTTGTAGGCGCTGCAGGTTCGATTCTTCCCTTGAGCATTTCTCTTACCAGTGTCAGTAAAACTTTCCTTGCGTGTGTATGTCCATTACTCGATATTATCTGCCTTGTAGAAATACAAGAAATTACTTATAGAAATACAAGAAATTACTTATAGAAATACAAGAAATTACTAATAGAAATACAAGAAATTACTTATAGAAATACAGTAAATGAAATGTTAATTTTAGATGATAAAGGGATATTGTCACATATCAGTGTCTTTATTATACATTGATGAGGCATGTGTGTTGGGTACACAAAGAATGTATTCTATGAAAAGGAATAAATTCTATGAAATATAAATAGACGCCATCAGTTATTTATGACATTGTGCTCATATTTCCTAGGTGATCTATAATGTACACCAGAGAATTCAGACAATTACTTCGGAAAGTAGCAAAACTTCGTTTCTTTAATCGCAGTGTAATGAATGTTCATATGCAACATATAATACAGATCTTACAATATCGTATTTCCATTTTATGTCCTTTAAACATTCGTGTTTCCGCATTACACAAATTTCCTAAAATGCTACGCCATGGGCATAGTATGTATACGAAAAATTATTACGTTATCTTGTTCTTCGAAAACTTAGATCTCCAAGTAGTTTCGGCGAGATATCTCGTCCATCATAACCTGACCAATTCTGCAAATGACAAAAATCTTGTTTGCAGGATGTCAACGAATTTTTTATAATGACGAGAGCAAGTTCTAGTCAGTTTTTTCTACTGACGAGATATCTCGTCCATCAAGATATGGTCTATTTTGCTAATGATGATATACTTACTCAATACTTACTCAATCTGTGATTCGTAATACTAACCAGGGGAGGTTAGTATTAAGAACCCAGATTTGAAACTTAATCACCTCCACAGTAGCATTCTTCCGAATCTACACAATAGTTTCAAAGCTTTTCCATCTCTGAAAACATTCTTGAAGTCATCATTAGAGAATGTCATCATTAGAGAACATTTTATTTTGCAATCTAAGTGGCTTGGAATGTGACTGCTATTTGGCAACAGCCATAGAATTCTGTAAGTCACATAAAATTAAGCCTACGAATCCAATTAATGAAAATATAATTGAGTTATTATTTATTTTCCCGATTTAGAATTAAGATAATTTTAAAAGCGGTGATTTTTTGAGTACGTAAGTGTCTTACATTTTATTTAGTTTGGTAAGTAATTTTAAAATATTCTGTATTCCATAATCAGTATCGTGATTATAACAGTTTAGGCATACTCAGAATCTTAAAGGAATTTACCCATTAATGACTTACAATGGTAACAAATATACCTCCATTACTTCAATAAACTTCATGTGATATAAATACTTTAAATTGAAAATCTTAAATTGATTGATTGATTGTTGGGTTTTATGGAGCAAATCGAAAATCATAAAATAAACTCCCTTAGATTGATATTATTTTTCTTTTATTTTCATATTTGTGTAATACAAATTAAGTATACTTGCTTATTACAAAATAGCTTTAATAGAGACTATTTATGTACCAGTAATTAAACAAATTAATTTACAAGATTCTCAAACCTAAGAAATTTGCTAAATTATTCATCTGAATTTAGAATAAATTTTTACATGCATTTCAATTCTAATTAAGATTAGTTATACGTCGAGAAATTTAATTAAAGCTAATTTTTCTCTCAATTTTAAGGAAATGTGCACTTTTCATTCAAAATTATTTGTTATCCTTTTATATCACTCAGATTTCCCCTCCTTTAGACATTTTTTCACAACGTTTCAAATGATCCAATAATGTCCGCATAATTTGTAAGATTATTTTATTTACTTTTCCTATAACTTGTTTCATTTTTTGTAAATTTATTTTTTTCTAACTTTCGGATACTATTCCTAAAAGATCCATATGAATTATAAATGATTGCCCAGATACTTTTGACAACCAGATACTTTTTGATTTTTCTTGGTCACAACAGGTGTTTAAATCAATGGTTTATTATATTTTTGACCCTTCTGAACTCTAGCATAAACACAGTGCACCATAAATAAAATATAAACGTAATGTGTGCAAGAATGGATGGAACATGACACATACAATTTAAAAGGAAACTTTGCACTGACTTAAATTCCTTCAAGTTCATTTACCCTTAACGACTAAAGGCAGTACATAAACACTGGACTAATATATTTTGAAGTTTGTCATTTATCATTTTCACTTTTCAGGTATGATTTATGCATTCACAACTTTATTGAGATGCAAAATTTCACTTTTTCCTCCATAAAAATATTCATTCATATTCATTCAAGCAAGATACACAGTATGTTAAATCCATATGGGTTCCACACTTACCAGGTTATACTGAATTTTCTCCCAAATTAGAAATGACAATAGCTTTGTGCTTGAATACAACTTGTGACCTACTCATCTACCTAAATTAATTGTCATAGATGGTATGTTATATTTAAACCGTATTTATCTTTGTAATATTAATTAATCATTCAAGTGATTTCGACAAGATTTACAGATCTGACCAATTATGCTAATGATCAATTCCTGGCAGATTGGATTCCTCCCCTGGTCATCGTCTAAAACTTTCTTTGTGTGTGTATTCATGACTTGAATATTGTATGTGTTGTCTGCATGGCCAAATATACCTCTTACTCCATAAACCCCAATCAACCAACCGTGATTGTGATCTTCCCATTGAAAAGTAATTTGACAATGGTAATTAATTAACGTTACACTGTAGCACCACACGAGCTATTGGAGACGGTCCCGAAGGGAAAAATCCGAGGACAACACCATGTAATTTGAACCACGGTAAGACGACGAGATCACACCTGAGCTGATACCCCACTCTCCAAACTTCGGTACCACGCCAACGTGAGGACATTTGAGGCCACGACAGTACTCCTCCAACCGGGCTCTCGTAACTCCTTAAAAAGTAAGAATATATGTTCCTTTAAGAAATTAATAGAGGCTTTATATGTGGCAGTTATTAGAGGATGACACACAAATATCTTATTATATATATAATATCTTATATGTTCGTTTCCACCCAGCAGACGAAAGTATTCTAAGAGTCATGTTCTTCTAGTTTTTATCCCATGAGACTGGGCACATAAAAAGGTCACCATTGCTCACTGTACTTTTATATTTCCTCTATGGGCTGTTGTGGCCCTATTTGCGCAGAGGAATTTCAATCAACTTTAATATATTTCCTCTATTGTATTTCTCTTTCGTGTGTCAGGAAATATTCTTTATATTAGGTATATTATTATCTATCTGTGTTTATTTCATTAGAAGGTAGATGCTAAGTAACAAGGTAGTCTACATCACATACATGTTTGCTTCGATGGAAAAGTTACGCTTGTTACATGAAAAAATAAACTTACAGGAAACTAATTTTGAATATTCACAAACTTGTTTTAAATAAATAACGAAACAAATGCAATTTTACACTGATTTTCTCCAAAACAATTGACCTTTTAAATGAACCTCTAAAATATTTCCCACAATTTCGTTGTGCGTAAGTTGGAGAGTAGGCTACCATTTCATTTTTTTTTTCATTTTTTCAGGCTCGTTTTTTGTTTTGAACTCGTTATTAAGCTCGGATTTGATCATGGTACAAAATTATTAGACGTCATCTTTTCCTTCGGTATTGTTGCCGTGCTGTCGTCAATAGCAGTTGTGATGCTCCAGTGCAAAGTAAATTCAGCAACCTCCCTAAAATATTTCTTACACCTCTTAATATAAAAATGTTTCTATTTAACCCATCTGATGTTTTTTTCGATGAGGTATCTCGTCATCAGAAAAATACTTACCAGATCTTGATCTGGTCAGCATCAAAAATTGGTCAGATCTTGATGGATGAGATATCTCGTCGAAACCACTTGAATAGTTAAAAAGTGTTAACAACTAACGTTCATAACAGAATACGGGTACCTCCTATCTACATAGAAACCGTTATGCAAATTCCGATGCATCTTTGTAATTACTTTTTAGAAATATTAATGTCCCTTATTAAGTGCACTTTTCTTACGAGCATCTTTAAAAATAAAAGCCTAATCGGTTTATCAATATTCATTATCTCAAATTCTATTCATAATTTTATAATATATATATTTATTATTTAGGCTATAAATTTTAAAATCATTACAGAAACTTTCAATTCAGCAACCTCCCTAAAATATTTCTTACACCTCTTAATATAAAAATGTTTCTATTTAACCCATCTGATGTTTTTTTCGATGAGGTATCTCGTCATCAGAAAAATACTTACCAGATCTTGATCTGGTCAGCATCAAAAATTGGTCAGATCTTGATGGATGAGATATCTCGTCGAAACCACTTGAATAGTTAAAAAGTGTTAACAACTAACGTTCATAACAGAATACGGGTACCTCCTATCTACATAGAAACCGTTATGCAAATTCCGATGCATCTTTGTAATTACTTTTTAGAAATATTAATGTCCCTTATTAAGTGCACTTTTCTTACGAGCATCTTTAAAAATAAAAGCCTAATCGGTTTATCAATATTCATTATCTCAAATTCTATTCATAATTTTATAATATATATATTTATTATTTAGGCTATAAATTTTAAAATCATTACACAGAAACTTTCAATTTACTTACATTTAAGACCTTTTACATTAAATAATTATTAAGACCTTTTATATTACGGACCTTATGTTATCAATACACTATGCAATACAGTCTTTACAGATGTATGTCATGCACGTGAAATAAGTAATCCAACCATGAGATATCGGCTTACAGAATGTATCATCCTTTTGAGTAACGTCAACCTATTAGAACTTGAGATGATTGCCTTTGTTGTCAAACCTTAAGGACTTAAATGTTGCAGCATATGAGGCCTTCGAGCTTTAGGCATTCATTATTTCTCTCCATGTAACATATTGATTTCCAGGGCATTATATGGGTCGCTTTGTAGATTTCCATCAAATATTCTGTTCAGAATTTATAACAATGCCGTTAAAATAAAACGCTCTCATAAAATGGTAAACAGAAACGGGATTTATCAATATTTAGAGAAAATATAAAATGTTTTTGTAAAGAACTCTGCATTTGTCTATGAAATGGAGAACGTCAAAGGCATACAAAATTCCATGGATCATCCATTTAATACGTGAAATGAATAACAATAGTTTCGTGATGCACAAAATAGCCATTTGAAGGATTAAAGACTCCATTTATCTGATTCGACTCACTTTTGAAAAATATGTACTTTGAAGAAAACGATAGAAAGAGGCATTAGTCTAGTGTTGAGACTGTTTTAGTTATTTTAATAAACTTAATATTTTTGACAGTACTATGGTATTGTCGAAAATATTAAATTCAATAAAGCATTGTTGCTTATTTCAAACTTTAAATATATTGGGATACTAAGTTAAGATAGGCAATACATCAATTTAATAAAGAATAAGTAAAAGTTATAGTTTGCAGCATAAATTTCCCTCATACGAAAGATATACATATATTTAAACTTTTTGAACCATATAACATAAAAACTGCTTTCAAAAAATTGTCTTAGAAAGGAATTTTACGTTTTCCATATAATTGCAATAAAATTCGAAGAATCTTCTAATTTTTCAGGGCATATATAAAGCTTATTTTATACTTCGGCTCATAGTTATGACATTTTTAAGCATATCATTTCAAGTTTTAATATTGTACAGGGATGAAATCAACAATGCATCTATTTATATTATAGATATCTTACCATTAGTAGAATCGCATGCCCAAAATATAAAAAGTATTCCACCCTTATAGGATAATTAATAGTTTAAAGTAATTTTCCAATCAATATACACTTGGAAAATGACATTTTATTTGTATGTTATTAATAAAAATTGATAGATCCTAGAATATTACTTTGGTAGAAAATAAATTAGTCTTGCTAGAAAATAAATGTAAGGAAACAAGAATAAAAACAAATTTAAATACAAGCAATGAAAAGTATTGAAGAGCGAGTTGATCTAAATTCACGATTTTAATAACCTATTATGTTCATATTCCATTCAGTAGATTATATTGTTCTTTTACGGTGGATGCGTTAATGCAACGATACTTACAAATGCAATGCAAGATAAAAAAATCTTAGTATAATTAGATAAAAATAGTACTTATTACATTCGCAAGACCAGTATGGTGACTCATTGCCTAGCAATTTACAAATAGCTAGGGCAATAAACAGATCTGAAATTGCTTCATAACAATCTGGATAATAAAGGTGAAAAACAAGAAGGAACGCCAAAAAACAAAAGGGAATAAAAATTTCCTGACACTAAAATGTCCTCCTAGGTTGCGAAGCTTTCAATATAAAAGCGAATATATATGGGCGCAATTCTTCAAGTACTTCCTAGCAAAGTACCGCACAAAACGGAAAGAATGTGTGAAAAACTGCGCAGTAAACTTGACGAAAATAAAGGATAGTTCAGAGTTTACCAGCATGGATAAAATCCGAATACTGTCGGCAAGACATTTTATATACAGACAACATATTTGTAAAAGTTGACGACATATGATGTAAAAGAATGAATGTGTCAAAACATACGAAATTTGTTTTGAGATCAAAGACATACATTAGCTATTCTACATGTGTGAGTTAATGTTAAAAAGGCCATAAAATTTCTTGTTGCTTCATATAAAGGTCGATAAGTGTCGCAATTCAAAGTGCGCTTTAGCAAGTAAAAACTGTAATTCTAAAATCACTTATACTAAAAATTTTTTTGGAATTGTAACTACTATAATTGATCGTTAACTTTTTTTAATTAAGAATTTTTAATTAAAATGGAAGTATACCAGATAAATTTCTTATTGTAGCGCTCTTAGATCACTTTGCTTTTTAAAGTACACTTGGATAACTATGCCTATTATTTTACGCTTAGATCACTGTTTAATTCTGCGTGCTTTGTTTATTATAGTACGTTTAAATAATTTCATTATTATAGTAAGTTTTGAGATAATTCTGATTATTATAATGTGCTTTGAGTATTTTCATTATTATATGGTAATTAGATAACTTTGCTTGTTGTGCCCTTAGATTATTTTGCTCATCCCTCTCTGTGGTTTCGAAGAGATATCTCGTTCTTCAAGATCTGACCAATTTTGCTAATAACGAGATATATCGTCATCAAAATACTGTCAATTTTTTGATGATTAAGAGAACAAGATCTGGTCAGTTCTTTTAAATGACGAGGTATCTCGTCCATCAATATCTGGACAGTTTTACTAATGACCAGATACCGCGTCCATTAATATCTTGATGATGAGACATCTTATAATTAGCAAAGTTAGTTAGATTTTGATGGACTATATATCTCGTCGAAACCACTTGTAGGTTTGAAATGATAAAGGTAGTGCAAGAATATATTATGATCAGTTAGGAGAAATATAAGAAGTCTATTACTAATCTGCGTCATGAAATTAACGTGTGGAATGAAAATTTTGACTCGAAGGTCACTGGTGGCCCCGTTCCTGCATGGTGCATGAACATGATCTTATGTGTGGTCTCAGCACCACACATAAGAGATTAACATGACGAAGTAGTCTGGTTCTTGTTGCCAGCAATGACTGAGTGAACGCTAACCCAGATTAATCCACAGCGATCCGTCTCCAGTATAATATATTACTTAATTTTCTTGAGAAAGTTATATTTGTTACTTATGGATATGGTGAGAAAGCATATGACCTTGGGGAAGTCCATTTATAGAAGGTGTTAAGCTCACCATGGGTAAAGCATACCATGGACAAAATCGTCTATTGCGACCACAATAAATCATTATTTGTTTCAATGCCTACAAGCCAGCAACCACATTAGGGACGGCTATCATTTAACCTTCAATTTACCCTCTGAGTATCGCCATGTTGAGTAGTGTAGTGTTGCTTTTACCCTATACCGTACTTAATGGTAAAATAACCATAACTTTCTAAAGAATCCATGGATTCATTCAAACTTTGGAAAGATTCTATTGGTAATTTCCTGAATTAGAATCCTTTAGAACGATTCAAATGGCTCTTTCCAATGTAAAGAATCCTTTGGAGCGGTTCCTTCGGACCATTGTATAGATTAGAAGGGCTTGGGAATATTATAATGATCCTTCCCTTAAAGTAGAATCCTTTGTATACATAAAAAATGACTCTGTTGATCCTTTCCTTAAAATAAAAAATATTTGACGCATTCAAACCCATGTGACTTATGCCATTACTGGATTATACCCGAGCTGTATGAATAAAATAAAATAACAAGAGTAAAGACGGGGTTGGATCGATTAATTATTTAGAACACTGCTGTTTTAACATTGCTGTTTCAGATTTATTAAGAGTCAGATCAACCGAACTCAAACTACATAAATATTGCATGAGCACATAATTCCTTTAAACGCAATTATTGGAGATCAAAACTTACAAATTCTGGAATAAGGCTCACGTACGCGTATCTCTATCGACAAGAATATGGTTTCAAAGGGGAAAAATCAATGCTATTGACTGAACAGTAAAGTTTCCAGACTAGTCCTATAGAAAATGTCTGGGGAAAGTCTTACTCACAAAGTTTGAGGGAAGCAGTGTACTACAGCAGAATCGTAAATAGCTATGTTAGCGTATCAAAATTCAAGATCAAGGTTGGATTACAAGTGGAATCATTTTTGGCAACGGGAAGTTGTAATATGGTGTTTCTTGAATATTCAAAGATTTCTCTTTTATTTTTATAAGATTAAGAAACGAATTTTTCCCAAATCAAGAAGTTGTATTCCATTGAAATCCAGTATGAAATTACTACTGAAATTGCACCTGGTGTTACGTAAATTTTATTGCATTACAAGGAATATAAATCAAATAAATGTTATTTAAGTGTTAATAAATGTTAGTTAAGTATTAAATAAATATCATTTTAGTAATAAATAAATATTATTTAAATGTTAAAAAAATAAATATTATTTAAATGTTAAAAAAATAAATATTATTTAAATGTTAAAAAAATAAATATCATTTTACTAATTTTTTTATTTGTAGTATGCATTTCATTAAATTCCTAACTTAAACCTGTTAAATAGGTCCTTCTTGCTGTTAACCCATCTGGTGGCTTCTGGTTAACCCATCTATACGTGGTATCTCGTCATTAGTAAAACTGATCAGATCTTAATCTCGTCATCATCAAAAAATTGGTGATACCTTGATGACGAGATATCTCGTCAATATCAAAATTGGTCTGATCTTGATGGACGAGATATGTAGTCGAAACCACATGGAGAGTTAGTCTAATGCTTTGTGAATGAATTAGCATACATTTTCTTAGGATTAGTATGAGCAGACACCCTATGATAAAACTACTAATGAAACTTCTCTTTCATAGACAGTCCGCACATTGATCCGATTTTCCGTCACTAAATATGCTGAAATGCCCATACCTACCAATTTGTTTTCTGTACAGAAACGGAATATGCTTGCGCATGCGGAATATTTTTGTGCATGCTCAATCAATGTGTGATTTGTCTTAGACTCAGAGTCCTAGCGTATATATATATATATATATATATATATATATATATATATATATTTATGTTCAATTAAACTGAGTAATAGAATTTTAAAATTTTGTAATTAATTTAATGTAACTAAATATTATTTACTGTATTGTGTTTCCTCTATTGGAAAACGTATAATTACAGATATCATCCAAAAACCATGATTCAAAAAATGCAAGTAAAAAACACACGGAAACATACTTAGATAAATAACAAAACAAAACACTAATGAAACAGATTCTTTGGTGAATTCAAATCATTAAAAAATATATCAACCTCCAAGAAAGAATTGAAATTTTAAAATTGTATTTGTTGCATAAGTGTTACATAAATTCTTTTTTAAAGGTTTGATAATAATAATTTAGTTTCTGGTGATATACCTGGGAACATTACAATCAATACAATACATTTAAAAGGCGATTCCGTTTTGTTAATTAGGAGGTTGTAAAACAATTGTTAAAGCAATGCCTTTAAAATAATAAAACATAAATATTTTCCCAATTTAGGAAAATGTACACAACAAAAATTCTTAAAACAAAATTATTTTAAATATTTATTCTTAATTCTTTTAGTATACATGATATGGTAATCGTAATAAGGATTCTAAATTCCAATCGTATTCCATTCCTGATCTAATATAAATATTACATAAGAGAATCATCGTGTTAGAATCACTAAAATATTTTGTTTTTCTCTTGTTTAACCCTTCAAGTGGTTACGATCTAGTCAGTTTTGCTAATGACGAAATACCTCGTCGAGAAACCATATTGGATTAATAATGTATGGCTGTGTCTGTAAGTACCCTCAAAGTAGTCTGATGTCACCTAACCACGAGTTTCAACACTATTTTGAGATTTACCCAGTAGGAACAAATGTGCTCGTTTGATCAAGAAAGCTTTTAATCTAATACCTCAGATCTCAACGCATTAGGGCTACTAATACCACCTGAGGCCATTGATTTAAAGCTTTGAACTCTCCCGTTGAAATTCCAAATCCATCCTGCTTTTTTCCAAAAATCCAATTCCACCGTTTAATAAACTTAAATTCAATCTCATCATTTACTCAAGTCTAAGTCAAAACACAATTCCGATACGTTTCACTATTGAAACTAGTTTCTTCCTCATTCTTCCAACACTGTTTTTAAATTTCCAGGTTTTTGCTCGGTTTTGGATTGGATTTGGGGGCGTCACGAATGATTTTTTTTTCATCTTCGGGAAAGATCGAATCTACCGAAGTATACATTGATTGATCTTCGCAAGAATACGAAAAAATACCGAGTTATTTTTTCGCCGAACCTTTTTAGGTTCGGGAACTTTTTCCGTTTTCATTTCGTACATCCCCTCTCAACAGTTTATCACTCTTACGTGGCTTTTGCAGAGGGAAAAAATTGAACTCTCCGTTTTGTTGTTACTATGCTTATCTGGGTTTCTCTATCGATATGCTTTTCTTTTCCGTTATTTTATTCGTAACTTTTTCGGAGACAGCATTATGATAACAAGGCTCTTGTAGTTTGTGTCCTCCAGGTTGTGTCCTCCTCCTTCTTGTTTCAAATCTCATGAATTGTGTAGTACCTTGAATATTGCATTCTGGTTCAAGAGGAAGGGTCCCTTGTCACTTCGAAGAGGGGGAATGTTTAATGGTGGAAAAATATAAAGTTCGTGTAGACTTGCGTAGACTCGAGTTGTTACGATTGGGCGTTTTTTCTGCACTTAGTACGACACTTGGAATTATTTGTTTGCAAAAATTAGACAAAAACAAATATCTGACAGTTTAAGAGTGGTTTATTGGAAGATTTTGGATTTTATTGGCCAAATAATAAAAAAATGTAATAATAAAAAAATAAAAACTATCCGTTTTGTTGTTACTATGCTCATCTGGTTTTCTCTATCTATATGCTGTTATTTTCCGTTAATTTCATAACTTTTTGGGAGACAGCATTATAATAACAAGGCTCTTGTAGTTTAAGGTTGTATCCTCTCCTCTTGTTCCAAATCTCATAAAATGTGTAGTACCTTGAATATTACAACTTAGTTCAAAAGGAAGGTCACTTCGAAGAGGGAAAATGTTTAATGGTGGAAAAAATATGATCTTGTGGACTTTCTTAGACTCAAGTTGTTAGAATTGGATGTTTTTCTGCATTTAGTACGACACTTGGAGCTATTTGTTTGAGAAAATTAGTCAAAAACAAATCTCTGACATTCTAAGAATGTTTATGATTGATCGTTTTTGAGTTTTATGGCCCAAGGGCCATATTTGGTCAAAGTTTCACCAAACACAAGACATACCAACGTTACGTAAATAATGATGCGAAAATTGATAGGTTGTGTTGAGGACGCAAACCGTAATTTTGTCATGAATACTCGGGCCTGATGTTTGATTGTGGAATGAATGAAACAGACATAGGAAGTTTGTACGATTATTCATTGTGAATATTGAACAATTAGTATAACAATTAATTAACAATAGTACAGTTTGATAAAAGTACAGACAATAAGAATAAAGATTTAATATCTAGCTTAAAAGCATTTGTTTTTGAGCAATCTCGTTATTTTTTAAAAGTTCCGATTTCTGGAAATTCAAAATTACTTTTATGTGAATGTTTTAATTGAATGCATGTAATATTTTTTATTTACATTATTCTTTCTTAAATAAATTAATTAAAGCTGCAATAAGAAGTTGAACAACTCTTACAACAAAATAACAATGTTTATCGTTCGAAATTAAATGAAGAAAAGAAGATCTGTACAACGTCAGTTTTAAAGAAGCAGTAATGACCCCTGTGGTTGAATATTAAAAAGTTATTAAGATATTAGAGTTAACCCTCCTGGTGGTTGTCGTGACGAGGTATCTTATCATTAGCAAACATGACCAGATCTTTATGGACGATATATCTCGTCATTATAAGAAAACTCACCAGATCTTGATCTCGTAATTACCACAATTCGACAATATCCTGATGACGAGATATCGTGTTATTGGCAAAATTGTTCACATCTTGATGGACGAAATATCTCATCGAAACCACTTGAAGGGTTAATTAGTCTGAACTTTGGAATATAAATAGAACATATTAAATTGAAGGGGAACTAGAATATAGTCTTACTAGCGCCACGTTATCTACTTAAAAATAAGAGAACTGACGTCACTGTGCCTTTAAGAAAATAGGAGTGGTCAAAGAATCAGTAATTGACTATGGGATAAGTGGATCTGCTGGCTTTGGTTAGAATGATGATTATGAAGCTAGGTTTTATTGCGGTGAACTCTTCAAAGGGAGAAAATTGGCATTCCTAGGAGGAACGGGATAGATCTTATGAACGATTTGGACCGTACTTATACACGTACGTATCAATGAACCAAATAAAATGAAAACCGTCCCATTCGATCCCGTAGTAACATCCCTGGAACCTGGTATCCGTGATACGACACCCCATCCCAAAAGTTGGTGAGTAATAAACACTCTTCTAAAAACTTGCAATCTGTTCGTCTTTGATCCCTTACAACGCATATCCACCATTGTGACACTCCTCTGTGAAATTAATTATAAGTGACAAACACCGCTTTATATCTAAACGTTTCAAAGATTACTGTATAGAGTTATGGTACAGAACATAAATTATTACACTAAAGATTATCTTAATATCATTGACAAATATGAAAGTGTGTTTATTATTTTACAATGAATAATAAAAATTTTCCTTTAGCCTATCACAACACATATTCGTTTCCTTGACAGTATTTTCTTGATGAGTAGCGAATTTAATAGAGCAGAGCTGTCCAACCTTTTCGACTAGCGGAGCCCTTTCTAGAATCAATTTCTATCGCGGAACCCCTTAGGTCTACCCTATGTTTTACAAATTAATGTTGTTTAGGAGTAGTGTTACATGGGGGGAGGAAAAGGGGATGGATGGTAAAAATTTTAAAGATTTGAGCAATGTTAATGCAATGAAATTATGTTTTAAAAACTTTGAAATATTCTTACTTCGAAACGCTACAATAATTTTATAGCTAGTGGCAGCAGAATGACCAAGCGTCGTTTGCTAGTGGATGCGCTAAATTCAACTTGGCAAATTTCCTTCAGATTGTAATTTCTAGTTTTCTTAATTTGATTCTACATTTTGTTTCTTATTCTTTATTTCATTTAATTTTTATTTATTTTATTTTCCGGGAACGGCTGCTGAGCCCTTGGGTGTCCGTGGAGCACAGGTTGGAAACCACTGTAATAGAGCAATAAATATATTGCATTTATTGGAGTTTTTAATGATGCGTCTATTTCAATGTCTATTTCGACTCATCAATATATGGCGACTTAAGTATCAAATCTTTTATCTAATTTTACTACATCCAATTACCGCAATTTTATTCGGAACAAAACTTTGGTTCAATCAATACAGCAGTCCTTTTGTGAAACATGGGAAAGATAAAGCAAATGTTTTCAATTAAAGTTATTTTATTCTTGAACTATTAAATATTTCAATTCAAAGATGCATTTTGCTCAGTCTTATTGTATTCCAGATTCATTTTAATTACATTATTAAACTATTGATTTTATGTATACAGAATTCATGCTTATATTAAACCTGCATCATGATAAGAATATTCCTTGAGTAACACAATAGTAAAATCATGCGTATTTTATTTGAATTCAGGAAATATATTTTTTCGAAATTTATTTTAAATTTGCGTTTAAAACATATTTTAAGATCCTATGGTTATTTATATTGCTTTTAAAGTTTCATATTTATAAATACAATTTAGTCTGTTTCAGTATTTATTTTAACATTATATACCGTTAAATACATTAGTCTAAGAGCAATTCACTAAATAGCACTTTTAGAGTGAGTAAATAATAGTTTGAAACTCACTAATCCATGCCCCTTTTCACAAAAATAATAAATTTTTAACCCTCTTGGTTGTTATCTCGTCTTTGGCAAAATCAATCACACTTTAATGGATGATATACCTCTTCAATAGATATAAACTGCTAAGATCTTGATCTCGTTATTATAAAAAAGTAGGCAATTTTGATGACGATATATCTCATCATTAGCAAACTTCACGATATCTTGATTGACAAGATACCTCACCAAAACTACATGGAGGGTTATTATAAATTGAAAACCTATCCTGTATTATTTTAAAAAGGATTTCTGAATAATCGATTGACATAAAAAGGCTCCACTTTTCATAGCTTATAATATAATTTCATTTGTACAATTTTAGTAATTAACAAAATTAACCCATTCATGAAACCAGTTGTTTACTACATCAACATTCTAAAAACTACATCCGCCTTTAAAAAAATCCATATAATTTAGTTCCAGCATATCCATCCTTAAAGTGAAAAAAAAATATGAAAACCGTAAATCATCACAGTGACTCTTTTACAATATAATGGAGTTGCACAAAGCAATTCCAATAAGCAATAAGAACCAACATTTTTTATTTCTATCTACACAAGGCATTCTACTTCAAAAAATATTTACTACTTATCCCACCATGCAAGAAAGAATGTGCAATATTGATAAAGAATTCCCAAGGGTAGGGCATTATTAGAAAGAATATGTCAGATTAATATGTGGAAATCGTGGATATTTTGATAAAAGATATCCACTTATCCAAGCGAAGCAAGTGTGTATTCCTATTCCAGTACACTATATCTTGTCTGGATGGATATATAAAAATTGCATGGAGAGCTGTATATAAGAACATGTTTGTCAGTGTAATCTCTTGGGTTACCAAATGCGTATAATATAGTATTGTTACGAGCACATAAAGTTGTTGTGGAATGGGAGGAAATAAAATTATCTCATGTTTATGTGAGGATAGAGTTGATTGTATGCGAATCTTTATAAGGGTGAGTAAAAATATAACTCTCTTGTTTATCTTATCTTAAAAACAGTTAATAATTATGAACATAACGTTGAGAATGATAAATCGTCTAAGATTTTATGTTTGTTAATCCTTTTCGATTGTTGATTAGTTTGTGTTTTGGGCAGCTTAGCCAAATATGACCTTTGCGCCATAAAAACCAACCCAACCAACCAACAAAGCTGTTTTGATTACCTATCACAATTATTTATAGGAGAGGAATTTTCTGTCAATCTAAGTATAGGTTTAGATAGTGTTTCTGGGTGCTTTCCTGAAGTTTTCTGAACATTATTTACGTTGAACTCTCCAAGTGGTTTCGACAAGATATCTGTACAGCTTTTATGTACGCATACTTTTGTGGCATTTTCTGGAGCACTTCTTTTGTCGTCATGGAAGAAATTGTTAAGAAAAAAGTTTGTCTTAGTTTAAAATAATTAACGGAAATAGTTAGAAAAGGAAACGGAAAGGAACGGAAAAGTTTTCCTTAACGTTGTTTTTCTATAACTTCGTTAACGATAATTAATTTTCAAAAATAGAAAACAGCAAGGAACGATACAACCTGATGCGACTGACTGGGTTGTGACTAAAATCAAATTGAACGTTTTAATTCTTGAAATTTACATGAAACCGAAAAGAATTGGGAAAAAAATTGAAAGAATCAATGGAATCAAAGGACAATTTAACGGAAATGAAAAGAACATTCCAGAATGTTCGAAATGAAAATTTTTACTTTCCGATTGCCGAGATTGCCATAAAAGCAGGAATAATCCTAATTATGATGGGTTACCTTTACCTGCCATAACTCGCTACAAAAAGGGCGACAAAAGCGTTGCCACAAAAGTATTCTTATATCAAAACTGTGACGAGATCTCGTCCATAAATATGACCAATTTTGCTAATGACGAAATATCTCGTCATCGCGATATATATTGCCGATTTTCTGAAGAGGACTAAATCAAGATAAGGTCAGTGTTCCCCCAAAGACCAGATATTTCTTCACCAAAGATATATTCATTTTTGTTAAAGGCGAGGTAACTCGTTGAAACAACTACCAGGAAGATTAACCTGTCACCTAATTTAACGAATAGACTCGTTACAAACCACATGACTCAAATTCCAGCTTGACAGAGCCACACAATAACGCGTTTCATCATACATAAATAAACCTTGCATTTTTCGCATGCTCATATTTCATGTGTCTCTTTTTTAATCTTAGATTGTGAGCATCTTCTATTTATGCGTTCAGAAAAAAAGTCCCCAGTAGTACGTGGGGAAACTCTTCGGATTCTGTTTACTCAAATGGATTACTGATCCAGGGGTTGACTGCAGGAAATGACCCTCCAATCCTCCTCAGAAAACGTTTAGTGATAACAGCCTATTAGATAATTAATCTGATGACTTAGACAAAATGCCTTCGATTGATTCCCGTTATACTTAGGAGGTGATAAACCTTGACCATATACCATCACATTGCTGATGTATGGTATGCATGATTTGTCTATGAGAACTTTTTACACTGGTGAAATTTTTTAAGTCCTGATTGGTCAATATTTTGAAGGTTTTACAATCTTTACTACTGGTAGTTAAAAATTGATCTAATTTAAAATCTTATTCATTATTGGTCCTTAATTAATATGTTAATCTGTTTATCTAAAATAGAACGAGATGGTTGTGGTTTATGCATTCAACCTCCCTAATTTCTGGAGTATAAACTCTGGGTTGATTTGCTGTTTTATGGAGATAAGCTATATTTGGCTAAGCTGCTCGAAACACAAGACAGACAATTTCAAGTAAAAAATGTGAAAGGGGAAAAAAGAGGGATTGGGAATAATGGGATGAAAGCAGAGAAATATCGCTGTGGTATCTCGGGTGCACGATACCCATGATTAATAAAGACAGTAAGCCCCATGAGAAAAGAAAATATTACTAAAGTACCTTGGTTCGTGAAGCTTGTACACACTCAAAGAAGCCCCTGAGGGCTAAGCTCTGGGAAACGTACCCATTCTTGTAATAAATAGCTTGTTTGTGTAATATAAAGCAGAACCATGAAGTACTCTTTTTAAATTTGTAATATTTTCCACAGTTGTAATTCATTCTTAAATCATAACACGATCAAAGGATGCTGAAATAGGTAACCAAGCAACAATCATTTTATATTTTCAGTCTCAACATGAGTAATATAGTATATCTTCACCTCAATAATTCTTCAGAACAACAAAAACTCGAAAGGTCCGATCAATAAAGGAAGAAATATCCACTAAAATGGCTCAAAAATTGGCAGCACGAAATAAAAATTATTTTTGCTTTCAAGAAACGTATTTTTATCATAAGTACGATATGTCGCCTTATCGCGCAATTTAAACTAACAATCATCCATTGCATGACTACGAATGCGCAAGCACATTCGGGATCTCCATACAAGTACATCTGTGATATAACTAAAATAGAAACAACTTGTGGTAGCTTCCACGTAATTTAACTTTACTGAATTCTATAGGAAATTACGATGAGAAACGTATTTCTCTATTATAATAATTCACTGAATTTTCTGTAATAAATAGTAAAAGTATAAAATGCTTTTTGTAAGTTATAAATTCTGACTTTACACACAGTCAGTAAAATGCATTCTAGATATCACACTACGGTAAAAAGAAACTTAAATATTTATTCAAAAAATCTGTTTGAATTTTGAGTCACAGCAGCAGCAAAAAGATACATGTACCCCAATAATTCTCTAGAACAACAAAAGCATCAAAAGTCAGAGCATTAGCCAAAGGCCATTTGTACTTCACTGACTTGAAAACTGGCAAGACGAAATAAACATTATTCTTTCTTACAATAAATTCTTTTTTCTCACCAACATGATATGTTGCCTTATCGTGCAATTTTAGCTAACAATCATCCATTGCATGGTTACATATACGCAAGCACATTCGTTATCTTCACACGAGTACATACGTATGTGATGCATTTCAGATACAACAAATTTGTGGTAGCTTTCGTATAATTTAACTTTAATAAATCCTAAAGGATAAGTACGATGGGAAACGTATTCCTCCATTATAATAATTTACTGATGTTTCTGTCATGTATAGCAAAATCATAAAATTAATTTTCTATTAGAAATTCCGACTTTCCACAGATTACACAAGGTATTCTAGAAATCCCACTAGGACCAAAAGAAACTGAAATAGTTAGCCAAACAACAATCCTTTTGAAGTTTGAGTCTCAGCATTAGGCAAAATATATACACCTTTACCTCAATAATTCTATAGAACAACAAAAACACCAAAAATTCTGAGCAATAGCTAAAGGCCATTTCCACTACGATGCCTCGAAAATTGGTAACACGAAATAAAAATTAATTTTCTTACAAGAAACATTTTTTTTTCACTAACACGATATGTTGCCTTATCGTGCAATTTCAACTAGGCAGACATAAACAAACCACCCTAAAAAATAAACTTTATTCCCTACTTTCAATGGGAAAAGAAATATACCTCAAGGCCTCAAAGGAGCCATAAACTAATAGCGGGACTTCTAGCTAAGAAAGTGAATATTTTAATCAGGACGAAAAGAAGCAGAATATATTACTCGCAATTAAGAGGTCTAGAGGGAACTCTAACTTAAATCAATATTATACTCCAAGGATTCTTTTTCTTCCACGGAATCGAATGCTTTTCGAAAATAGAACTATGTCGGTAAATTCTGGAATGATCTCGTATGCCTCTGTGTTTATTCATTTTAATAGAATTAACAAATTCGATACGAAACGAATTTTCCTTTTGTGTGTTTTTTAGGTGGATGGTTTTTGTTTCAACGATCATTTACTGAAGAGTTTGATTTTATAACAATGAAGAACAAACAATTCGCTAGAATAGAAATAAGAGGAGGGGTGGTAGGACTTTGAGCGCTAAATTTGGATTTTACTAGTATTGATTTTTTTTAAATTGTTGCAGAGGGCATTCTCTTTATTTAATCAACGTGTCGCCTTAACATGATAGACTGGAGTTTATTTGTTTAACAAGACGTGTGAAAGACAGTAATACTTTGTCTAGTAAAGAAACTTCAGGATAAAGTTAGGTTACACAGCTATATACACTATAGTATTGTAAATTAATTTTTGTGGTTATAGTAGTGTAAACTAAATTCTGCAGTATAATGTAGGCTTAGTCGACCACAATATTGATATTTTTAAATTGTAGAGGATATTCGTATTTAATCAACGTGTGTCCTTAACATTATGGACTGGAGAGTAGATATTTAGCAAGATGTGTGAAAGACAGTGCAACTTTGTCTACTGAAAAGTACTGGTGATGCAGGGTTACACAGATATATACACTATTATGTTGTAAATTAATTTTTGTAGTGACAGTAGTTCAGTGTAGGCTTAGTTCTGTATGCAGTGTAGGCTTAGTTTGACCACAATATTCCCCTCCTGAATTTAGCAATGAGTGAATTCGATAGATGCTGCGACTAGTTGATAGGTTGCCAATTGCGTGAGACTGAGAGCTGTGATAAGGTCACGGGTGTATTTCCATATGCTAGGTCAAGCAATGGAGGATTGCAACTGTAGATTGTTCCTGTGTTTCCCTTAGCAGCTGAGAGCAAGTGCAGTGTGCTTTAGTTTCAGCGATCTTTTACTGAAGATAACCGAATTTTACTATGGCGGAGAACAGACATTTTACTGGAGAGCTTTGAATGTTATATTATTTTTTTTAAATTGTTTCAGAAGTCATTCTTATTTAATCGATGTGTGATGAACATGATATTAAGTGTTTACGCAAAAATTAACCCATTGAAATCAAACTTTACCTAAGGGATTGAACTATCGCGTAATTAGAAACAAATTATTGGAAAATACTGCATCAACTACTGTATCATATCACTAATTTGCTTAATTGCATCACTACTCTACCATATAATTAATTAACTTAATTGTATCACTACTATATAGTATCATTAATTTACTTAATTGTATCATTACTCTATCATATCATTAATTTACTTAATTGTATCACCACAATATAATATCATTAATTTACTTAATTGTATCACCACAATATAATATCATTAATTTACTTAATTGCAACACTACTCTATAATACCAATAAATTACTTAATTATATCACTAGTCTATCATATCATTAATTTACTTAATTGCATAGCTACTTTATCATCACGTGGTTATTATTTTTTCTATGGAGTAGGCTATGATGAACAGGTTTTCGTGTTACATGAATTAATTATAACAGAACCTAAATTTTGTAAAACTATAATAAATAGGAAATTTATTTTGAATGTTTTAAACATTTTCATATTTTAAAATGTTTCTGGAGTATTTGTTAAAGATATTTTTAACCTTTTAATTGTAATTACAGTTCTCAAACGTTCTTATAAATAAAGGATTAAAATAGATGCATTGAAACTAAAACTGCAATTAAAACGCTGTCTCGCTTAGTTTTGAATGCTGTCTGGGAACACTACAGCTTCTCATGCCATAGCGTGATACTCTTTCAAAATGTAACACATTAATTTAACTAATTCCCCTCTGTAACGACGTAGGAAATCATTATATACCAGCAACAGCTCTTATAATAGTAAGGGTTTGAATTTAAATATGAAAATAATGAAATTAATTAAATGAAAATATAGCTGTACTGCATGTCCCCAGATACGACCATCGTTTACCAAATAATAAAAATATTATAACTAAGTTAAAAATTGTAAATATTAATATTTAAGTTCCTTAACTAACCCTCAGTTTAAATATTCTTATCAGTGTATTAGAACTTTCATAAAGAAAATTATCTTACCTCTTTAAATAACTTTAATCACTAAATATTAATGCTTTAACCTCAACTTTCTTAGACACTCAAATTTTGTAAAACTCGGGTATTTTTTAACATCTTACTGAGTGGTAGCATGCTATCACTCATTGTAATACTTTCTTTAAGATCCAACTGCACCCCTCTCACCAACTTGACTCCCAAGTCCCTATTTGAATCTTTGAAATCTTCTGTAAAACATAACATCAATTCTGAACTCATCACCTGGAGACAGAGGGCCTTCGACCCAGGTGGATCGCGAAATATCCACCTATGTCATAGAAACGTTGATCCTAAAAGAAAGTACTTGGCATGGAATGTTTAAAGTCTACTCTAAAAGAAATTTTCGTAATAGTGAATGTGTCACATTTCGTGTGCATTTGCTATATTCATTGTCTTTTGATAACTTATTGATGAGATATTTTAATTGTAAAAATAAATGGTTTTATTTGCGATTTAAAAATTATGGCCTGCTATGTATTAGGCATATGGTTTTGATCGATTATCTTATGAATGGGTTAACGCTTATTGCCCTTATACAACAAAGTGACACGCATAAATTGAGTTAAAGAGAAAGTTTTCTTTTTGAAAATATGCTTATTATCACCTGAATAATGCCATCGCGTTTTCGTATTACCTTTCATATTCCTCCCTAAGTTGCCTAATCACCCGTATGAATTTGCTTCCGTCGCAAACTAAAACCTTTTATTCCGAATAACATGCCGCCAACAAAAAACGTGGTAATTAATTTTCGACCATAACTCCGGCAAACCACCATAAAACAAAGCATTTTACCTATGCTCCAACAACTTCGACTATTCAATCATCCACCTTGTCATTACGCGGGAAACCGCACTGCACTGTAGCTAGGACTTCTGCTTGAAATACTTGCAATTATTGCGTGTGAAGCTCGAAGAAAACAAATAATTACGTAACATTTTACCTGAGCGTTACCAACATCGTGCAGAGAACAAACAATGTAATTATGGTTGGAATGATTTCTTTTCGGTTCTTATTTTTATGTGTTGGAGCGCATTTAACTTCCTGTTTGTGCACAAGCTAGGAAGTTTCCGTAAAGTCTTTGAAGATAACTGATTCTGTTTAGGTTGGGGTGGGCGCAGTGAGGTAAAGTGATGTAAGTATTTCTTAGAAAGAAGACGGTGATTAATTTGGCTGTTTGACGGTTTCAAATTATTTTAATTTTCATGCGCGTTCATATCCTATCCAAATTGAGTGGTTCAAAATTACGAGGTGTGGTCCTCGAATCTTTCTTTTCGGAATGGATCCCGTACCGTCACTAATAACGTGTTGTGTTTGTCCAATGCAGCATTAATCCTACAAATGGTTTCGACGAGATATCTCGTCCATCAAGATCCTATCAATTTTGCTAATGACGAGATACAACGTCATCAAGATATTGCTGAATTTTGATGATGGCGAGATCAAGATCTGATCAGAGTTCTAATGACGAGGTATATCTTACATCAAGATCTGCTAATGGTTTTGCTAATGACGAGATACCTCGTCAAGATAACCACCAGGAGGGTTAATTCAACTACCTACCTACCTGCATAACCAATTTGAAGTAATTGGATAATTCCTAACTGAGGGGTATTTTCTGTCCAGCTCTATATATAGGTGGTTATACTTTGTCAGCAGAGGAACGTGTTTACTGTACATATTCTAAACGTGACGGCAGTTTGGTTGTTTTTTAATATGATTTAGCCAATGAAAATTCCAAAGAATTAATTCCGAATAGAGCTATGATAGCTGATTGGTCAACACTGACTAGGTGAAAAGCCAAACTTCGCCAAAATTTCTATAAACTCATTTTAAAGTAACCGCGATATGGTTGGTTGTTTGATAGTTGAATTTACATCGCACTTTAGCGACACATTGGACTATTGGCGGTCCCTGAATCAAAAATGTGATAACCACGATATGCATCTAGTGAGAGCATTTGGATAGAAAAGTAATATTTTAGCCGACGTCTGGTTCGTTTACACGGAAAATCCCGCTAATATTAGAGTGTCGTTTTCAATTTGATTTTCTACAGATGGACCCGTCATAGATGCATATATTAGTCAAAGCGTCTCTGATTAAAGTTAAAATTTTCTAACTCAAATCTTCTATTTGGATTACTATGGCGCTATACTAAAAATAACCGTCCTGATTAATTTGCGACACACAAAACTCCAGCAAACCTCAATAAAACAATATAATTTTTAACTTACACTGCAACAACGTCAAATATTCAGTCATCTATCCTTGTGATTATAAATTAAACTTCACTATACTATGGTTAGAACCTATGCTTTAAAAGTTAGCCAAATACTGCTTGGAAACTAAGGAACAAGTAATATTTTACCTGTATTTATCTAACATCGACTGTGAACAAACCATGTAATTATGGTTAGAATGATTTATTTTTGTTTCTTATTTTTATGTGTGGGCGAATTCAACTTCCTGTTTTCCTCAAGCCAGGAAATTTACAGTCTTTGAAGATAACGGATTCTGCAATGATTGGAATGGACGCAATGAGCTAAAGTGAGGCAAGTATTGCCGCAAAAGGTTCCCATAACGAAGACGAACGATGATTAATTTGGTTGTTTGAAGGTTCCGAATTAATTTAATTTCAGCGCGCGTCTGTATTAGAACCATTTTGAAGTATTAGGATAATTCCGTAAGAATGGACTATATTGGAGAGTGTCACTTCGAATTTGATTTTGATGAGGTGGAACTGTAATTGTGTCGGTGCTTACATTAATCAATGGGTTTGATGAAAGTTGAAATTTCAGGGGAGTTCGGTCAAACCGGATTATCTTTACGGTTTTGATTAGATTTACAAACTAAATTAGTCACCTCCTTCAGATAAATTAATCCATTTTCATTTGGGAATTATTCGTTTAAGTATTCCATCTATATACCAACTACTAAAGGAGATATTAATATTAGGTTAATTTTGTCCCATTCAGTTTTGATAAATTACCATAAATTTCTATAGACACAAACTGCTCACATGGGGTCAGAGGTTCATAAAACTGTACGTAGCTAGTAAGGGACAATTTTCATCTAGTTTGGTGTATTTTGTTTCTGTTTTGTACATTTGCTACGTTGAACTATTATAATTCCATTCATAATGAATTCCAAAACCATAGACTTAATTTTAGATCTAATGACTTTCTACTGTAGAATTTGCAGCGAACAATATCAATACTTCAATACAGGGAAACATTTATAACAGTTACTATGTAATAAATAAACACTGTATTAACCCTCCTGGTGATTGTCTTCACCAGGAGGTAACTCGTCATTAGCAAAACCATCAGCAGATATGGATGGACGAGGAATCTAATTATTAGAATAAAACCAATGGAATCTTGTCATCATAAAAAACTTAGCAATGTTTCGTTGACGAGATATCTCGTCATTAGCGAAATTGGTCAGATTTTGATGGACGAGGTATCTCGTCGAAACCACTTGGAGAGTTTACGAAACAAAGTGCGATAGATTATATGGCAACTACACCAACTGAAATTTATGAAGTAGGGCTGATATGTTTCAAAGAGTTTGCAAGGTAAGTGCGTGCTCTCTTGATGATTTGTCTTCACGTCAAAAACAGCTCTATAGTGGCCAGCCTCTGATACAAAAACCTGTTCCAAACTGTTTGAACAACTGTTCCAAATTGATTGAACAACTGTTCCAAATTGTTTGAACAACTGCTCCAAATTTTTTAAACAAGTGTTCCAAATTGTTTGAACAACCAGTTCTAAGCAAGGGACAATTTGTTTTGCCTACTTGTACCTTCATTCCTCTTGTAGTAAAAGGGCACTTTCGACTCTTCGAGATATCTTCATAATTCGCAAAAACAATCAGATATTGATAGATGAGATATCTTGTCATTAAAAAAATTGACGAGATATCTCGTCGAGAGAAACCACTTGAAGGATAAAAGTAAGGGTTGTCATCTGCTAGGAATGCTTGAATAAAAGTCCTACAGATTAGTTTCACAGCTAGAATTATTCGAATTTCGGTAAGGAAGTTGCGCTAAGCAAAGATAGGATTTATCCATTTATATGTTCTTGCCTCACTCATATCTATCAGATTACAAAAATGAAAACACCCCACACTTGCCCTATCATGTGGACATTCCAATGCTATTTCAAAGTATCGCACTTGACCTATCATGTGAGTGTAAGTGTGATACCTTGAAATAGCATTGGAAATTGTTTTTAAGTACATCAATGACAAGTTTAAACAAATAAAAATGTAAACATATTCGCAAAGAATCTGAGTGTGTGGTAAATATAAATTTTTTTTAAAAATTATTGGTACCAATTGGAATAATTTGTTCAGTATCAACTTTGAATATTTAGATTCGCACTTGCTGCCCATCGCACCCTAAATAAAATAGTTTACAACAATCTACAAATTGTACCATTGTAATTTTACACCAAATAAACAGCACGAGTTAATCACTGCTGTACAGTTTGAGTATCCTGTGTAGATACAGAATGCACTGATATTCCTTCAGATGAAGAACATTCTGATTTGCTCTTTTATTTTCTGTCTACGTTTAACCTTGCAGTTTTAAACGTCGTAAAACTATCAAAAGAAACTAACAAATTTTATTAAACTGTCCTGTTTGAAATACGAGGGAGTACAAAATGGATTGACTCAAATACCTATATTAAAGGATTTACTTCTGTTAAATTATTTAATTGTGATGAACATTTAATACACTTTATATAATTGATAAAGAAATATCAAGTTATCCTTTGTGACGTCTGACACCATACAATGTTTTCCTAGAAAGTTAATAAATTTTAAAACGCAGTTTTCTCTTAAATGCAGATCAGACAAACATTTCTGTAAGAATAAATTATTTCAGTTCGCAAATGATATTATCCCATTAACTCTTTGAAGAAAATACTATTTATATAGTTCTCTTGATTTCGCATATATAGTGAATCAGTCAAATGAAAGAAAGTTTTGATGGAATGTCAAACCGTTTTAAGAATTTAACCAATACCGCACATGATATACTCTTGAAATTAATCGGGATTTTTTAAATTTGAAGCATCTTTTTCGGAAATGTTCAATTCTTTTACTTATTTGATGCTTGGCAATTATTTCTTGTTATTCTAATCTTCTCTCATTGAAACTGGACAAATCTCTGTAAAAATGAGTGTACATTGAACATTTTCACCTCATTTCAGTTTATTTATCTTTCTTTCAGTCATTTGAGTCATTTTAATATAAAATGAGTGGTTTTGTGTCTATGTGTTGCCAGTACTACGTGGAAACGGATGGATATGCAAGGGGACCATAAAATAACTCCCATTCTTTGGAGGTATATGTAGTTAAATCGAATAAATGGAGCAGAACGAAATTTGGTATTCAGACTTTAAAACATTGGGAGATGTATTTTGAGAAAAATATAATACCAAAAGTCGGCCTATAGGGGGAAATTTGGCGCTGTTGGAGTTGAAAACAGTCAAACAATTGCATTAAACGCAGATAAAATAGATTGCAAAATTTCGACTGCATAAGCAACATCCATGCCACTAATTTCAGCTGGATAGATGGTACGTTACAATTAAAAACTGGCTATAGACACAGATTAATATAGATTCAACTCACAGGAAACAATCTGCTATTCATCAGAACTTTGCGCAATCCATTTTATCTGCGTTAAATTCTAGACTGTTTTCAACTTCAACAGCATCAAATTTCCTCCTATCGACGACTTTTGGTATTAATTTTTTTTCGCGGAATATATCTCCCCAAGTCTTCAAGCCCGGTAGGAAGTGTAACGGATTAGCAACCGGAGGGTTATGAGTTCAAATACAACCAAAGACCGCAGTGTACAAAGGGGGCTGGTGCCCTTTAAATCCGTCGTGGCGTCAAATGTTCTCACGTTTTGTCACGGTGCGGAAGTTTGGAGAGTGAAGTGCCAGCTCAGGTCTGACCATGGTTCAAAATTACGTGGTGTTGTCCTCGGGTCTTTCCCTTCTGGTTTGATCCCAGACCGTCGTCAATAGCCCTTACTGTTGCTCCAGTGCGAAGTTAATTTAAATAACTACCTACCCCATGTCTTCAAATGACTCAATACCAAATTTGGTTCCATTCCATTTATTCGATTTGGTTACAAATGCTTCCAAAGAGTGAAAGTTGTTTTAAGGCTACCCTGTCTTTTCATGAGATATAATATAATTTTGAATACACATACAGTTACTGTAGTTGTATCAGATTTATGCTTTACACAATCCCTGTACCATAATTGTATCAACCCTAACCTAGCTACGTAATATATGATACTGATATCTAAGTAAAGAGACATTAGAGTGCATGTCAAATATTCACAAAATATTAATCTCAATTTTGATGACCCATGTCTCTAAATGTCTGCAACTAATGTGGGAGTTAAGTCCTAGCATAGTGTGGTTGCCATAGTTGGCAAAGTTTACGTCTAATCAGAGATGCATTACCATGTGGCATTAGCAAGGACGATAAAAATTGTGAAATCACGCCAAGGCTGTATATCAGGATTTTACCCTTTAGCTGTATTTACATTAATCAATTCGTAGATAAACTGAAAAAATAGTAAAATACTGGTATACTACAGATTTCTCAACTTAACTAAAGTGCACAACTTGAAGTAAACAGACATACACACAAGGAAAGATTTAATGAAACAGAAGAGAGAAATCCAACCAGGGTAAGTTACTGGAATTGAACTCACAGGGTACTTGAGTAGTAGGTGAACCCCCTGAGGTCGATCCCAATAGAGAAAATGTCACAATCCGACAGAAAGCTGAAAATAGTTCGCTGAAGAAAAGAAACTTGAGGTGGTATGGAGTATTTGAAACAGCATAAACTTGGACGAAGCCGCATAGTAAAGCTAATAAATTTTAACATCGAGTATTTCGCAAGATGTAAATTTTTAATCAAATTCGAATCAAACGAAAGCGGAAAAAGTTGTCATGAACCGAAGAATGGGAAGAAAGTACACAAGTACGTGGTGGACGAAGGTAATAAAGCTTTTGACGAAGTAATGAATCTGCTGATGGAACAGGCCCGAATTGGTTTCGTCTGAAACAGAAAAACTGTGGAATATATAACAAGGGCAAATTCATAGCCCTTTTTCTGGAATTCACTTTAAAGTTACTCATACCACTCTTAACACGTTTGAATACAGTTAGTAAAGCTAGTGAATATAAAATAAAGACCGTTACATTCCCGATTGGATCCTGATTCTAGAATCCACCTTAAAGTTGTCACGAGCCGAGCGATGAGATGAAATATCGGAAGCACATGAAACGGACAAAACTGAAAAAACTGTTCGACGAAGCAATGAAACTGTTCAGGAAACAGGCGCGACTAGTTTGTCTGAAGCGGCAAAAATCTCGGGTGAAGACGAGAAGTAAGATGGTAAACTGTACACGATAAAACCCTGAATCTTGAAATCACCATGAAACTTCTCACACCACTCTGCTTCAAAACGCGCCTTTGGTATTCTCCAACTAGGATCATTAAGCAATGTGTTCACGCTCCCAAAAAAGCCACTCATTCCTTGTTCATTTATTTAGAAATCGCTCCAAGAGTAATTATTACTCATTAACTTTGTCTCGGGTAATCTTTCTTTCACTCTCTTTGTTCGTGGTTCGTTTGTTTCCTACCGTCGCGCGTTTCTGTTCCAGATAATATGAAGGGATCGTATTAGAACTAGGACTTTTCCGCTGTTGATATTTTGTTACAATTCAGTGGAGTGACTAGGCCTGGGATATGTGTGTATTTATCATTTTTGATGTGTGTGTTGAGAATTTTATCAGAGCACCACGTTTCTCGTTTGAGTTTTGTTGATTTAAACCTCCTGGTGGCTGTCTCGTCATACTAACAAAACTGAACAGACCTTGGTGGACGAAATATTTCGTTAGTACATAAAATAATTAATATGTTGTGTTCAGGAAACATACCGTAGTTTTGACGTGAATACTCGGGCCTAATGTTGAATTGTGGAATATACGAAGCAGACAGGAATTTTGAACAATTGTCTATTGTGAATATTCATCAACATCAAGCCCGTGAATACTCGGGATGATGCTGGATTGTGGAATTAATACAGTAGACAGAAATTTTGAACAATTGTCTATTGTGAATATTCGTTTCATGAGTGGTGTTTGTTAGGCCAAAGTTAACATTACATAAAAAGCATTACATACAAGTAAAGGCCAAACATTTTCGTAAATTAAATAAAATTGATAGGTTTCATGCGCATATTAATTTATGTATTGTCAAAATTTAATTTTCTTAATAGTTTGAGAACATATAAATTAAATTAACTCGATTTGGTAAGTGTATCGCTCGATTGTAAAGCGAAAAGGATTGCTAAATCACCTATAATTTTGAAAAAAATTATGTTAAGCATTATTTAAGCCTACAATTTGAAAAAATCTGGAATTGCGAAAAAATATCTCATTTGCACTTAGATATATAATACAGGTTGTAACTCCGTCAAATGTGATCGTTATTGAAAAATTATTTTCGCTGTATCCACAGTTTGATCTCAATTAATTTTAACGGTAAAATTGAAAAAAAAAAATCTTTTCAATCAATTTTGATGGTTTTGAAAGTCCACTGTCCTCTTAAGAACGAAACCTTAAGTCACTAGGCAACTGATGGGGCTCGAATCGTGTTCTTTTTATTGATGTTTGTTGTGGTTTACTTTAAGTTGCATATCCCCGTAATTATCTCTCGTGTAACAGAAACTGACCACAGAGAACAAACTAAAACTACTAAGAAGTGATCAGAAATACTAAGATGAATGTTGAGATGGATCGATTATAATGCCAAAAATATTGCGTTTCTGTAGACAAGGGACGAAGGAAGGATTTGATCAATATCCTCCATGAGAACAATCTTGATGCTGTGAAAGATCTTTGCTGAAACCATGGATTTTACCGGATACATGACGCAACATACAATGGATTCAAAACTTGATCACCAAGTAAGAATTTCGAAAAAAATAACAATCAAGAAAATTTTGGTGATTGTTTCGCCTGGATAAACTTTTCTCGATCCCGCTGTACGAGAAAAATACTTTTATTTTTATTCAAAGCTTTCATTTTCTTACATAAAACTGAACGAAAAAATCCTCCCTTTCGAACACCTGTAGACAGTAGATTGATTGAGTTTCATGACGCAAAAGCCATATTTGCCAAGTTGGTGATTAATTAATTCCCCTCGGTCTAATTAAATAAAATTAAATTAAAAAGTATCCTTGCAAAATAAAATTAACTGCAAAAACAAGACAGACAACGCCAACTAATAGACATATTCTCACACAAGTAACGTTTAACTAACATTGATCAGAGAACTACACCAAGGGTAAGTTACAGGAGGTAGGTAGTTGAATAACGTCGCACTGGAGCAACACAGCTGGCTATTGGCGCAGGTTAGGGATTAATCCCGAAGGTAATTTACAGGAATCGATTATGCCCAGCCTGCAACTCGCAGGTTGCTAGTGCAATGGCAAAACCCACTGAGTCATGCGCTTGCAGATATGTTTTATAATTGCACAGAAATCAAATGTAATGAAATTAATGTAATATGTATTAATATTCTTATTATGTAGCATTATTAACTACGCTACGATACTATTGTTCTTAAAGGTCAATGTTAAAATATATAGATGCTATTAGTTCGTCAGAATCCATTTTAAGCAAATCATCGGTCTAATTAACCCTCATAAAATACAATTAATCACAGAATGGTAGGTAGTTGAATCAACGTCGCAAGGGAGCCACACAACTGGGTATTGGCAATGGTCTGGGATCAATCCCGAAGGAAAAGATAAGAGACCTCATAAATTCGAATCACTGTCAGATGGAGGGATGAACACCTGAGCTGTTACCGCATCCTCCAAACGTCTAACAACGCCAACGAGAGGACATTTGACGTAACGACAAATTTAACGTGCACCCCCCACGTACACGACGGTCTTTGGATGGATCGAGTCTCGAAGTCCCAACCCTCCGGCTGCTAATCCACTACTCTTCCAACCGGGCTAACGTGGACCGAAATTATAGTGAACTTGTTAAACTAGAAAATTTCGCATTGGTTGTAAAGTAGTCGAATCTTTCCTTAAATTATTGTTTGAAACTAGTTTGTTAGAAATTCCTAATTTTTATTAAGTCCGCAAACCACACACACTATCTGGACAAAAGTATTTGGACACTGCAGAAAATTAGGTTGTTTTCCTGGTTAGGCCTCAGCCCATTGCTTTATGTACCTGGTACCATGAACGCTGACGTGAACCTCGACGTTCTGGATAATTCGGCCTTGCCTACACTAAGGCAATGATGGTTGTTTCTTCCAACAGGATCGAGCTTCATGTCATACTGCAAAACGTGTGCCGGACTGGTTTCCTGAAAATGAGGCGAATTTGCTTGACTTGCCTGCTCAGAGCCCGATCTCGATCCGTTCGAGCACTTGTGGGACGAACTGGAGCGACGGGTACGACACCGCCACGCACGCCCATCTACACAACAATCTCTTCTTACAGCCTCGCAAGAGACATGACGAGCTATTCCTGCCTAGACTTATAGAGAACTTGTGGAAAGTATGCCTCGACATGTTGCAGCTGTAATACAAGCAAAAGGAGGGCCTACCCGCTACTAAATAGAATAATAAAGCTCTTTTTCTGAAAAACATGCAGTGTCCAAATACTTTTGTCCATATAGTGTATGTCACTAATTTCTTCTACTGTGAACTTTGCTTAGTTTAGTGGAAACTGATATATATTAGTCCTGATTGTTGGCAGTAAGAAAACGTTCGGTCCTTAACGCAAACTGCTACACGACATCTCAATGAGCTCCATCTCTTAGAAAACCGGGGACACGCCTTTGGATGTCAGTTCCACTTGCCCGAAATCGATTCTTGCAACAACTGCTCGAGGACAAAGATATCCCAACCCTTTGATAGAATGAACAATCTTAAGCACCAAGATGTTTCATTGTAGGAAAGAATTATGACATACTCCCTCTTAAGACTACTCTTACGACTTAGATTAAATCTTAAGCTATTTCAGAAGTATATGACAACAATTGTTCATTCTTTGAAATAGAATTTCGTCCTTCTTAGCATGACTGCGCGAGTGCCGGATAGTTATCGTTTGCTCGAATACCAAATAATTATCGTCTGCGCGAAATCCAAATAATTATCGTTTGCGCGAATACCAAATAATTATCGTTTAAGCCCGCGCATTGATATCTTGGTTCTCGACGAATTAAGAATTGTTTGCAGTTTGATATTTCGTTTTCGTTCTTCCGAATCCCGTTGCGGCAGCATTTAAGAAGACATCTTTAGAATTTGTGTTCTTGCAATCGTTAGAGGTAGGTAGTTAATTAACGTCGCATTGGAGCAACACATCGGGCTATTGGCGACGGTCCGGGAACAAATCCCCAAGGGAAAGAAGCAAGGACAACACCACGTAATTTTGAACCACGGTCAGATGACGAGGCAACAACTGAGGTGGCACCCCACTCTCCGAACTTCCACACACCGCCAACGTGAGAAGTCTCGTGTTGAGAATTCGTAATTCGTCACGAGGCAATATTTCAATACTTGAATCGAATTGCTTCAATCTGCTGCATCGCATGTACCGTGTGATGTAATAGTGAATGGATAGCAAGTGAATATTAAGTGTATAGTTAAATAGATAGTAAGTGTATTGTTAAATAGATAGTAAGTGTATAGTTAAATTCGTAGATAGTAAGTGTATAGTTAAATTCGTAGATAGTAAGTGTATTGTTAAACAGATAGTAAGTGTGTATAGTTAAATAGATAGTAAGTGTATAGTTAAATAGATAGTAAGTTTGTATAGTTAAATAGATAGTAAGTGTGTATAGTTAAATAGATAGTAAGTGTATAGTTAAATTCGTAGATAGTAAGTGTATAGTTAAATTCGCAGATAGTAAGTGTATAGTTAAATAGATAGTAAGTGTGTATAGTTAAATATATTGTAAGTGCATAGTTAAAACATATTTATTTGCAAACATTCTACGTACATTAACAGAGGCCATGGCACTAAAATAATGATACCTTGTGTCCGACAAGGGCTTCGCAAAATTACGAGTTGTTGTCGTCACAACTTTCCCTTCGGGATTGATTCCAAAGCCATTAGCCGAAAGCCGTTGTTCTGCTCCTTTGCGACTTTAATTCAACTTCATACCTACCTCAATGCAAAAAGGGCCACTGTATCCTAGTTGGTAGAAGTGAATTAGCAACTGCAATGTTGCGAATCCAAAACTCAATCCAACCAAAGACCGGCGTGTACGTTGGGGGTGGTGCACGTAAAATCTATCGTGGCCTCAAATTTCCTCGTGTTGGTTTCGTGTAAAAGTTTGGACAGTGGTGTTCCAGGCTCAGATGTTGACCTCTTCATATGAGAGTGGGTTCAAAAATGCTAGATATTCTCCTGGGATCTTTCCTGGTTAGTAGGTAATTAACGTCCCACTGGAGCAATACAACGGGCTATTGGCGAGAGGGGGATAAATCCCGAAGGGAAAGTACCGAGGAACGCATCTCCTAAGTTCAAACCACGGTTGGATGACAAGGTCAAGACCTGAACTAGTACCTCACTCTCCAAACTACCTACGGTAGGACATTTGAGGCCATGACAGGTTTAATGTGCACCAGCCCCCGCATACACGACGGTCTTCGGTTGGACCGAGTTTTGAACTCGCAACCCTCCGATAGTCTTCTTAGCTTGATGCACTTATTCTAACGTCCCCGGGTATATCAGTAGAAACTATTTCTTAAACTTTTTAAAAAGAATATACAGTGATTAGATTAACCGTCATGGTCGGGACCGTGACGGTTAATCGAATAGACGGATAACAGAAAAACCTTAAACAACAACTCACCCCCATCCATTGCATATGAACGAATGATAAAAAATGCACGTTTACGATATGGAAATACACTGCACATGTATTTTATTTTACAGAAACAAACAATATACAATTTACGTTAAGTACAGTATAGTACATATGTACATATTGTTACATGAACTTACGCTCTAGACGTACATACATATTCAAATTTTAAAATAGTCTCATTTTCTTTTGTTTCTTCGAGGCTAGTGCTTTCTGAGCGGCACACAATATACCGTACTTTACTTAGAAGTATAGTATGCATGTGTATGAGTACAGTATGTATGCAGGTGTGTACGTGCTAATAACTTTTAATATTTAATTAATTCACTTTTAATAAAACGGACCGAAGGTTAACAGAAACTGATGGGTAAAAGAGTGACGGTTAATCGAAATTTCACTGTATGTAACAATTTTGCTATAATAAGACTTAATTTTCCAACTGGTCTACTGTGGCTCCATAATCGTTAGAACTTCTAATGTTAAAAATCCTTATTCGTCACGCGAGGCAAATATCAATACTTGAATCCAATTAGTTAAATATGCTACATCGCATCTCCCATGCGATGTAGTAGATTCAAATTTGTGGACTGTATAATTAAAACTTATATATTTACAAAATTTCTATGCATATTAACAGATATTGTGACTCCAAAATGAGGAATCCATAGGAAACACTTCCAACCGTGCGTACAAAAATTGCTCTAGGGCATAGGAAATATGCGTGCAACCAGTCAAAGAATTTTCAACACGAGAGGTCGTAACGATTACAAGAACAAAATTACTAAAGATATCGGTAAAGATGTCGAATCCGGGGTATGTTTGTCGCGAAATCAAGATGGCGTCCTAAGCAATTTACATAGGGTTGCCATAAAACTGGATCAAAACACCAAGGTTACCATGTTTGGCGACAAATAGCTAGTGCCCCGGATTCGACATCGCTAACGAGATATCTATTCAAATGTTGCTATAACTGGAGTGTAACGGAAAAGAATTAAACTGCAAACATTTCTTAATTCGTAGCGAGCCAAGATATCAATGCTCGCTCGCAAACGATAATCATTTGGCATTCGTGCCAACGATAATTATCACGGGCGCAGACTGATTGGTTAAGTAGTTGAATTTATGTCGCAATGGAGCAACATTACGGGCTATTGCATACGATCCAATATCAGTCACGGGCCGTGGTAACCTGGTTGGAAGAGTAACGGATTAGCAGCGGTTGCGAATTCGAATCCAACCAAAGACAGTCGTGTGCAAAGAGGGCCGGTGCGTGCTAAATCTGTCGTGGCCTCAAATGTTCTCACGTTGGGGTGGTGTGTTTGGAGAGTGGGGTGCCAGCTCAGGTCTGACCTCGTCATCTGACCGTGGTTCACAATTACGCGGAGTTGCACTCGGTTCTTTCCCTTTGGGTTTGATCCCGGACTGTCGTCGATAGCCCATTGTGTTTCTCGAGTGCGACGTTAATTAAAATACCTACCTATCGAGATCGGACCCGAAGGGAAATATCCGAAGACAACACCTCGTAATTTTTAACCGCGGTCAGACGACGAGGTCAACACTTGATCTGCAATGCCAGACTACAACAGCACTCACATAAGAACAACTAATGTGTTAAATTTATTAATGTGGATGTCTATCGGAAGTTAGGCAAGTAGGTAATTATTTAACGTCGCACTGGAGCAACACAGCGGTCTATTGGCAATTTTCAGGGATGAACCTCGAAAGGAAAAATTCGAAGACAACACCACGTAATTTTGAACCACGGTCAAATTACGAGGTCAACTCCTGTACTGGCACCTCACTCTACAAACGTGCACACCACGCCAACGTGAGGAGATTTGAGGCTACTACAGATTTAACGTGCACTAGCTCCCGTGTGCATGATGGTCTTTGGCTGGACCGAGTTTCACTAATGGAAGTAATGCTGGAATTTAATACTATCGTGTAAAAACACTTCAATCATGTTCCATTGAAATGGATGAAAATTGCTATTCATATATTGAAATATCAATTTCATATTTAATATCGAGTATAATTTTTTACTTTTAAAGAAATATTACGCGGGGTTTTGTTAGAGTGTTTTGATAGAAAGATTAAAAAATGAGGGGATGGAAAGATATGAATTATATAGAAGTATGAGTAATTTAACGTTAAATGTTCCAAGCCTTCCATAAATATCAAAAATACACAAAAGACAAAATGATTAAAAACTTGTGCTCAATTTAAAATTTTAATGTTACATTTTTTATACGTAGGAGGAATTATTGTCAGAGAAGAAATATATTAAATCAACTCAAAAAGCATAGATGAGAATAAAAATATTTGGATAGATATTATGACAATTACAAAAGAGCACTTTTAAAATAGTTTTGTCTTAAATGTATGCAATTATTTATTCATCTTTGTGGGATAAAATATAATTGCCCATCACAACAAATATTTATAAATAATTCACAAAATGTTTTTGAATTTCACAAAAGAAAAAGTAATTGATATACTGACGTAATTGATTAGTTTTGTATTGAATGAACGGTAGTTTCATGACATTAAGCACTTGAATGTATATAGGTATTTGTTTTGAAAGTGATGCTACCGTATTTGAAATGCATATTTTAAATGTATACAGAAATAATTTTGTATATATCTTGGGACATAAAATACTCATTTATGTTATTTCTTGAGACATACATTTCATAGAACATTTAAAATTAAAATTACAGGGGTTTTCGGAATTCTAAATTTTATCAACATTTGAACGTTTTACTGGGATGAAAATTTATAATAAACACCAGCTAGAAAGAAGTACTCCTCAATATTTCCTTTTTAACTAATGAGTTAAGTTTACGAACACCTAACTTCTTACTTATTCAATATCTTTTGACTCGATGATAACTCAACTCGTTCTTTGAAATAATAATATGTAACAGGTAGGGATAGTTAATTAACGTCTACTTGAGCAAAACAAAGGGTTACTGATGACTGACTGTCCGGGTTTAGATCCGAGGAAAAAAACCACGTAATTTTCTACCACTGTCAGATAACGAGGTCAACAACTGAGCTATCACCTCACTCTCCAAACTTACAAACCACGCCAGAGTGAAAACATTTGTGGCCAAGGGAGATTTAACATGCACCAGCCCCCACGTACACAGAGGTGTATGGTTGGATCGAGTTTCGATCTCGCAACCTTCCGATTGCTAATTCGCTAGCCTTCCAATAATACAAATTTCATTACATCACCTTTCTTAATAATTTATTTAAAGTTTAAACTTCGATAACTACATAGGAAGTAATTAAAAAACAACTGTTTACTTTTCTAAGTCTTATATGTGAGAATCGGCTTATCAATGTTCCGCAATAGACATTTGATTACATTATGCATATCAAAATACTTACTTTTATAATTTTTAAATTAAGTAATTTTAATTTTAATTAAATTTTAATAATTTCTAACTATTAACTATAGATAAGAGATAAATATATATAAATATAAAAATCTGAAAATATATTTTTAATGCTATCTTGCATGCAAACTTTCGTTTTAAATTTTTACGCCTTTAATAATTTTTCCAGAAATACTACAAACATTCAAAATTCTTTTGTATGTTATAATTTCGCTTCCTCTATTACTTAAAATTTAATTAAGTCTTCCATTATCAAAGGTTTAATATGAGAAAAATACTGTCTAGAATATGTCATTAAAATATAAAGAGGGCTCTGTAGAAACAAATTTTAATCAACTCATTTAGCATAATTGTACATCCCCGTGGTTTACTATTTTTGCTATGTCGTTAATATTTTGAATATGAGCTAAGGGCTACTTGAAAGATTTCAGGAGACAATAAATCTTTTCTTTAATACAATATTTAGTGTTATTTTGCATTTTGGAGATTTAAAAATCATTATTAACGAGTATTTATTTCGCCGCGGAATTGTTTTTAACGGAAGCTTATTAGATTGTCACTTCTGTATTCAATGCAATTTGTTGAATTATTATAAGGCGCTGTGCAATTATTTTTAATATTAGTTTTCGAAACCTGCTATTATACTTCAGTCTTTAAAAGAGATACAAAAATTAAGACTGGGAGTTTATTCAAAATTTATCAACGTAATCACATTTTTCAACTCGGATACCATCTGCAAACAAGATGTTATAGAAATGTGTCTGTATTATATCTCTATATTTATCCCTAATGAAGTTTAAATACATTAACCCTTCTGTATTTATTAATCGCCAAACTCTTTAGGAAATTTTATATTTTCATTTCCATAAACTGTATTTTTGAAACCAAAGAAAGTTTGTTAAAGTTTTATGGAGTAGCTTTCAAAATGGGATGATTTTGTATTTGTTGTGTGGTAAATACCTTAGAACTTTGCATCAGAAATTAGGTACCTTCTGAATTTCAGACTAGAAAAAGCACCTCTTCAACCAAATTTCAATTTGCAGTGTTTTAAATAACTTATTTGTGGTGTATTATGTAACTTAGCCTTATAAACGAAGCGATTGGAAAGTAATAACATAAAGTTGCGCGCACACACACCGTCTATTTCATTAGAAGGTCAATTTTCTGCGATAGCAAAAATTTCGTTGCGTGTCTATTACTTAATATTGTATGCCTTGCTTTTGGTGTAGCTGGATATGGCTCTTGCGCAATGTCCAATCCAACCACTTACCCTTATTTGAAATATTCACGATGCTACATAAATCTAGCACTCTATCGCATACAATGCAAATTTACGGGGACCACGTCCTTCAACGCTAATCGCTATATTTGTCTTCATGAAAACACAAATGTGTAATTCTTTTATCTTTTGTGTTAAGCTCAAGAGTGGAAGGTTAGTTGGGTTGTATTTTATGCCGTAAGGGCTGTGCCTAATTTAGCTGTGACTAAACTAATGCATGTAACTTCACTAAATGGACATACACACAAGGAGAGTTTTACTAACACAGGACATCAAACTTATAATGGTATGGACTAATACATGACTAGCTTCATACTATTGCTTCCAGTCGCTCGGTTTGAAGATCTGAAAAAGCATGGATACTAATGTAAGACAAATTATTGAGTGGTCAAAGTGATCATCCAGCATGATTAGAAACACTATTCGGTGCTTCGATAGCCCAAGTCGATATGTAAGCCCACATAACTTACCCTTCTGAGATCTCACGACAGCGATTCCCCCACATGCTATTTCATTAGAAGGTCGATGACGAGGAAACAGAAGTTCATCCAGGATAAGGTAAATAAATTAAAAATGCGCCACATACAGCTCCCAGGTTGCTAGCGAATTGACCAAACCCACTGAAACACGTCATCCTCTCATTGTGGAAGGTGCTTACATTCTTCGCAACACTACGTTCAGCCGTTCAATAAAAACAAAAATGTTTAATTTTTTTTTAATTTTAAAGCAAAATATACTTATTTCAATTCAACTATTCCTACTCAAAATACAAATTGTCTTCCAAAACTCATTTTGAAATCAACTTACATAAAGCATAGACATTAATTTTCCAATGTTCCCTGTTTATGGTCTTTAGTCTCAAGAATAACAGTAACACATCTCATTATATGCATGGTCGTTTTCGGTTCCCAAAGCACGAGAAGACAAGACTAAATAATTTCGGTATAAAACACGTATAGTTTCGGATGGAAAACGCGCATTATTTAAAGAATAGATAGCACCTCGTTCGATTGTCCTAGGAAAAACATTCCCATCCCAATGGCCCTACGCACCACTGGTAATCGTGCTCACAGTTGAATCATTCCTGGATGCTGAACGATAATAATCTTTATTACGGTCCTTTTCAGCGCTGTCAAAATCACCATCAAAAACAGCGCTCATATAATTTTGGCGTCCATTCTCACGCTAATAGAAACCAAATGGTTCTGACAAGCATTCCGTTTTGGATTTTAAGGCGTTCGTTAAATGAAACGGACCATTCCGTGATGATGTGGGAAGAAAAATTTCGTTTTAAAAGGAGATGCGCGAAGTGCGGCGATAACGAGCGCCTGTGATTGGCTGTTGCGGAAGCAATAAGCGTTGCCCGATGCATATTTTTCTTGATTAAAGTTAGCTGAAATTCCTCTAAGCAAAGAGGGCCACAATAGCCCATAGAGGAATTTTAAAAGTAGATTGAGTAATGGTAACCTTTTTAAGTGCACAGGATCATGTGACCAAAACTAGTAGTAACGTGACCCTTAGATTACTTTGATCTGCCAGGTGGAAACAAACAATCATCGAGTCTAATTGGTCCCCGTGAAAGGAAAAGACGCTCATTCATAAATTCATCATACGATTGGTTCATTGCTTGATATCCTGATAGTAGTAGACTTTGGAGATTGACCACTCTACAGAAATGCAGATTCACATACCCTGTCATAAGATGTTACATCGCCAAATAAGGCGATACATTACAGAATCGGCCAACCAAGTCAATTTTCCACAGAGGAGTTACTTCACTACTTTCAATGGCAATGATGTCTACTTTTATTTCACGTCTATATGATAATCCAGATGGTAGAATTGCAGATTAGTGTCGGGAGTGTTGCGAGTTCAAAGACCAGTTGCGCAAATCAAAGACCACCGATTTAAATTTGTTATACCTCAAACGTCCTCACGTTGGCCTAGTATGGAAATTTGGAGAGTGGGGTGCCATTTCAGATGTTGACTTTGTCATCTGACAATAGTTCAAAATAACCTGGTGTTGTCCTTGGATCTTACTATCCCGTTGTGTTGCTCCAGTGTGACGTCAATAAAAATACCTATCTACCTTGGATTTTTACCTTTGGGATGTTGTGTTGCTCTAGTGCAGGGGTAGTTAACCTTTTTATACCTACCGCCTACTTTTGTATCTTATTAGTAGTAAAATTTTCTTACTGCCCACACCGGTTCCGCAGTAAATTAATTTAGGACAAATGCAAAGTACTCGTAATTTTTGAATGGAGGTTTAGTAAAAATATGTAGTTAAATTTATATTTTTATTTATACTTTGCATATGTTTATAATACACAGAAAATTTAATTTGATGCTGCATTTCTGCATCTCCATCGATACAGCTCCTACTAGTGCGGAAGCTGCTTAAATTGAAGAAAAATTAATTAAATATAAGAAAGTATAGTCTATTAAATGACCTTTAATTAATTATTATTGAAATCCTTGAGGCTGATGCTGCGAAACAAAATATTTGATATCTGGTTCAATTTTCGTAAGGAACAAACGAAGGTCTCCTCTTTCAGAAATATTCAGACGGTTTCTCTGTTTGGTGATAATGTGATTAACAGCACTAAAGCCTGATTCTACAAGATATGAGGTAGGGAAAGGTATCAATGAAGTGAATATCATTTTCCACATATTTGGTTATAACGTAGGCATTTTTTTTATTTAGCCATTTATTTTTCATATTCACCACTATCGAAATTATATTTACTCTCTTCATCATATCTAAGTTCTAACAGTTCTTGGCAAGCTGTACCAGCGCCTCCTCAATGATTGCATAAAAGGATTTTTCATCCAGTCATACTGAGGGTTTAGAGGGTATTTTATCATCCAGTCATTCTGAGGGTATAAAGGGTATTTTTTCATCCAGTCATACTGAGGGTTTAGAGGGTATTTTATCATCCAGTCATTCTGAGGGTATAAAGGGTATTTTTTCATCCAGTCATACTGAGGGTTTAGAGGGTATTTTATCATCCAGTCATTCTGAGGGTATAAAGGGTATTTTTTCATCCAGTCATACTGAGGGTTTAGAGGGTATTTTATCATCCAGTCATTCTGAGGGTATAAAGGGTATTTTTTCATCCAGTCATACTGAGGGTTTAGAGGGTATTTTATCATCCAGTCATTCTGAGGGTATAAAGGGTATTTTTTCATCCAGTCATACTGAGGGTTTAGAGGGTATTTTATCATCCAGTCATTCTGAGGGTATAAAGGGTATTTTTTCATCCAGTCATACTGAGGGTTTAGAGGGTATTTTATCATCCAGTCATTCTGAGGGTATAAAGGGTATTTTTTCATCCAGTCATACTGAGGGTTTAGAGGGTATTTTATCATCCAGTCATTCTGAGGGTATAAAGGGTATTTTTTCATCCAGTCATTTAAGTTCGTTAAGGTGGCTACAGAATCTTTCCATCTCCTCTGGAGTTACATCATCTTTTATACACGATAATTCGGGAAACTGACGAAATTCTCTCTTCAATAGATTATAACGAAGATCAAGTTTGTCGATAAATAATGACACAATATTTTGGCAATTAATAAGAGTTTTATTAGCTCTTTGAAGCTGCAAATTGATTTCATTAAATCTCTTGAAAATATCTGCCAAATAAAAGGCATCATTCTTTACTGTTTTTAATTGTTGACAGAGATTGGTCTCATTAATACTTTCAAAAAATGTATGACACTATGATATAATGCTACAAAATGAGACAATTGTTTCCTTTGACAGCCACCGAACTTCTGTGTGTAAACGTAACCTAATAAATTCCTTATTATTGTCCTGGCACAGCTGTCGAAACATTATATCATGTTTGGCATTGGATTTGATCTTATTTACAACTTTAATTATTATATTTAATGATGAATGGAGACTTATACTTAAATGTTTTTCTACAAGATGTCTGTGCACCACACAATGAATGTATAAAACATTTGGCACTTCTTCCTTCAAATAAGCAACAAATTCACGATAACGACCTATCATTGATGGTGCTCCATCAGCAGCGCATGCAACAATATTGTTCAAAGGTATATTATTTTTTGCAAAGTATGATTTCACAGCATTAAATATTGATAATCCTCTTGTATCTGTAATACGATTTATTGCAAATAGCATTTCTTCTCGTAATGTATTGTTTTCGTCAAAATAACGTTCATATGTCATCCATAAAACATTATTACCTGCAATGGTAGACTCGCGCGTGTCCAAATGTATAGAAAATGAAGAGTTTTGGAGAATACCTATAAGTTTATTTTCGACATGAACTGGTCATTTCTTCAATTCGTCGCTTTACTATGCTATCACTTAGGGGCAGCGTTTTAAAAGCTTCAGGTATATCCTGATGCATTACTGTTGAGATAAATTCTTTTATAGAGGGTATTATATAAGTTTCTCCAATATTATAGCTTTTACCACTTTTTGCAATTAATTGTGAAACGCGATAAGTGCCAGTTAATCCATCTTCGTTCGTTGCATGTTGTTTCTTAAATGATGCAAGGATTGTTGGACGATTTTGAAATTTTTTATATATTTCCTGAAGATATTCAATGGACTTGCCTTTATCGTTTTGATGCTTCTTAGCAAGATGTTCTCGCAATCGACTTGGCTTCATTGGATAATGTTTTATGACACAGTAAACACAGTGTGAGTTGTTTATTTACAAGATTCGATGAAACCCATCTTCAGATACTCCGGTAAATAGCCACGAGCATATTTCTTTTTTTTAGACATGGGCTCATAATATTTCACACAATTTATAAAACTTGCTCGAAGCCGTAGACACTGCTTACTTTCACAAATCTAACTACATACTGGCCCCACCATGAAATGAACTCAACTTGATTGATGGTCGCTGGTACACCCCGCCCTCGTCATGCGCACTATAGCGCAGTATAACCGGCTCTGTCATTGAGTCATAGATGCGCAGTAACGGAAAGTAGTTTCAGCATCGGACATAACCCCTTCCGCCCACCACGAAAGCTTGAATCGCCCACTAGTGGGCGGTAGGGATCAGGTTGACTACCACTTCTCTAGTGTGACGCTAATTATTTATCTACCTAGATATACAAAATCGAAAGTATAAATTTTTTGTCAGGGACTTTTGTATACATTTCAATTTAATGAAACGTATCGGGTAGGTAGGTAGGTAAGTATTTTATTGACGTCATACTGAAGCAACACAACGGGCAATTAGCGACGGACCGGGATCAAACCCGAGGAGAAAGATCCGATGACAACACCATGTAATTTTGAACCACGATCAGACTACAAGAAACATAGGGAATTAATGTAGGTTTAAATTGAACATACGTAAAAGCATAACTTATATGAATTGAAAGGATTTATTTTGTAAATACTTTCATGAACACAAAAATTATTTGATCATTGAATTATGAACTCGTATATTTTGTTGAATATAGTACATGTGCAGTAATTACCACACAGTGAATTTTAGAGTCCGAAGCATCCCGGTTGGTAAAGTCACGTATTAAAATCCTGAAGCTTGCGAGTTCAAGATACAATCCAACCAAAGATCGTCATTTACGTGAGAGCTAGTGTACGTTAAATCTATCATGACCTCAAAGGTTGCGGGGTGTGGAAGTTTGGAGATTATGTGAGCCAGATCAGTCGTTGGCCCCGGAAATTTCCATAAGGGACTGATCCTGGAACATTTGTCTTCGAAATTCATTACGGACCGTCGCGAATAGCCCGTTGTTTTGCCCCACTCCGACGTAAATTAACTACCTACTTTTAGCATAATGTGCAACCGTAGGTGGTACACGTTCGATTCTGAAACTTACCCTGGGTGTATTTCCCTTTTCTATTCAGTTAAAATGTCCAATACTTGACTTTAAATGTCTTGTGTTTGGAATAGCGTGGCCAAATATGGCATTTTTGTGCCATAAATCCAACCTAATTAAGTGGTGTTCTTTAAAATCAAATTAATAAAGTATCAAATAGCCTGTTGTGTTGCTCCAGTTCGCCGTTAATTAACTATTCACCTCATATATAAGAGATATTGTAGAAATTTATAAGGTAAGTATGTATTTTTAATTCACTTCACACTGGAGCAACACAAAACGGACTATTACAATTCTATAAAGATGAATTTAAATCTAATACCTCGCGTGGTAACTATGTGGCTATGTTAGGTTTATAAATAGTTATCAATTCACTGGAATGTGCTGCCATTTATTATATTTCCGAACGTGATTTCCCGCAATTGCAGCGGAGCATTTAATACTTGTTACAATGTGTGATTAGCCACTGCTCCAGTAAAATGTTTAATTGTTCAGCTTAATAACGAAAAGTAAACACCTGCTTTATAATAAATGAGTATAATATATGAGTCAACCCTCTGTGAGTCATGTCGAAGAGCATCTACATTTCTGTTTTTACAAGAGGCGGACAATTCCACTGTTACAGCAAGATCTTTCGCCTTCATTACTTGGTTATTTACTGATCCACTATGAAGTGTATCAGCATTTATGTTTTCACAAGAGTCTGGGTTAGCCCACTATTGCAGAAAAATCTTCAATTGCTCTTGTTACCCAGCAGAATCGAAACGCATAGATATTTCTGCCTTTACTACTTGTGGGTTAGCCCACTGTTGCAGCTTTCTTGCTTGTCGTAGCTTGTCAAATACTGCACCTTATGCCATAAAACCCAAATCAACCCACTGTTGCAGCAAGGTATTCAATTGATCGGATTGGCTCTAAGAAGTGTTAAAGCACATCGACATTTATATTTTAATACATATGGATTAGCCCAATGTTGTAGCAAGGTTGCTCGACTTGTTACTGAGCAGCATCAAAGCTAATCTACATTTGTTTTTACAATATACATGTTACCCTACTGTTCTCTTAAAATCGTAATTAAAAGTCTAATTAGCCATTGTGTAGCAAATTAACCGTAGAGCGACAAGCCAAAACAAACGTTCCATTAACTCTCGTGTTGGTTTATATTTGTGTTGAAAACTGCCCAGTAGGGACAGCCTCTATTACAAAAACATGTTCAAAATTGTCACCAGTTTTGGCTAGAGACAATTCGTTTTTCTTACTTGGATTTTCTATCTGCCGCAGAGCAATAGGACAGCTGTGTCTCGACGAGGAATCTTCATTAGCAAAACTGACCAGATCTTGATGGACGAGATCATTAGAACTACTTGGAGGGTCAAGATCCATAAAAAAATTAAAGAATATATGTATTTCTGTTTTTAGAAGATGTTAGCCCATAATTACATAAGGTGTTCAATTGCTCGAAACCGGACTGGTAGCCGATGATTTCATGTACCTAAGAATGATCGCGGAGCGAACAAACCAGATTAAATTGTTTGCGTGACACTGAGCAGAGTCAAAGCGCATCTATATCTGTTTTTACAAAATGAGGGTTATCCTACTGACTCCTTTAAGCTGTAGAATTCGTTATACTTTGACCTTGAATGATCAAAACTGACCATACAGCGATAAATCAAACTCCCTCAATATCCACACTGTCTGGTAGTTCTACTAGCAGAGTCAAATCGAATCTACGGAAATTTCTGTTTATACTACATGTGGGTTAGTCCGCTGTTGCAGCAAGATCTTTAATTGCTCGGCTTATATTACTGATAAGCGTTCAAGCGCATCTATTTGTTTTCATAAAATACCTGTTATCGTATATCCTGGTCTAATTAGCCATTGTGTAGCAAATAAATTAACCGTAGAGTGACAAGCAAAACCTACTGTCTCCATAAGATCCGTAATAATCTAGTATGGATCATACATCTACACTTCTGTTTTTAGGTTTGGATAATTGCAGTAACCCGAGCAAGGCCATATTTTTAAATTGGTCTGGTAACTGTGGGGTTTCTGTACCTGAAAATGACCGTGGAGTGACCTAACCTAATTAAACTGCTGTCTTCATCTGTTTTTTTTAATACGGTTTATCCTACTACTGCTGATTGTATTGTACTTAGCGTTTGTGTGGCCAAAAATGGCCGTAGAGCGAAAAATCAAATCTTCTTTCCCTTAATCTATCTGGGCTTTCTGCTGGGCAGGGTGTTATCGAATCTACATAAACTACCTGTAGGTTAGCCCACTATTGCAGCAAGGTCTTCAATTGCTCGACTTGTTACTGAGCAGCATCAAAGCGCATCGTATTATTCAACAACATCATTAATACTTAATGAAAGAGCAGGAATGAAGCGGGTGAAAAACCCTTCACGGAAGCTTCATCTTTATCTTCTGCCCATTAAAAATAACAGCCCCGCGCCTCGTTCTGCCCATGAAACTCATTACCCCTTACACAGGATTTTACTTCCTCAGCAATTAGTACCTCATCCGCGGACTTTATAACTCCGACTAAAAACCTATACATGTTTCCCAGTTAGTCTCCACACATTGTTCCCCAGACCATACTTAAGCATCAGACGAAGAAAACGATTACCGTTAAAATACGATGCCCCAATATAACGATTCAGCGTCTGAATCGATGCTGGTTTCTGCTTGGGGCAGAAGTGTTTGGAATGCAACTTTTTTCAGTTTCGCCGCTTTTATACTCGCATTTTTTTGTGTGAGCGGAGTAAAATGGATTATAGTTCCATTAAATAGCAAATGATAAAAGGGAATCTCCGTTTTGTTATCTTAATGCGTTCCAGGTCAGATATTATTGGGATTCGCTTGTCCTTCGAATGCTTTTCGCGCAGTTAATCAATTTATTCTGCGATTCGGGGCCGTTTCATTCGTGGTAAGTATTAAGAGTGGTGATAATCAAATTTAATGCTTTGTTCCCTTTGCTTGGGTGATTGGGAAGATGCAAATGGAAATACATTTTTGAAGCTAATTCGATTTTTGATCTAAGATGGTAGAGAAAATTTAATAATTTTACGTTTATGTTCTAGTCAATACGATTTAATTTTAAGGTGACATGATTCAATTTTATTATCTTTTTTTGCTAAATTCATACAAAATTATGTTTAACAAAATTAAATATTTCACAAAATTTAAACACTTCAATATAAAAATTTAAACGCCTAAAATTGACATTAAAATTTTAGGGGTATCCAAAGTCAAATTCTCAGTCAATACGCAGGAAACTTGATACATCTGTGTTCAACTTGTAAAATTAAATTAATCTATAGGCACATTTTGACTGAATGTAAAGTTTTTAATGACCACAGACAAACAGAAATTGGAATTTCTAATCCAAACTTAAGACCTTGGGAGATAATTACCACAACAATTTAATTTTATTTATCGTTGGCATCTTTTGTTGGATTCAAACTCGCAACCTTCTAGTTACTAAGCAGTTACTCTGCCAACCGGGCTACCGAGACTCCTTGGTTCAGTAGGCTTTGGATTCGAATCCCAGTTGTGGCATGAATGTTTGTAGTAAATAGTCCTTAGCTCCAACTAGTTAGTGCAGTAAAAATTGGCAAGTTGAGTGAATAATCAAGTCAAATCCTAGAAAATTACATGAATCCTTAAATGTAAAATAGTGTGATTGTTCCTTGTGAATTCGATCCTATCAAAGCTGACTTTTTACGAGCTTCCTGGACTTTTTTCAAGTTTAAATGTAAATGTGGGCCAGCCTAAGATCTCAAGGAACCTCTTGCGTTCTAGTAACGATTAATCTAGTTCCAATTCGAGGTCAAGCCTAGCTTTTGAGAAACTCAATGTGTCCAGTTGGTATTTTTAACCATCCATTGTGTTTCGACGAGACATTTCGTCCATCCAGATTTAACCAATTTTACTAATAACGAGACATCTCATCACGAAATTGCTGATTTTTTATGGTGGATGAGATTAATCTCTCGTCAGATTTCTTCTTTTGGCGAGATATCTCATCCATCAAGATCTGGTAAGTTTTCTAAATGATGAGACACCTCATCGGAGACAACCACCAGGAAGGTTAACAACAAAAGACAAATCCAATTTAGAATTTCTAATACCTTAAGGGACATTAGGAGTTTCATACCACAGTAATTTTATTTATTGTTGACATTTGCCTAATAGACATACCTTGACTACTTACAATTTGGTATGGTAAATATTACTGGATTTTTATGTATAATAGTCTGGCCCTCCACTAGTCGAGCGGTCGAAGCTCTTAAAAATGGTTGCCTCAAAGTGATCTTCGCTTTCAAGGTCACATCTTCTTTAGGTGTGTTCACACTGTACGGACCTCCAGTATTTTATTGTTTTCTTTTCCCTTGGGTTTTTCTTTAGTAAATACGGGGGTAATGCTTCTGGGATAGCGATATTTTTCAGCTTTCATTCCACTACTCAGTTCCCCAATGTATATTCATTTCCACTTTCACGATATCCTTTATTTGACGCTGTCTTACATTTGGCGCAGTTCGACTACATATCGCCTTTGCACCATAATAGGCCGAAGTAACCAAAGGGACTTCGTTAAGTTCGAATTTGGTATTTGACAAAATCGGGTTCCTGCTTGAAGTTTACCTGGTTTGCTCAAGACGACTCTTGAATGCACAAGCCAGTTTTTACAAAGTCCTCCAGGAAGGATTTTCATCACCCCTCCAATTCAAGGAGGGTGCAACGTGGTAACACATGGTGTCCCAGGGTGAGGAAGAGCCACTCATTTTCTCGCCAATTACTTCTTGAAGAATTACGATCCATTGAAGTTGGTACTGAAAGAAAGTTAATTTTCTCATATGTTTTAACCTTCCAATTCAACGAGATATCTCGCCCATCAAGATTGACCAGTTTTGCTAATGGTGAAATACGTTACCAATCATATATTGCTGTTTTTATGATGACGTGATCATAATCTGTTTAGATTTTACTTACGTCGAGATATCTCGTCCATAAAGATCTGGGTAAGTTTTGTTAATGACGAGAAACTTCGTCGATACAACCACCAGGAGGGTTACATTTTATGTTTTGTGTTTGGTGGAGCTTAGCGAAATATGAACTTTAGTCCATAAAAATCACCCCAACTAAGTGCAAGTCAGATACATTCCCCATCGATAAAGAGTCAAGACAATGATTTTACAACCATATATTATAGCACATAGGAAAGTGGATGCACTCTCTAGAATGTTTAGCAGTTTAAAATGTTGCAAGGGTTAATTACCGTTGAGTAACTTTCCCTGTTTTTACTTAATTAAGCAATTATTCATAACCAAGATTGATGAGACAGTTCCTCTTAAACAATCTTTAACTGCTTAAATACTAAGCCATAGTCCACACAATATCGGACAATGGGTGATTACAATTTATTAAATATTTTGCCTGGAAAACTAACATGGTTTTACCGTTCACACGTGTGAAATAAGATTGGGGACGCTTTTATTTTCACAAACGCCATTCCGAAAACATTATACTTCATTAGAAACTAAAATTCAAACCGTTCTTGTCACTGTATAGGATTCCTGCACTATTCTATCCGCATCCAAAGAACCCATCGACGAAGCTTATTTCTGTCTATTTCGCAATCATTTAGTGCTTTTCGAACGTAAACAATGAGAAAACAAAAAATCATGTATCCATTAATCATATATTTACGATTTAAAAATACTTTAAATCTTTATCATATCTCTTACTCATGTTTCGACCCTCCAAGTGGTTTCGACGAGATATCTTGTTCATCAAGATCTGACCATTTTTGCTAATGACAAGATCTATCGTCATCAAACCAGCCTGGCCAATTTTGTTAATAAAGAGATATATTGTCATGATCTGACCAATTGCGCTAATGATGAGATACATAGTAATCAAGATCTAGCAAATTGTGCTAATGTCAAGATGTAATGACATAAAGATGTTGCCGACATTTTGATGATGATGAGATCAAGATGTGGTCAATTTTCCTCTTATGACGAATTATCTCCTACATCAGGATCTGGTCAGTTTTGCATATGACGAAATACCTTTTCGAGACAACAACCAGAGGGTTAAAATATATTGTATTAGGAAATAATGTGAAAGTGTGAATTGACAATCATATCCAGTCCATGAGTCAATTGGTTGTATGTTTTTTTGGGCAGTGTGGCCAAATATATTCCTTGCACTATAACATCCAAACAATGTGCCAATGGAGACAAGTGAAACCTTTAGAAGTTAAACAAATGAATTAATCTTCACACTAGCTGCTTATATTTGTTTAACCATACAAAGCACATTTGCAACAAAATTGTACATTTTTGCATTGATAAGTAACAAGACTTTCACTGTGCATAAGCAACAAGTAAGATTAATATACACCACTCCCGAAAACATTTTTCATTACCAAATTAAAATTCATAAACTTGTAGTAGTGCTGGACCATTCTATGAACATCCTAAGCACCCATCGAAGAGTAAATTCAATCTAACTCGCAAACATTTAATGTTTTTTGTGCCACTTAACAGCGAGGAAACAACTGATATATCGGTTAATAATCTATATACTAATACGTGAAGAAAAAACTTTGTACCCCTTTTTAAGCACATTGCGCGCACGGAGGAGTATGATATTTGACATAATTAAAGTTCATATGGAGAAGGAGTGCAGAAAGATAAAATTAATGTATAATATGCGTTATAAATATATTGAATTAAACAAAATAAAACATTCATTGTTCACGTGCATATACTGTAATCTATATATTAATACGTGAAGAAAAAACTTTGTACCTTTTTTAAGCACATTACGCGCACGGAGGAGTATGAGATTTGGCATAATTAAAGTTCATATGGAGAAGGAGTGCAGAAAGACTATTTCAAGTTCAATGGACAACATTTATTTTTTTAACCACCCGGTTTTTTTTGTTTCAATAAATACGAATATATACAAAAAATACGAAGCACGTATTCCTTATTTCATTTTTCATTTTTTGGATTAATTTTTTATTTAAGTTTTATATAATTTGGAAAAGATAGGCAAATTAGCTGTGTAGCCTTGGCGAAACCTGTGGCCAGTATAGCAATAAAAAAACCCAAGAAAATGTCAAAAAACGCGTTATTGTTTTTTAGATATGGCTTAACCAAGCTATACCGCATTTTTCCAATGACGTATTTGTACATGCTCGCAGCTTACGTAATAGAACAAAATTCAGAAAAATTATATGCAACGAATATAGAGGTATACTCTTCGACAAAAGAACCTTATTAACGTTCAAACTTAAAAATTAAATGAATTATGGTCGAATTTCGACCACTGGGCGACCACTAGTATATTTATATTGTATTAGGAAATAATGTGAAAGTGTGAATTGTGACAATCGTGTCCAGTTCATGTGTCAATGGGTTCTATGCCTTGTGTTTGACAAATATGGCTCTTGCACTAAGCTTCCAACCAACCATGGGCCAATGAAGACAATTGTACCGTAAGAAGTTAATGAATTAATCATTACACTAACTTTCTGATTATTATAACTATCTTTATTTGTTTCAGAAACAAAACACATTTGATACAAAATGGCACATTTTAGCTTTGATAAGTAACAAGACTTTCTTTGTGCACAAGTGATAAGTAAGATGGAGAATACTTTCGGTCCCACATACGCCATTCCGAAAACATTCTTCATTACAAAGTAAAACTCACACACTTGTCGCAGTGCTGGGCCATTCCATCACCATCCAAAGCACCTATCGACCAATCTGATTTCTCAAACATTTACAGCCCCTCGTGCGTCGTAAGCAGCGAGAAAACAGCAAGTCATATAATTACCAATTAAAAATATGGTAAACGCGGCAAGAGTTGCTTGAATTCTTAATTACAAAGACGTTAAGTACGCTCGGATCTTTAATGAGTGAGTTTCTCGCAACGGTTTGAAACTACTTTGCAGCAGCAATTTCGCAGGTACTTAACATAGAACCAAATCATTCTGCATAAATTCGAGAGCCCCTGGAAGAAGTGAAGGAACATAAATACACGGAGCCCTCTCGCTTTAATTTTACAAATTGAGTCACGAGTCTGAAGCCCTTTAATCGAAAGGAGAACTTCAAATTGCATGTTTGATCTGTTAACGTTTTCTGGGAGCGTTAAATATTGTCTCCAGAGAGTTCAGTTATCCTCCTATGCAGGTTAGCTTAAAGTACAAGCTGAGAGCTGGATGAGTCTGAATACGATATGTTTATTTACACTGCTGGCCACCCAAATTGCAACACCAAGAAAGACAAGAGATATCACAACAAAATTTATTTTGTAGATAACATGTTGACCAAGTATCAAATGATTAAATTTATAGACTTCTGTGAAGTGTGGTTCCTGCCAAAATCAGTAGCCAGAGTAGCCGCCATTGTTGGAGATCACCGCTGCCACACGCCTCGGCATTGATTCAAAGAGACTTTGGATGTGTTCTTGGGGTACAGCAGACCAAGCAGCTTCCACACGTTGCCAAAGTTGATCTGGTGTGGCAGCTGGGGATGTATTCTGGGTCAATCGTTGAGCAACCATGGACCACATGTTTTCTATCGGCGAAAGATCCTTAGAGCGAGCTGGCCAGGGAAGCAATTCAATCTGGCGATTGACGAAGAACCCTTGGACAATGCGTGCCACGTGTGGTCGCGCATTATCCTGTTGAAATATGGCTGTGGGCAAGCCCTGAAGGTAAGAAAGGACAACTGGCTCCAACACCTCGGAGATGTAGCGCTGGCTGTTTAAAGTACCGGCAATGCGTACTAGAGGAGTGCGAGAGTGATATCCAATACCGCCCCATACCATAATACCCGGTGCGGGACCAGTGTGGCGGTGCATAACGCAGCTGTTCAGCATCCTCTCTCCACGGTGTCTCCAGACTCGAATCCGACCATCGTGGTGTTGCAGACAGAAGCGTGACTCGTCAGTAAAGAAAATTTCATTCCATTCTGCCGTCCACATCCTTCTTTCATCGCACCATTGGCGGCGGAAACGTCTGTGGTTCTGCGTCAAGGGTAGACGAAGCAATGGACGTCTTGCGGACAGACCACTCTGCTGTAAACGGCGTCGAATGGTACGCGCAGACACTGGATGATGCGGTACAGACTGAATGTGCTGTGCTATGGTTCGTGATGTGGCTGAGCGATCCGTCACTGCCATACGCACAATATGCCTGTCATCACGTGAAGTGGTGCACTGAGGTGGATGCGATCGAACACGTCGGTCCGTCGTACCCTCCTGCATCCAACGATCACATATCCGCATTACAGTTGTTTGGTTTCGTCCAACACGACTACCGATTTCCCTGAAAGATAATCCACAATCTCGGTAGGCCACTATCCTTCCTCTGTCGAACTCGGATACTTGATCAAAAGATGATCGCTGTTTTCTACGAGGCATAATTGATCGTTTTTTTGAAAAAACCACAAGAAAAACACAATTGCCGTACTTGAAATCGTCGAAATCTCCAAGCCTTAAATAGCGCTTTGAAGTGGCGCCACAGGCGTGCGTGATGTGCGTCTGCGCTGAAATTCTAATCATTTGCATATCTCACCTCCGCTAATGCATGTTGTAAATTTCATATTATTTGCATGCTTCCTTCAGGGTGTTGCATTTACGGTGGCCAGCAGTGTAATTAAGTAGCGCTGGGATTGTTATTTGAGTTTACCGTAAGTAACGGTTCAGAGTAATCCAGTTGTAGTGGCAAATCGTGTTAAGATACGGTTTTGAAGTTTCTAGGGCAATTTAAATTTGTGAGTTTGAACTCATGAAGAAATTTTATGTGAGGCTAATTAATGAAATGACGTGCTTATTTATGCAACTTTCAATTCTTAGGGTAGTTTAAGGTAGCTTATTTTAATTTAATGAAACTTTAAAACCATATCTATCATTGAATCAACGAGAGGGATGAAGCAGTTAATCGAACCTCAGATATGCCAAAAAAGTTTTAATTAAACATTAGATATACATATATTTCCATAGAAGTATTGATACCGAAAAATGACGCTATTGTAGAAATCATTAGAAAACCTATGAAGTAAATGGTTGAATTAACGCAGCACTGGAACAAAACCGGCTATTAGTGACGGTTCGAGATCATCCCCGAAGGAAAAAATCTGAGGACAACACTTTGTAATTTTGAACCACGGTCAGATGACGAGGTCGCAATTCAGCTGGCACCCTACTCCCCAAATTTCCATACCATGCCAACGTGAAGACATTTGAGGCTACGTGAAGATAGTTGACATTTGACACACGATAGATTTAACGTGAAAAGCCCCCACGTACACGACGGTCTTTGGTTGGATCGAGTTTCGAACTCTCAGCCCTCCGGTTGCTAATCCGCTACTCTTCCAACCGGGCTACTCTGACACCAAGAAAGTGTCGTGAAAATCGATTGCACATCTTTATACGAAAATGAAACAGATTAAAATATATAAGGTATTGGCGTAAGTACATACATGTCCAATGATAATTCAAAAATTATGGATGATGGGATTAATCCTTGCAAACCTGCTCCGAAGTACCTCAAAGGATATATATATATATATATATATATATATATATATATATCCTTTGCCTCGTGACATGCCTCGCGGTGCTATTGGAAATTACACAAATGAAAGAAAATTAGATGAAAACTTTGTAGGTTTTGTTTATTGCCTCACAACTAGCAGATATTTTCCCACAAGTCTTTTCAAAACTTCCGGTGACAAAAAGTCCCATTTGGGCATTAGAGCACGACTTGTTTTTTTGTGTTATCCTTAGTGGTGTTGTGTCGACTCCAATGTGACATCCGAGAGCACCCCAAGCATACTCTATCGGATTGAGATCAGATGACCTTGCTTGATGCGAATTCAGTATTATCTTTAATTTTGGAATATGTGTTTAAGCTTTCCTGCAATGAGTCAGTAAGCTTAAATCGCAGTAGGAATTTGGTTTCAGCACCTACCCAAAGCGTACTAAAATGTATTGTGTTCCTTGATTGTTTTAATGTCCTGTAATAAGAACCTTAAAACATTAATTAATAGGTTTTAATGTCCTGCAATAAGGATATTAAAACATTAATTTATAGGTTTTCAGTTCAATTTAACATAATATTATCAATTTTAGGAGCGTTCAATCATTTAAAATTTGCATAAATGCATTACAAAATAAATGACAAAATAGCCTGAGGTAGATAAGTAGGTAATTTAATTAACGTCATACTGGAACAACACAAGAGGGCTATTGGTGACTGTCCGGGATCAAACCCGTAGGAAAAGATTCGGAAAATTACCTGAGATTTTTAATACTATAAATTCAGAATGCAGAAATTAGCATTTCATTGTAAAATGCACAGGCAGTCCCTAAATTCCCTTTGATATAAAGCATTTTTCTTATTTCTAATGCTCTATCATTGACTTATTTGTCACTACAGGGGCTAACATATGATAATTAAAAAACTGCCATAACTTCTGCCGGGACAATCAGCAGTATCTGTGATCTTGCAAACCGGAATTTGAACCGGTACCTAGTGGGTGGCAGACAAACTATAACCACTATATGACTATTATTTAGAGAGCCTCTTGATAGATAAGCTCATTTAAGTAATTACTATTAATTTTATCAATGAATTTAAGATGTACTGGAAAAATCATTGTTCGGGGAAAATTTCAATGTCTACAATCATCTATTGCAATAAATGCGATTGCAATTCTTCAAGATAATCTGTAACCAATTATACTGCATTTAATAAAGCAATTACGTAACGTGATGCAAATTTTCACCTTCCATTTTTCTACGTATACCTTAACTTCAGTATGTTGGGATAAAATCTATAAACAAGCCATTATAAATCCTTTCACTACTTTCATCGGATTGTATTCAAAACCAGAAACCATTAGTGTGGATTATTATATGATTTAGGAAGTAATCTCTAAATCTAAATCAAGATTAAGGATTGCTTAGGAGATTTACGGCAGGGGTATTAATTTCTGTGCTATTAAAAGATAATTAACAGGACAATTTAATTTCCCTCTAATTATAATGAGGTTTCACTGGTCTTTGTAATACTGATTAAATTTATCCATTCGCATCCGTTATAATGCTCATTAAATACATGATTTGGTATGGGAAGCAATTTATTAACCCATTTTTCAAAGTTATCGTTAAGTGGTCGTTTTAGATCTAGTGATCAGAAACGGAAATACCCGTTCTCTCCTAAAATGTAAATGGCTGTCTTAGTTTCATGATATTGAAGTTTGATTCGTATATTATGTATGTAATTATTGTACAATTAATATATGAATGAATCTAATTTTAGAGGTTCTGATGTCATGTATTGTAATGGGAATGAGAGAAATTATCAAAACTGAAAATAACTTAATGTTAATTTAGGCAACTAGATACAGGGTGTTTCGCTTAGGACTATAATTAGAGAAAAATTTGTAACATTGAAACAAATGATTCGAATAACGGTAGGTAGTTGAATTAAGCAGACGAGAAACACGACAGGAAATTGCCAACGCCCGGGATCAATCCCGAAGGGAAAAATCCGAGGAAAACGCCTCGTAATTTTGAATCTTGCTCAGATGACGAGGTCACACCTGAGTTGTCACCTCAATCTCCAAACAACAAGCCAACGTGAGGATATTTGAGGCCCCGAAAGATTTAACGTGCACCAGCCTCCCGTTTTCGACGGTCTTTAGTTGGATCGAGTTCGATTCGAATGACGAAAATTGGGTATCGCTGTGAACGTTGACTGAATTTCTGTTTAAATGTCTGTCTATGTATGTACGTAAAAAATTTTGAAAATACATAAGTAAAGAAAATATACTTTCTTTTATTATTTTGTATTTTCTAACCCGGATAGAACCTTTTTTTATTTTTACTTCTCGGTAAAATCTTATGATTTCAGTGACTTATTACTATTATTAGTTTTCTAAGCTTTTCTGATAAAATGGGTTCGTCCTGACTCAGTAGGTTTTCCCTATCTACCATCTAATGAAATAGATGGAGCATATGCACTAGGGTGGGCTGTTCGGATAGGCGAAAAAAGTGTTTTTCGAACTTCAATTTGTGATAAGGGGAATAGTTGTCCTCTTACCTTCAAATATTAACCTATATTTTTTAAATTTTTTATTCAGCGTCTTGAGCCCTCCACCGGATGATATATTTTAGCTGAAAAACTATGTCGTTCCATAAAATGTAACAAGTTAAAAAATATACGAACCGTTTCAAAACCCCTAAAAATCGATATATAAACAACTCAGTGAAAACAACAGAAATATTTTTGGAACAGATACAGCACTTAATTTTTAACCACACAAATAGAAAATTCAAAAATTCTGAAATGTTGCAGTACAAAGGATTAAATATTATATATATGTGTGTGTATATATGTGTATATGTTACCGTGAAAGACCGAAATTGGAGAATGTCGACTTTCACGGGTGAATGTCGAAACATACCAAATACATCGGTGAAAGATCGAATATTTCATTACATTCTTGTACATTCGGACCCTCACCGGTGTATGTCGACAATCACAGATATGCTCTGGTGGAGGTCGAAAAGAGAGGAGCCGAGGTTTTTTTTTCCGATACCCTAATTTATACTGAATGGATACTGCAGTGAATCGTGATCTTTTTCTTGAAAAGTTAAATGCATTAATTGCGGGTAAACGAGAAGACAATTTTATTTATTTTTCTCAAGAAAAGTACTCTAAAATACTTTCTGAAATGTTACGAACCTCACAAAAACAATTTCCTCCTGCTCAAATTGGTGATACTGTACGAATACAAGTCCCTGATGTCGAACGTGGTCGTACAGATAGCCGAAATGTGTTAGCGGTTGTTCTTGGAATAGAAGACTCGGACTTCTATAAACTGGCAAATAAAAATGGTACCCTCAAGCAGCTTTACACACGTAATCAGTTCGTAATTTGTAAAGAAAAGTTACTTTCAATAGATGAGATTTCTTTTCAAGAAATGTCGCTGAGAGAAGCAGCTGCAGCTAATTCGAGAAGCGGGAGGCAAGGCTATACACGCTGTCATTGCAAAAGGAAGTGTTCCACAAATAAATGCAGTTGTAAAAGCAAGGGACTCTTGTGCAATTCAAAGTGTCATAATAGTTTAAGTTGTTGCAATAAATAAGATTTGAATCACTTAATTAAGTAAGTTTTTTATTACTATTATTTTCTTTTCTCATTTAGAATGTACTGTATAATTAAGTAAGTTTTTAGTTTCTATTATTTTCTTTTCTCATTTAGAATGTACTGTTTGTTTAAGTTCTTGGTCACTCCTCTCAGAAAGAGAGGCGAAAAAGTTACGTCACCCTTGCGACATTTTATCGCGACTGAAATACGGAGAAGAAAATATAAATCTCCGACATGTTCAACATTCACCATTAGTGCATGGTGAATGTCGACATTTGCCGGTGTAAGTCAGAAATAAGGGTATTTAGCAAATATTTCGGACATACACCAAGCGACTATGTGAATGTTGACATTCACCGGTGAAAGTCGACATATATATATAATATTGATCATAGTAAGGAGCATATTCTCGGGATGAAGGAAGCATACATTTTTTTTGAAGGATTGCGTGAATAACCGCTTTTAGTTCGTCACTTAAGTACCAGGGATGCATATATCGTTTAAAAATATGCAATGCAAAGCTGCTCTTTGCTTGGAAAATGGCACTTTGCAACATACCAAATTGTTGTATAAACTCCTAAAACAAATTCTGAAATAATTTTTAAGTTCAAAGACGGATTCGTACACGATATGTAATATCTTAGGACGCGATGGTTGTCAGTCATCGAGTATGTGATAATTCAGTAAGTTTACAATTACCTAAATTTGAAGAATAGTGTTCACAGATGATATAGCTTTGCAAACGTTATATAAATATTGTAATCTAAATTTATATCCCCAATGGTCGACGTCGACTAATCGAAAAAAATTGTCCCTGATTGTAAATTAAGTTCTTCGCATTTTGTTCATGCTTTCTTGGTTATCTACCGAATTTTCTTTGGGCTTTCAGAGGCTTCATCTAAGAGCAGAAATCAGGGCTTAAAAATCTATCCGTTAGTATGCATTAATTAACAAGCCCTTCTCAGAACAATATTTATCATACACATACTCATATTTGTAAGTATTATTTTAAAATTTATATATTAAGTATTTCTATCAGTTATAATTTAATTTACAGTTATTACTTTAAAACTCCTGGTGGCTGTCTCTATGAGGTATCTCGTCATTAGCTAAACTGACCATGGTGAAACATGACCACTGAAACATGATGAATGACATTGTATATCGTCATTATAATAGAACTAACCAGATATTGATCTAGTCGTTATAAAAAAGTCGGCAATATTTGGATGGCGAGGTATCTCGTCATTAGCAAAATTTGGCAGATCTTGATGGACGAGATATCTCGTCGAAATCACGTGGAGGGTTAAGCATGTCATTTTTTAGTTATTGGTTTGTTGGTTTTTTATCGCACAAGGGTCATATTTCCTGGCGCAATTTGGTTATGTTTAACCACTTGCGCCAGAAACAAAACCAACCTTGTACACTGAAGTAATCTACTGAAATAGTATCCTAGACAGAATTAACTTGACAAAATATCACTGTTTTTGCATTAAAATAAAATATACACATTCCGTACAAAACAAGAAACCAACCAACCAACTCTTATCTTAATTATTTTCTGACACAAATTCTATAGTTTTACTTAAAACCCCAAGTCTTGACTTTATGATTGTTAAATAATTATCAATTTCAAAAGGTGCTAAAATACATCTCTACAAAAGTTACGTTTTAATACATTTCTAGTATAGATGTTATAAAGTATAATTTAATACCATTCAAAAATATCTGGAAAACGTACTATTCCAAAACCTAAAAGTTTTGAATGAAACAAATTACCAACAGGGTTAGAAGAAACTAAAAATCGACGTACCCCCATATAATTTCATTCACTGAATTTAATTTCCTGACAAGTTTTCAGAACTACCAAGATTTGTCTCAATATTGATTTTGTTTAAAAGTTTTTAAATTCTTCACTAGAAACTTCACTATCAACCATTAGATCGAAAGAAAAGACCATTATTTACAAAGGTTTTTTTAAATTAAAGGAAGGGTTTCTGATTTCTTTTAAGTAGTTTTTTCGACATTATTCAGATCCAATCTCCAAAGTTAAAATCCCCTACCTAAATGGAAAAATGGGACAATAACCATCAAGGGAAAAATACCTCATGACACTTCCAATCGAGATAACTCACCGAACATAAGAAAACATGCCCAACCCAATAAAATACAGTATTTTAGAATGCACTGACAGTCCCTTAGTCCCAGTTGGTAAACTTATATGTTTGTGTCTAATGACCAGCCACTGAACTCTTCGGACTTCGACACTACAGGCTTAGACCTAGTTAGGCTAACATCATCGATAACTAAATCTTCAATGAAAAGAATAAAAAGTAGGGTTAGAGGAAAACTAATGGTCGACATGTCACATAAACTTATTTCGTGAAATTTAACTTCCTTCAGAGCTACATAAATTCGTTTTAAACATTGGTTTTTGTAAGAACTTTTTAATGTTTCACTCAAAGCATCACAACCATCGTTAAATCGAAACTAATACGTTGATTTATAAGGGGATTTCAAATCAAACCATTGAAGATAACATTCTCATTTTTAAGTGTTTTTGTTTCGGTATTATTTGGATCTTTCAAGGTTGAAATCCCCGACCCATACACAAAACTAGGACAATCCTATCAACGGAAAGAAATAACTCATGACACTTCCAATCAAGAAAATCCATAAGAAAAACATGCCCTACCCAAAAAGATACAACATTGTAGAATGAATGCACTGGCAGTCCCGAACTTACCCTTGATAAAGTTCTTTTTATGTCTGATGTCCGGGCACTGACCACTTCGATTTTCGACACTAAAGGGTTTGACCTAGTTAGGAAAAACTTGCAATAACTAAAATATTTAAATAAAATGAGTTACCAACAGTGTTAGATGAAAACTCCAAGTTGTCATGGCACATAAACTTATTTCATACAGTAATTTAATTTACCTTAGAGCTACAAAAATTTGTCTTAATCATTGTTTTTAGTGGACCTTTTAAATCAAAACGTCGCATTAGACCGATACAGAAAGTAATGATTTATGATGGGATTACAAATAAAAACATTGAAGATAATATTCTCATTTGTTTTAAGTGGTCTTTTGTTTGGACATTATTTAGATCCTTCAAGGTTAAAATCCCCGACCCAAACGCAAAACTAGGGCAATCCCATCAACGGAAAGAAATACCTAATGATACTTCCAATCAAGATAATCTACAGAAAAAACATGCCCTACCCATTTACTTCCTTTATGAGCATATTTACTTTCCCTGACAACCCCAAGCTTCATTTGGTCCTTCCCTCTAGACTACAGACTAAGGACACTACGACGGGCCCTATAGTACATCTTCTAAGGCATCCCCTTTCCCAATAAAGACCACGCGTGTTCAGGATATGTGGGAGGTAGGATGCCACTTACCCCTGGTCATTCTTTAGCTTCCTGGTACTCCAGCAAATGATGATAATTCTAGCACCGAATGTTTGGTTTTCCTATTAAGGATATTTTCGTTCATAAGCTGTATTTTATATGTGTTCTCCAGCAAGGGATATTGGATTTATTTGCAGCTGCATTAGATGGGTCATGTTTATCCATCCGAAACTTGGTGTGGGTCCTGTCGAAATGACTTCGTTTAGCCACGGGCATAGTTTGGGGAATTTACGCATTGTTTAATGAGTTGGATTTCATGGGTATTGATTACGGCAAATATTCCCCTTGCAGTGGTTGCTGTGAATGATTGCTATTAGTTTATGTAAACCAGGAATGGTTATATTGGTTGCCAAAAGCGGAAGTCAAATTCCAGTCTTTGTTGAAATGTGGTACGTAAGAAGCTTTCAAATTGATTTCGTCCATTTGAGTCTACCGATATTTTGTCTCTATTAAATGTATTTCAGTGTATTGGTCATTTAATATCTGAAGAAATTTTAAGCCATAAATAACCTAGTTTTTTATGAATTTCTAAATTGTCTGGCGAGTTCAATTTCATGGATAATGACTATGGCGAATATCCTCCCATGTTGTGGTTGTGAATGCGTGTTATTAGTTATTATAAATCAGTAATGGTGGTATGAGTTATCAAACGCAGAAGTCAAATTATGGTCTATGTTGAAATGCGGTATTTATGGCGATTTCAAAACGGTTTCGTCCATTTCAGTCTACCAATTATCTGTCACTATTTAATGTATTTTAGTTTTGTTGGTAATTTAATATCTGAAGAAACATTTAAGCCAAAAATAGCGTAGTTTCTTTTAGGAATTTGTAAATTATCTGACGAGTTCATTTTCGTGGATGATAATTAATGCGAATGTCCTCCCTTGCTGTGGTTGTCAATGAGTGCTATTCGTTATAATAAATCAGGAATGGTGGTGTGCTTTGTCAAGGTATGTAGATAGATAGAAAATATATTTATTAGTTTTCATAATATGCGTTTTAAATTTTCTATCTTGTGTTTGGTGCAGATTGGCCAAATATGGCCACTTATGCCGCAGAACCTAATTTAACCAACATCAAATACGAAAGTAAGGCAGAAAATATTAAACCGTTGGAGGAAGGAAACTAAATATGCCCACTTCCATCTATCAAAAACAATCAAAAACATTTCTCATCTAATCATTACATAATGAAATCTAAGCACGCTTATTGAACCGATGATCAAATTTCTGAGTCAGTTGAGTTTTTCCAATGGCGCTTAACCATCATTGCTATCGTTCTTCCTAAGAGAATCGGTTGATTGAATTTAGTATTCTAGAATCGTTCAATCTTTTACTCTTACTAGCAAGTGGAATTCTCGTGTTTTTTTCTAGATAAGAATCGGAATCAGTTAATCAGATTTGCAGACTTTATTCCTAGGTAGTTAGAAGTTGTATAACTTGAGGGTTTCCTTCTAATGTCCCCAAAAATTGGCTGATGTAATTTTTTCCACTGATGGCTCTATGCCATTACCGTCTTTATTTGGAAAAAATTACCCTTTATTGCTTGAAGGATAACGTCTTTTTATATAAAGGGAATAAGTTTTGATGAATTTAATGTGCTGTGCATTCGAAATCCTTTTGTAGTAATCATTGATGCGTTCTATCTAGAAGTGTACATAAAAAGTATTTCTGAAGGTTTCTATTTAAATGTTTTCAGTCTGTAGTCGGTTATCAAAGCTGTTTCCCATCAGTTATTTTAGGCATGGTTTTATGAAATTCTTGCTTATTGAAAAATGTATAAAATTATGAATAGATAAAAATGGATAAGTACTTTGTTAACAAATGAAATGGAAGTTTTGGGAAGTTGAACTTTTATATTTGTGTTCGTAATGCACTTTTCCAATACATATAGTATAGGGGGTCGCATGGTTAAGCCCTTATACACCAAATAAATGTATAACGCATATAGTTAGTTATGAAAGTGTTGTATTGGTACAGTAAAATGACTAAGTGCTACAAGATGAGACGGCTTGAAGCACCTCTATTGGAAAGTTAACCCTTTTATTTGAGTTCTTAGTGCACTTTTTTAACATAGATAATATGAAGGATGCATTGTAAATTCCTTTTAAACATTTTTCATTTAATATGGGAATCTGAAAACACCCAAATAAGCTATTCTTGACATTTTGATTTACATCTGATATTGTTACTCGTTTTTTGTTTGGCATCTTCAATTTCCTCCTTCGTTGATTGTCCTCCTTTATTTCAAATCTGATCATAACCGGAAGTGTGATCTGGAATCCTTTACATTTATTTTTGGAGTCTCACAGAACTGCTTCGAGATCAGAGGTTTTAATTTCCTCATTATTGTATTGACATCAAATTTGACTGACCTCTATAAATGATCTCAAACAAATTTATTTTTGTCAAACTATGGTATTCAATCGAAACAAGGCCATGTAGAGGGGAGGATTAAATGGGCTCAAACTCCTGCCTTATTTCTCGGTGTCAAAAATGCCCTATTTTTCTTTGAGTCAAAATGCCCTATTGTTCTTTGAGTCAAAAATTCCACATTTCTGTTTGAGTAAAAAATACCCAATTTCTCTTTGAGTAGAAAATACCCAATTTTCTCTTGGAGTCAAGAGAATTTGGGACTCTCAGAAATGCTCATTTCTCCGAATCAAAAATTTCCCATTTTTCTTTGAGTCAAAAATACTCACTTTCTCTTTAAGACAAAAATGCTCCTGTTCTCTTTGAATTCCACGGAGCTTCAACACGTCTAATTTATAATTTAATATTACGGAAGCTTTGTCATTACCTACCTCATTTATCAGTACTTAACTATTGAGTAATACATGCTCGTTTGTTAAAACTATTACAGTTTTTCCACCCTTACAATATATCTGGAAAGGCCTACTTAATAAAATGGATGTTAACAATGAGTTAAATGTACAGTATAGGGGAGGAGTTTCTTTTGGTCCTGAACAATGGTGGGTGGTGTAGTTCAAACAGGAAAGGTCATACATATTTTATGACCTAATTTATTATCTCCTATTAGCTGCATTTATATAGTTGGTCAAGACAATTCCTACCATATTTAACTACCCTATTCAAATCAATACTCCTTTATTGTACCAGAAAAGGTGTAAAAAAATATTTAATAGCTTCGATGTACCAAACAATCAACACAGTAAACGTGCTATATTCTGTATTGAAAATTGAGGCAAACTCTATTGTTTATATGTATATTCTAAATGTCAATGAAAACTAATAACAAATTTATTGATACTTACTAAAAATTTGGTTGTAACTCATGAAAGGAATTTTGCAGTAGAAGTTCACTAAATATCCAGTTAATTTAGACATTTAAATTTTGCAAAAGTTTTTTTTTGATAATATTTCAGATTATATTTCGTGTACTTCATCGTTTGTCCCCATCTTTGACCAAAGAAGGAAAATGAGGATACATTAAAAGTTATGATAGTAGGTTCAAATTTTATGCTTTCAATGGAAAATACCACCAAAATTAAACTTTTTCTAACAATAAAATCATTCAGATATTAAAAAGCCATCGAAAACCAAAATAAAACCGCTTCGATAAGCATTTAATTATACAAATCCAGAGGAGATGAACTAAAAACGATTCATATCCATGGGAATCAAATGGTTCAACGGTCATGGTTCAGACCTCTAATAGTCAATAATGAATACAATGCAATCAGTAATAAAAACACATCCGAAGATCTGATAAAACTATTCCACGGCCGAGATTATGACTCACGAGCCATAGTTTCGCATAGCTTAAAAACTAACTAGCTTAACCCTTCTAGGGGTTTAGACGAGATATCTCATCCATCAAGATCTAACCATTTTTGCTAATGACGAGATACCTCGCCATCGGGATATTGCCGAATTTTTATGATGACAAGGTAAATATTTGGTGAGTTTTTTCCAGTGATTATATATCTCGTCAATCAAGATCTGGTCAATTTTTCTAATGAGGGGATATCCCGTGATCAAGGTATTACCGATATTCTTTACGATGATGAGATCAAGAGCTGATCAGATTGTTTTTAATGACGAGATACCTCGTTCATCACGATCTGACCAATTTTTCTAATGGAGAGATATCTCGTGATCAAGGTATTACCGATTTTTTTATGATGACTAGATCGATATGGTCAGTTTTTTTTCTAAAGACCAGAAATCTCTAATATCAAGATCTGACCAAAGTTGCATGACGAGATATCCCTTGATCAAGATATAACCAATTTTTTATGATGACGAGATCAATATCTGGTCAGTTTTTGTAACAACGAGATATATCGTCCATCAAGATCCGGCCAGTTTATTTACTTATGACTCAGTATATCGTCTACCTAGGTATGACCAATTATGCTATGATTAGATAACTCGTCGAGAAAACCACTAGGAGCGTTAAATAAAAACAATACGTGCCCACAAACGAATTATACCCAAAATGCTTCTGCACCTAAAATTGCCAGAACATCTCTTTTAAAGAGAACATGTCCTCTTTTTCCGCTCGGATATTCTTTTCACTCTCTTTTCTAAAACAGATATTTTTTGTCCTCTTTTTTTCGGTGGTTCACTTTTTGTCCTCTTTGTTCATCATTTCGGATTGCGTTAAAAATATATTTCACATTTAAAACTTTACATCTATATTCACATCTACTACATCGATATGTAAACCACAACTATTCAAATGAGTACTAGATCTAGTACATTGATAGAATATTGTCGATGATTGGTTTGCAGTGGACAAAGGAGCGTAATCGAATCACCACTGAACTGTTAAAGCAATATTAATAGTAACCTATGATAATAAGGATTAATCGTGCAAAAATGTCTATCATGAAATTAAAAACAAGCTGCTGCGTGACGTAATGGGCTCAAGCAAATATGAAAAGTAAAATGTTTATTTTTTATTAATTAGATATGTATCTACTATTATTTTGTTATATGCTTGTTGTTTTAAAATGAATTTTTAGTTTTTGTAACGTTTTGAAAAAAGACTTAAATAAATGGTCAGTGTTTTCATTTATAAATTCGTTCTCACATTTACTAATTTTGCTGAAAATACGTAAGTAATATGTTCAGCAGATTTTTTTCAGTTAGTGGTTCATATATTCAAGATTCGTCAAAGATGATGCTTTTTATTAGATACCTAACAATTATACAATAATAATGCGTGCTTTTCGTGTCCTCTTTTTTTAAAAATAATTTTACCAAATGTTCTCTTTTTGATATTCATCTTCTGACAAGCCTATCTGCACCGCATTTCACTGAACCATTTCAAGCATATAAACTCAATAACCTAAAGAGCCATTATTTTAATAAATCCCATAACACCCCTCGATTCAAAACAGTTGTGTCATGGCAGGCACTCGAATTCTAATACGCTTAGTTTCCCCTAGAAATCTCGCTCCTATAAGCATTTAATTATGCAGTGCAGGAGGAGATGAATTAAAAGCAATTCGTATCGAAAGGAGTCAGAATGCGTGACGAATTCTCCAACGCGGATTCTCGCGTCACGGTTCAGACCTCTCGCTCCTGACAGTCAGAAATGGATGTTCAAAGGGTCCGACGGAGAACGAGATTCCTGTTTATTCAAGAGATAAAACGTCACAGCCCTATGGGAAGGATGTGGAAGAATCGTGCCGTGAAGTTTGCTCTTGTAGTGGGATGTGTTGGGGAGCGATTACAAATTACACTAATGTTGATTGCACTTCAGCTTATTTGGGGGCAGTTTTATTTTCTCAAAATATAGGAATGTAGTATTTTTATGATTATTTTCTGAGTTATTCAATGGATAATAACGACTTATTTTTTTATCTTTGAAAATAAGGGTATCTATCATGTCTAGGCAGCCCCTTTCAGTGTAGCTATAGGTGGGGTAAATGAGTGAGAAATTAAGTATCTTAATTATACATTTTAAGCAACACAAGGGACCACAGTAACCCGGTTGAAAGAGTAGCTGATTTTTAACCAGAGGATTGCAAGTTTGAAACTTGATCGAACCAAAGATGGTCGTGCACTTGTGGGCTGATGTACGTACTTTAAATCTATCGCGGCCTCAAATGTCCTCACGTTGGCGGATGCGAAAGTTTGGAAAGTGGGGTGCCATCTCAGGTGCTGACCTCGTCATCTCTTCGTGGTTAAAACTTATGAGGCGTCCTTGGATTTTTCACTTTGACATTGATCCCGGATATCCCCTTTGTATTGCTCCAGTGCGACGCACATTCAGCTACTTACCTTAGTGAGAGTACCTATTTAGTGGTTCCTGGAAAGATAGGCATTTTAATTAACGTCGCACTGGAGCAACTAAACGGGCTATTGCGGACGGTCCTGGATCAAACCCGAAAGTTTCCTGGGAAGGAACGCTGGCGTTATATACTATCGCATCGAGAGATTCGACAATAGATAATAAGTTGTCAATCTACAAAGCGCTTGTCAAGCACATGAAAATACTTGCAAGTAAATTATTTACAATGTTGTTACTAAATCGTGGTATTGTCCAAACTAATAACCACACGTCCTTAAAATCTTTCAATATATTTGCTAAATTGTAAAAGATCTACAGGGTCCAGAACAGTGCAAGGAAACAAATAGTCAAGAGACGTCTGTGCACTCACGCAATTAGGTTGGTTGGTTGTTTTCAGATTGTATGGCACGGGGCCATATTTCCATAGTCCAAGTGCAAGGAAACAAATAGCCAAGAGAGGTATGTGCACTCACGCACTTAGGTTGGTTGGTTGTTTTTAGATTTTATGGCATGAGGGCCATATTTGGCCATGCTGCGCCAAACACAAGACAACATCAAGTAAAAGATGTCGTAAAAGGGGAATAGAGTAGTGGAATGAAAGCAGAAAAATATCGCTTGGGTATCCCGGGTGCACGACTCCTGCGTTTTCTAAAGACAGTAAACCCCATGGGAAAAGAAAATATCACTAAAGTACCTCGCTTCTTTGAACCCCATACACACCTAAAGGAAATGGGCTTCTGGGGACCTTACACTTAAAACAGACTTATAATGTTTGTATTTATGTGATATCTGAGAAGTTTAGTGTGTTACCTACTGTCCTTACTGTCCTGTTACTGGACATTACCTTACCAACTGTGTGTTTAGTCCATTACCTATTTCCTCTCCCCATGGAAAACCTGAAAAATTCCACGAGTACTAACCATAAAAAGTAGTGTTACATGCTGTATTATTACAAATCAATATTGTGACATAATATTAAAATGTATTTCAAAAACAAATATCACATATCTATCGTACGAATATATTTGAAATACGTGTATTATAACTATAGTATAAATTTATCTTGATTTTCGCTAGGATACGTTCTAAAGGAAGCATTACGACATATTTTGATAAGTGGATTGCTCCATATGGACTTTATTTTCAATCTCCTGTCAAACTTACTTAGGCTTGAACATTAACTCTATCGCTTTCAATTACGTATGAGGGACTTGACGTTATAATACTTGTAACGGAGTGAATTGTATTCCTGAATTTCTGTAATGGATATTCTTTAGTGCTCAGTAGTCTGGAATTGACAATAAGTTATATTGAATCATATACTTCTGAAAATAAAAAGCTGAGCAGTCAATGTTCATTAATTCAGTTTTTATTATTTAGCTATACTGTATTCTTGTTAGTATACTTTGTCATGTCTATATAAGAAATACAAGTGAAATAAATAATTATTTATATACATTCAAAAGTACCACGTATTTTAATTTCAACTCTCACATGCAGTAAATCGATTTCGAAAAATTGAAGATCTTAATTGAAGCTAATCAAGCTGAATTATCCTATCGATCGAATTCAAACAAAGCTTAGTCATCAACGTTCTTTCCAATAAAGAGACAAAAATAAAAATTGTCTGTGAAAGGGATTATCAATGAAATCAAACAAACCACAGATCGAAGACAGGGATTTTACTTCCTTGTACCCCAAATGCTATCGCATATACAAATATCCGGGTTACCTTACAATGAAACTTTTCGCTGTTTGGCGGTAATCCTAATTGTCATTCATCAATTAGCTATTATATAGTTTGTAGTTTGGAATTTCTATTGGAAACGTGCTGAAATCGTATTAGAGAAACAAGCCAAATGAAGTCAAGCCCTGACTATACGTATAAGAAACACATTCCACCTAAAAAACACTACCTTCTCCTACATTTGTTTTACATAATTATTGGATAACCAAGGAATTTTGTGTAGTTTCTGTTTCGTCATTGTCAAACTGCACTTGCTCTCACTCGATCAATTAAAAGTGTGATTATGTATACTTAAACAAAATGTTATTTAATAAAGAATTTACTGCTATATAACACTTACGGAAATTAATAATTTAAAGTTTAGAAAAAGGGATCTCAGTGTGACTCTTTCAAAGTCAATTATTCGGGATTGGTCAATTTATGAATTCAAATTGAGCACCAGTGTTTCAGAGAACGCTTGAAAAATATCTTCCGCATTTTAATATGATTCAATGTGTCAATGTTGTGGTCCTAAGTAGTTCTAGAAACTGGAATCTGGTGGTGAGATTTCTGAAGGTACCACATGTTGCTGCATGCCATCAGGCCTCCATGAGATCCAATTGGAGGACCATTTCAAGTCAAATTCAAACATTATCAAGAATTTTAGACAATTTAATGTGAGTGACGAAACAATCCATACTCATTTATGTTGGTTCAGAAAAAGACGATGAAGTGTTTTCTTTTCACGAATTTAGCACAACAAGCTCACGTGTTTAACCATTTTCTGTCACGTCAAAGGACCGAACCATTTAGGTACCGCATATTGACATCCGATGAAAAGTGAATACAATACAACATGAAGCGCTATTACGATTGTTTTTCGTCAAAAGATTCGAGGCCATTAACGAAAAACCCAGTATTCACCAACGAAAGATGCTCCTATGTGTTTGGGTACTATTCAAACCATTTAGGAAATGCATATCGCGCGACATCCAAAAGAAAGTGGATTCAATGCATCATGAAGCATTCTCAAGATTGGTTGTCGTCAAAAGATTCAAAGCCACTGACGGAAAACCTAGTATCCACCAACGAAAGAAAGATGCTTCTTTGTGTTTGGTGGACCAAAATCAGGATTATTACTTTGAGATTCAGTTGAATGAGGAAACCATTGCATCTGAAGTCTCCTCAGCACAATTGCAACATGTTTCAGTTACATTGACCTAGAAGCAGTCAGCATTGGTAAACACAAAAAAGGAGTTCTATCCCACCAGGACAATGCCAGACCCCATACAGCAAGAGCAACCAAGGAAATGATTATCCAATTCGGCTGGGAATTTCTATCCTACTCCTCCATATTCCCCAGACATTTCGCCTTCGGACTATCATCTTTTCTTGGAAATAGATAGCCATCTATGAAATCGGCGATTTCAAAATCGACAAGACGTTGAAAAGGAGTTGAAGCCTTTTTTGATACCAGAGAGACGAAACTTTTATAAAAGATTAATAGAAAAATTTAAAACTTTGGGCACAAAGGTATTGGAAGCCGAAGGTGACTAATAAAATATTATTTGTTCCAGTTTGTGTATCATTTGTCTCTATTGATTAAAACGACACAAACTTTCTTGGTTAACTGGTAGCGTCTTATTAACCCACCTGGTGGTTATCTCAATGAGGTACCTTGTCATTTGCTTAACTGACCAGATCCTTATGGAGGATCTCGTCATTGAATGAAAACTGACCAGATATTGATCTCGTCATCATAAAAACTGACATCATAAAAACTGACTACTGAAGAGATGACGAGACATCTCATCAGTAGCAAAATTGGTCAGATCTTGATGGCGAGATATCTCGTGGAAACCACTTGCGGTGTTAACGCTCACCTTTCATATTATTTTCAACATAATTTATCCCCATATGTATATAATGAAACAAAAGCCAAAGAAATATACATTTTAACATGTATTTTAATTTCTGTTAAAAACACACTTATTAAATAAATCTATTTGGTAATACCGAAGACGTGAATTGACATCAATCGAGCTGCATTATTGAATAGATCGATTTCATAGGAAGCTCTGCCAGCAAAGTAATACACCCAAATTTAATTCCATCCAACTCCAGACGGAAGAAGAAACATTGACTATTCACATTCACCATTCATATTCTTGTCGACGTAATTTATACTCGTGCCTTATTGGCGCAGCTTGGCGAACTATGGTCCTTAAGCAACAAAACCCAACTCAACCGACGTCAAGTCATTATAATAAAAGAAAAGCTAAATGAATAGGGTTTTACATATTCAAAAGTAACACATATTTTAATTTCGATTCACTTATCAATAAATCGATTCAGAGAAACCGAAAACGAGAGAATCGACACCAATCATACCGAATTAGCGAATCGATCGAATTCAAACAAAGCTCTTCGCCGGCAAAGCAATACACCCGGATCCGATTCGATCCTCCCTATCCCAGACAGAAGAATAGAAATCGCCCCCTATTCACACTCATCATTCAAATTCAAAAATATGCAAGAGCAGCTAAAAATAAAGCAATCCCAATTCATCTCCCGGGATTAGAGTGACACATGCTGCGTTCTCCAACCGTGAACACCAAGAAGCAATCTCTTTCTGCTTAAGAAGATTTCAACATCCATCGATGTGGATGACCATCGATTACAGCATTTCGTCGTATCAATCATCGTTGGTTACGCGGCGTGAGCTATAATAAGCGTCAGACAATCGCTATGGTCTCGGGAACCTGGATATCCCGTTTCTGAAATATGGCTCCCAGTTTATTCCTTGGGTTTTGAAAACTTTTCTTTCAGCATAAACGTAGAGTGGGGAGGACTGCTGTACGGCAGAAGTAACGTTTTTCTTTTTCCGATTTGCGTCTGGAGTTTCGAGGTTTTTTACCGGCTTTGCATTTTTCGCTCGATTTGTAAGATTTGTGAGTTGGGTTTCAAGAGACATTTTTTGTTCGAGAAGCAGTTTTGCGTGAGAAGAAATGTTTCGCTGGACTAACTTCGCTGGAAAAATGAGGATTTGGTTGAGTTGTGTTTCCTTATGTTCGTGTATTGTTTAATTTAGCAGTTTGAACGCACGTTCGTAGTATAAGATGATTTAAAGCTAATAGATTAGATATTTTCTACTCTATATTATTAGTTTAATTTTTTTTCTATTCTAGATCATTAGCTTAACTGTTTTCTACTCTAGATTATTAGGTTAGCTATTTTCTACTCTAGGCTACGTTAGATTGTTTCTATTCTAACCTTTTGAAACGTCATGAGATTTCTGAGTATTGCAGTATTGAGTTTTCCTCCAAACGCATATATAATAACTAATTCCATCTAGTGGTTGAAAGAATTCTAGGAAAGATTCCATTGGCCAAGAAGGTCGAAATTGGTAAGAAGTCATTGCAGAGAAGATTATATTGCAGAAAGAAAACATGTCTATGAATCTCTCAAAAAGAACCACACTATATATACCACCCCCACATTTCAGTTTCTACAAAAAAATTTCCGAATTATGATTGATTTATGTATACTTTCTCAGATATTTTAACATGGAACTTATCTAAGTATGTAAGCAAAGGAAATTAAAATACCGTATTCACTAAGCTAAACTATGATCTATGAAATATAGAACATTATGTTAAAATATGGGAAATTTAATTTTATGTTATACTTGTACAAACACACAGACACAACAACAGAAGTAAAACTGGAAGACAGACCAAGTCAACCAAGTTCAGTCACTAAATGAATGTAAATAATCAACCAGATTTACAGTTTCATGAAAATATACCCAGCAGTTTGGACGTAGTACGAGCACACACACATACATACAGAGCGCGGAAACCCCTGCTTTTGCATAACAGTCCAAAATGGATAAAAAAAACTATAATGTGTCGAAAATATTCAATGTACAAACGCTCAATTCTTATTTATATAGATTAAAACATCGTGGACTTTTTAACGTATGATAGCTTATGAAAATTGCTTATAATTATTCTGGTACACACATAACAGCAATAAAATATATTAATTTATACGTGGTATGAGCTATAACATACATCAGACAATTTCTATGGTCTCAGGAATCTCAATATTCCGTTTCTAAAATATGGCTCCCAATTTATTCCACGGGTTTTGAAATCTTTTCTTTCAGCTTATATGGGCGTGTGAGGAGGACTGGTGTGCAGCGAAAGTTAATGTTTTTGTTTTTCCGATTTGCTTCTGAAGTTTCCGGTTTTTTAACAGGCTTTGCCTTTTACGCTCGATTTGTAAGATTTGCGAACTGGGTTACAAGATGCATTTTTTGTTCGGAAAGTAGTTTCTCGTTGGAAGAAAGGGAGCTGACTCCTCGGGAAGAAATGAAGATTTTGTTGTGTTATGTATGTGTTTAGCTTAATCTAATCATTTTAACGCAGTTTTGTTATTTAAGATAAAGTAAAGCTCTGATATTAGATACTTTTTTCTAGTCTACTTAGGTAATTCCTACTCTAGTCTATTCGAATAGTCTCTGGACTACTTATCGAAGTAGTAACCAGTTTGATGGGTACTCAGATAATTCCTGAATCCTCCTAGCGGTTGTCGTGACCAGCTTTCCAGTCATTAGCAAACCCATTAGCAGATTTTGATGGACGAGATCTGTCGTCATTTGCAGAAAACTGACCGGATCTTGATCTCGTTATCATCCAAAAATCTGGAATACGCTGATGACGATATAACTCGTCATTAGCAAAACTGATCAGATCTAGACGATATATCGTGTCGAAATCACTTGGAGGGTTAATACCAGTGATGGGCAGAATCAAATACTGGTATTCGAGTACTTCCAGGTATCGAATAAGTATTCGAATACATATTCAAAAACGATTAATCGATACTAAGAATCGGAGAACTACGATATATGGTAGTTATTAAAAATAACACCTACGATTCGTGTCCTCCTTAGCATAGTGATTAGCGCACTCGATTTGCAACATACAGGTTCATGGTTCGAATTCACAATAAGTGGAATTTGTGATTTTTCATGCGAATGAGAATTTTTGGCAAGATAATCAAATTTCTTCTGTTTCTTAAATATTTTGAACAAGCTGTGCTTAAAAAAGGAATTTATTTTACATAAAACTAAAATTTTAAATCTAAATTATATTCAAACTTTTTTATTTCCGAATTATTTATATAAATTTAAAAAAATTAAGTATTATAACACTACTATTATTAATGCATTTGTATTTTGATCCCATTGTATTTTGAAGAATAAAATTAATCCCATGTACAAATTGCTGAATTTTCTGGTCGCGCATATATTTTCTGTAATTGTAAATATTTTTCGCGTATTTTTTATCTTGATTTTACTAATGATGTTTAAATTTTAGTTTTCGCGTGGAAGATTTGATTTTCTACCATATTTGAGGAAATCGTTAATAATCACTTTTAACAGGGAACGTAGCCAGAATTTTACTTTGGAGGGAGCCCTGAAGATAAGAATGGAACTTTTAATGCAAAACTCTTTTAAAAAGTTTTATGAATGTAAAAAGTATTTTGTTATTTTTAATACCAGGATCTGAAACTTATTCTTAAACTTATTTCTGTAGACTTATCAAGAAAAGTGACACACATATCGGTTGATCTAAATCCAAGAATGGTTCCCTAAATATTTACAAAATAAATTACATTAAATAATCAAATCTTGTTTCTGGAAATGCACTTTTTATTTTTGCAACCACCGTATGGAGTACGAAGATGTAAGAAGAGGTAGAGTCAGAGGAAAAAAATTTTCATAATAATTTTACTATCGTAATAAAGATTTTGTTAGATATTTTAAAAGAGAATACTACTTACTGTCAGATATTTTAAAGAAAATATTAGCCATCTTAAGAATGAAATAACGTTATTTTACTTGAATAAAAAGAAAATTATTTCAAGCATATAGCATCTTATTTGCAGATATATTTTAAATGTCAGAAATAAAAAGCTTGAAAATTAAATTAAATTTAAAAAAAAATAATAAAATTAAATATGAATAATTAAAAATATCGTTAACATTAAAAACTTCCAACTTGATTTTAAAAAATAAAAGGCAAACCATATATGTAATTTACTGATAATTAAGCCTGCCTGTTCGGAAAATTACTTCCAGAAAATTTTAAATCAAATCTCTTAATCGATGGAATTTTTCGACACTTCATCATCACGACCATTTTCAAGACGTAAAATTGAGGAGTTGCGGATAACGAAGGGTGAACTCAACAATTGCTGGTTTCCAGAAAAACGCATTTAATTATTTTTGCACTCGGGCGAACTGAACAAACAAGGATCATCCAAGCCACTTAAAAAGAGGTGGAGTGGGGTCAGCGGGGTCCAAGTAGAAGGGAGCTAGGGTGTTGAGTTCTGACAAACCAAAATATGGGGAAAATATTTCGCCCAATCTTGAGTTTGCCCTTCGTATCCGTAACGCCCCAATTGGAAAAAACAAAAACGCGACTAGAAACATAAAACTAACGAGAACAATGGATACCCATGCAATGTGACACTGCTACTTAGGATGAATACTCTGGTATTCGAATACACAGAATGAGTACTTTTGGCATCCGAGTACCTATGAGGAATACTCTTGTATCTGAATACCTTGGATCCGAGTACTTTGGTATTCGAATACATGTATCTGAATACTCTTGTATTCGAATACCGAGTAGTAACTACTCTTGGTAGTTACTACTTTTGTATCCAAATATTTTGGTAATCGAGTACAACTCTACTTTTAAGTATCTTGTACATGAGTACTTTTGTTATTCGAATACTCCCATCACTAGTCAATACACTAAGCATCGAGGTATTTCCGAAAGGTGCAGCGTTGCTTTTAACCCATCCAATCGTTGAACGAATCTTACCAAAGATTACATTTGTCACTAATGCAAAAATAGGTTGGGAGTCACTGAACGGATATATGTTAGTGAACTTCATAGATACCTAGACAGCAAGTTTTGATAATTCTTCTCCAGATTATTTTCTTAGGTATTATCTACTCTTCATTGCTTGCTTAGGTATATAAACAACTAGCTTAAATTATCTACCTTAACTTGAGAGTAATGAGGTTTCAGAGTAGTGTATTAGCTTGTCGCCACAACACGCAAAATGACAAATTAACACCTCCTTTATTGGTTGAAAAAAATACTAGGAACGATTTTATAGGGTGAAGAAGGTCAATATATATATATATATATATATATATATATATATATATATATACAGGGTTCAACGCAAGGTCCGTGCCCACCGTTTATTTTCGCAACCGTTGATCGTAAACATATACTTCCAGTGTTGCAAAAATGTTTCACATGAGGTAAACATTCATGTTATGACATTTTGAAATTTAAAAAATCAATTCTGTAAAAAGTACAAAATCTAACTTTTTATACACTCCCCCGTTCCTTACAGTGATATTTAGTAAAGGTTTACACTCATCCTAACAAACGTAACACAAAAAGTTTCACTTTTGTGTGACAAAAATTGACCAAGATATTTAATTTCAAAATTTGGGATTTTTTCAGATTTGCTTCGCCTTCATTGAGGGGTCGGTTAAAATATAACTTAGAATAATTCGAGATTGAAATCAGAGTGCAACGCCTCTGGTAGTTATCATTCCGCTGCCATTTATCCGGTTCTTTTTGCGCATTTTTCATTTTAAGGGTGTCGATTCTACATAATTCGACGATGGTCTACAACTTTCGAATTAACATCTTTTGTCTATCTTGCTTAGTTTCGGAGTTAGATTTCCAAACTTTCCCCACTGGGGGCGCTGCGACCACTTTCAGTGAATCGGGCATGTCCACTTTACTATACATGCACCCATCGTTTATGGTCGGGGAACCCCCCTTTGGCCGTAAAATGGGCGTTGCACTCTGATTTCAATCTCGAATTATTCTAAGTTATATTTTAACCGACCCCTCAATGAAGGCAAAATAAATCTGAATAAATCCCAAACTTTGAAATTAAATATCTCGGTCAATTTTTGTTACACAGAAGTGAAACGTTTTGTGTTACGTTTGTTAGGATGAGTGTAAACTTTTACTAAATATCACTATAAGGAACGGGGGATTGTATAAAAAGTTAGATTTTGTAATTTTTACAGAATTGATTTTTTAAATTTCAAAATGTCATAACATGAATGTTTACCTCATTTGAAACATTTTTGTAATTGGAAGTATATGTCTACGACCAACGGTTGCGAAAATAAAGAGTGGGCACGGACTTTGCGTTGCACCCTGTATATATATATATATATATAGTGTGTGCATATAATGTGAATCCCTCAGAAAACTAGAATACAAGGTTATATAGTTCCTACTCTGGACTACCTAACAGATATTTTCCACTCTATACTAGTAGTTTGGATAGTTTCATTTATAGACTAGTTTAGATTGATAGCTTAGAAATAGTTGAGATTATTTATTACCACCTAGCTTATAATAAAAATATCACAGGCTGTATAAATGATTGATAGCATGTGAAATGTGCTCATTTTCAATGCTACATACATTCCATCTGTACAATATGCCTCATCAAAACTTCAATTTAGCTATAATACAAGTCAGACAGTGCTGTTTAAGAAATCTGAACCTCCATTTCTGATATATGACTCCCAATTTGTTGCACATGTTTTGAAAACGTTTCTTTCGGCATAAACATACTGCAAAGCAGTATGTTTTTGATTTTTCGATTTGTCAGTGGAATTTTAGGGATTCTTACAGGCTTTGTATTTTTCGTTCGATTTGTAAGTTGGATTACATAAGAATATCTTTTTTCAGGAAGCAGTTTTTAGGAGCAAATAAATATTTCGTTTAATTTGGTCGGAAAAATGGGGATTTCGCTGTATATTTTCTTGCTTTCGTGTTTGGTTTACTATGGTAATTTAATTGTAAGTTCGCAATTTTGGATTACTTCTGGCTACCTTACACTTTAGGCAGCTTACAAGTGAAATACACTGTCAAAATTTTCTAGATATGAGATTATCTTTCTTAGACCGGAATGTAGTGTTCTTTGGACTTCTTCACTAATTATTTTTCTTTGCATGAAGTTTAGATTTCTTGAGAAACATACTCAGTGAGTGAAGCTTAGGAAGTAGAATATTTTGCACCTACGTTTTCTAAGAACTGTTTTTTTGCAGTGAGTTTCACTAGAAAACCGACTATATATGACAACTTAACCCAAGTAGTCTCGCCGTGATAAGTCCATCAAAATCTGAAAATGTTCCGACGATATATCTTGTCATCAAGATACTACCGATATTTTGACAATGACGAATAATGACCAGGCCAGTTTTCTTCCAATGACGAGATATCTCGTTCAGGAAATGTTGATCTATTTTGCTAATGACGAGATGTCTCGTCGAGGCAACTACCAGGAGGATTAAGACTGCTAAATCATTAAACTGGGGAAAAATCACACTTTCTACAATGAAGAAAATTTACTTCATATAGAGTTATATATTTTCCATTACCTTCATCTGTATTAAACATGAAATATAAATAAACTTCAAAGAATGTCTGCTCTCAAAACCTGGGTAGCTAAATTCTGAGATATGACTTAGTTTATTCCACAGGATTTGAAAACCTTTCTTTCGGCATAAACTAAAGTACAGAGAACTACTGCACAGTAACCATAAAGGCTTTGGTCATCCGATTTGCCTTTGATAGTTTGGGGCTTTTTATAGGTTTTGCATTTCTTCCTCAATTCGTGAGATAGCGAGTTGTGTGTGGGAGGATGGAGGGTTTAGGGAGAATTTTTTGTTTCCAAATCAGGCCTTCTCTTGGAAAAGGAATGGTTCTCTGGATTTAAGATGGTTGGGAAGATTCTGATGAAGTCTATTTTAATACATTCGTTACTTTGTTTAACCTTGCAATTTACAAAGGCAGTGAGTTTTTGTACTTGATTCAAGATTGGATTTTGAGTAGTAACAGTACTTCCAAAATCACCAAAATTGATTTTTAATTTCAGCGTTAGAAACTAATTGGATATCAAGTTCTGTGGACAGCAAAACTAATTTTTCAGTTACGATAAGTTTTGACGAAGTACATATACAACAACATTAAAAATAGATTAATAGTAGCATGTTCAAATGTTATCATGTCCATGCGATATGAAAACAATTAATAAAACTCTACATCCACAGGGAAGGGAGGGAAACTTGTTTCTGTACATTGGATTTGTTTCTGTTGAATTTATAAAGATAAAACCAAAAATTATTTGCATCAATCACAAAGTTCATGGTACATTCACAGTAAATACCTTATAAGTAATTTTTTCCTCTTGATATTAGTACATTTTTATGCTATTTTATTCTTCCCCTCTTTTAGGATTACATTAAATATAGATTATTACTCGCAAATTGTGATTAAAGAATGAACGTAGATATAATTGCAATATAAGGATAAAGTAAATTTTGTAAATAAGGGGCCTCACATAATATATGAAAGATTAAAAATGCTGATTTGGGGCATCATTCCATACACTATATATTACATGCAAGTTTAGTTATGTCTAGTACATACTATTCCCATAGGGAATTATAAGATCTTTGAAATGAATGAAATAGGACTGATGAAAATGCTGACTTATTGAAAATATTTTACAAGTATTGATCACTAGTATAGGATAGAAATTTCCTTCACTGCATCTTTCAATGAAAAATCTATTCCATATTCGTGATAGATGTTATTGAATCACCAGTTTATTGTTCAAGAAATAAGCCAACCATTATATAAATTTCGAATCTCGAATCCACTGCCATTGAAATTCATATTTCGATCAATGCAATCTATCACAAATAAATTAATAAAATATTTTACCAAAGTAAATATGGAGTTGTCGTGATTCTGTGGATATGCCCATTACGCTAGCAACCTGCGAGTTGTGAAGTTCGATTACTCCCTGTGTGTATTCCTCTATCCTGTGTCAGTAAAACTCTTTGCGTATGTATTACTTGACGTTGTCTGCATTATGTTTATCGCAGCGTGGACAAACGAGGGGAATGGTCATGTGCCTTAAAAAATCCGAACCAAGCAATCAAAATATAGATTAATAATAATTCGTCCTTTGTATTCGACACGATCATTATTATACACATATGCTGTTAGACGTACTAAGATTTGAAAGCAGTTGTCCTTCTGGCTTGTATTTACGTAATTTAAGTTTTATACCAGAATTTGTCCTTGTTTATGGAGCTAGAAAGGTTATGTACTTGTTGGGTATTACAGCTCTAAATCTGAGTTTAGTAGCGTTGATATGTTTGATCTCACCCATCAGATTGATAATGTGTAAGCTGATCTAGAGGCACGAGGGAGAACGTATGTTAGTTTTCGGACGATGCAATTCCTTATTTAGTCAATGCGTTTATGTAGTTCTATCGAATCTACAAAATTATTCGGAAACGAATACATGAACGCCGAGTGAGTGAAGGATGAAGATCTGAAAACAAATTTCGTTGGTCAGCCTTTTAAATTAAATTAGCAAACCCGCGTATAGCATCTGCGATAAGGCTTCTTAATTGCTTAACCTTCTGAGTGCCATGCACCATGAAATTGCATTTTCCCCTTACATGGCTTCTAACCAATTTTTGGCCTTTTCGGTCAATAGAAACTTTTCAGGATTATTCAACCGCACACAATAGAGGTGACGGTTTAGTCATTAAATGCGGAGAAGGTAAAAGCAGTATTAAACTTACCAGAAATCTCGCGACTTTCAAAGTTAATATATTAATGGGCGAAACCAAACTAAAAAGTCACTGGCACAATTTAACACATCAATTGGTATTTTAACCTTACACATTTACATTACACAGCCAAACAAACACCTTAATATCAAACAAATGCAACCATTTGTAAAATTCCTAAATCGAATATTTATATAATTTAATACTGCCGATAGATAGTTCCGTTTTAGCAAAAACGTGAAAAAACATTCACAAGACGTTTACAGGTTGCCAGAAAATCTACAACATATAGAGCTACTTTATATTCTATAATCTGAATTGGCTTTTTGCCAACGGAGAACAAAAATAGTTATGGGCGGCTCAGAGTTTCTCTGGAGGGATAAATTTCTCCACCATAGGTGTGCCGTTAGCTATACCCTATTTATATCTATTTTTAATGACTATCAGTATTTGATTTGTGCATTCCCTACATTCCAAATGAAATTCAATTTACCAAAAACATAAGGCGGCATTTTGTGTTGTGTGTACTTAATTTTAGTGATAATTCTGATTTCCAAAACAGTGCATGGCAGAAACTTAACACCTCAGTAATGTTACCACATTAGCTTAGGAACATCTACTGCAATTTCATACCCTTCAGTTGTTCAAAGACGATTCGCCTCATTTTTATGTCTAAACCTATTTGCGTTCGTACACATTTTCTTTCTTCTTATTTCTATCTTTCAGAATTCTCAATACCTTCTATAGTCTCAAACTGCAAAAGAATTTTACTAAAGCGGTGAGCTTTTTGGTATAGGTTTAGTAATAATATGTAGCTCCACGACTCAAATCAAGCATGTGTAATTAAAGTGGCAAGTTGGCTAATGACTCGTTGCGTTTGATTTTATAGTGTTCATATCCGTTTGTTATCATTCATTCATGTATAAATAATGTAGTCAGAAATGTTAGTTGTCATATAATTAAATTTGCTGACTAAATAATATATTATGCTTAGGGTTAATTCATGGCTTATACCCAATATACGCCATGAATCAACCCTCCAAGTGGTTCGAAGAGATATCTCATCCATCAAGATCTAACCAATTTTGCTAATGACGAGATATCTCGTCATGAAGATACTGTCAATTTTTTGTTGATGGCGAGATCAAGATCTAGTACGACTTTTTGTAATAACGACATATCTCGTCCATCAAGATCTGGTCAACGTTCTTGCAACAGTGTATAGTGACTGAACGAGATAAGCATTCGTTAAGACTTATGCAGGCTGGAATTAACGTCACGCCAATTGTTCCTATTCCCATCGAGAGAAGCTTCGTGGAGTCAAAAAGTAGTACCAAGTGGCTTTCCACAAAGGCAGGTGACGATGACAACACCCACTTATGACGTGTAACTTACGTGAACAATTAGCTTATAGTTACCCTTATCTGCAGAGTCATCCTGCGATTTTCGTTACTCAATCGTTAAATAGTGTCGATTTATACCGAAGTGTCTGCCCGTGTTCTCATCCCCATACAACATTACTCTTTAACTTCGGTTAAACCCTTCGACGGTTGCAAGATTTGTGAGTAGTGTAGTGTTGCTTTCACCCCACAACTTATTTTGTTAAATAACCACAAATTTTTTAAAGAATCAATGAATTATTTCAAACTTTAGGAATAGTCTATTGGCCGTTTCCTTAGAATCGAATTCCTTTTAATGAATTTATTGATCCTTCCTTAACATAATTATTATTTTGTATAACTATTCTATTGGCCCATTCTGTAGAATAGCATTTATTAAATATATTCTGTTACTCCTTTTTTAGAAAACAATCCCTTTGAACGATTCCGTAGTTCCTTTTCTTATCTGGGTATCCAGGTTGGAAGAGTAGCTGATTAGCCACAGGAGTGTTACGAATTCGAAACTTGAACCAACCATTGTGTACGAGGGACTGGTGTACGTTAAATGACGTTGGCATAATTGGGAAGTTTGGATAGTGGGGTGTTAGCTCAGGTGTCAATCTCGTCATCTGACCGTGGTTCGAAGCTACGAGAGGTTGCCTGATATTTCTCTTCGCGATTGATCCCGGACCCAGCCAATAGCCCTTTGTGTTGCTCCTATGCTATGTTAATTCAACTACTTGTCCCTACCTATTTTTCCTTAGAATAAGATCCTTTGGAAAGAATATACTGCTCATATCTTTAGAATGCAATTATTTGGGAAGATTATATTGCTCCATTGCTTGGAATAAAATCCTCTGAAAACATTATATTTGTACTTCCTTTAGAAAAGAATCATTTACAAAGTTTCTATTGGTCAAAGAAGTCAGATATGGTTAGAGGTCAGACAGGGAAGACAGCAGGTTAAAAGATGAAAGTGTATCTGACCACTCACATGCTGAGAAGTGGAGTATACAAACACTTTAATATCGTTATTGAGTTCTGTTTTTCACCGCAGTACCAAATCTATGCATCCTTAAAGCATAGGTTCTCTTTGTTCAATCTTCCATTCAATCTATTTTTCTTATTTGCACATCAAAAGAAATTTACTACCTGAAATCTAAACAATAAAGTTAATCTTCAAAGAAACGTCATAAACCATTTAATATTCCCCTTGTACAACCACTAAAGCCTGTGTCATAATTCACTTTTTTATACATATTTCATTTGTGCCGAATGTATTCTTTGCATATCGATTTAATCTCTAAGCCACGAAAATGCACTAAAACCTTTAAGCTTCACCCAGAGAAAGTTATGGAAATTTTTCTTAATTTGCATTTTATGGAATCGATTTTAGCATTCCGCCTTCGGAATTCTCATGAAAATATGACTGGAATAAAAACCTTATCTAATCCCAAATGGCATAACTTTAGAACTCTTGAATACTTAGAATATTTACCTTAAAGGAATTGAATTTGTGACCCTCCAAATGTACTGTCTTAAGACGTAAAATATCCCCCTGCGAAGGGTTTGCTATTGGAATTGATTTTGGACGCTTTGTTTGAACGGAAGAAAGACTTCGTGAACTTAATTTGATGATCGATATAGCTGCTGTGTTCTATGCATTCTAAGATGGAAGACTGTTTTTCTTTGTGAGGGCAAACACGGTTGCTATCTGTATCGGCTTAAAATTTGATTTAGAAACTGATGTCTGACAGAAAATAATAAATAATCTAGTAATTTTTGTTTAACCCTCCGAGTGCTTTCGAAGTAAGACCTCGTCAACACGATATTGCCGATTTTTTATGATGAGATCAAAATCTGGTCAGTTTTTCTAATGAGATATCTAGTCCATCAAGATATCTGGTCAGTTTTGCTAATGACCTCGTCGAGACAACCACCAGAAGGGTTATCTGCAAAATTCAGGAAGATATGAACAGAAAATGTTTGTAAGCATACGCCAGTGATCTCTGAAACATTACTGTAGCTGCTAAACCCTGTAATGGGTTCATATACATAATTCCACCTTGCAACCTTCAGTCTTCCCTGCAAGACTTTTAACCGATTTTGATCTTGACGAAAATATTCTTTTCAAAAGATTGTATTCTAAGGAAATGACTAATAGACTCTCTCTCTAAAGGTTGAAAGAATCCATGGATTCTTTCAACTAGATGTGGTTGTTTAGCCATTAAATGTGTTGTGAGGTTAAAGCAATGCTACACTATTCGGAAATCTTACAACGCTCAGTGGGTCAAGGTGTTGTTTAACTTTGGGACATTTACATTTTGTGTAACACTTCTATATCTATAACTGCTTCTAAGATGACAGTATCTTTTTCTTTGTAAGAGCAAACCTGGTTACTATCTGTAGCGGCATGGAATATGATTTTAGAAATTGATGCTTGACAAAAAAATAAATAATTTGAAGCATTTCAGTTTTCCTTTCAAAATTTAGTAAGATGAACAGGAAATATTTGGAATCGCACGTAAGAGATTTCTTAGGTAGGTACGCATATAGCCATATTCATATAGCGTCTAAGTTGGTGCAACTTGGTGACATTTACATTGTGTATAAATCTGCTATCTCTCCAAAAACTTTCGTGTCGTCTGTTTTCCTCTGAAAGGGCAAACATGCTTACTATCTGTAACGGCTTGAAATTTGATTTTAAAAATTCAGGTTTGGCGGAAAATAATAAAACAACTGTATCAATTTCAGTTTTTTTCTTCGAGATTTAGTAAGATGAACAGGAAGTATTTGTAATCGTACGCGTGTATGATCTTTGGGATATCCATATAACTAATTTACTAAATAACGTCTAAGTTAATGTAACTGTGTGATATTTCCATTGTGAGTAACATCGGTGATTGACACCGAACTGTTGCCACCAGCCTGCTGTGTTGTTACAGTGCGACGTAAATGCAACTACCTACCCCAATTAAATGTCTTCGAAAAATTATCTAAATCTTTTAGCCACAAGTTATGTCCAACTCCTAAGTGTATGAAAATGATTTAAATGAAGACTGGTAGGGTTTTGTGGTGGAAAGTGCTTCTTTTACACATATTAAGGACGTGAAGTCGCTTGGCTTGTTTTTCAAATACAGTTTCAGCAGTTTGCCAATCAAAATCGTAAAGAATGAATTGCGAATTGATCTATGATGATTAATTGGTCAACGTTAATTAGATTAGACGCCAAACATCGTCAAAACAGCGATAAACTACATTTTAAAGTAACCCTATGCACATCATGGAGAGCATTTCGGTAACGGAAAGTAAAATGTTTGTATTCCATCTGGTTTATTTAAACTGAAAATCCCTCTTTAAAAATTAACGTCAAAACAAATGTCGAATTCTCAGCAACTAACCAAATTACCGAAATACTTTTCTTTGGTACTTCATTTCTCTGAAAAATCCTTATAGAATAACCTTAGCACTACAATATTTAAGGAAACACATCAACGTTATGTATCCGTGTTTTGTTATATAGCATACAAGGTAATTTTTCGTGTGACAATTCCAATTCTCAGAATAATATCTTAATATAATTTACGTATCTTTACTTTCAAAGCAAAATCAAAAAGGTTTTATTGGAAAAGATAAACCATAATCTACATTATAAAATACACTCGAACTGTTTTTTGCACACGTTATGATTCATTAATAAGGCATTTACGTCCTGCCAACATATCTTTAAATAGCATTATTCCATTAAGAATCCGTTTTACCACTTTCACACGTTGAAAAAAATACAGGTATAAAATAGCGTTATTATCCTTAAGGGAAGAACTGAGAGATTAATGCATTACACAAGACTTTGATTGCTTCTACTTTATCACCTCCATAAATGCACGAAACAAGGATGATTAAGAAAAATTAATGCAGACCAGAAATAAATTAAATGCTTTATTACCTTAATTTATAACTTAACTAAGCCTTCCATTTAGAGTTATATACAACGAAGAAAAATCTTCCTTGAAATTATGAATTCGGGTCAGGATAAATTTTGTGCATTAAGCCCTCAATTTCTTGGGACCTCATGGGAAGATAATTTATAAAATAAAAAATAAACTAATAAAAAATGAATAGCTTAGTACTGATTTTCAATAAACACTCGAAGTATATTGCCCCTGCACTAATGAAGCTGAAAAACTTGAAGTATGGAACGATCTCGATATAAATCTGCGATGTGATTAAGTGGAGTAAAAACCATTATGTTCTAGAGGATGCAATCATATAATTTGCATAATGATGGGATCTAAAATATATGGAAAAGTGTCGAAACTTGAAGATGATTCCTGCTTTTATCACTGTAACACGCAAGATGAAAAGGTGTAATTTGGCCAAAGTATGTGTGCGTGATATATTAAAAATTATAAGCCATCGTCTGAAATATGTTTAGAAACATGAAAATCTGAAATAACAAAATGATCTTGCAACTTTTAAAATAAATATCATAATTCAACCAAATTTATAAATAATAAATTTAAATTTTCAACTTAAATCTAAACATGGATATTCTAGAATAGTGTAAACGCTACTCAAAAATATCAATATTAGCACTTTACGCATCGTAAGTATTAACGTTTTAAGTTTTTACTATTTTCTATAAAATATCCAATAAACACTGAAAACATATCGATACACCCTTAAACCGTTGTTCAATTGGAATGGACCTACCTGAGTTACTGTAGCAACCAGCCACTGGAGGAAGAACCTGTTCCAAACTTTCGCCAGTTCTAAGCAAGGGACAATTTGTTTTCCTACTTGAATTTCATTCCCCTTGTAGTAATAGGACAGTTTTGTCATTAGCAAAAATGACCAGACTAGATTTAGATGGACGAGGTATAATTGTCAAAATTGTCCAGGTCTTGGATGGGATTTCAAGTTGAAACCCTTCGAGGGGGTTAATATGCGTGATATACACGAATAGATAAATAAATTATCAACAAGACCCTATTGAATCTACAAATCCCTTTATATATATATATATATATATATATATATATATATATATATATATATATATATATATATATATATATATATATATATATATATATAATAGAATTACTTCAGAAAGGTCAGGGGAATCAAATTGAGACTATATTATTATATGATATATTATGACAAACAGTCTGCAGGTGATCAGATCCCTTATATCACGGCCTAAATTTATTGACGGCCTACAATATCCCAGACTTGCTCAATGGGAGACAGATCTGGTGATATATCTTGCCAAGAAATAGATTCAAAATTATGGGCGCTCTCCTGACAGAGACAAGCAGTGTGTGACTTGCCATCATTGTGCTTTTAAATAACCCCTTGAATATGAAAGACAAAATAGGTGGTAGGATCTACTGGAAGTACTGCTGTGTTACCAGATTACCTCGTACCACTGCAAGGGAACTGACGTAAGCGATGGCTGCCTATATCATTACACTAGAAGTTACATGGATGGACCACTCGACACTAAATTCAGAATGGTAATTTGAAGACTAGCAGTGTGGCTTTGTATCATTGTGCTGGTAAATAGTCTCTTGGACAAGAGGTTTTGGAAGTTGCTGTACGAATCGCTGTGATGTTAGATCGCCTCGTAACACTGCTAGAGGGAACTGGCTACTGTAAGTATTTTTCCTGCATCATTACACTAGAAGTTGAATCTGTAAGCTGCAAGACAATAAACTCAGAATTTTAATTTGGAAAGATTAGCTATGTGTGGCTTGACATCATTGTGCTGGTAAATAATATCCTGGACATCAAAGACGAAGCAACATGTTGCAAGATCTGGATATATCACTGTGTTGTCAGATTACCTCGTATTTCTGCTTGAGGGAACTGACTGACATAAGTAGTAGATGCCTACATCATTACACTAAAAGTTACATCCGTCGTTCGCTCAACAGTAAATAGGATGGTAAGGCTGGCCTGTCTCTGCCACATGCGGTGATCATCCACCCCACGGCATCAGTGAATTTGGTCACTAAACATGATACGCTACCATTTCATACTTGACCACAACTGTTCCAGTCTGACCCCCTTTCCAGATGCAGCAGACAGCGATCAGTTGCTGTTTTAAGCACAGTGTCAAGCGGCATATAGCTCTAACTCCCTGTGTACAAGTTTCGAAGCTATCACTTAGTCCTACCAATCCTCAACTTGTTGTACTAGATAGATTGACAGCACATCAATACGTTCGGCATATCCAACACCTGATTTTTTGCCTTAATGCCATATGTTCAAGGAGATATGTACCAGCACGTTAACGCCGGTTAAACACGATTTTCCCGTCCCAGGAGCATAGGGACTCCTTTCGAATTCCATGCTAATTCGCATATCGGCATGTACAGCCGCCAAAGGGTGCAATAAATTATTAATTTATGATACTCATATTTCTTATGTAATTCTATTGTGTATAATTTTTTATATATTATACTAAGTAATAGAGCCTTCTGAATTTATGATCGCCAATTACCCGTTGTGTTTCTCCGGTGCGACGCTAATTCAAGTACCTATCTCTAAATTTATGTTGTGTCGTTTCTTTTACCTCTTTATGCATATCACATATGCGTTTAATTATGATCGAACCCTGGATTCGGAAGGTTTCTATATTTTGACGTGAATACGTCTTTAAAATCGAAACAGTTCTGGGGGCATACATGAAAATTCGACCGTTACAAAATAGATTTACAACTATTTTGTCTCTTGATGTCAGAACTAAAATAATCCAGGAATAAATATAGCGTCATGTAGACAAAGGATGTACGTACATCGCATGAACTTCGGACCGCACTGAGGGGGGGGGGGAGAGGGTCCGAAATATGTCAAAATTCTACTGTGCAGGGCGAACTTTGGGTCAGTGTATGGATTACGTGGACTACGTAAGTGGTGACATTCTAACGCTACCAAACTATGCTACAATTACAGGCTTTTAATCAATAAAATTATCTTACAATACCAATATGAAACTGCACTTTAATCGTCCAAACTGTAAACTAATTTATGGATATTCACACACAGGAAACAGCCGTTCAACCTTCCTATGTCTGCTTCATTTCACAATGCAACATCAGGCCCGAGTATTCACGCAAAATCTAAAGTTCGTGTCCTCCATAGAACTTATCAAATTTTTCAGATTGTATTAATCATAAATATAAGCCCTGTATTCCTAAAGTGCGTGTATATTTGTCTAATTGAGGAATAAAAAGAAATTTCGTAAATCCGTTGCACGTATAATGCTTCTCTGAATGATTCTTATACGTATTTACATGGATACAAATGTTGAAACAGGTTTCGCTGCTCCGATCTAAAAAATAAGGTATTTGTATTTACTTTCTAAATAATTTTATATAAATCACAGCATTTTGTTTAGATTAGACGGTATTTGTTTGAATATCCCTATAAAAATTATACGTTTTTGAAATGGATTTTTCAATAATAAACAATTTGCCACAGTTTTTCAACAGCAAAATTAAGTTCGAAAATGTGCCTAATCGCCCTAATTGTGTGGAACCCAGTAGTTCCTTTTATAACTAAACGCCCAGTGTATGATCGCTCAGGTCTTTTGTCAGAGTTTTCTCATTTAATCTAGTGGTAAGGAGCTTCCAGGGGAATTGATGAATGATGATATAAAACAATAGACCAGACTTTTCAGGCGTGCTTTTGGCATGTCTGCGCAAAAATGATGAATTGCAATGATGGAATAAGTCACCAGAACAGCTCTCGATCAAAAGAAAGCGTTATTTGTCAATGCATTTTCTGTGAAACCTAAATACATCTATCTATTCATATAAAGCAGAGTTGGCCTGTCTATCTATCTGTCTGTTCTCTACACAAATCTACACCGTTTATCCAATCTACACTCAAATTTTGTACACATATTCTTTAGAACCCTGCGGATAACATAGGCTACACATTATCCCTCGTTCTATTTGTCTTGGGTGTGAAGAGGGGTGTAACGATCTGTCATCATGGGCAGATCACTTGGTAGGGACACTCTCTCTCGGTGCAGATGACGTCAGAGTTAACATCTACAGGAGTCGCCTCTCAAGATGACCGTGGAGGTTTTTTTAGAATCTTAGAGTATGGTGCAATCGCAGATGGGTACGGCTGTGTTGAAAATCGCTCAGTATCATATCGTTTATGTATCCCGTCTGTAAATTCTTAAAATGAAGCCTTATTATTGAAATGTAAATTTTTATGATAATATACGATTATTTTTATAGAAAGTGTTCTTTTTTTATCGTCGATATGGTACAGGGTTAAAGACAATTCAAAATCCTCATAGTAATAACATTGCGTGTTTATACGATAAATGTCAGACCAATTCACACTAAATTTGCTACATTCATCCTGTAGAATTCTGCGGGACACATGGGCTATATATTTATATCGTTCGATTTTTCCTGGGTCTGCAGGGGGCTAAAAACAATTCGAAATCTCCATAGGAATAATATTGAGTAATATTACGATGAATTATAAACAATTCAACCCGAGCAACGCTAAGTAATTCAGCTAATTACATATAATTAGTTTCTCACGTTTTTGTTTATACTCATGTGGCTTTTGTTAAATAAACCGCTTTATGACAAAAACCATCCAAAGGGTTTTAAATTAAATTATAATACAATTTTTCGATTTCAAGTTGACCTAATGGTTTACAATTCAAATTATTGTTAAATTTAGAGTAAATTTGCCAGAGTTTACCTACTTACAAAGTTTACCCCTCCAAAAGTTTCGACGATATATCTCGTCCAATATCAAGTAGTTTTGCTAAGGACGAGATATCTCGTCAGGATAAAACAGCTCTATAACAGCCCTAGGGAGAATGGAGATCCAAATAGAAAAATAAATAAATTGTCCGTTGCCCTGAACTGGTGACAGTTTGGAACAAGTTTATGCACCAGAGCCTGGACATTACAGAACAGTTTTCTATGTTAAAATAAACCACCAAGAGGGCTAAGTAGTAAATATTTTAATAATTTATTGAAACGTCTGATGGTTTCTTTCCTTTTTTAATATAAGTAACTTTAAATAAAAATTCAAATGTTATATCTCATAAAAATGTATTTATTCCTAGAACATAAGCTATTTTATTTTATACCGCATAATTCTGTGGTTGCTGAAATAGTCTTCAAGTAAAACAAATAGAAATCTTATCCATTCTTAATTATTAAATAGTAAAACAGTTTTTAGACCTGATATATATGTAGGGTTTATACCTTAAATTATGTTAATGAACATAATAACACGTTAATGAATGTTATGTTAATGAAGTGGCCTTCCAAAATCACTAAATTTGACTTTTTGAATATAAAGATAAATTTTATTGATATCGAATTTTTTTTGTATAGCAAAAATAATTTTTTAATTTCAGTTATTTCTTATTAAGGACTTACATATGCAATACCATCAAAGTATAATAGATAAATATAGTAAGTGTATTGTTTTTTTCCTCCGATTCAGATTTTTCTTTACATAATTCTGATTTCAAAATGTTCCCTGATTATTTAATTTAATTGATTTACTTGAAATGTTTTGGATAATCCTTGAAATCTGTTGGATATATCCAAGTCAAAATGAGAAAATTATCATACATCCACACATTGAAGTTTTCATTTAAAATGTTGCTTAAATTATGCTTTTTCCAAAATTTTAGATATTTTAGTAATATTTTTTGTTTTACAATTGAGTGATACGCTTTCCAAATAGAGTTACTTTGATATGTATTCAAGCTATTTGGTTAATTAAACTTTTGATAATACACGGAAAATTAATGCTTATGTTACTACCACTTTTTGCTAATTTATCAGAATTTGTTACCACATTTCATGTAATAACTTCCGAATGAATTAATATTTTTGGATCAAACTTTTTATATATTCGCTTTTTAGCAGAAAGCAAGTTCAAGTAGCATAACAATCAGTTACTAACTCCCAAACTTTTTTTGAAGTTCACTGTTGCTATAAAATGCTTATAGCCATAATACGTAACAAACATGTTTTTCAATTAACAAAATCTTTTTGCCAAAGGATTGATAATAGTTTCAACACTGCGAATATAATGAATTAAATACATTGGACTGTCCATCAACACAATAGCTAAATTTCCGGGAATTAATCTACTGCAAACATTTTTTTCGGAAAACGTTACTCTTTCAAACAATTGAATTCTTAAAAGTAGCAGAGAATTTGAATTAATAAACTAACTTCAATTTTTTTTCAGAATTTCTAAATGAAAGCCGTATATATTTCTATGATTATACTTTTACTTTTACATGTAGAAAATTTACGCTCTGAGGGGGTTGACATGCATAATTCCACCTTGCAAACTTCAGTCCACCCTGCATGATTTCTAACCAATTTTGACCATATTGACCAATGGAATCATTCCAAAAGATTCTATTATAAGGAAATGAGCAATGAAATTTTCCAAAGGATTCTATTCTAAGGAAATGAGCAATGGAATCTTTACAGAGCGGAGGAAATGAGCAATAATCTTTCCAAAGAAAGATTATATTCTAAGGAAAGGATCAACAGAATATTTCTCTAAAGGTTGAAACAATTCATGGATTCTTTAAAAAGATGACTATTTAATTATTATGTGTATTGTGCGGAATGAAGAAACACTATACTAGGAAATTTTGCAACTCTTAGAGGATTACCCAAAATAAAGCACCAAAAATAAAGCTAAATATAAAATTACATTTCGGTATTTCTTTTATAATTGAAACACAAACTAAACGTTCACCCGTGTAATTTTTAATAAACTCCGACTTACATTTTGTGTATCACCAGTAGAACCCAATCACAAACATTAGTCATTCATTTTAAATATGTATAACATTAAGATCTACATTCAATCTAGATAAACTTTTATTAGTTACAATCAAATGGTTAATTCCAATAAACTCGTATGTATATTCATCGCCAAGTAATATAAATTAAGTTGTCATATACGGTACATTAACATGGTGCATTGTCGTAGCATATCAACGTAACACATTATACCAATCTTGGTTCGAGGGATAATTCCGCGGGTTGTCGAGATCTAATTCCGATAATACCGATTACAATAATAGCCTATGAATATTAATCGATCATTGAACTCATTGTCTGGATATTATGTGTTATAATCCTTTCATTTCGATAGTAATATGCATTGATGTGAAGCTGGAAAATCACTTGAGATATTTCCATCTATACATGAGATTTCTGTTGGGAACACAGTAAGAAAATATAGAAAGATGTCGATATTTTTGGTACATTGAAAATACGTTTTTGGATTTGTAAAGGTGCGATGCATTGTAGAAAGTAATACTAAATCAGTAAAAATAGCCTACGTGCTGATTTTTGTTGTTTATGTCTCATGGTGTAGCATTTGCAACATTAGTATTTTATTACCGAGGTTTTGTCTCTGCTTCAGCGACCTCCAAATTCTAAGCGGCGCTAGTTCGAATCCTGCAACTTACCCTGAGTGTATTTCTCTCTTCTGTTTCAGTAAATATTTCCTTGTGTGTATGTCCATTCACTTAACCCCTAAGAGGTTTTGACAAAATACCTCATCCATTATAAAGATCTGACCAGTTTAGCTAGTGACGAGATATGTCGTAAGCAAAATACAGCCGAGATGTGGTCAGTTTTATACAATGACGAGGTATCTCGTCTATCAAGATTTTATCAGCTTTATACAATGACGAGATATCTCGTCCATCAATATTGGATCAGTTTTGCTAATGCCGAGATACCTCGTCGACACAATCACCAGGAAGGTTAACGTTGTCAGATGCATCTTGGTCAAATAAAGCCTTTGCGCCATAAATACCAACAAATCTTGTGTTTATGTCCATTACTTGATGCTGCCTGGTCTGTGTTCGGCACAGGTAAGCCAATTATTGCGTCGTTACGAATGAAATGTCCAATGTGAAATAGCTTTGGAAATGACCCCCATGCAGATAGAAGAAATTACCTACAAGCTTCCGGCATCTTACGTCACAGAGCTACTATAAATAGCTATCACGCGTGTGAAGTACCAGTTCCAGATTTAATTTTTTTGGGCGTAAGGTGCTTCGAAATTCGACATGGAAAACTCAGATTTGGGAGTCATCTTCCTTTACGAATTTAACTGAGACATACTGGTGCAGTTGCTGCTCGAAACATTAATATAGCATTCGGGGAGAATACAGGCAATGAGCGCACCATTCGGCGATTGTTTGAGAACTTTCGAAATGGAAATATGGACCAGAAAAACGAACCACACGTGGTCACCGAGAAGTTGTAGTTTCTGACGATGTTCTGCTAAGTGTGGTTGAAGCTGAATCACGGAAAACATGTCGTAAGATATCGGCCGAGCTAGGTGTATATCTCACTGCAATTGTTCGCTGTCTGGCTGCACTGGGTAAGGTCAAAAAGATGGATTCTTGGGTGCCTCATGAATTGACAATTGACAACAAGATGAGACGTTTGGAAGTATGTGCATCGCTCCTTTCCAGGAATGAAAGAACCTCTACTGCAGCGAATCGTTATCTGCAACGAGAAATGGGTCCTTTATGACAATCGGAAACGATCTGCACAATGGTGAGCAAAGCACAACCTCCTGGACGCCATCCCAAGCCACCCTTACAACCTAGGAAGGTTATGCTTCTTGTATGATGGTCTACAGCTGGAATAATTTATCGCAGTTTCCTGCCAAGTGGCCAAACCATCACTTCAGAACGATATTGTGATGAATTACGACAGATGCACCGGAAATTGATGGTGAAACAACCGTCTTTGTTTAGCAGGCATGGCATTCTCTTGCAAGACAACGCCCGTCCTCATGTCGCACAACGGACGATGCTGACACTAAGTGAGTTGGGTTATGAAGCGATGCCTCATCCCCCTATTTCCCTGACTTGTCACCTACAGATTTTCATCTGTTTCGTCACCTGGATCGCTTTCTCTCTGGCAAACGGTTCACCCAAGATACGGAGGTTCACCGTACAGTAGATGACTTCTTCGTATCCCAGCCACAAGACATTTTTCGTTCCGGGATCATGGCCTTGTCAGACAAGTGGCAACAGTGTATGAATTCAGAGGGAGATTATTTCGAGTAGGGGGTTAGGTACTGTATTTTTCAGTTATCGCAATCGAAGTAAGATTGTATTTTCCGGACATTTCATTTGCACCTACCCAATATGTCCCTAGCACCATAAAATATAACCAATAAATTTGTTAGACCTATTAGTTATTTTATCACTATAATAAATAATCAAATTAATAAACAGAAAAAAATGAAAAAGAAATCAGTAAACAATAAAGAATACATTTAATTGAGTTAATATAATATATTTATTCTTTGTACACCAATAAAATGTTAATATACTTTCATGTCTGTTGTAAAATGATCATGAGCATATTAAAGAGGATAATATTCGAATATTTTTCTATTCATTTTAAGTAATTTTATAAATAAGTATTCAGAAAAGTTTATTATGAATTATAATAGTTCCTTAACCACATAAAAAATGAAGGAACAATTCACTTTTGTTTAACAAGTGTGTGAATATTTTTCATTTCTACATTGTGTTAAAATGCAACATGCAAAAGTTTAATTAAAATTATATTTAAGTAAACTTTTAAAGGTACGTGTCCAAGAAAAATAAGAATTGATATAATTTAATAAAATTATAACTTTTTTACAATAACAATAGAATAGTTAAACAAAATTGCTTCACACTCAATAAGTGCAAATAAACGTTCTTACTTTTAAATATCCAGAAGCGTGGACTAGTTAAAACGAGCAATTAGAGCAACGCAAGCAATTCAACTTTTTCGAGCCAATTAGTATTTTCTACCTTATTATCTTAAACTCACACGCATTAAACAATTAAAGCATTTGTTTAATTAATAGGACAGGATTACCGAAAAAATTCTTACTCATTCTCCCAACTACCTTGAACTCAATTACCCCATTTAAAACGATTACATAATTTTTTCAACCATTTGAATTCTTTTAAATAGCTTCTTTTCAGATAATTGTGCATACGTTTAATGGCCGCAGTAAGACTTTAATAGCTTCAATTTAATTCCGACTCGTAGTTGTGCAGTTGGAAATGGGATCTTTAACTAAAGTATTATTACCGACTGGAATGGTCTGATTCAGATGACTCGTCGCAGTACCTTTTAGGTAGAATCAATTCCGGGTCCGGAGTTTTAAAAAATGGTGATGGGTGTTATAGGTCCGAGTAAGCGTCAAATTTATTTTACGAAGCCTTCGTGACTTTCTTTTTAGCTCTTCAAGTGATTTCGACGAGATATCCCATTTATTAAGATTTGACCAATTTTTCTAATGACGAGATAACACGTCATCAAGGTATTACCGGTTTTTTCATCACAAGATCAAGATCTGGTCAGTTTTTCTAATGACTACCTCGTCGAAATAGCCACCAGGAGTGTTAAAAGATTTTCTTGATTGATACAGTCATAATTATAAGATGTTTAAAAGAACTGTTTAACTCATTTCAAAATATTTATTTGCTTATCTGAAATATAATTTTTTACTATATACTATACGGGAATATATCAATTTTCCAAGGGGATCCGAAGAGATATTTCCTCACTTTTCTTCTTATAACGAGATATCTCATCTATCAAGATCTGGTCAATTTTGCTAATGACGTGATACCTCGTCAACATAAACACCAGGAGGGTTAAGAATTTCAACTGGATTCGATAACTCAGATTTTAGGTTGCACAAATATTTAGACACACCATATTTTACTACATACTAAGAATTGAACACTGATGTAAATATTTGATCACTAAAGTGTATTTAATTTTCAGGGTTACATTATCAAATCGAAACATTTTAAGTTCTTAGTGTGTTAACACCGTAGATACATCGTTTTATTTACGTGTTGATGTTACTCATTCTTGTTCTACCTTGATTTATATAAACAATCACTCCTATAACGTGTAGTTTTAAATCTATTTATGAAAACTATATATATATTGGATTCAATTGAAGGAAATTATAATTTTGAAGTATTTTGTAAAAGGTTAAGAACTAATTCTAATATGCTGTGTAATCTTAAGTTTTAAAAATTATATTGCTTCATTTCACAATTTTAAGTACAAATGACATAATTACCATGCCAATATTTAAAGTTGAGCAGACGTGTTCTTTTTTTGCACGCGGTCACCGGCCGTTTTGAGATAACCCTTAAGTATTTTCGACGAGATACCTCGTCTATCAAGATTTGATCAGTTTTGCTAATGACGAGATATCTCGTCATAACTATATTGTAAATTTTTTGATGATAACGATATCAAGGTATGGTAATTAGTTTTCTAATAAGGAGATTTCTCGTTCATCAAGATCTGGTCAGTTTTCTAATGGCGAGATGCCTCTTTAAAGACAATAGCCAGGAGGGCTAACCCTCCAAGTATTTTTGGACGATATACCTCGTCCATCAAGATCTACCAATTTTGCAAATGACGAGATATCTCGTTATAACGATACAGTCGATCTTTTGATTATGACGAGATCAAGATATGGTAATTTTTTCTAATGACGAGATATCTTGTTCATCAAGATCTAGTCAGTTTTGCTAATGACTAGATGCATCTTTGAGACAACAGCCGGGAGGGTTAATTCTTCAAGTGGTTTTCGACGACATACCTCAGCCAACAAGCTCTTGCCAATTTTGCTCGTCATCAAGATTTTTGCAATTTTTTTTATTACTAGATCACGATCTGGCCAGTTTCTTTTCTAATGACTAGATGCTCGAAATCCATCAAGATAGGTTCAGTTTTGCTAATGACGATTTACTTCGTTGAGAATACCATCAGGAGGAGTAATCTCGATTGTCCCTTTTCACAGCACCTACAACCAAGGGAAACAATCACTGATTACTTGTGTATATAATGTATATTCTTCTATAAAAATAAATAACGACGAGATACCTCGGCCAACAAGCTCTTGCCAATTTTGCTCGTCATCAAGATTTTTGCAATTTTTTTATTACTAGATCACGATCTGGACAATTTCTTTTCTAATGACTAGATGCTCGAGATCCATCAAGATAGGGTCAGTTTTGCTAATGACGATTTACTTCGTTGAGAATACCATCAGGAGGAGTAATCTCGATTGTCCCTTTTCACAGCACCTACAACCAAGGGAAACAATCACTGATTACTTGTGTATATAATGTATATTCTTCTATATAAATAAATAATGACGAGATACCTCGGCCAACAAGCTCTTGCCAATTTTGCTCGTCATCAAGATTTTTGCAATTTTTTTATTACTAGATCACGATCTGGACAATTTCTTTTCTAATGACTAGATGCTCGAGATCCATCAAGATAGGGTCAGTTTTGCTAATGACGATTTACTTCGTTGAGAATACCATCAGGAGGAGTAATCTCGATTGTCCCTTTTCACAGCACCTACAACCAAGGGAAACAATCACTGATTACTTGTGTATATAATGTATATTCTTCTATAAAAATAAATAACTAATTTACTTGTATTTCGCCCGTCGGGTTTTATGCAGTGCACCATCTTCGATTATTATAAAACTGCTCAATTCACGAGAAATAATGTCAGCATTTCCAGACCACCAATTCCAATGATTATTTAAAAAAATATGTGCTTCCCTATAGGCATTTAATTATTTACTGTCACTTTCGCTAACACGATTTCAGTTAAGACCCCCGAGTTATTAAACGAGTTACTCATTAAGTCATTGAGCTCAGAATTCATCCTCGCTTTCAACCATAATCTCCCCGCAGCGCAGGAACACGAGGCGTCAAACTAATTTATAGCCCTCGTTAAACATCGGAAAATAATTATGGATTCACTCCTAGTTGAAACATCTCTTTAACTAGTGTCGTTCTAATATTATCCCCGTGTATGGGTTTCTTTCCTTTCTGTTTCAAGGAAATTGAAGGAACGCAGCGCGATCTTTTCTCTTGCCTGATTTGCATTCGCAATCAAGTCTGGTGAAAACGAGTGGTGAATCAGGGATAGTGCTGTTCAGGAGGTCTCCGAGGCGGAAAGTTAATGGGAAATCGATGTGTGTTATCGTGATTAAATGGATCTGGGCTTTAAAATGGTTTTTCAAAATTAATTTGAAATATGATTAGGAAAGCAGTTGCTTATACTGTTGCTCTTCATGCTAATCAAGAAGGTTGGTTGATTGTTTGGGGGTTTTATGAAGCAAGGGTCATATTTGACCATGCTGCGCTAGACACAAGTAATAGATATACACAAGCAAAGAAAGTTTTACTGACACAGAAGAGAGAACTACACCCAGGGAGGAATGCACCTGGCAGGAATCGAACTTGCGCCGCCTAAATCTCGAAGATTGCTAGCGCAGTGGATGTACTCACCGAGCCACGATGATGCCTGCTAGTCAAGAAGTTTCTCCAACTTTTGTTTTAGTCTACCGTAAATAAGCATCTGGTATCTCATAACACCAAAAGACATTTTGAGTACATTCAGTCAACAATCGGTTGAGTGTTCATACCATTATATAGCTTTGTACAACATCAAATACTTATACTTAGCATGTAATAAGTAACAACTCTAAAGCACTAATTAGGAGATACGACGTGTTTGATTAGCACTGCCAAGAAACTACCTAAGAGATAACTAATATAAGAAAACAGTTAGAACACTCTTAAACAACAGTTGATTGAGTGATTATCTAGTGTTAGTATCACTGTTATCTAGTGCCGTTATCACTGTTATCTAGTGTCGTTATCAGTATTACATGGTGTCGTTAGCATTGTTACTTAGTGTCGCTATCAGTAATACTTAGTGACTTATCACTGTTATCTAGCGTCCTTTTCACTATTTCTCTGTGCTCTCATCATTCACTATTCACTATCATCTATCACTATTATCTACAGTTTATAATCACTATCGTCTAATGTTGTTAACCACTTATGTATCAGTTATTTAAATACTCAGTATGCAACACACATTAACTCCAAATGGCTAAAGTGTATGTCCAGATTTTCTGAATGGAACGCTTGTATATAAGATGTCCCATAAATACTTCATAAATTTTACGTAGCAATATTTCTCGTTAAACATGCGAAAATAAATACGGATTCACTCCTAGTTGCAACATCGTTTGAACTAGTCACTCTAATGCTATCCACGTGTATGGGTTTCTTTTTTGTTTGAACGAAATTGAAGGCAAGTAGCGCGATCTTTCTCTTGCCTGATTTGTATTCGCAAGCAAGTCTGGTGAAAACTAGTGGTAAATCAGGGATAGTGCTGTTCAGGAGATCTCCGAGGCGGAAAGCTAATGGAAAATCGATGTGTGTTATCGTGATTAAATGGATCTGGGCCTTAAAAAGGTTTTTCAAAATTTGAAATGTGATTCAGAAAGCAGTTGTTTATACTGTCGCTATTCATGCTAGTCAAGATGGTAGACTCATTCGAAAGTACACTAAATCAACAATCGTTTTAATGTTCATACTATTATCTAGTGTTGTACAGCATCGGAAACACAGTATGTATTAAACGTCAAATTTAAAATCCTAACTTGAAGATACGACTTTTTCGACTAGAACAGCAAGGAAACTACATAAGAACTTATTAACATAAGAAAACAGTAATACACTCAACATTAGATCGAGTGATCATATTGTTATATAGCATTAGTATAATTTTTACCTAGTGTCATTATCACTGTTACATAATGTCGCTATCACTTAGCTAGTAACGTTATCACTCATACCTAGTGACGTTATTACTCATATATATATCTAGTTACGTTATCACTTTTACACAATAATGTTATCACTTTTACACAATAATGTTATCACTTTTACACAATAATGTTACATAATGACGTTATCACTGTGTTACATAGTGGCGTTATCACAGTGTTACATAGTGGCGTTATTACTGTTGCCTAGCGATGTTATCACTATTTTTTAGTGTCATTATCACTATTTTTAGTGTCATTATCACTATTATCTATCGTCATTATCACTATTATTTAGCTTCTTTATCACTATTATAATTGAAACATTTGTAATATGATTCGGAAACATTTGCTTATACTGTCGCTCTTCATGTTGGTCAAGGAGTATCTCCAATTTTTGTCTTTTGGATTAACTAGGTCAATTCCTGCGTAAATAAGCAGCTGATACCACATAACGCATGGTCACATTTTGAGGGCAGTGAATCAACAATCGGTTTTGTATTCATACTATTATCTAGCGTTGTGCAGTATCAAGTACTTATACTCAGCATGTAATAAGCACCAACTCTAAAACCCTAACTTGGAGATACGACCTTTTTGAATAGCACAGCCAAAAAATTACTTAAGAAGTTGCTAACATAAGAAAACAGCAAGAACACACAATAAACAGTTGATCAGTTATCGTATTATCATCTAGTGTTAATATCACTGTTATATAGTTATCACTGCAAACTAGTGATGTTACCACTGTCACCAAGAGTCGTTATCACTATTACTAACGTCCTTATCATTATTAGGGTCATTACCACGTTAGTATCATTACTAGACGTCACCACTACTTCTTGTGCAATCATCACTATTATCTTCTGTTTATCATCAGTATTATTAGCTACTTAAGTATCAGTTGCTTTTCCCATTTTGCACCAAATATTAACTCAAATGGTCAAAATGTATGTACTGATCTTTTGACTGGTACGGCTATATAAACGGAGTCCCGTAAACCTATATAAATAAGAATGGAGTGTTTGTTTGTATATTGAATATTTTCGACCCATTTCAAGTTTTCTATCCGTTTTGGACTCTTCTGATGCTAAATCCGTCTTTTTTGCGCGTTTGGTGTCTGTCCATTTGTCTGATGTCTGTATATGTGTGCCCATACTACTTCCAAACTGTGGAATATATTTTCATCAAACTTTGCATACTGTGGGTTCTTGCATTCATTTAGTGACTGAACATGGTTGCGTAAGACTGTCTGTCCGTCTTCCCATTCTATGTTCAATTTTGTTTTTGTATGTTTGTTCAAGTATCACATCAAATGTATTTAAAATATTTTAATGCGATGATCTTTATTTGATATAACAAATAGTAGTTTAGTGAATGCAATATTTAACATTTCTTTGCTTACATATTTAGGTAAGTTTTACGTTAAAACATCTGAGTAACTATACTTAAATCAACCATAGTTTGGTAGTTTTGGAGTAGCTGGAAGGTATATTGAGCATTGCAATTACTTTATCGGATTCTTTTACCAGTGTTGCTGAAATATAAATTATTTTCCAAAACAATTTTTATGGAATTTAAATTCTAATAGTTTATTAATTTCGAGCCTTATTTTTTTTTACGAAATATAAAAAAATTCCGAATATTTGGGACAGACGACAAAGAGAATAAAACTATACGGAACAAAACGGTTTAAATATGACTGGTAGCTAATATGGCAACCTTTTTTTTTAATCGTATTCTTTTTTTTAAATTTGTGTCCGTTATATTTCAAGGATCTATTTTGTAGTGAAAAAACAGACCCATTCATTACTTTTCGTTCGAAACTTTTTTAAAATCTGTTTTAAGATGTGTTTCTGGATTTTGAATTTGAAGTTTCTCGTTCAATAACTGGAATGAAGGTAAACAATTGTTTAATTAGTTTTAAAAATATTTTTAATCATTGTATGATAATTTTGGGAAACGCTTTTGTTTTTAAAGGACATACAAGGCATTTATATGCATACCCTGAACTATAATATGCATTATGGGTAACATTGGCACTATAGACTTTCTTACTAAAAATTTAAATTCTACAAAAATATAAAATGTTAAATATGACATTTATTTACATTTGTGAAATTGGGTATTTAACAATTGTGTACCTTTATTAGAGCTGGGTAGTTGTTACATGGGATGAATAGGAATTTCATTTTACTAACGAAAACGGAAATTAGTTATTCAATTCAACCAGAGTAACGCTTGGATTTTCTGCTAGTACTTCATAAATTTTGCACAGCAATATTCCTCGTTAAACGGTGGAAAACAATTACGGATTCACACCTAATCATCACTCCTAGATTTATCGTCATTAAGGTATTGCCCATATTTTGATGATGACGAGATGAAGATCTGGTCAGTTTTTATTCTTATGACAAGATAACTCATTCATCAAGATCTGCTGAGTTTTACTAATGACGAGAACTTCGTCAAGACAATCACCCAGGAGGGGGAAATATTACTGTCCATATTCCTGATTTCAACAATAATCTTCTCGAAGTGTAGAAACCCGAGGGATCAAACGAATCCATAACCCTCGTTAAACATCGTTAACTACTTATAAATTCCCTGCTGCCCGCCGGAACATCTCTTTACCTAGTGTCGCTCTAATATCATCCCCATGCATGGATTTATTTCCTTTCTGTTTGAAGGAAATTGAAGGGACGTAGTGCGATCTTTGTCTTCCGGCTTGATTTGCATTCGCAAGCATGTCTGGTGAAAGTGCACTGCGAGACAGGGATATTCCAATTCAGGTCTCAGGCGTAAAGCTACTGGAAAATCAATACCCGCTATTGTGAATAAAGGCTGGGATTTTTCCTTTATAAAGAAATTTTAGATATTAGAAATATGGTTCAAAGAATATAATTTTTTCATACTGTCCTAATAGTTAAGGCGCAATAACTATGATTCATTGTCGTTAAATGCAGCATAAACTTCTGATGCCTCATAGCGTTTAAAAACATTCAGAATGCAATGAGCTGGGATTTTCTGGCACAAGGGTTATATTTGACCAAACTGCGCTAAGCACAAGAACAGGCAATGTCAAGTAAATGGATAAACAAGGAAGCTTTTACTGACGGAGAAGAGAAATCCTGGGATTAATCGAACATGCGCCACCTACATTTTGCAGGCTGAGTCACCAATGCTCCAAATCAATCAACAATTGATTGGGTAATCATACAGGTATCCAAAGCTGTTAAGTATAAAATTCACGAACAAAGAGCCCGAACTTGCAAATACTCTTTTTAATTAGCACGGTCATTAGAAAATTGTAAAAATACTAAGTTAACATTTGTTTTAGTGATAATTTTGGCCATCTTATTTTAAACATCAGGTACTTAACCTCTATCTCGTACCTCTATCTACCACGAGAGCTGCTCCAGTCACAAAGTCTGGGTCAGGTACTTGCTATAAGATCAGGGTTAGTTATTTTTAGTAGGAGTGACACTGGTGGATGTCTTGAATCTTTTCTGATGTCGGTGGCAGGAAGTGGTAATTTGTTAGTATGCATCTTGTAACATGTAAAAATCATAAATGTATTCTCAATTTGTCATAAACACTTCGGGTAGTTGTCTCGAGGAGGTATCTTGTTATTAGCAAAACTGACCAGATCCTGATGGATGAGATACCTCGTCATTAGAAAAACCTAACCAGATATTGATATACGAGATATCTCGTTATTAGAAGAAACCTAACCAGATCTTGATATCACCATCATAAAAGCATGGAATATAGTGACGACGGGATATCTCATTATTAGTAAAATTAGCCAGAATTTGATGGACGAGATATCTCGTCGAAACCCCTTGAAGGATTACGTGCGCCGTTGTTGCAAACTTGAAGTTGTTTGACACAACTTGACCAAATATGGCAATTGTGCCATAAGACCAAGCCAAATGCGTTAACATTTTTTTCAGCCATACCCAATAGAGTGAGTGTCGTGGTTCGTCGCGTTTGCCCTCTGCACTAGCAACATTCAAATTGTATATGGCACAAGTTCAATTCCTCTAACTTACCCTGGATGTACTTCTTTCATATATATCAGTATAACTTCCTTGTGTATGCCCATTACTTGACGTCTTCTGTCTTGCGTTTGGCACAGCTTTTCGAAACAACCTTTGCATCCACAAAACCCAACTCAATCCTTGAGGAAAATGTGATAATGCCCTTCTTTATGGTCCACCCTACTCTATTCCCAATACCTCTTTTTCCCCTTTCAAGACATTTATTACTTGCGCCACGATACCTAAACGCAGCCAACCTTTCGTTTCAAAGACAACATACAGTCGCAGGCATTTTGTCAGAAGCTTTCGAGGTTTGAAGAAGTACCTAGTATGCGAGTTTGTTATTGACTTTCTTTATGACAACAAAAAATATATATATACATTATTAATATACGCCTAATTGTTGATGGTACAAATTACTATTTATGGATTATGGAATATTTTGTAAACAATCTGTAGCTGACTTGCTACTATGATGTATACCATGCACATACATTCATAACAAATTAAAATCACGTAACTTAAATTTGTTAACTAAGCAAACCTTTTTAATACGTAGATAAGGATACTTTATTATTCTTCGTTTCTCAGCAGTGTATCCATAAAGTTTCTGTCACGGGATTCTATAGTGGGGATTTGTAACTCTTCATCAATGTCACTTTATCGGGAAAGCTAAGTGTCATAAGCCGAATTAACGTCCATCAGTGTATACTGACTTTATGACACTCTATCCTATTTATCAACTGACAATCACGATTCAGTAAACATTATGGTGGCAAAGAAAAACAACAAAGCATTAATCAATACTTTTGCTCCCTAATCTACCAGAGGGGATTTCTTTGCATTTTGTTAAAAATTAGGCATTTCAATCATTTTAACCCTCCTTGTGGCTGTCTTGACGAGGTATTTCGTCATTAGAGAAACCATTAGCAGATCTTGATGGACGAGATATCTCGTCGAATCTACTTGGAGAGTTAAAAACTAAGTGGGTATAAACATTATTTTATTCGTAAGGTTTTATAAATTGGGGAAATAAATTATTTTTGACAATGCTTCGTTTTGTTTTCTATTTGACGGTTTAGCAAACGCATCGGTTAGTTACGCAAACATTTTTGACCTTTTCCAAAAATAATTTGCTCCCACTGGAAAACTGTATCTCAACTAATAATGACTTGTTAATTCAGCTGGGTCTATCATTTTAGTTTTCCCAAAATATTTATCGATCTTTGTGTAATTTTTTAATTTCATAAAGCAAGTTTAATTTCATTTTAATAAAGCAAGTTGTAGCTAGAATTATAAAGCTATTTATTAAAATGAAACAAAAATAAATTGTGCATGAGCACACTATATTGCTTACTATTATTGATTATTAATATCAATGAAATCAGTAAAAATTTAAAATAATCACTTGTGAGAAAGATGAGTCTGGTGCCCTACCAATTTGTCTATTAGGCTACATTTTTGTCAGCAGCTTCCTTAAGACTTTAGTCAACTATTTGCAGTCGATTCCTTTTGGTAGTTAAAACAATCACTGATAATGCACAACTGTAGTGAGTGTGCTTGTATGGTCAAGATGGAAATGCACTTGCTTAAAACATTTTCAGGCAGCATATTTTGAGCATCTTATTGCTCGCTCTTGCTCCTTACTGGCCTCTATTTTCCCTCGATCCAGCTTTGTCACCTGAGACTCCTAGTGCCTATAGAGGGGGTGGTAGGACTACATTTTTAAATCATGTGGTTTTGTTTATTGATAGTTACAATTACACATAATTAAGTGCATTATCCAATAGTTTGAATGCTTCACAACAAAATTTTATTTGAATTATTTGAAATGCTCGCAACAAAATTTGATTTGAATTATTTGAAATATTCACAAATCAAATTCATCTCAATTATTTGAAATATTCACAAACTAAATACATCTGAATTATTTAAACATTCACAAACCAAATTCTCTCTCATCTGAATTATATGAAATATTCATAAACTAAATACATACGCTTTATTTTAAATATACACAAAACAAATTCATCCAAATTACTTGAAATATTCCTAATGAAATTTCATCTGAATTAGTCACAATACAATTTATCGGAATTAATAACGATGCAATTTATCTGAATTAGTCACAATGCAGTTGTATCTCAGAATTAGATGTCTAATGTCAGATGTCAATTAGGCAAAAAGTCTTTAATTACTCAGACCATAGTTTTATGTGAATTAATTGCAGTTTAATTTTATCTGAATTAGTAACAATACTTATTTTAACAAAATTATTTTTCTAAATACATTGACTTCTTACAACTACGAGAACGTGTACAACGTATCTTAAATGCAAATTAAATAGAAAATAAAAAATCTGCTTAGACGTGAGAAAAATAATCGCTCTTTTGATAAATGTTTGTGGACCTTTATAGATCTTAATGGCTTCCGAAGTATTTCTGATACATTAAATTCACCCACTTAATTGGATTACATTTACTCCGGAAACAAACAAGACACATTCCATTTCATCACGAATAGATTCATTAGATCTATTCAAATGAAGTCAGCCCTACCATTTTACAAGATTTAGACTTCAAAGTCCGCATTGTTTATATAATGAAAGGAAAGCGTTATTTGCTAATGAAATTACCTCCAACTTTAAAAGTCTCTTTTGCTTCAACATCCCGATCCAAGTAGTTTCCAGGGCAAAGAAACTTCTCTGAAAGAAATGCTCCTCTTACATCTGATTCGCTCAACTTGCATTATCCGGGCTAATGATTAGTCTATCCTGGACCAATTAAAAGTGCTTCCTGATTGGAAAAAATTTTTAGCTGTCGTAATTTGCATCTTTAAAGGAAATAAATGACAATACTGACACGGTTGCAAAATTTTAATGCGAAATCAATGCGGGTTACCTCAGCTAAGTGCATAACACCTCTACTGCGATGTGGAATTCGACTTATTGGCACGCATTAGGGTGCTGCAATTACGGGAACCAATGGATCCTGTTAGGAGAACCGATGATTAGAAACATTACGGTCGAAACGACAGTGGTGTAAGTCAGGCTCCTTTTTTGTTCGCTTCCAATTAGTGCTAGATAGGTTTTAAATACAATATATGTGCTTCAACCGTGCGAAGGTTTGCTTATTTAATGATGAAAACAATGTTAATTTTGTAATAATTTGATTTTGTTTTAAATAATCGTCGCTTTTTAAGTTATAAATTGGCTTTAACAATTAGATCTATATGAATTCTTTAACTTCATTAAACAAATGGGAAGGAAAGGAAAACTAACGCTGCAGAGAAGTAATTACAAAAGCAATACACTTTAACAATATTCTAAGATTTATTTACGTGTATAAATACTTTAAAACTATATTTCGCATTCTGTGGTTTATTTTTTAAATCAATCGTGAACTGGCACACCCAAATGTTAAAAGTTCATGTTGAATCAGTTACTACTCTGTTCCATTAATTTCTTTAAAAAAATCATTTTTACCACATACTTCCAGATACTTTACTAATATACTCACACGACGTATTTGTTTAACCCTCTTGGTGGTTTATCTTTGTTCCAAAAATTGCAGTGTAGTGGACAGCCTCTGATGCGAAAACCTGTTCCAAACTGTCTCCAGATCTGGCAAGGAACAATTTGTTTAACCTACTTGGATTTTCGTTCCCCTTGGAGTCATAGGGCAGTATAGTACGTATTTGTTTAACCTTCTTGGTGGATTATCTTTGTTCCAAAAATTGCAGTGTAGTGGCCAGCCTCTGATGCGAAAACCTGTTCCAAACTGTCTCCAGTTCTGGCATGGGACAATTTGTTTAGCCTACTTGGATTTTCGTTCCCCTTGGAGTCATAGGGCAGTATAGTACGTATTTGTTTAACCTTCTTGGTGGATTATCTTTGCTCCGAAAATTGCAGTGTAGTGGCCAGCCTCTGATGCGAAAACCGGTTCCAAACTGTCTCCAGTTCTGGCAAGGGACAATTTCTTTAGCCTACTTGGATTTTCGTTCCCCTTGGAGTCATAGGGCAGTTTAGTCTTGACAAGATATTTCCTACTTAGAAAAATTGACTAGATCTTGGACGAAATATCTCGTCCAAACAGTTAGAGTGTTAAACATACCATTCAAATAATAAAAATATCTTTTCTAATGCCATTTCATATGGGACAGCACATGTCAACATGGTGTGGTAAGTTCGCACTATGGACTACTTTCATGCTTGTAATGTGATAGTATTGTAAAAGGAGTACGAGCACATAATTTAATTCGTGCCCTTCTTTGGTCTGTACCTGCAACTTGTTAGTTGCGTAGATTCCATTGCTGTCAGGTTCGATTCATCCATGGGTGTATTTCTCTTCAATGTCAGTAAAACTTTCCTTTTGTGTGTACATTACTCGACGTTGTCTGTGATGTGTTTGAAGCAGCTTGGTAAACTATGGCATGTGTACCATAAAATCCTCAATCCAACAAACCATGTTTGGACTATAACTTCCCTGCAAAAATTTGAACCGCTCTAGTGGTAATACTAAACTATAAGAATTCTTTCTACAGGTGAGACCGCCCCTATTTTAACCGGAAACATGTTTTGTAATAAGTGAACGTACTTACACATTAAATACACTTGCCCCACCTCATCTTATATACCCGTGGTTAAAATGCAATAAAAATATATTATCAATTTCTGTTTAATTAAAATAGGTAAAAGTACACTTACTATTACGAGGGAAGTTATGAGTTAGAAGAGCCCCATGTTAAACATATCACTGTAAAATCTTCACTGGACAGAAAGGGGAAACTTTTGAATTATTAAAGTTCATTGGAATGTTATTTATAAAGGAAACGTATCAAACATCCTCATCTATATAATTAAATTCACAACCATACAGCTCTCACACATATTTCGTTTGCACACTACCAGAGAATCTGAGGTCCTCGTGTATATTTTAAAATCGTAAATTTGAATAAAAGTAAGTTTCCAATAAAACGCCCAGGTAATAAAATCGTTTGAAATATACGTGACTTTATAGATTGATAAACATCTATAAAGTTATTGAGTTCAGAAAATTAGTTCTAGGTGTCTATAGGACGCAGCATAATCTAGAATATTTCTACTTGCGTACAAATCAGAACACCAATCAGCATTACAGAAGTTGTTTTTTGAGATCTAATCCTGCTCTGATGAATCTGAACGTTGATGAGCTTACCTTATCTACCTCTTGCAGTACAATGATCAAATGTAATCAATAACATTATCTCTAAGGAAAACAAAGTATGATTACTGAGGTTTCTACGATAAGATAATAAAATTGATTTACCACATATCGTATATATATATATATTGATTTACAATGTATCGTTCGTTAAATATTTTATGGAATATACATGCCTATACTTGCCTACGATATGCAGTGTTTCAAACTTCCAATTATTAGGGGAGAAAGGAAACAAAACATTTGAATAATCACAGGGTTATACTAGGTATACACCCAACATTTGGATTTGCTACAAGACGCTATTTGGCAGTTGGACACTAATCGTCCTTAACTCTCCTTACGGTTTTGTTTCGATGAGGCACCTCGTCGTTACAAAACTGACCAGATCTTGATGGACGAGATATATCGTTATTTGAAGAAAACTGACCAGATCTTGAACTCGAAAAAAAATCGATATTTTGATGAAGAGGTAAATCGTCATTATCAAAATTAGTCAGATCAAAATCAAAACTGGTTAGACGAGATATCGCGTCGAAACCACTTAGAGGGTTAAATCCACTTATCGTTCCCCCTGGGGAATGCGGCGATCCATCGACACCGCGGTAGTTCTTGTAGAAGGAAGCATGCTACGTCGCCTACTCCTGCTGTCAATGTCTAAAACCTGTTTGAAAGCTTATGGAAAGTGAGTCCCCTTTCCGTGTAACGGGACAAACTGTGTGATATCCATTGGGTACTCCTCCCTCATTAGTAGGGACCATACATATCCAAGTGGTTTCGACGGGATAACTCGTTTATCAAGATCTAATCAATTCCACTAATTAGATACCACCAAAACGAAGACCCAAGTAGAAAAAACAAATTGTCCCTTGCCCACAACTGGTGACAATTTCGAATAAGTTTTTACATCAGATGCTGGACACTACGATTCAGTTTGCGACGGAAAGATAACCACCCATAGCGTTAAATGATCCTTATTCGAAGAATCTCTTTAATTGGACTGATTGTGCGATTTATTTGCCTACTTATATACACAAAGTGTTTCAAAACTTCTCTATGGAGTTTTAGGGAGGAGAGAAACACAGTATATTAGACCAATTAAATAGAGATTTAGGACCACAAAGCACCATCTGGATTTGCTAGAGGACACTGTTCGGCTGAATCAGTGTCCTCTAGGGAACATTAAAAGTTCTTAAATCCAACTCAGCGTTCGCCCTCGGGAATGCTACAATATCAGACGCGTATTGCTCTTGATTGTAGCAACTTCGATAACCTACATTGAAACAGTAAGCGTCCGAACTTCTATCGAACTGTAAAATTATAGCAAATAAAAATGTCGGTCACATACTTGTTGGCTTTCATTTTTGCTCAGTGTACCATCAAGCACACCTGGGGTGGATTTTGCGGACATGCATCCGTATATGGAAACGTTTCAATTTTTTTTCTTTATTTCTCCGTAAAGTATGCACAGGAATATTTGAGACGTGCTTAACCCTTCTGTTGGTTTACCTTCACATCGAAAACTGTCCTATAATAGCCAGCCTCTGGTGCAGAAACTGTCACCAGTTCTGGGCAAGGGAAAAATTATTTTTTTTACTTGGATTTTCATTCCCCTTGAACTAATATGGAAGTTTTGTTTCGACGCGATAACTCGTCCTAAAACGTTGACGAGAATCGAAAAATCGTCTCTCATATAATCGACCAGTCAATGTCTGAAACCTCATTAGTAGGAACCATACCTTATATGGGGACCTTGGGAAGATAGTAGGATTAGTAGGGATAGGATAGATAGTAGGTATTAGTAGGGACCTTGGGCAAGATATCTCGTCGAAACACTTGGAGTGTTAAACAATTAAAAGAAATCATGGTAAAGATGTAGACAAAATTTAGAAACTTGATTTATTCGTATATAGAATTATAGAACATAACGTCATTGAAATGTGGCTTGTGTTTGGGTCATGAGAGAAAAAATATATGTTAATGTATACACAGACTTTGAATGTACAATGCTTCATGTTACACACATATCTTCAGAAACTCATTAATTGTCATTCGTTCCGAGAAGTTAAATGCTTATTTTCATGATGATAAGAAATACAGTGTCTTTTAATCTGTTTAAAAGATGTAATCACATTACCAAAGTGTATTTCATTCCTCTGATCTAAAATATCATAATTAGGCTTTAAATAGTTGTACACTAATTATTTGTGAGTTGATAAGTTTCTGCTATAAGCCTATTTATTTCTTATTCATATGTTACAGAATAAAAGTGCTACAGGTCACATATTGTGTGTTCTGTATTTTTATCAGTGTTATGAAACAGAATAAAATACCGGATGCAAATGATTTTTCTCTTCCTTTTATATCCAGAGGTTATGATCATAGGTCTTTTGAAGATTTAGGAAACTTGATCTAGCATATGATAAGAAAAATGGCAGCAAAAGAAACACGATAACTATTTGTTGTTCTTATGGATATGCCACATGCACCAAGTATATTATGAATAAAGCAGAACATTTGTTTGTCTGAAGCAACAAAAACTCGCAAATGCTGATCTTTGGTGTCAAGAAATTTTCTCAGTTTATTCCGTCTGGACTTCTAAGTTCACGGGACCATTTTCAGCTAGCTATGCTATTCTTCTAGAACCATAGAAAAAAAATTTAATACGGAACATTACGCAAGAAAATACCGATTACCACGAAAGCTATCACGATCCTAGCAATCGGGAAAGGGAAAAAACCCTTGTGTCGGATAAAACTAAAAAAGCTGTTCTCCGACTCACAGAAACTTGTGTCTGCGATAGATCTTGATGTTCGGTTTGCGATAGATTGTGACGCTTTGCGTTGCTTCGACTTTGATTAACCCTCCTGTTGGTTGTCTCGACGAGGTTATATTGTCATTAGCAAAGCTGACCAGATCTTCAGAGACGAGATATCTCGTGTATATATCATGGACATGCCACATGTACCAAGTATCTTACGAATAAAGCAGAAAATCTGTTTCCCTGAAGCAGGAAACTCTCGAATGCTGATCTACGGTGTCAAGAAAATTGCTTTGCTTATTCTGTCTGGACTTAATAGGTCAACGCAAGTATTTTCAGATAGCTGCACTGTTCCCTTAGAATCATATTAGTAAAATTTAATATGAAACATTACGAAAGAAGAGACCATTCAACACGAAAATCTGTTTCCGATACAATAAAAATACTAAAGAAACAGGCGCGACTTTTTTTGTCTACAGTAGCAAAAACTCTTGAACGGCTGAGGGAATAGGAGTAACGATTATAAGAAGCATCGAAAATTCTCGAAAACTATTGAAGAAACAGACGCGACCTAGTTTATCTGAAACATCAAGCACTCGCGAACGCTGAGTACTGGTGTCATGAAATTTGCAGAATTTATTCTATCCAGAAATTCCAGGTCAAACGCAACTATTTTCAGATCATTACATCGTTTCCATAGTCATGGATATTAAATTTAACCATCCTTAAGGTTTATCTTCGTGTTCAACACTGAATAGTAATGGCCAGCTTCTGATAAAAAAGCTTTTACTATGTGGATCGTCATTCCCCTTTGGAGTAATAGGGAAGTTTTGTCTCGACAATGTATATTGTCAGTAACAAAACTGGCCGGATATAAATGGACGAGATATCTCGTATTTAACAAACTTGACCAGATCTCGACGGATGAGGTATCTCTTAGAAACCACTTGGATGGTTAATATAGAACATTTCTCAAGAAACCAATTTTTAACCACACTCGAATCAACACAAAACTGTAAAAGCTGTCGCGAGTCGAGCAATTTGAAAAACACAAGCAGGTGAAGTGGACAAAACTCAAGAACTGTCAACGGACTCAACGAAAACTGCTGTCTGAAACAGCCCAATTTGTTTTGCCTCAAGCAGTAAATATTTTCTGCTGTGAAGATGCGTTGAAAAGCTAACCTTATAAAAATGTCTTAAACAAAGCAAATAATTACAACTCAAATTGTTCTCATACCTATCCCTTCAAGATCACTTGAATCCAGAATTCATGTACATCATAAATAAGAAAAGCAATTTACAACAACCATCTCTTCGCACAACAAAACAGCACCAAGCATTTAATGGAAGAGGGGACAGCAAACCACATTCCCCCTCATTCCATTTCAATTCTTGCCACTCTGGTAGAAACCGTAAAATTCCGTCAACTCAGCGGTTAAGCAATCACCCCAACTACATTTCCCCATGACGTGGGGAAAAACGATTTATTTCCCCCACACAGTGCCTGGAAAGCTGAAATATTTTCCCTCCTTCTCAGTGTTTTAATTAACAGAACCTGCGTACAACCCCAAAAGAGATAAATGACTCATAACTTTAAGGGAATAAGATAATACAGATTTTAAGAGCCTGGGTATGCGAGCCGGTTGTGGCGTGCCTTTAATGGTTAGGGCTGGAATTGCGCTGGCGTTTGAAATGCATCAAGTCTTCGATTAAAGCATTGAGTGATTTAGAGCAACAATTATTACTTGGATGGTGTTTGTGGAGGAATTAAAAAGTTTGTTTTACCGTACGGGGAAACGGTGTTTGGCGATTAATGGCAGTGCGAGTGTCAGTGAGCTAGGTATTTGGAATGTTGGATAATTATTCAGCAGTGGCACATAATATGCTTTTATACGGGAAACGAATCCCTTATGTACTTGTGAGCTAATATTTTCATTGATGGAATTTTTTCAGGAGAGATAGTAACTCATGATACTCATACTTGTATGGGTCAAAAGGTCATCATAAAAAAATCGCTAATATCTTGATGAGGAGATTCTCATCATAAGCAAATCTGGTCAGATCTTGATAGACGGGATATCTAGTCGAAAGTACTTGGAGGGTTAAAAATTGTATATAATGAAAAATATTCTAAATAAATTCAGATAGTAGTTTTTATACACATGTGAATCAAATTAACTCCAGTTCGTAAATATATTGCTTAAATGTAAAGCAAAACAATTTATATATTAGAACACCTAAAAGTTTGCAAAAAAATAATCTGAATAACATTTTTTACCAAAATTTCAAAATTTAAAAGCATAATGAATTTCTCATTTGGACTTGGATATCTATAAGAGAGTTTAAGTATGATTCAAAAAGTGTTTAAAGTAAATCAATTAAAACCAGATGCGCAGAGAACACTTTGGAATCAGAAGAATGTTAAAACAATTGAGTCAGAAAAAAATAGTTTTTGTAGTGGACTTGAGAAGCTTATCTTCTCTATATTTGATGTGAATGAAATCCGTCACACACAAAAATGGTTGCAATTGAAAAAATATTTTTCTATAATATAACTAATTTTTAAAGCTAAAACTAAAGAAAATGTTTCTGCTGATTTTGGTGATTCTGAAAGTCTACTGTCCCTATAAATGGCTAAACTGATTACTTACATGCAAAATACCGAGGATATCTCTAATTGATGTTTACATTCATGAGTAACTGAGTTACTAAAAGTGGTTTTTAAATATGTTGACAAATAAAATGGTTGTTTCGCCCAAGGCCATTAGACCATATGTTTTCTCTTCCAAATGTTCACAAGATATAGGCTGTCCTACAGTTCTACATTCAAATTACAGTCTGGGAATCAACAAGTCCTATTCAGTGCAAATAGACTCGGAGACAGTATTGGCCAGTAAGTTGTCTGAACCTGGCAACCGCTCCCTTCTCGAGGAGAGTCTGGGACAACTGAAATGCCAGAGTGGAAAAAAGAGAACACTCCAAGGCTTCCTCTTAAATGCAGCAAGAGACTGCTTCAAATTCTTTCCATCAATTCAGAATCCATTTCGAATTCACTTTGGTATGTACTTTTGACGAATAAAAAGTCATATGCTTTGAAACTTTCTTCAATTCTAGCACCTTTTGTCGCCAATCCAGATTCCCAAGCAATCTTTTTTCATCCCATTATTATATTCCCCAATCCTGGCCGAAAATTGACCTTGCCATAAAATACCAAAACAACCAACCAACCTGAATCAGAGGACATATCATGGATTCAGGTTGGTTGTTTTGTTTAAAAACAGTTCTTGGAGAGAACTAGAGTCTGATAGAATGACAGCTTTCTAAAATAAAGAGGAAGAGTGAGTTGTTGCAGGGCCACAAAAATTGCCTAAAAATTCCTTCAAACTATTCTGTAAAGACTCAAACAGGTAAACCTAACAGTGCTCAGAATCCACCTCATCCCAAACAAACATTCAGCTTTAAATCGAATCTTTATGGTACTTTTTTCAATTGAGAAACTCTGTTTCTATATGGAAACCACGTACCTATTTAGAATGATAGATGTAGTTACTTGACTATGTACTACAGCTTTGAATAACACCCATGAAACATGAAAAACAAATGTAATTGATTTTAATCGTCTTGTGATGAAAATCTAAGTCAAAATTTTGAATTATGTTTGAACTACAACGTAAGACTACTGGTTTTGATTTAACGTAACCTGTATTATTTTAAAGTGATATTTTTAACTTTACTGGTCATTTTAAAATAATAAATTACACACCTCACTTAAAAATGTTTTTTAATGTTATTTATTTTTATGAAAGAGCATTATCTAAACAATTACGTATTCAACCAAATACAAAGAAAGTTGATCGAAATGTACATATATTGCTAAGAAAATTCCCATGTCTTGTGATATTTTGCAGAAAATAAATAATTCATTAAAATTTAAATCCTAAATAATATATCTGAAATAGGTAAAAAACTGGAACACATAAATGAACACATAAATGAAATTCCGGTCATTCTGAAGTAAGAAGCTACGCACATTACTTGAAAGGTTCTGTTTTGTATATTTTATATATTATTATAAAACAGAATTCTACAAACCATTACTTATTCAATCAAAGATTTAAGGAAAGTTGGTCGAAATATACATATACCCCAAGAAATTACCCGTCTCATATTCTGCAGGAAATAAATAAATCATTAAAATTTAATTCCAAAAGATATCTGTAATATATGTAAAATACCGGAACACATAAATACAAACAGAAACGAAATTCCGATTCTTGAAAAAAGAAAGATATGTGCAAACGTGCCGAATTTTGACTTCCTGTATATATTCTGAAAAAGAACAATTCGGACAAAATACTTTTGAACAATTTCGATAAAGAAAATAATGATTTATTTACAAAAAGAACAAATATTTATAATACTTGGAAATGCTTAAATATGACCACAACATTTGTCTTAACTACAATGTACAAACACGGATTTCTAAATATAATCTATAAAATAAAACATTAATTCTGGCGTTGCCAGATACAGAATTGCAAAATCACTCTTTTATGATCAATGAATTCATTGTTTTGGCTTTTCGTGTTCCATTACAAAATGCAAGTTATGTAAAATTAGGTATTTTAAATATTCATTTTCATAATTTAAATATTCCTAAATTATTTATATTGTGGAAAGAAGTAAAAAATCAGTTCAAGCATGATTAAAATTTTAAATTGTTTAAATATAACTTTTCAGAAAAAAAATTTACGAGCAATACTGGTAAAACAATTTTATTAGAAAATTTGATTTTCGATCAATACTGGTAAAACAAACTGAGTTACGTACCGCAATCGTTTTATGATCAATGTTTTTCCTATGCAATTTCGAATTGATTTAGCTCCCACCTGGTTAAAGAGAAGGGGATTAATATGTAGCTTCCCTTACTCGCAGGGTTCCAAAGTATATATGCACTAAATTTGGTGTGGATTGGTCAAATGGTGTAGATTTGTATAGAGAACATACAGACGCCAACTTTACTTTGTATATATACTATATATACGAGTAGATAGATTGCTAAAATGAGTTTTGAAAAAAATGTATCTGCTTTTAAGTTTGCTTCAAATAAAAACTGAAGCATTAGGGAGATTTTCTAACTTTAATCCATATTTCTGCTGCTCTGTAATTACTTGTATTCATTATTCTCATAAAAGAATAGTTTAATCTTATTAAGGAATAACATACATGGGTTTGCAGACTGTAAAAGTGAAAAGAAATATTTGTTTGATGGATCAATGTAATTTAAATGGGGACAAAAATAATTTAAGCTATAGTTATAACATTTTGTTTCTTTAATAGCATTTTTATATGCAATAAATAATTTCAAACTAATGAGAAAAACAAACATCTATCGTTCATTTTCCTTTGAAACAGAATGAAAATAATACTTTAATTACTTCATTTATTTGTAGTACTTCCTTGAAAAGAATATCGAGGAATACAAAAGGATGGAAGAAAAAGTTTCTTCGAAAAGAAATTGAATGAAATGGAGATTTTGGAAAATATGAAGGAAAACAGAAGAATTAAGAAGTGTTTAAATTTATTAATTGAAAACATATCCCCCGTTTTTTTTGCAACTAAACTTAATAAAAGGGAACATGCCATGTTTTGAGATCTAAGTAATAAATGTGACGATCTAAGTATACTTTTCTTTTATGATGCATTCAAGTGTATTCAAGTAAGCAAGATTTCATTTTGAGAGAAAATGGATTCGTTTTTATAGCATTTAATTATCTTTTTAAATATTTCTCCATTGTTTGAAATAATTATGGTATTAAATTAATAAACGTTCTGCGTAAATAAACCAAAAAAGCTAATTGTTCCCTTTAGATATTTTTAAAGATACAAAACATTTTAAAAAGTTAAATTCACCCATGTATTCATAATTACCCTTTTTTCAATATTTTGAGGGTGGACAATAGATTTGACATGCGGAATTGACACTTTTCGAAAAAGGTTCGCGCTGCTAGTGATCGAATTTATTGTACAACAGATCGTGGATTCAAAACCCAGTTTGAAGATGATAAAATCCATATCCACTTAACCCTCAAAGTGGTTTCGACGAGTTTTTGGTCTATCAAGAACAGATAAACGAATCAAGAACTGGCCAATTTTAATAATGACGATCTCGTCAATAGGATGCTGCTTACTTTTATGATGACGAAATAAAGATCCGATTAATTTACTTACAATCACCAGGTTGGGAGTTAATCGAATATGCAAATTTTAAAAATAATACGAGGGGTATACTGCTACCAATTAGTTAATTTATTTTTAACCAAATTGTGATTAAACTTAAAGTATATACGCTTTTCAATTTTAAGATTTACTTTTATTCAAACGCAAGTTTTGACCTGGTATGTTGCGAGAATGGCATTGATGTGCTTTACGGATAGTGAAACGCTCGGCTTATATTAAACAAGATTGATTTCAACTAAGCGGTTTATTTTTCAATTTTTGACATCTGTGTTAAAAAGATAATTGTAATTAATACTTGTGTAAAAAAGTTTGAGTATTATTTTTTATTGCAAAGAATAGATTTTTTTAAAGATTATTTTTGGAAGGCCACTTTGGAGCCTTTAAAATCAAAGACAAGTAATACCAGAAAACGTTATTGATATTACTTTTTATTAAAAAGTATGAATAGTGTCAGAAAGATAGTTTATAAATCATACATAGTTTTTGTCAAATAGGCAAAAAATATAATTTATTTTTGATATGCCACAGTATTGTAATAATTATTTTGTGTTATAAGAAATTAAAAAGGTTGAAAATCGCTGTATTAGACTATATTAAATCGGTGTGTAGCTTGTATCGGAGTTAAAATAAGTAACTAAATATATCCACCGCTATAAGTAAAGTCAAAACGTACCTGTTGGGTAAGAAGAAAATTTTTTAGAACTTGTGAAAAGATGGTGATTTCATTCTTGACAACTTGATTTTTTTATTTACCTAATAAGGAACTATTAAATAATAAGACTATAAAGTTTGAACTATGTTTTCTTTTATAAACGCTTATTACATTATAGACGTCAATTTTTCTTTCATTGCGTTTTTATATTTGTACTAGCAATATTACCGATGTTGCTCCGGTTGAATCGGTTATAATTGATCGTAATAATATTCAATGTTATTCCTAAGGGAATTTTGAATTGATTTTATCCAACTCTGGACACCCAGGAGAAAGCAAACGGGGGTTAATACGTTTCCCGCAGGGTTCAAAAGAATAAGTATAGCAAATATAGCGTGGATTCAAATAGTGATCATAATGATACTAAATGTTAATCCTATGGGTATATTGAATTGATTTCTGCCCCCTGTGCACATTTTGGAGAAATCTAATGGGGATTAATATGTAGCCTACGTTTCCCGAAAGGTTCTAAGGAATAAGTGTACCAAGTTTGGTTTGGATTGGACAAACGGGTTAGATTTCTACAGAACACAGACAGACGCCAGCTCTGCTTTATGTATACAGATAGGTAACTAGTACTCGCACATGTTTTCGAATTTGTATAGTAAAAATGTATTTTGAAACTTGAGTAAAAAATATTTTAAAAATATTATTAGTGTAATTGTAAATAACTTACCACTACTCAAATATGCATTATTTTTGAATTAGACATGTATGGAATTAGACATGTATGGAATTAGACATGTATGGAATTAGACATGTATGGAATTAGACATGTATGGAATTAGACATGTATGGAATTTATGTATGGAATAACAAAGTTATTCCATACATAAATTCAATGTCATCAGCTTGTGAGAGAATTTTTCTCTAAACTGAATGCAGAGACGCTATTGTTATGGTACCTTCTTTTTGCAATTTGTCATGACACTCGGATGCCACTTTAGAATGTTGTCTATGCTAATAATCAACGAAAAATGTCGCTAGAAAGGCGATTAACTCTGTTGTCACGAGATTTCCTAGAAGCGTGCAACATTTGGATTAATAACTGGAAATGCTATTGCCTGTATTTAATGTGTTACTCGCTAACGCAATTAATTATGAGTTAATTTTATTTGTTGTATATGATTAGTCAATATGAATGCTTAAAATTTAATTATGCAAACATTTACACGAAGTTGTGTAAGTTAATTGAAACGAATATTCTAATTACAACAATTAAAAACCTTTTAAACATACATATTAAACTACTGAATTCCTTTAATATGAAATTATACCAATTTTAAGAGCCATTATAATACACATATTTAAATTGTACTGTGTTTAAATTTATTACTTAAATTGAGATAAGGATTAATAATTTTTAAATAACTTTTTTCTAAAATACGATTGACAAAATAAACCTTGATATGTAGAACCTTATAATGGAAAACATTTTCATTGTAAGGGAAAATTAAGCATAGTTAAAGCAATTTAAACAAATCCAATTTAAATATAAAAATATTTAAATCTTATAAAACAAAGCATTAGAGATAATAAATATTTAATTTTATTTGTTCCAGATTTTAAATCTATAAAATATTTCATAAATATGAAATATTTAAATAAATTATGCTTGAAACACGTTTTTATTCTTTTGATCTTCCCAACTCCACTTTTAAAGCAAAGAAAAAATTGTTAAAATGTTTTTAATAAAAATAAATCCTTACACATTACTAATAAAGAACTTGTTAATTAAGTTATTCGATGGTTTAAGTTGCATCATTAAGTACAGGTAATTGTAGATTAATCAACTAAACAAATGACCCAACGAAACTGTTACATAATGGAATTGGAATATCTTACTTTTTAATGTCTTATAAATGAAAATAGATATTTATCTTCTACAAAAGACATTCTAAATAAATTATGCTCAGAGAAAACAATTTATAATTATGGATTTTTAATAGCATCTAGATCCATTAAAAATTACTTTGCCAAATACTTTCCGAAGGCAAAATAATCCCAAATTCAAGCTTAATAAAATAATTGAATATTTTACTCTCATATTTCTGGCTTTAGAAAGGCTTCGCAAATTGCTTTCAATGAAAATAATTTAACTTTTGTAGTCATTTATTTGTAACTTGCAGATCAAAATATTTGATCCTAAAATAAAATTTGATAAATTCTTCTAAGCACACATTTGTGAATAATTGAATAAATTGAATTGACTTAATTATTGCAAATGGGAATTTTACCATCGTTTATATCGCTTTTCAAAATTACGTAAATGCATCAGCTTGATAAGGAAAACAAATTCAATTTGAAAATGATAAATATTGCATCATTTGAAATAGTACAAAAGATTCAGAATCATTCTGTAGATTTCGATGATAAACTATTTTTCTTTTAAATTTCTAAGTAAACTTGACTTTTCGCGTTGTTTGATTACAATGATTATTTGTTAAACTTTACAATGATTATTTTGCTAAAGTGTTATTCCTTTACAAATAGAGCTTATTCTTGGGGTTTTCTAGATTCTGGATTTTTTTACCAAAACGTTTGTTTTTGTTGTTGGCAATTGCTCTGCATTTTTCAACTAGTTAATTGCCTGTGTTATTTAAAAAATAAAACAACCGAATATATACCACTTAGAATACCAAAGAAATAGGAATCTCATGCAAAAATATATTGGTTTATCTTTAATTTATAATGGCCCATGATAATCCATTTGGTAGAGCCGCGGATTAGCAACAGGATGGTTACAAATTCGAAACTTGATCGTATGAAATGACGTGTACGTGGGGGCCAGTGTACGTTAAATATTCCGAACATTTAACACATTTGAATACTGTTGCTCTTGTACAGTATGAAACGTCGAAAACATAATTTAAAATACAAACTATATAAAAATCTCTATATGTTTCAGTAACAGATACACATCGTTAAAACAAGTATCTTTTAGAAAAACAGTAACTCGAGTTTTAGCTGAGTATGGAATTAAAAAAAATAAAAGACGAAAAATGTTAAATAAATAAATAAAACAAAGATATGTAACATTATTAAACATTAACAAAAGATTTCCTTTATAACTGCAATTTTAGAAAAAAATATACTTGTTTGTTAAAATAATATAGTTAAAAAAAGTTGCGAGTATATTAAAATAAAATACTGCGTAAAAATTTAAAGCTCACTAAAATAAACTTAGTAAACGTTTTTAGACTATATACTGTAAAACATAAAATGTCGAAGTGTACAAAAAAATGAAATTGAAAAAATTCAAAATCTTAATTAAAATAAATGCTCAAGTCTTCGACAGGTGATAAGATTACAGAAATAATCTATCAAACTGAATTTAAGGTATTAAAAAGAGAGAAAAACAAAACAGGCAATTATAAGCGAAATTCAAATTCTGAATTTCTACGGACATTCAAAAAATTAATTGCGTTGGAAATAAATGTATTATGGTGTCGACGATAACAAATGCACCTTTTTCCAGAACTTCCGGAAAATTAGTTCTATCTTCACAGATACTAAACTAAAAGAATATACTAAAATCTTCCGTAGTCAACAGATAAACCCAATTGCTGCTCAGAAAAGTTGTTTTATCTTTGCCTTACTGATAGTGTGTCTTCTAAGATAGATGCGATAATCTAAACAACCTCTATGCAATCTGAATTAGATTATCTTCTGTCTCGAAATAATCAATACATACATTATATCCAACAACTCGGGGGAATTTAACTTGTTCCTTTTGATATCTAGGATGGTATCACATATTAATCAACTGTTTCAGTTTGTATTTTAAATTCTCTTCTGTCGTAAATAACGATACATGATCATTTATTTTTTCCGTTATATTTTTAATCAGTTTTGGAAGACTATTTAACACCGCTTGCTTGGATTCTACATAATTTTTTCTGCTTATCTGTACTTACGTTTCCGTTCAGCATTCATCAATCGCTGTAGATTTTTTATATTTATTGCTGATATGAAATTTGATTCTCAGTTCTTCAAGCAGTTATTTGTCATTCTATTTGTTGTCATTTTCCTTGTGCGTGATTTGTATCATTAGTCTTCCCTCTTTATTTCCTGCATGATAGACGACTCTTACTTTTATTTCTGAGGAAATAAATTTATTTGAAAGAAATATGGGATCTTTATGAGATTTCTTTTTCAATATTTCAGTATAGATTCTAAGAATCTTTAAACCTTTTCTATCCATTGGGTAAGGATATATAACATTTGTTTATAGGATAGGAAGTAATAGTAATTTTTCAGGGAATATGTTTAACTCTCAAGGGCTTCCATAAAATATATCGTCCATCAAGTTCTGAACAATTATCCTCATAACGAGATACCTCGTCATCAAGACAGTCTATTTTTTTGTGATGACGAAATCAAAATCTGGTCAGTTTTCTTGTAAGGACGAGACGACGAGATCTTGATGGACGATATATCTCGTGTACCAATAACGAGATACCCGGTCGGAACAACTACTAGGAGGGTTCATCAAAAGAAAATAATTGGAGGGCTTTTCAATATGTGTTGGTTTGTTTTTATAGTGCATACGGCCATACTTCGGCAAGCTTTCCAATATGGGATCTGAAATTTCCTTTTCAATATGTATGAATCAATTCTAATAATCTCGATATTTTCCAAATGTTTGAACCTATTCCATCCATAGAGCAATAATAAGTAACATTTGTTTTTATTATAGATAGAACTAGCAATTTTTCTGGAAGTATTTTCTACGGAAAGTAAATGCTTCGTGTTTTTAAATCAGTTTTTAAAACTGTAACTTAGGAATGCATCAAAGAGCTACTCCAGTATAGGTTAAAAAATGAAAAAAAAAAAGAATAAAAATCTTTTGTGTTACTTTCATTGTTTCTAAACTTCAGTCGGATCATTCTTCCAATACTGAACCAATCGTTCTGGTCTTCTATACTCTTCTGTTCATTCTTCAACATAAGAATTCGATAAAAAAACAATTAATAAATTTCTTGAATCAATTTGCTAATAGGCATTGGAAACTAAAGGGATGAATTAAAATATAAATGTTGCGTGAGTTTATACTTAAAGGTATTGAAATATCATAACTGGTTATTATTATACAACTACGCTTGTGTTATTTTTATGTGTAGGAATTAACTTCACAATAATTAAAATATTTTGAAGCGTTTCAGTCTGTTTTTCGTAATACTTTAATCATGAATACTTGATTAATCCAAAAGTAGATAGTAATGGCATGTCAAAAAAGAGCGACAACAAAAACAATATACAATGAAGTGCCTGAAAAAATTGGCACACCGGTTTAGCACTTGGTAACCCCAAGGGGAGCATAGAACTGCAGAAATATAGCACGGCATCAACTCCACGAGCTTGCGAAAGTATTCTGTATACATTGAATACCATAGTTCTTGCAGAACAATACACAATTCAGTTGTATTCCGAGGTGTGGGATTTCCGTGTCCCACAGCTCGTTGGCATGGAATTCAAGATGTCTTCGATAAGGTTAAGATCTGGTGACTTAGGTGGAAATTGAGATACCTCAAACTAAAATTAATCTTCCTCTAACGATAATTTGGAGTCTCTAGACCAGACGCGAAATATAAGTATACTGAGCATTACTATTGAGAGGAGCTTCAAAAAGTGCGAAGAGCATGTCGACTAGTAGTAACGTGACTGTTCTGGGAAAAAGTAGCTTGTTTGACCGATTTGGTATCTTATCTCCTCGTTCGGCGATATAACATCGTACGACAGGTGTGTTAATGTGCATTTCTATAGAATGGCGACAAAATTGGTGAAATTGCTAAAGTCTACTACTGCCAGATGATCAATAAATGGACCAATGAGATGATGAATCGATGGATGGACGGCTCCTCCTGTCCCGTAGACAAATACGATTTTGAAGTTTAGGTTCTATCCTGCATACGAAGTAGTCTAAGCATCGAGTTACTGCTAGTATTGTTCACATGATTCTGGGCATATAAAAAGGTTACTACTGCTCACTCTAAATTTATACTTCCCCTATGGTCTAGACTTGGGTGGGGGCACCCATTACTCAGTTGGAAGGGATCAAAGCTAACAGAATAAATGAATGAAGAAAGGATACAAACTTAGAGTTCACCTGTTAGAGACATTTGTAGATGTACCATAGGGGTTCAATTGAATGTGAGCTAAACAAACCTCATACCATTACGAAGCCACCACCAGACTGTAAACTCTCCTGATGACATACGAGCTTCGTGGGGTTTTCTCAACACACGGATCCCTCCATCTGACAGAAAAAGTTGAAAAGGCGATTCGTCAGGCCAGGCTATTTGTTTACATCGTGTCATTTGACAGTGTTCCAGAGCTCAGGTGAAATGTATAGCTGTGTGTCGAGTATTTATCAAGGGTAATCAATTTGGGCGTCGACTTCTAAATTCCCCTAAATTTAAAGGCTAATATACAAGATATAATTTATTTAAGCCGCTATAAGTAACATCACAATGCACATTAAATATGTTTAAACGAAACAGCATTGTTTATTAAATTTTACCTTGATATACAACACTGGCACTTTAACCATCCTGGTGGTTGTCTCGACGAGGTATCTCGTCATTAGAAAACTGGCCAGATCTTCATGGGAGAAATATCTTGTAAGAAGAAAACACTCCAGATCTTGATCTCGACATAATCAAAAAATCAGCAAGATCTTGATGTCGAGATATTTCGTCATTATCAAGAGTAGTTAGACCAATATGTATGAGATATCTCATCGAAATCACATGGAAGGTTAATCCTTCTGGTGATTGTCTTGACGAAGAACCTCGTCATTAGGAAAACTAACCACATCTTAATGGAAGAGATATCTTGTCATCAGAAAAGCTGACCGGATGTTGCTATCATAAAAAAACGGCAATATTTCACTCAAATTTTATTCGGCATTCTTGAGGACGATATACATCGTCATTATCAAAATTGGTCAGATCTTGATAAACAAGATATCTCGTCTAAACAACTTGGAGATTTAAATAAGCTTTGTCATGAATTATTTGCCATGTGTTATTTTTGAAATTCCAAATTAAAAACATATTCATACATTTTCCATCAGAGTAAAATATCTAGAACTATATTCAAAAGAGATTTTGTGTTTTTCGTTTTTGCAACATTGAATAAGGCCATTTTCTTTCCCTTCATGTTTTCTCTACATAGTAGCTATATCTGAATACATTAGGTACCGGAACTGCCCAATATATGATCTCATATCCTGTGTACGGGCCATATTTCTCTCGAAATTGCTATACGTGAGGCATCTCCATTCTCAGAACAGCAGCCTGAAGTGTAGTTGCGTTTTCATGGAGTAGGCTTTGATGGACTTTTGTAAGCACATCCTGATTTTTGTTTTCCATTCACGTACGCTTTTAGTTTAGTGCAGGGGGATATATCTCACAGAAGGTATGTGCTTGAGCTTCGTTTTGGATGAGTTATTCGGAGGGAATTATTCATTTTTTCCTTATCCAGCTTTAGAGCATGTAATTCGGATAAATATCAAAGCTATGCAGCTTTGACCCTCCAAGTGATTTTGACGAAGGATCATAAAAATCTTATCAATTTTAATAATAACGAGATATATCGTCATCAAGATATTTTTATGATGACAAGATCAAGATCATGTCAGCTTTCTTCTAATGACGAGATATATCAACCATAAAGATCTGAGTAAGTTTTGATAATGACGAGATACCACGTCGAGAGAGACAACCACAGGAGGATTAAGTAGCGTAAAAAGTTAAATTTGAGGTTTCAATTACAATGGTAGGTTGGTGGTTGAATTTACGTTGCACTGGAGCAACACAAACGGCTATTGGCGATGGACCAAGATCTATCCCAAAAGCAAAGATCTAAGGCCATTACCTCGTCATTTTGAATCACGGGTATATGAAGATGTCAACACCTGAGCTTTCAATAATAACTATAGAAAATCAATCAATTATTTACTAAATTAGTCAATTCTCTTCTACAGTTAACACTCCTGGTTGCATCGACGAGGTATCTAGTCATTAGCAAAAGCAAAACTGACCAAATCTTGATCTCCTCATCATATAAATAAGCAATATATTGATGTTCAGTTACCTCGACATTAGCAGGATTGATGGATGATATATCTTACGGAAACAATTTCAAGGGTTAAAACAATATAAATATATTAATAACATGCACTCAGTTCTTTTAGGATTGTTTTCAATATTTATGCCCCGCGATTTAAATCCATCTGTACAACAAGATAAAAAAATAAGCCGAATGAATCCGAAAAAATCATCTCAAGATTTTTTATTTGAATAAAAGACCACGAAAATCATCCGCAACACACGACTTGCTGCCATTCAACATTCCCGAATTCCGCTTGAAAAGTAATCCGCTTTCACGATCCCCTGCACAATGCAGTATCTTCCTAAACCCCTCCAAAAGAACCCCAATCACCATACGCACAGATATTCCTTGAAAAATGGCGGCAACAATTCCACAATCAGAGAGCGAAGCGGAGTTCTCAAAAACGGCAAAAATGCAAACGGGGGAACTGCAACCCAATCTGACAGAGACATACAATTACTCTGTCTTTTCTAGCAGCGAGGAAGATAGGGTGAGTCCGATATGTCATCTGCATATCGGGCTAGATGGGAGCGTAATTGACAGGGAGTGCACCCGATAAAACGGGATCTGTTTCCCTGCTACTTATCAGCAGGGCGATGTCACGTACCTTGCGGAACTTCCGTTTAGTAACAAGCGGGGTAAGTCAATTGTTTTCCATTAGATTTACGAAAGGAATTTTATTCAGGGTATCGATGGCATCTTAGGTATTCATTGCCCATTGGTGCCGCTTAGTATCCGTAAATTCGTAGTTTGGTTGGGTTAGGATTTATGGCGTAAAGATCATATATGGCCAAGCTGTGCCAAAGAACTAATTTCAGAAGGGTTTAATTTAGGTTATTCTCGATTAAATGTTTTTTCAATGTAAACGCAACCTCTATGGGAGGGGTAGAAATGCTTCCAGTAATAGAATTTCATTCAGAGAGTGGAATGCAGGTATTCAGTGCCCACTGGGACCGCTTACTTTGGGTAAGGTTTATTTGATGTATACTATGAGTTGTACCCTGATATTCTTTTTCAATGTAACCCACCCTCTATGCGAAAAGTAGAAATACCCTAGTAACGGAATTTAATTCAGGGAGGAATAAAATTATATCACTGGGATAATTCTAAATTAAGGGGCCCCAATGGGCAATGCGTATTCATTAACCATTGAAGCCACTTAGTTTGGGTAGGGTCTATTTGATGTAGACTATGAGTTGTCTTCTAATATGCTTCATCAATGTAAATCTCGTATAAGCCATGGAAGAGGTAAAATACCTCCAGTAATGGAATTTTATTCGGGGTATTAGTGGAATATTATGTAGTCATTGCTCATTGGTGCCGATTAGTTTCCGTTAGTTTGTGGATTGGTTGGGTTGGGTTTTATGGTGCAAGGGGCATATTTGGCCAATCTGTGTGAAAGAACTACTTTCCGTAGAGTTTGCTTAAAGCTGTTCTCTATGTTTGTTTTCAATGTAAACGTAACCTACGGGAGAGGTAGAAATACTCCCATAATGAAATTTCATTCAAGGAGTGGAATATAGTAGATATTCATTGACAATTGGGGCTGCTTAGTTTGGGTAAGGTTTATTTGATGTATACTGTGAGTTATCCTCTGATAAGTTTTTTCTAATGCTTCTAAACGTTCGACCAACATGTCGACTAGTATTCATGTGACTTTTCTGTGAAAAATTTACTTGGCTAGCCTATTTAGCATCTTACCGCCTCGTTGGCGATATAGCAATTTATGATATGGTAGGTATGTTAATGCGCGCTTCTATACAATGACGACACAAAAATGGCTGTATCACCAAAGTCTACTACTATTTCAAGCTGACCAATGCGATGATCATTCAATGGTGGGTCTCCTTTCCCTTACCGTAGACCTATCAAATTCTGAATGTTTGTTTTTACCGGGCAGAAAAGTAGTCTGAGGGTCACGTTACTACTAGTTTTGGTTACATGATCCTAGGCACATAAAATGTTTAACAATGCTCACTCTACTTTTATGTTTCCTCTATGGTTCTGATCAAAGTAGAACGATGCATCTCAGATTCAAACTATCAGATTCTGCATTCCTTTCGATTTCTTGTCTTTTGTTATCTTCGAGATAAAAGGAACAAACCCTCTGATATGTTTAAATTGAAAAATGATGCGGTCTTTGAAATATGAAAATACAACACAAGTGAAATTTGATCTAATTTTAAAATGAACTAAGATCTTGAATCAACACCAACGGACTCTCTGAGAGTCATGGGAGAACTATTTGCAATTTTCTCTTTATGAAACCAATGGAATCAATCCTTCAATCAATGGGATTCTTCCAAAAATAGACACGGTTATTTTGTCATTTAGTGTTGTTGGTATAAGTAACATCAACCTTCCAATGAAATACACAGAGAACATGGGTTGAATTGCTGTCGCAAGACTTCAGAAGGGTAAGTCATGTGGGCATAGGAATCAACTTTGGCCGAAACGTAGATTAGTGTTCTCAATCATATTGGATAACCACTTTAATCAATGAACAATCTATCCCACATTAGGATTCATGCTTTTTTCCACAGCCACTTGGCATATATTCAAACCGAGCGACTGGAAGAAATAACCTGAAGCTGTATGCCCATACGCCGTCTATTTCATTAGAAAGTCAATGGTGTGTTGAATGTGAAAGCAATAGTTTATATTTCAAAATCTCGTAACGCTCAGTGGGTAAATCACCGTTTTGGCGACGTTTTTCATTGCTTTTACTATACATAACATGCTGCAGTTGCATTCGAGTGTCATTAAATTACGAGAGTTTATCAAAACACAAGCACCTGTATTTTGCTTTATAGAAAAACTTTCTACAAGATATCATGAGTTTATACTGAATACTTGCTATTTTCAAGTATTCAGTAAAGCACATTTCAGTAGCATATTCTCAAGCATATTTTAAAAGTATCGACAAGAAATATGAACCCGTGGAAAATAGCTCTTTTAAGGTATCTGACTACGTTGAAGAGTCGATTTTTGACTAAAATTTCATATTTCCTTGTATCCATATGCTTAATATTTAGACGTTTCCCTTTACAAGACTGTTTTTATTTTGTCTACGGCGAATAGAAGCGGATATAAAGTATTTTGAATTGATCTTGACAACCGTTTTTCAATTCGTTTTCAAATTTTTAAATGCATTTTTTCTCTGAATTTGATTTTGAGCAAAATGCTTGACGAGAAACGAGATAACTAAAAATGTGCTATGTACTTTTGGATGAAATTTGGTATACTGATATTTGTGTTTGTGTTGGAGAGCCTGAACTAGGATATAAGAGTTATCTTGAAAGGAAAACTTTCTAGAGATTTCGTCTTACTCGTGTAAGTTTTTCAGATGTAATGTTTTCCTTTGACGGCAATTTTTAACTAAGTTTTCCAATTTTAGCCATTTTGTTAATGAATTGTAATAATTTTAGTGGTTTGTTTTATAATGTGTTTTTTAAGTTGTTTTAATTTAAAAAGAAAAAATAGTATAGATTGAAAATTGAGAAAAGGACCTCCGAACGTAGTCAAATACCTTAAGTCATTACGAATCCTTGTAGAGTTTTACGCCATTGCTTATTAGAGACGTTTAGTTTCCATGGAACTTATTACCGAAGGGTAAATCTCATTCAAGGTCAAGTAGTATAAGTCTATATATAGGACTTTGATTAGGGTGTCAGCATATCATCATTGGAATCTTACGTATTTATACTTTAGCGAGGGTCATATTCATAGTTTAATGGTTGTCATATTCGGTTTATTTAGTTCCATAAAGTTTGCTTTATGGTTATTCATTGGTTATCAGTGCCGTTTGGTTTCCGTAAGGATTAGTTTTGGTATAAGCTTTCGGGAGTTTTCCATTCTAGTATTCTTTGAATCTGAATTTCCTGCAGTGTTTCTGTTTTCAGAGTAAGCGTTAATGATGCGTGAATTCTACTCCAAGTCAATTAGTATAAACTTATTTTTATCCAAAGACGCTTTGAATTGCAATTGCAATTGATCTAAATTGTAACATTCCTAAGTGTTACTTGAAAGCCTCATATTATAACAAGCTTGTAGATAAGTGGAACGAAGAGTGTCTCGTCTGAGAAAGCTGGCCACACCAAATTTTTTTTTCCTACTATTAAGCATAGATTGAACTCAGAATTATTTTTCTTCACAACTTCAAAATTACAAAATTTTTATCTGGCCATGGAAATTTTGCTAAATATCTACATAGGTTTCATCTTCGGACTAATTATATGTGCGAGCGTTCTAAAAAGCAGCCACAAGATGTGGGGAATTTGCTTTTTAGTTGTCCTGCGTTTAAAAATTCAAGAATGTGCCTACAAAATGACTTGAGGAAATTAGGTAAAACATGAACTCAGTGAAACTCAATGTTTCTGTTAAGTCTAATCTGCTTTTCTACTCATTTGTCAAGTTCATAAAATATTGTAATTTTAGTTAAATTGTTTTCCACTGTTTCTTTGTTAAATCAACATACTTCTGCTAGCCCCGTGTTGTACTTCTGTGGTGCACGGGAAGTTTGCTTTTGTTCAATAAAAAATGGTTTCGACGAGATATCGTGTCCATCAAGATCTCACCGATTTTGCAAATGACCATATCACGACATCAAGATATTACCAATGTTTTTATGAAGAGATTAAGTTCTAGTTAGGTTCCTTCTAATGATAAAATATCTCGTCTATCACGTCGTTCACTATTCTAGTGAATGGTGAATAACGAGATGCATCGTCGCCATGGATACTAATGACCAGATACATCGTCGAGACCACTACCAAGAGGGTTAAATCGTATTCACGTCAATGATAGATGTAACAAATATTGCTTTACTTGTTTAAATCATGATGAATCACGATTTTAAAAATTTGTGTTTTATTTCAATCAATAACTTAATACTGAAAGGATTTCTCCAATCAGTAATACATTGGCAAGAAACATTTAAAAAAGAAACATGTTTAAATAATGTACTGATATTATCGAGTAAAAAATAATCAAAATCGAAAGAAGATAATTTATGTTTATTTGGAAGTAAAGGTATAGTATGTATCTAATTGATGTCGCACTAGAGCAACACAACGGGATATTGGCGACGGTCAGGGATCAAGTCCGAAGGGAAATATCAAGGACACCACGTAATTTTGAACCACGGTCAGATGACGAGGTCACACTTGAGCTAGCACCCCACTCTCCAATCTTCCACATCACGCCAACGTGAGGACATTTGAGGCCTAGACAGATTTAGTGTGCACCAGGGCCCTTCGTACACGACCGTTTCTGGTTGGACCAAGTCCGAACCCGCAACCCTATGGTTGCGGGTTTGGAACTTGGTATTCGGAGAAGTATCCGTTACTCTCCCAACTGGATTATCGCCGCGCTTTTAACAGAAGGAGTAGAATGCACAATGAAAAGTAAATTATAATCAATTTAATATGAATTCGTAAACATTGTTTGAAATTTTATGATTTGTTCAAGATACTTCTAGATCGTTCTATTATGTCATTTTTAAAAATATAAAATGAATGGAAAAAATCAGAAAAAATATCGTCTGCCTTCCAAGACTAAGGATGGTTTTGAACCAGTAATTATTTCCATTTTCTTTCAGTTACTTATCTGGATAACTCAGTAAGGCCGTGGTAGCCCAGTTGGAAGATAGCAATCGAAGGATTGCGAATTCGAAACTAGGGTCAGCCATAGACTGTCGTGTACACGAGGGCTGGTCCACGTTAAATCTCTCATGGCCTCAAATTTTCTAACTTTAGCGTGGTGTGGAAGTTTGGAGAGTGGGGTACCCACTCAGGTGCTGCTCCCGTCACCTGACCGTGGTTCAAAATTACTTGGCGTTGTCCTTGGTTCTTTCCCATCGGGATTGATCCTGGACCTTCGCCAATAGGACGTTGTGTTGCTCCAATGCGATGTTAATTCAACTACTTTCCTATCTACTAACCTTAATGAAACAAAATAGTGGCGAAAAAGTATCGCCTATAATTAAGTCTAATGGAGTTGTTAAACCGGTAACTTTTCTATTTTCTTTCAGTTATTCATCGTTCTTCACCAGTCTTTTCATCAGTTATTTCAGTTGTACACGTTCCATCAAAATAACACTAGAAAATGCATTAACACGCTGCACCTTAACATTAGGAGTAGAATGTAATGATGAATAAATGATAATACACTTTATATGAAACTGTGTAAAATTTTTTTAAAGTTTTATGATTCATTACAAGATATTTCAAGTTCTGCTATGCCACTATCAAAAATACAAACTTAGAAAAAATAGTCTGCCTTCGAAGTTTGAGCCTGTAATTATTTATATTTTCTTTTAGCTATTTATTTATACAGTTCAGCACGTGGCAGTATAATACATGCACATGTATTATACTTCCATACATTAATGGTGCATAGAGTAATCCTGTAACTCTTCCTATTTTCTTTGTTATTTATCTGTTCAACATGTCGCAGTATAATATATGCACACAAGAATGGTGCTTCACGTTCGATCAACCAAAAAACTCAAAACACTGCTAAAATACATTAAAAAGCATTATTGTTCACACTATAATAGAATACAACACAAAAAAATTATAAATTTCCCGAGCTGTCATTATTTACTATTGATTAATATTCATTTTTAACGGTCCTTGTCACACTCAACGATAAAAACCATAACAAAAAAAATGAACGACTGTTTAGAACCAAAACAAATCTGTCTCCGCCTAGTACAGCCAGGCGGACAATCAACATGATCCATTGATTCGCAGCAATGGAAGCGATTGTGACAATTCGAAAACTGTTGCTCGCGTTCAATATGCGATGGGAGATAGCTCTTGTTTTGCATGTCCGATACTAGAGTCGGAAGGCACAGGGAAAAATCGATTTCACAATACAGAGAAACATTTTTTGAATGTGTGGAAGAGAATTCAAAGTATTCTGAAACAAAGCGAGGTGGAAATCGTTTTTAGAGGAATGGAATATGTGTTTCTTGCGTTGGCAGCAATATTAATCTTCTGTGAGGGATACGTACCGTCTGCTATTGATGAAAATAACATGTATTGTGTTTTATTCTGTTGTATGAATGCGGTTTTTAGCTGATACTTCTTCACTTGTTTTCTTCCGTGTACTATAAAAATGATCCAATCTTGTATATTGCTTTAGTGATTGTATTAAAGTCTTTCTGGAAAATTTCACATTCAAGAAGACTTGAAAGGTAAGAATAATGATTTTTTAAATTATAAAACGAAATACCTTATCACTACTATTCAAGTTTTTTACGCACGAAATACCTTATCACTACTATTCACGTTTTTTGGGGTTCACACGAATGTATTCATTTCGAACTTGCAGTCTTCCTTGCATGGTTCCTAACCAGTTTTGGCCTTCTAGACCAATAGAATGGTAGATAATAATAGGTTACATTTCCTAGAATTCATTCAAATAATCCCCTTGTAGTTATTTTTCATTACATGTGTTAAAAACAATATACTGCACTACTCTCGTAAATGTACTAACGACCAGAGGGTGAATGACTTGTGGTTTTTTACTACAAAATATTTTCTGCACTGTTATTGTTAACCTTGTGAGAGGTTTACAAGCATGATTCCAACGGCATTCCTTGAGATCTGGAGCCTTCCCTGTCATAACTTCTAACCAATTTTGAGCTTCTTGACCAATAGAATCTTCCAAAGGATTATGTTCCCACATAAAGGACAATAGTCTTTTCGAAATATTCTATTCCAAGAATATGACCAATAGAAGTGTTCGAAAGGATTCTATTTCAATGAAAGGACCAATAGAATCGTTCCAAAAGATTCTATTCTATAGAATGATCCAATAGAAACCTTCCAAATGATTCTATTCTAATGAATGGAACCATAAAATATTTCTAAACTATGAAGAGTTCATTGATTCTTTAGAGATAGGGTTATTTAATTATTAAGAGCATTGTGGGGTTAAGGCAACACTACACTACTCGAAAATCTCGTGACGCTTAGAGGTTTAATAATTTAAATATTCCACACTTGATCAAACTAATAGAATTATATAATTTATGTGGTAATGCATGTTTGGAAGTTTTTCGATCTATTTAAAAATAAATATTAAAATTTTCAAACTTGGGTTACGAAGTGCTTGGTTAACATGCATTTTTCTTGGATAACGTTTTTTTATCTAAACACTTTTTGAACAATTTGTAGTTTCTAAACATTTTAATAGTTGCTGATCTTTTTTAAAATTTTCCTGTTGTTTCATGAAAATAACATTCATAATGTCTGAAATAATGCAAATTTGTTTAATAAATAATCACATTTAATTTCTTATAGTTTTTAATGGGTAAGATAACTTGAAAAACGAGATAAAGTATAATCTTATTACTTTATTTTGTAAACAATAAACTAAAATACAAAAGTGCTTTAAATAAACTCTGTTGTGCTAAAGTAGCATGAAGCTGATTTTTAAAAATGATTCTAAATGCAAAGCAACTTGAATAGTTTAACAACAATGCATTTCTGATGAAATAGCACTCTAATTTGAATCTCAAGCCCGCATCTATATAGTTTATTGCATCCATAAATTCATGAGAATTGCTTTGAGCGTGAATCACTCTATTCTTAAATCGCTTTTATTGCTATCAAACACACTTATCTATATAAAATTTCAAAGTAAAATACATCTCTATGCTGCTCTTTACATTTAATCTCGGTCTAGCCAAAGACCGTCATGTGCAACGTTAATTAACTACATTTCACATTTAAATTACTTGGACTAGAAAAATCTTCCATAAAAACACATTTATAATGCAAAATTTAAATTCCGAGACAAATGCTTTTACTCACTTAAAATTACTAACTCACCATTTTATTCGCACGAATTTATTTTGGTGTATCAACAAAGAGCTGAAATTTTGAAATTTTCAACGAATACAAAAAATTACACATAAAACGGTTTTGTGTCACCACCATTACTTCAATTTTAAAACGATATTTTTTTCGTTACTCAAGCTTGAAATTGCTATGAAAAGCAAAGTATTATCTCATGTTTGAGCGTCCATATCACTTTTTATTTTGTCAGACACACAGTTTGAAAGATAGCAGATGTTCTGTTTCGGGAAGCGTCTTATCACGAAGCTACTCCAAAAGAGCATTGATTTTTGTGTTGTTGACAGTATCAAGAATCTGTAGTTTATCAAACACTATAGGTATTTTCCTTTAAATTCTGTGTTTTTCTTAAGTATTGGCATATAAAGGCATCAGTGTAAAATAAAACCTCAAATGTAAGTATAGCGTTTATCGATTACATGCATAATTCTTTACTTCATGACGATATCTATGACTAAATAGTACACAATGTGTAGTGAAATATTTGTATTTGCTCACTTTGATGCACATATCCACTTGCATCAGAATTTGTTTAAGTGTCAAAACAAACATTTTATTATTCTTAATCATGTTTGTTGCCTTCATGTCATAATTAAACGTATTAATTAATATTTTTCACTAAACGTACACATTATGCATTATCCTTACCATGTAGTATAATTTTAAAGCGTTTAACGTTTCTTTCCTTTTAGTAAGTAATAACAACATTTCATCAAAAATTTAAATTTCTAAGACATTAAATGTATCCTTTATCGATCGTAAGTTGGTATTGTATTGATACATCGAGCAAATATCTAGAGAAATCGAATAAATGCCTAGATGCATCGAGTAAATATCTAAATACATCGAGTAAATATCGAGATTCATCGAGTAAATATCTGGATTTATCGAGTAAATATCCATATTCATCGAGTAATTATCTGGATTCATCTAGTAAATATCTAGATTCCTCAAATAAATATTTGGACACATCGATTAAATATCTAAATACATCCAACAACTCCTCTAATAGCATAAATTCAGGTACTTTTCATGGTTATTTTCTGTAAAAATAAGGAACCATAATATATTTTGATTTTGGATAAAAAACTCTCATGAATCTACAATTACGAATCACTATCATCAAACTAAATAATTCTTAAGAAACATAGATGAAGGGCTTCAACCAGAATGATAAGTCACTTAAAACATTCCAGGAAAGTAATTTTCAAGTTTTAAAAAATTCCAGAATTATAATGGTTTATTCATATTAAAGAGGCAGTGATTATCCTAAACTTTCAAGAATCAAGCACTCATTAAAACAATAAGAAATTATTTTGATCTTATTTTTATCAGTTTTGAACTTTTTCATTAAGAACATATATTCGTGACGTATCGAGTTGCAAGCTTCAAAGGATATTTAAGTGTCGATTCAAGCAATTGCAATCAATCACTCATCGTAGTGAGATGTATAGTATTTACAGAAATGAAAACCCAACTCAGAATGTCCAAACCACCTCAAAACTTTACACTTTCCCCAAATATGCGAACATCCCTCTAGTACAGTTTTTTGATAATACACACAGGCCACCCTCTACCTACTTATCAGAGCTAGACTCAATCAATACATTGGATGTGATCAAATAATGGACAAGGCATCCCATTAAAAGATCCAGGCCTTGTCCGGATAAGACTAAGCTAAGACCAAATAATTCTGAGAAAAAATGCCTTTAAAATACATCACAATGACACTGTGTTTGTATCCGTGCCCCTAATTCCTATATCTACATAAAATGACTTAATTACGATGATTCTTGGCATATGACGTAAGATAAATGTTACACAATATATTTTTGATTGCAAACTATTTAATTTATACATCAACTTAATAGTCCCTTGCATCACTCCAGTGCAACATAAATTCAACTACTAACTACCTTAAATCAACCAATCTTGAAATATCTGACAAAATAATTGCGATAGAATCGCAATCAATACCATACCAAGGCCCCATTTAGTATTATTATACCATACCAAGGCCATTGATATTTACCATTATCAATACCATACCAAGGCCCCATTTAGTATTAACTCCAAGTCAAAACCCAACTGGAAATAACCAAACCCTCTCCAAACTCACCTCCACTTCCACATGCAAATATTCCTCTAATCTAATTTCCTTACGGCACATACATCCGGCCCTGTCCGTCTATCTGCTTATCAGAGCGGAACACAATTCATACATACTATCTGGTCTGATAAAGAGTGGAAAGATCCCCTTTAACCCTCCAAGAGGTTTTGAGGAGTTATCACAACCACCACGATTTGAACAATTTTGCAATTGACGAGATAACTCGTAATCAAGGTATTATTAATTTTTTGTAATGACGAAATCAAGATCTGGTCAGTTTTCTTTTAATGTCGAGATATTTCGTCCATCAAGATATTTCTAATTTTTTTATAAGGATGAGATCAAGACATGGTCAGTTTTCTAATGACGAGATATTTCGTCCTTCAAGATCTGGTCAGTTTTGTTAATGACGAGGCATCTCTTCGAGCAACCATCAGGAATGTTAACGTCTCCAGGCATTGTGGTCAAGCTAAGACCAAGAAGTTATGAGAATAGACTCCAGTAAGATGCCTCACGACATCTGGTGTTTGTATTCGTGCCCCTCATTCATATCGCTACCTGGTGACTTAGGATGGTTCTTAGTTAGTGACTTAGGATGGTTCTTAGTTAGTGACTTAGGAAGGTGTGTAAAGATAAATATTATGCAATACATTTTTGATAACACACTTTTTAATTTGTATAACAACTTAGTAGTCCTTTTTCCAGTGTGAAATAAATTCAACTACCTACCTTAAATTAATCTATCTTGAAATATCTGATGAAGCAATTACATTAGAATCGCACTAAATACTATGCCAAGGCTCCAATCATTTAGTATTAATCCCAAGTCAAAACCCAACTAGAAACACCCAAACCCACCTCCACTTCCACATGCAAATATTCCTCTAGTCTAATTTCCTGACGGCACACACATCCCGCCCTGTCCGTCTATCTGCTTATCAGAGCTGTACACAATCGATACATCGTATCTGGTCTGATAAAGAGTGGGCAGAGCCCTCCGTTAACGTCTCCAGGCATTGTCCGGCCAAGACCAAGCAGTTATGAGAACACATCGCAGGAAGATACATCACAATGGCACCTGGTGGTTGTGTCGTGCCCCTCATTCATATCGCTACCTGAAATGACTTAATTACGATGGTTCTTAGCACATGTCATGACACACACGCCTTCTGTGTTTGCAGCGGATTTTGTGTGATGTTGATCGCGCACGCTAGGATGGGGTTCAAGATATCGGATTCCTGGCTTGGCTGTGCTTCTGGGTTGTAAAGGGGACTTATTGAAAATGGAATGGTGGTCTTAACTGTGGTGTGAGATTAGATTGGATTTGGGAGTTTGATGTGTATTATGCACGAAATTCTGTGTTTTTGTTTTCAGTTGCTAGAAATGATATAGATCATGGTATTACAAGTATTATTAGCAAATTGTGTATACAACGGATGGCAATGAGTTCCTATTTAACGCTTAGAATGGTGCGATTGATTTACGCTGGGTTATTTAACAACACTAGCAGTGTTATTAATAAATTAGTGTTATTTAATAACACTAATTTTAATGTAAGCAAGTATTTTAAAAATTATATATCAAGGGATATATGCATGGAATGGGATTAGATTTGGAGTGCGTTGAGGTATATTGTACACGAAGTTATGCTTGTTTTCAGTTAGTACAAATGGTATAGATACATGGTATTACAATTATCAATAGCAAATTGTGTATTGAACGGATACTGATTTGATATAATGTTAAATGTTTAGAGCGATGTGATTAACTTAATAACACTAATTTTAATGTAAACATGGTTTTATAACCTATATGTAAAGGGAATGTAACTATATGTATGCACGGAATGGGATTAGATTTAGGATAGCCTGAAGAAAAGTTTACACTGTTTTGTGTTTGTATTTTGTTGGTAGAAATGGTACAGAGATTCATGGTATTAAAATTATTATTAGCAAATTGTGCATTGAAAGGATTGTGATGTGGTCTTATGTTAAATGTCTAGAACAATGTGATTTTTTAATAACAATAATTTGAATGTAAACAAAGGAATTCAAAACTGTATATAAATAGATATATGTTTGACTCGGGATTATATTTGGGTTAACTTGAGGGGTAATTTAAACAAAGTTGTGTGTTTTTGTTTTCAGTTAGTATAAATGGTATGGATCATAGTATTACAAGTATTAGCAAATTGTGTATACAATGGATGGTGATATATTCCTATGTTAAACGCTTAAAAATGATGTGATGGATTTACGTTTAACTTGTTTGTTATTTCTTTCATGTCAGGGCAAAAGGGGTTAAATAGAAATGGCTACTTCTTTGAATCTTAAGTTTAATATTTCACTCGTTCTCAGAAATATCCAGGAATAAAAAAAATCATGCCGTAATATAAATAATTGTAATTTAAATTAGCAAATTAATTTAGTTTTAATTTTAAGTACATTATATTATTCCTTAAATTAACGATGCACTTGACTTCTTTGGAATCATCAAAATTTGGACACAACCCCTTTTGACAAGGAATATTTTATAACACTAATCTGAACGTAAACAAGTATTTTAAAACCTATATATGAATTAAGGGATATATATATATATATATAGGATGGCATTAATTTTAGGCTACGTTGAGGGGTATTGTACACGGAAATTGTGTTTTGTTTTCAGCTTGTAGAAATGGTATATATTCATTGTATTACAATTATTATTATCAAATAGTGTATACAATGATGGATGGTGATGCGCTCCGATGTGATTGATTTACGTTCAACACATTCATTATTTTATAACACTAATTGCAAAAGTATACACGTATTCTAAAAACTATGTCTTATAGGAGATAAATATGGGATGATATTAAATTCAGGATAGTCTGATGACTATTGTACTGTACTCTGTATGTTTTAGAAAAAAATCCGGACTTTTTCTCTTGGTAGAAATGGTAGTCGTATAAGGTATTGGAAATATCATTGGAGGTAAATTTGTGTCATTACTGATACAGTGGATTGTGATGTGTTCTTTCAGTATAACATTCAGAATGATGTTATTGCGTTACGCATAATTCGTTTGTTACTTACACTAATTGCAAATTGAACTAGTATTTAAAAATTTGTAGAAAACGTATACGGAATTAGGTTAGACTTGTGGTAGATTTAGGGATGTTATACACAAAGTTATGTTTTTGAGAAAAATATAAGAATATTTTCGGTTGGTTAAAATGGTATGGATACCTGATATAACAATTATTATTAGAAATTGTGTATAGAACGGATTGGGATGTGTTTCGATTTTGAACGTTTAGAACGATGGGATTGATTTACGTTTAACTCGTTATGTTTATTTTAAAATTGGTGTTATAAGTATTTTAAGACCTACTATAGTGAGATACGTGTATAGGATGGGATTAGATTTGGGGTAGTCTGAGGGATATTGTACAAGAAATTATGTGTTTTAGAGGAAAATATGGGCATGTTTTTGGTTGATAGAAATGGTGAAGATACATGGTAATGAAAATAGCTTATCAAAATATGTCATTAATTATGCAATATGTTATGATGCTCCTACGGGAAGCGATTAGAGCGATGTGATTGATTGACGATTAACTCGTATGTTATTAAATCCTATAAGGGGTTCACAAGCATATGTCCATTCTGCAACCTGCAGCCTTCACTGCATGATTTTTAACGAGTTTTCGTCATAGAATCGTACGTGGGATTGTTTCAATTAATAGATATGCTCATTTAGTCATTGTGTGTGTAGTGGGGTGAAACTATTTGCTACTATTACACTACTCAGAAATCTCGTGACACTCAGAGTGTTAATTATAATAAATACTAAGTAAGCATTTCGAAATCTATATGTTATGGGATTGAATTTCGGTTATTTTGAGAATTATTATACAGGAGATTGTGTGTTTGATAGGAAGTGGTAGTATCGATAGCAATACATGATAATTGTTAATGATGATATTTAAATCATCATTAACGAAGAGTGACATTAATTTTATTATGTATTCTTATGGTAAAGTTTTTAATCTTAACTAGTATGCTATTTAATAACACTAATTACACAAGAAATGCAATTTGAAGCCTATATTTATTTTAATATAACAGCAAATTTAATTCAGTTAACCCTCCTGGTAGTTGTCTTAACTAGGTGTTTCGTCATTAGCAACAGTGAAATGATCTCGATGGATGAAATATTTCGTCATTGGAAGAAAACTGACGTTATCTTGACGGGCGAGATATTTCATCATTAGAAGAAAACTGATTAAATATTGATCTCGTCATCATAAAAATGGGCAATATCTTGTTGACGATCCATCCCTTCATTCGAAAAATTGGTCAGATCTTGATGGACGAGATATTACGTCGAAACCACTCGAAGAGTTAAAAGGAGTTATATTTTAGTTACATTTTTCCTCAGGAGTTAAAGTACAAACCATTTTTAAAAATTATAACTATTGAATTTTTTATTAATTATTATAAACTTTTATGGTACTAAATGATGAATTATTGAATTGTAAAATTCTTGCTCTCTGAGCTTGGATAATCAATGCTAATAGAATAACTATAAAAACGAAATTCTATTGTGGAATTATAAAATTTCAACTTGACTGTTTTTGTTTATTAAACATTTTAAACTAATCTGTAGTTAAAATGTATTGCATTTTAATCCAAGTTAAATTTTAATTTTCTTCCCCGAATTTTCGATAAAAATATGACTTATTTTGTAAATAACAAATGTTATATAAATTGACATCTAAATTCTCGGATTGCATATGAAAGAAACCATGTCAAAATCGTCAAGATAGAGTTTTTTGGTTTTCTTAGACTAGAATGTGGTGATATTTAGATAAGTGAAAAATTTTTCCACTAAGCCATTCTTATTGTATTGCATTGTTTAATATTTATTGTATTCAAGCTACACAATAAATTATATATTTTGCATATATGGTTGTTTGGTAAACTAATAATTTTCTGAAATGGGATGTAAGAGAATATAATTTAACCTGCATATTTTTTCATTAACTATTCTACAAAACTTTTGCTTCCATGAAGATGACCACAAAGCCCATTACTGATTCGTTCCAATACGACAGACATATTAATATTAAAGATATATAAAAGCAATATATATATATATATATATATATATATATATATATATATATATATATATATATATATATATATAAACTAATAAAACCTAATCTACTGATATTTTTTAACTATTCTGCAAAACATATTCTTCAATGAAGATACACATTTTAATCTACACCACAAACGCATGATAGCTCCATTTCAATACATCCAACATATATTCAAACTACAGAACTAAGTATATGCTTTGCATGTAAGGTTGTTAAAAATTAATATTTTTCTGTTCAATATAAACGAATCCAACCTAACCTTCAGATTTCTGCATCAACTATTCTACAAAACTTTTGCCTCGATGCAAATACACATTTTAATACAGTCCTCAAACGTTTGTAAGCAGATTTTTCGATTCCGCTCAATGAAAAAACTTTATATTTTCTTCAAGCTCAAAAGTTGAGTCAGAATACAACCACAGAAATCATACACGAGGAAAGTGAAATAAAATCTGGAACCCGAAGTAAAACAAGATAAAAATAATAAAGCATACCCATTCGATCTGGGGCAAATATAACTCTGGAGGCCATTGAATGGAATAAACTTTTTCTCTAGTTTCTATTTTTCCCCTTCCCCTTGCTGCCATTAAGGTATAGGAAGAAAAAAATTGTAAGTGTTCCCCCAATAATTTCTACTGACTTTTTCCTAATAACTAAACGATTACGATAGATTATTTAACGTCTATTGTTATCTCTTGACTTCTTTTTTCTCTTGGAATGGGCTCATGTAGAAAATGAGTACGGAATAAAATGGTCTTTGAGAAAGAAATCAATTGTTGGGATTGGGACATGGAGAGATATCAGAAATTTGGAAAGTTAATGACATTCTGAATGATGTGTATGCTTATTCGAGCATTATGAGATATTTGTACTGTAATATCTATTTATATGTATACATATAAAGTGTATGTTGTATAAGAAAGCATATAATTTATGTTTTTGTTTAAATGTTATACATCTCTTATTAGATTTGCAAATATTTTCCTCTTTTTCGTTAACAATTGGATAAACTTTGGCTCTGGCAAATTGGCATTTTATTCACGCGATTCTGAACGAGTCTACTTGTTAGATTAGGGGATAGATTAAACAACACGTTTGGATAATTGGCGTCCTTGGCGTGATTTCTGGCTTGGAATTTACCGTTGGTTGTCAGGGGTTATACTAGTGATTACGAGTTTTCGAAACAAGCTATTAGTGTACTCTAATCATGATTCTATGAATGTCTTTTTCCCTTCCAAGCTTACTACCTTTCTAGAAATGGACTTCCCCAATGTCATCTGCCTTCTCACTAGAGCCCCATTTTTGTATATTATACCTTCTAGAGAAAAGAACAATTTCAAATGAAGATTTTAGTTTCCAATTAACCCTCCAAGTGGTTTCGCCAAGGTATCTCATCCGTCAACATTTGACTAATTTTGTTTGCAAATGACTAGATACCTCGTCATCAAGATACCACCGATTTTTTTATGTTGACGAGATCAAACCTGGTAAGTTTGCTTCTAATGACGAGATATCTCGTCCATCAAGATCTGATCAGTTTTTGCTAATGAGGAAATACCAGGTCGATAGGAGAGTTAACAAACGAGCCATTTAAACTCTAACATATCATGGAAATCAAGTGAGGAAAAATGCTTTATATTAATTTTAATTAAAGGGCGGGATTCTGTCAATTTCATATTGATAAGTATAATATGCAGACAGATTTCCTAAATCTTTTGACTTCCCTGTAAAATTTACTTTCGTGTTGTGCTATCTCAAGTTAATACGGATAAAAGGTTTTAGTTACGCCCCTATTAGTATCAGATATTAGGTTAACCTAGCGTTATTACATGGTATATATTGGTATAACTGCCGACCTGTGTATCACTGAATGCACGTCTATAAGGGGCAGTCAAATGAAAACGAGACAGATGGGAAAAAAAGTAAGTAAACTGTTTATTATTTCAAAAGTAATCGCCATAACTGTTAATACATTTACCCCACTGTGAGACAAGACGGTCAATGCCTTCATGGAAAAATGTCTGCGGTTGCCTACGGAACCATGATTGTACCCAGGCGTGCACCTCTTCGTCCGAAGCTAATCGACGGCCACGAATGTCTTTCTTCAGGGCTCCAAGAATATGGAAATCGCATGGAGAGAGATCTGGACTATGACTCTATGATCTGGATGTGTAAGGGTTTCCCAGCGAAACTTCTGCAGCGTAGTCTTAACAACCTTGGCAATATGTGGGCGGGTATTATCCTGCAACAGAATGATGCCGTCCGTCAACATTCCTGAGCGTTTGGAATTGATGGCGCGCTTCAATTTTTGCAAAGTTTCCACGAATTCCATGAATATCACTTCCTGACACTCCTCTTCCGCAGTCAAAAAACGCACTACAGCACGCAGTTCCTCTTTCCCGGCTTCCATAGTGATGTCGGACGCACACACGACTCGCTGACCTCACTTCGAGCTCGTCTAACAGACAAATGACACAGCGGTGAACGTTCGCGCTGTTCCTTCCTGATTCCCAATAGAGGGGGCTTCTATACGCAAACCTACCTGCGTTACCAACTTCCGCGCCATGCTCGTTATATAGTCTGTCTCGTTTTCATGACTACCCCTTATATAATCGATATAGAATTCAAATTTCTCAGTGTTTTAAATGTTGAATGAGGATCACTGTTGCCTTCGTCTTCAATCAAATATTACTTCATATTTTTTAAATTTTGACCCATCAAGGAGTTTACTTACTTGAAATAAACAAGGGCATCCTAACCCTGAGGTACCCTAGTGATCTGTCCTCGCTTTGGTTTCAGAAGAGTAGGCGAGGATAAACCTCGCCTACCCTTCTGCCCTTCAAATCGCCTCCCCTACCCTTATTCTCCTCTTAATTTGTCATGTATTTGGCGCATTTAAGGCAAGATCTGGTCCTTATGCATTAACACTCAACCAACTTTCATTTAATCGCAGATCAGCAGCCCATTTCCCAAAAGAATAAGTCGCTTACATGCTAAAACAACTTTATTTTTAATGAAATATTATTTAATTGTTGTATTTTTCTATTGAAATTTTATGTAAAACTTTTACATAAAATCGACAGCCAAAAGACTTCTTTTAAAATGTATTAGACGTTTCTAAGAACATGATGTATCCAGGGAACAGATACAACAGAAAACACCAGCACAAGTATCCACGTATTGACATAGCACTTAAGTTAACTTATTGCAATATTGAATGAGAGTTGCAGAGAGGGAGAGTATCTACCGTTACATGTTGAATCTAAAAATGAACGAGAGTCAATGCTGCTAAAAAATGCAATCTAGAGTATCAAGCAAATATTCTGGGATCGCAAATTTAGTATTTTCTTCGTCAATAAAGCATTTCTTTTGATATAAACATTCTTTGTTATCGGATAAATTGAGCTTGAACCCTCCCCATGGGATTCAAGGCGGGCGACATCAAATGAAAAAGTATTTCAGGAGCAGCGAGAAAAGGAAACAATAAAGAAGAATCTATCGTGGATTGCGATGCATAAAAATCAATACATCTCTTCCATTTGGGTGCAGTGTGTTTTGATCTAAACATGCAAACTTATAGGATGCTTTCATTCATAAAATGGTAAAAGTTTGTTGATGGATATATCGATCTCTGTGATATGTGGGTTTCATTCGAAATTCATTAGGTGTAAATATTGTAAGATAGGTTCCGGGGAGCGTATTTGCTCTTAATAGTATTTTCAAATCATTACAACTTTTTACTGAATAAAGTTGTTGAAGCATTTGTGATTAAATGTATCTAGTATTTCTTAGTGGAGACTGCCAACAGAACCTTGGAAATAAACTCAAATTACTCTTTAACATTTCGAAACATCTTCATAACATTTCTAAACATTGAATAGTAATGGGATTTATTTTAAATTTCAATGCAAAGTACCAGTATTTTTACATTTTGGATAATAAAGAATAATTAATGAGTTTTAAATGAGTGAATAGATTCACATTTTTTAATTTATAAATTTCCTAAATTTAACATTCCAAGTAGTTTCTTCGAGATATCTTGCATATATTAAGAATAAAATTGTACAGTCGCTGAACAAAACCAAACCACCCCTCTATTTCGATTATTATTCATAGTAGAGCAAATTCATAGATATCATTCAATAGGGAATAACTTCCTCTACAAATTCAAATATAAAAACATTGAATAAAAAACCGTTTTCATATCAAATTTTGCATAAACAAAATATCCAATTGCAACACCATGTTTCATCAGATTCTATATCATCAAATTAGTCTAAACATGAAATTTTATGAATTTACTATTGCTATATCCGAAAATATTCGATTTTAAAGCCGTCGTCCATTTTAGGGATCATCTCCACATTGAAATTCGCTATTAATACATACAGATTATTAGTAGTGAATCAGGAACTGATCATTTGTTGCTTGACTAAAAGTAGATTACAAAGAACTTTAACCCTCCTGGTGGTTGCTGGACAAGGTATCTCGTCATTACAAAATTGATCAGGTCTTAATAGACGAGAAATTTGGAAAGAATGATAATCAATATTTACTGTTTAATTTCAGCTTTCAGCATCAACTTTGATTTTTAGCATTTAATGATAACTGTTCAACTTATTCAGTAACTATTAAAGAAGCTTTTAATAATAACAGTTAAGAATAAATAGCAAGTTAACAATAGCCGTTAAGACTGCAATCGTAAAAAATATAGTTTTACCCTACTCTACAAATCGATTGATCATTGTTCAGCTGTTCCACACATGACAGGTAGAAGGGAATATCCGTTAGATTATATAAATTATATTTCCAAACATTTATAAAAAAATTTACTCATTCCTCAGGTTTGTCATAATTTTTTTCAATTTTTGGATGCTCCCTGAAATCACCGTATGGCGATAATTTAAGTATGGCACAAAACTATCCAGAGCAAAGAAGGGAATGTTTTATGGTAATATAAAATCTTTCTGAATCGATTTCTGTCCAAATATGCCTAGGTTCCTAATCTTATTTTTCGAATATTAATTTAATAATTAATATTGCAAACCAAAAATCTTTTTAAAACTAAAGCGCTATGTATATTTTGTTTGGGCACCTTAATAAAGCTACATGCTACAAAATATCAGCGCTATGGAAATATTATTTGGAAAGATATCCATAAAAATCTGTGGAACTGATTTAACATTAGGGGAGCCAAACGTTATGTATTCATTCATGAATGACATGAATTGGTATCTAAAGTTAAATTCTGATATAGATTCGTAATTTTGTGTCGACATAGGGGATTGCTATTGGAAATTATGAAGTTTGTGTTCAATTTAATATGAAGACGGCCCCTTGAACAAATTTTATGCATATGAATTTATAGAAGACTTTATTTCATATAGAATACAATCTTTCAATTTTGTCCACCGTTAAAATTGTTTGAATGAAGTGGGGTGGTTCGGTTTCTTCCGCGACTCTACATAAATACAAATTACATAACATGTAGTTAGTTATAGATAATAAGTGTACTTAAATATTATAATATCGTAGTTTTACAATGAAAATCTCGTATCAAACATATTTTCTATTAATGAGGTTCAGCAGTATATACTTACATCAAAATACTCTATTAACGAATTTTTAAACTTCTTATTTAACACCTGTTTTACAATTTGATGTATAATTTTCTATTGCTCCTGAAAATTTTGATTTCAAGAATTGCGATGTTTTTCTAGTAAAAAAGGACTAAATGGATTATAGAAATGTAATCTTTCTGGTAAAGGTATATATTAAACTCTAAGATTAAAAAACTCAATCTTAACTACACGTTCGTCTACATTTTGTGACATGACATCAACCCTCCAAATGGTTTCGATGAATTATCTTGTCCCTCAAGATCTGGTCAGTTTTGCTAACGATGAGATACCTCGTTGAGACAACCATCAGGGGTAACCCTCTTGATCGTTGTTGACGAGATATCTCGTCATCAGAAAATCCATCATATCTTAGACGATATGCCTCTTTGAAGCCACTTCGAGGGTTAAATCAACAGAAACGTTACATAAATATAAAATTTTTCAAATAGAAGGTGTATATCACTGCCTGTAATGAATTATTGAATGAACTCACTTATTAAATCCAACAAATAAATCGCGCATTACTTTCTCAAATTTAATTCAAATGCTGACGCATTTGAAAAAGTAAAAAGCCTCAAATCACCAAGCACAACCCATAACCATAATTGAAACGAAATAAATTGCTGCAATAAACACCCCTTCTTTCTCTGTCATCACCCTCATAACGGGGATTAAAACTATCCCAAAACAAATTCGATTTTAAAAGTAGAGTCACAGCACAAAAGCAAATCTCTCTCCATTTATCAAAACAGATATTCACAAAGACATCGCTTCATAATGCCCGTATCATTTTCCCTCCCTAAAAGCAGAACACGGTAAACAAAAGAAAGACATTCTCCCTTTAGAGAAGAAAGTCCTAATTCCAGGGATCACACTGCTTGGGGAATATTTAGAGAGAAAGGGAAAATCGTTGGGGATTATTATCGCATATCAATATATGATGAGTTTTAAAAGAAGTATTTTCCTTCCTCCGTATATTATTGATACCAATGGCTTATTTTGCTTTAAAGAGTGAAAGTATTTTGGAAGATGGCTTTGAGGGATAAGTATTATGAGGCCCATTAATATTGCTTTCAGGAGAGACATGTCATTTTGCCTTTCAAGTAAACACAGCTTGGCCGTAATCATGATGCATGAATCCGCTATATCGATGGCTCGAGACTGTGCATACATCTTCCTGTACTCTAGTTTTACAATTTGCGAAATTGTTTGCAAGGTAGTTTTGAGAAAACAAAATATTCGTTTCGTCTATTCGGGCATGAAATTTTTGATGCTTGATTCTTCAAGCAGTCGTAATAAATGTATATTGAGGATAGATTAAATGTGTAAATATATATATATATATATTTAAATCGTGTACATCATATTTCTGTATTTGATTGCTAATAATCATAAAGTTCGTATATCCATGAACGCTTGCTTTTCCCCTCCTTATCTGTCGCAATAGTATTTCGATGAGAATGTAGATGTCCATGGGGAAGTCTATATAGAAAGGTAGTGAACTTGCCAGAGGAAAATGGCTGCCGCACTCAAAATGTAAGTATTATGAGGCCCGTTAATATTGCTTTCCGTAGAGACATGTCGTTTTGCCTTAAAAGTAAACACACTTTGACGGTAATCATGATCTATGGGTCCGCGATATCGATGGCTCGAGACTGTGCATACATCTTCCAGTTCTTTAGTTTTACAATTTGTGAAATTTTTTGCAATGTAATTTGGAATAAACAAAAGCTTCGTTTCGTCAATTTTGGGGTATGAAAGTTTGGATGTTAGGTTCTTCAAGCATCCGTCAGAAATGCTTATTAAAGGTATACAAATATGCATCTATACATTTAACTCTCTAGTAACATCTTATATCTGTATCCCATCTTGCTCCCTGTATTTCGATTGTTGACAAGCAGGAAATTCGTATCTCTACGAACTTCCGGAACTTACGGAAGTAAGTATGCTTATTTTTACCACCTAATACTTCTGTATCGTATTTTAATGAGAAGGAAGATGACCACGGGGAAGTCTATGTAGAAAGGTAGTATACTTGCCTGAGGGAAAGGGCTGTTGTACGCAAAATCATGTATGGCGACAACCATAGGTTATTACTTATTCGGCAAACTGCTAATCCCTGCTATCGCATACAACTACATACATACTGTGCGTCATCTTCCAGTACTCTTGTTTTACAATTTTCGAAACTATTTGCAAGATAGTTTGGTATGAACAAAATCTTCGTGTCGTCGAGTTTAGTGCATGCGAGTCGAGTTTGGCTTATTGCGCTTCTTAAGTAGCTTTCACAAATACTTATGATAGATGGATACATAGCTATACCTTTATTTCCATTGAAACTGCTATAAATATTTTTTGCTTTGTGAAAAGCAGTAAGTTCGTATCGCTATATATCTTCCCATCTTTAAAAGGATGTAGCCCATCTGTAAAAGGAATATTACTACTCCGATGCGAAGGCAGATGATCATGAAGAAGTCTATCTGTACAGAGGCTGCAAGCTTGCCTACGGAAAGGGATGCCATACAAAAACAAATGATGGGCAACTAGATAGATTATTATTTGTTTTATAAGCCCGCAAGGGGAAACTGTTATCTCTTCCAGCAAGAACCGATAAATTCGTATTAAAAACTAATATAAAGACAATTACGGAAGGAACTATTTAACGTTCTGCTCCTAAGTCTGTAATTAAATTAGCATAATCATTCGTGACTCAAACGAATCACTGACTCAAATGGCAACTGATCAGATTCGGGCTATATATAGGTTTAGTTCATTAGTATTGAAAACAAAAGTATACTTACGGAACACAGCATGAAATGAACATCCATTTCGGAGCGCTGTCATGAATTGCCATTGATCCCAACCACTTATAACTGTCACTAAAAATGTCCTCTATGCTCTATCAAACAATACTATGATTGCCGTTTTAATGACCTCAATAACCCCGGAGTTATTGTGAGTTCAAATAGGTCACACAATTATGTCGCGTCTACCGATAATCTGAAGGAACACTGGTATTTGAAAATTTCATTTTGGCTGCATATGACTTTTGCTTTGCAACTTTCCCCCTTCTAATCTTGTTATTTTATCCATACCACGGAACTCAATAGCGATTCGATCGGAATATATTTGATTTCACTGCCCACCCAACTACACGCTTTTAAACTTGTTTTCAAACTTTACTTGTACTCTGATTTAATGGTTTTTTATTGAACACTGATTCATTATTCGATTAGATTGTGTAAGGTAGGTAAATAGACAAACTGCACCTAGAAAACGTATTCATACAGAACAATGATTCATAGTAGTGAAAGTAAAAAACTTGGCGTTTTCCCTTTAATTTCCTTCCCTTAGTGCAGAAAAAAGAATATGATAGATTCTGATATAACATTTTTAGGAGAACTATTCAAAGCACTAAGTAGTGAACAAACAGAGTGATTGATTAACCCAGTTTACCCTAGATTTTACCAGACTGGCTGAATATTTCTTTTGTTATACACTACATGAAAAAAAGATATTTGATAAGGATAGTTAAAATGTCAAAAGAGATTCAGCAAAATATGTTCTGTATTAAACTATTTTTCCAGAACAATGGACAGATGAAACTATAAAAGTTGATATTCGCATCGATTTTAAAATTTCCAGGTGTCTCCTAACGATGAATTAACCCTCCACGTGTTTCGACAAGATACCTCGTCCAAGATCTGATCAGTTTGGTTACGGACGAGATATCTCGTCCATCTAGATCTGAACAGTTTTGTTAATTACGAGATGTTTCGTCGAAACAAATGTGACCTATTACTCCAAGGGGAATGAAAATCCAAGTAGGAAAAACACATAATCCCTTACTCAGAATTGGTGAAAGTTTGGAAGAAGATTTGGCATCAGAGGCTGATCACTACAAAGCAGTTTTCGAAGCGATTAAATACCAGGAGGGTTAATCAATGTATTCTAAAAATGTTTGTTTATCAAAAATGCAACACCAAGAAAGAGTAGTTAAATTGACAAAAATATGCAGACGAGTTGTTTATCATGATAAATTCAAATACTTAAAACCTCATCTCAGTATGGTATGATGCCTGTGTAAAGCAGATTTAAATGAGTCTCGGAACATATAAAAGAGGAAGTAATACTTTAGACTAATCCACGCTATTGGATGTCTGTAGGCCAAACCTCGATTGATGCTGTCTTTACGACACACGATCTCCAAGTAGTTTTGCTATTGATGAGATAACAAGCGGGAGGGCTAATTGATGAGGAATATATGAAATTACATTCAGCTACCATATTCCACTGTACTACAGGCTTGTATTAAACAATATGCAAATTCGTTTTTTAAAAGCATGGTTCTTATGGGTAACGTGTGTATCGGAGTTAGATGATCACACGTTTTAATATTTTTATGTTAATTTCCATGATGGTTACTTGATTGTATTTCTACGTCAGTAAAACTTTATTTGCATGTGTATGTCCATTATTTGATATTTTTTGTCGTGTGTTTGGCATGGTTTGGCACATATTGCCCTTTGCACTATAAGACCCAATTGACCAGGATACGGAAATATTTATAAAATAATAATTTGTCTGGGTACATAAATTTTTGAAATTGCTAATTTAGCTTTTATAAGTTAGTTTTTAATTTAGAATATTAATTAATGAATTAATATTCAACAATTATGAATAGCAAATTTCATAAATTGTGATATAAATGGATTCTTCAGAACAATTTATTCGATGATGTAGAATTTCAGTTCTCTCCTTTTGATAGTTATTTCGCTATAGCAAATTAAAGTTTTGCTATATTTAATCAATTTCTTAACCTCGACTAACTTTAGGTGATTCGATTTTTTTCGCATGCGTACATTTTAATAATATGTTGGTACCTTTTTTAAGAACAAAAAGTAAATACAAAACTCTTAAGATGAACCTGTTAATTTTTCTGAAACAAACTCACTCACCATCTACTATTTCCAGATATCCCAGAAGTTCTATAGCAAACAATTCTAATTACCTGTAACAATAGAAATTTCAAGAAATAATTCCAGCTCAATACCTGATCAGCACAGAGTGAAACCGAAAGATATAAACTTTCCGGGAATACATTAACATAACTGCCAAACAGCTTTCAAGAGACTTATCTCATGTAAATTGAAAAGCTTGGTTGCTTTAATTTACTTGAAAGCGCCAGAGTATTTTGAGTGCTTGCAGATCATATCGGATGGCGCTTTTGATGGACCTTCCATGTTCAGACGAAGTTTAATTACGCACAGCATGCTGACCAAAGCGAACTTGATCTATATCCAATCGAGGGGCATGCGCCTCATTAGGTTGAAAGGCAAAATATGCCCCGAGGAACTGAAAATTTTGAGAAAGTTTCTCCGAATTGAATAAGTCGATGCTTATCCTGTGACTTTGAGCTCTGGTGACATTCCGTTCTTAAAGTATTGTGTATGGTAGGTGCAAATTGTACAAGTTCGTATGGATTTTACTGAAACTAAACCTCGAAATGGAAAACTTAGTTTCTGTCAATAAGCGGATTATGTGTTATGTGAATCATTCCTGTGAGAAAAATTATTCGGTGCAAACTAAATGCTTTATCCTTGTTTGAAAATCTAAATGACATAGAATTCACCGTCAATTATTAAAATTAAAAAAATTCCTTCGTATATATACTTTGCATTTACACTTTTTTCAATTTTGGTATACATCATTTCATAAATATTTTTCATATTTATTATATATATACCCTCATTGATTAAATATCACTTAACCATTTTGGTGGTTGTCTCAAGAAGATAAATCGTCAATAGAAAACTAACGGAGGAGATATCTCATTAGAAAAACCACGATCATGATCATTGGAAGAAAACTGACCAGATCTTGATCTCGACATCATAAAAAATTTTCCAATAACTTGATGAAGTGGTATCTCGTCATTAGTAAAATTCGTCAGATTTTGATGGACGAGATATCTCGTTGAAACCACTTGGAGGGTTAATACGCAGTACCTGTTAGATACCGTTAATGGCATTCAATTTTTGAATATTCATGTCGGCTTAGAGCAGAAACGCATAAATTGATACTTTTTTGGATATACGAGTACACTAAATGATCATTTCCATGCTGACAGGAAATACATAGTCATATTCTAATCTGTTTAAAATATATATAACAATATAAAAATGCTTATAATTTTTAATTTCTGATCCAAAAACTATTAGTTACTAAGCAAATGTACATTAAAAATTGTTTCTTGCTGTTTAAAAGTTTCTACTCTAAGCTGATAGATGTATTAAATGATTAGTTATCTTGTTGGAGGTTCTAATATCAGCACTTCCAATCAGCTTCTATATTTAGAACTTCTATTGTTCTAGAATAATTATCGTATATCAGAGGGATCAAATGAAACTGGATGCTATATGCCTTCATGTGTGATAATTAGTTAAATACAAATTTGCAAACGTGCCGTATATCTATCTTCAAAGTAGTTAGTCATATTCTCCATTTTAATGGGAATGGTTATTTTACCAACATTCAGACTTTTAAAACAAGACACACATTTCTGCAGACTTACATAATAAGAATACCGTTAGACTGTTAAATATTTATTTATGTCTTGTCTTGATATTTTTCAAATTTATACAGTATAGAAAAATAATAGAACATTTGTATTAGGGTGAATCCTGAAATACAAGAGTGGAATATGTTTAATATGAAGTTAGATCATAGACTTATACTCGAAGAGCGTATCAAAATATCACACATTAAATCGATTTCAAGAAATGATATATTAAAAAAATTCTTTACAAAGTTATTGAATTTTTATGAAGTAGAACTCCAATAATCCGAGGTAATATGGACAGACGCCACCTCGGATAATTAGAAACTCAGACAATATGGACATACTAAGGCAAAGCAGCCAATATGAAATACAGAAAAAGGCACTGTACTTCGTGTTACTACTATTGCTACAGAAAGATTCATAAATTAAGGAAACTCGAAATCAAATTCGTGTCGGATGATACGGACACTCGGAGCTCAGATATTTACTGTATTTCTTATTTATATCTGCGAAAATAAACACATTTTAACCTTCCAAGTAGTTTCGATGAGGTATCATACATCACGATCTTACCAATTTTGTAATGACAACACGAGATATGTCATCATCAAGATATTGTCGAATTTTTTAAGACGAGATCAAGATCTGGACATTTTTCCAATGACCATATATCTCGACCATCAAGATCTGGTCGGTTTTGTCGATACCGAGATACCACTTCGAGACAACCACCAGGAGGGTTAAAACGAAATATGGTTCATTATTAAATCTCAGGATGGTCTAGCATGGATAGAAAAAAACATATTGTTGAATTATTAAATAAATCAGAAACATAATTGATGTAGCTTTATCAAATTTGATGCCTTAAATTCAACTAACAAATATAATTATAATTGGTATTAAGGATTTGTTCAAATATATGTGATGGAATAATTTAAAAATAAATGGAATAGTAATAAGTTTTACGGCGAAGTTTGCAAACTTGTTTGCTTGGTAACATTCTATAACACTATTATCATTGCATGCATATTAATTACTTGTTTCACTTACATTTCTTCTTGAATAAACTTATTTCGTACTTAATTATATTGAATAAAGTCGTATATCATACCAGAGTCGAATTAATTAATCTATGTTAAATATACATTTTTTGCATCTTAAAATAATTTCAAGGAACAAAAGACAATTTGTTTCCTATTTATTCATGAATATCAAATTTAAAACTCTGAGGCAAATATCAAAGCTAAAGTTTTAAATCAATTGAATTTAATTATATAGCGCAGAAATGATAGTGCAAACAAAACCTAAAATTATTACCGTAATTTCTGTACATATGTCCTTTAAAAGACGTTAATAAATGTCTAATAAGCATGCTTAGTGTCTGCTTTTGAATCTAATCAAATAACTGGCTTCAAACGGCATCTTTTACATAGTTGGCAAATGCATCTGACAATTAAGCCAACAATTATATTTTACACCAATAATATTCATTGAGATCCATAATAACATAACTCAATTTATATGCCTTTGTCCTTTCCTTTAAGTGATACACATTAATGCTTTTCAGTACGCATTTATTAAAGAAAATAGTAGAACGTCGAAACTCGAACAAAATCTATTGGATTCAATTAAGAATAGGCAGACTTCCAAATTATGTAAATTTGTTCTTACTTTTAACAGAGTGGAATACATATGGAAATTCTCAGCACAATAAAGCTATCAAATAAAATTTTGGAAACGTTTTATCTAAGATTTAAAAATTATGAGTTCGTAAAAAAACAATTTTCTCATTGAATAGCGACTTAATGATTCACATTTGTATTCCAAACAAAATAAACATGCATTAAACTAAGTGTGTTGTAATTGATATGGATTTTTATCTGAAATGCATTCCGGGTGTAGATTTGTAACCACAAATGTTTAAGTTTAAATGCGTTTTTCAAATTCCAATAGACGTATTCAAAAAAGTTCCTTATTTTTAGAAACAAACATTTTATAAATTATTTATTTTACTGCATTTACAAAATTATGTTGGAATATTCAACCATCTTTTCCAAGATTACTTTTAACACGTGATTAAAATGTACTATCGGAAGCACTGTTCTAGGAATTCCCTTATGATATGAAAACTGAAATTAATTCTGCTTTATCACGTTTTATACGCTTTAAATAAGTATACAATGGTTTCAAAATATTTTTTTTTTACTTTCATTCGGCTGTTAGGATTTACACTTCTATGACACAATTATAGTGTTAAAACAGAAAATTTAAGAAAGATAAAAAGTATCTAAAAGTCACTTTTTAAAAAGTATGTTCATTTTCAAAAACACTTATCATTTGTTATTAAATTTCATAAGTTGATTGAATTAAATAGTCAATATGGTTTTATGTTTACTGTTTTGCTTCTGAAACCGTAAACATAAAATTCATTATTCTTAGAAATAAACATTTTATAAATGATTTATTTTACTTCATTTACAAAATAATTTTAGAATATGCAACCATCTTTTTCACGGCTACTTTTAACACGGGATTAAAATATATGAACTATCTGAGGCACTGTTGTACAAATTGCCTTATGATATAAAATCGTAAATTAGTTCTGCTTTATTACGTTTTTCTACACTGTAAATTATATAATGGTTTTCAAATATAATAATTTTTCTGACTTTATTTCGGCTGTTAGGCCTTACAATTCTATGACGCAATTAATGCGTTAAAACAGAAAATTTAAGGGAGATAAAAATGACCTAAAAATTCACTTTTTAAAAGACTGTTCATTTTCAATAACACTTATCATTGTGTTATTAAATTTCATAAATTGATTGAATTAAATAGTCAATACGTTTTTATGTTTACTGTTTCGCTCATGAAACTTAAGATGTATCAAATTAAATTGAAATATTACTTTGATAATATTTGAAGAGCAAAATATTTTGAAATTTCTGATACTGATGTAATAATTGTCATATTAACCTCGAAGTGGTTGTTTCAACGAGGTATAACTCGAGGTATTAATAAAAGTGACCATGTTTTGATGAACAAGATATCTCGTCATTGAAAGCAAACTATCCAAATCTTTCTTGTCATCATTAAAAATTCGGCATCCTATATGAGATGAGATATCTCGTCATTAGCAAAAGTGGTCAGATCTTGATGAACGAGATATCTTGTCGAAACAAAGAGGAGGGTTAAAATGTAAGATGAATAGAAAATTGAATTTACAATTATGATGCATGAAGAAACAGTAATATTCATATTTAAGTACACATCCAAATATAATATTTCGTACACTTTATGTTTGAAATGTGTTTCGCCATGTTATTTCTAGTTTTCAAAATGACAAATGGAAGTTCAAATCGATTGCATCAAAAATTTCGTGTCAGCTTTCGCACGATTAATAACCGCTAATGGGAGGTTGTCACACTTCCCCGATTAATCTGTGTCAAATACACGGGGTTTTGCTTGATTGAAACAAGAGAAATAATTTTCAGTTACTCTCACTACAGTTGCAGTTTATGTTATTCAGTATATGAATCCTAGTTGTACTTATTTTTATGATTATTCGAATATGCACCATTTAATTTTCCTTAGAAATCAAAGAATATTAGAAAGCGAAAATGGAATTTAAAAAAAAAGGTTACATCAGTGTGAGATGAGTTTGTTCCAAAGCACAATGAATATTAAACAACTGATAAACATACTGTAGGAATCAAACAACTTTATTTCTCTTCGAATTGGTTGTAAATATATTTTTAACATATATTTAATTTATTGGCATTTCGCTTCTCATGATTTTAACAATTTAACTCTCTTGATGGTTGCCTCAGCTGTCAGATTTTGATGGACAAGATCTCGACATTAGAAGAAAAATGACCAGATCATTCTCGTCATCATCAAAAAATCAGCAATATCTTGTCCTGGTGGTTGTCTCGATCTTGCCATTGGTAAAACTGACCAGATATTGATGGACACGATATCTCTACATCAGAAGGAAATTGACAGGATCTTGATCTCGTTAGCATAAAAAAATCGGCCATATCTTGATGACGAGATACATTGTCATTAGCAAAATTGGTCGGATCTTGATGAACGAAATATCACGTCGAGACCATATGGTGGGTTAACGTTATTTTTAAGAGTCCTACATTAAACATTATGGAGATGACGAGAACGCAGGGAGACATTTCGTTATAAGTCAACATTATCTAATGTTTGAATGACAAATTGATTAGGATAATATTTATAGAGTAGGGTAATAACAAGATAATAGTCCACATAAGTTACACGGCATAACTGGACATGATCTGCCTCTATGGAAAATCGTATAAGTCTTTGTCCAGAAAGCATCTCTCGGGAAATCGGAAGAATTGGCATAACGTCACCTCAAGACCGAGTGTTCTGCGCATGTCCTTGCGCATGCTCCGCTCGTTCAGTCATTAGCAAGCCTTATATCTCCACAAAATACTTTTAGCTTTTACTGTTTTTATATTTTCTTGTTTGATTTTAAAAATATGGATGGTTTTTGTGTTACCCCATTTCTCTAGTTAGTTAGTTTACCATAGTTGATGCATGGTTTTACGACGCAAGGGTCAAGTTTGGCCAAGCTCTGCCAAACATAAGACAATGCCAAGTAATTGTGAGAAGAGAGGAAAAGGGGATTGAGAGGAGCCAGTTGAGAAAGCTCGCTTGTTCAACCTGGGCTCGTTATCTCCATCTTTACCAGAGGCAGTAAGCCCCATGGGGAAATAATTGATCACTAGGGTATTTCGAGATCCTGAAGTCTGTACACACCTAGATATGCCTCTGAAGGGTTTCAATAAAGGAGAACCCTCTTTTCCTGAAGTTTAACAATGGCGGGGTACTAATTAATTTAATTTTCAATTAATTTTCATGTGGTTAACTTAGTTTATCATTATTCAATTACTAACTCATTACTTCGTTAATCAAATTTGTAAAGTGAATAAGTAATTGGTATCTAGAGTGTACATGATAGGATTTTGTTTGAAAGTTCTTAATCAGCATTTGTACTGTCGAAATTTTTTTATCGCATTCATGGCTTCTGAATATGTTTATTACACTGATATCGAAATGAGCTGGTGCTCTACTTTTGAAAATTTCTGAAATTAGTGAATTTTAAGAGTACATGTGAGACCTGATACATTTTACCTATTTATACCTCTGGAACACATCTTAAAGGGACTAAATCTGAAATTTCATAAAAAAATCTTCAAAAGTCACAGTCGTAATAGTCTAACTTGTAACCACCTCTGCATACATACACCATTAAAATTCCTCAATATAAAACGAATAAACTTGGAGTATGCTTTCTTGCCTAGAACTGCAGAATTGTGACATTGGATTTCTTATAATCCTGATCCGTTTAAGTTTACAGGGGCAAGGAAATAACAATTAGTTAGAAGTATTTTAAATTTTGTAGTAGAGCGATGACTACAGGGCCTGTTCAGTCCACCAAAAATTACTTTTTCGGCATTCATCCCATTGGTATACATTGTGGTCAGAATCGACCTTAGAATAATCATTGCACGGGATTCCTTTTAAATCAAAGCTCAATTGGTGTGGCCACAGCTCTAACAACCTGCGAGTTATAGGGGGTGCAGGTTACATTATTTCGTGTTGGGGCGTCGTGGCACAGTAACATTTCCCACTGCGCTAGCACTGCAACTAGCTGTTTGTCAATTTTATCCCTAGTGTTTAAGACTTACTTGCGAGTATGTTATACAGGGTGTCCCAAAAAGGTTGTTCCGCAACTTATCTTTTTACCAATTGGAGATAGGTAGGCAATGTAAATTGCAAAAGTACACCAAATAAGGTAGGTAATTAAGATATGTGAATACAATTATCACGTGATAACAATTTAAGCGGATTCAGCTTTTAATTTTTATACAACCCCTCTAGATAAAAATCCGAGATAGCAAAAATGATCCTCACCTGCATCCCTATCGTTAGCAGAAAACTGCATTTCTGTAGGTTGAACAGTAACGGAGGTATAATGACGCAAAAAAGTTGACTTATACCGCTTGTGCACAGCTGTTTGAGCAGTCAGATTAGGGACCGTATACACAATGCTTAAAAGCATTTTTTTCGGTCAGAAAGTGCAACATTGTGCAAAGTAATGTAGTATTGCAACTGCAGATGAAAATCGCACTGAATAATAGTAGACAATGTAATCTTCAATAAAAATATTGTAGAAAAATGATTTAAATAAAAATAAAAGGAAATTTACAACGCATGTTCAAAATGTTTTCCATCTGCAACAATGCAGAACTTCGTTCTTCATTTTTGGCCATCGTTCTAAATTAGATAAGGCCCCCTTAAAATGGAAACTCTTGTATCTCCGTTACTATTCAACCTACAGAAATATGGTTTTTTACTAACGATAGGGATACAATTAAGGAACATTTTTGCAATCTCGGATTTTTATCTAGAGGGGTTGAATAAAAATTAAAAACTGTATCCGCTTAAATTGTTATCAAGTGATAATTTTATTCACATATCTTAATTACTTACCTTATTTGGTACACTTTTGCAATTTACATTGCCTACCTATCTCCAAATGGTAAAAAGATAAATTGCGGAACAACCTCTCTGGGACACCCTGTATAGTACTAGTGTTTATATTACTGGGGTTTCCTGGCCGCTGTAACCCGGTTGGGAGAGTAACGGACTAGCAATCGGAGGGTTGTGAGTTCAAATCCAACCAAAGACCGTCGTGTGCAAAGGAGACTTGTGTACGTTAAAACTATCGTGGCCTCAAATGTCCCCACGTTGGCATGATGTGGAAGTTTGGAGAGTTGAGTGCCAGATCAGATGTGATCTAGTCATCTGACCGTGGTTCAAAATTACGAGGGGTTGTCTTCGATCTTTCCCTTCGGGTTTGTTCCCAGACAGTCGTCTATAGCCCATTGTGTTGTTCCAGACGTTAACTAAAATACCATACCTACTTACTGGGGTTCTCGGCTTACGTATTATTATTAGTTCACTTGTCTATGACAACCCTTTTTAAATATGCAGTAAAAAGGTTGCTACAGTCTTTTAAGTTGTTCTTATTGTATTGTATGCTTGTCTGTTGCGATGTCTCTTTATATTTATTATAAGGTCTACCGACTTCCATTGGAGTTTATTATTGCAGTGCTAAAAATGGACAAAACTACAGTCAAAAATATCTGTATGACTCCCAAACTTGCTTTTAGAGTATCCTTTCAGACTTGGCAGGAACACGCCTCAATAGTTTCCTCGATTCAACACAGTGAATAATAAATATTTATTTGTATTTATTACTTTGAGTTACACTAGTATTTCAATACCACAACACATAACCGAGTATATATACAAATCAGCGTTTTTTCCTGTTTTTTTCCAATTTCAGCATGCACATCCATATGTGTATCCCGATTTGTTATTTAAATTATTTTCCTTTAAATACAACCGAACCATTGTTGCCTCCCTGGGTCATGAGTGTTCTCTTGAAACTCCTCTTGCAAAACGCGTTTTTAAGTTACAAATAAAACGATTTTAGATACTTATTTCCAATACTGAAACAGAGAATAGACACTTCACAATACAAATCCCCCTTCCGGAGAAGTTAAAGGGAATGGTTAGGTTTTAAAATGTCACACAATATTTTTACTTAAATCGAAAACGCGATGTTTTGCTGAGAATTCTCCCAAACCCATTCCCAGCGGGTTTCAAGTGTCTATATGCGCAATACTTTAACGGATACTCTAGATCGCTGAAATTGTCTATCCAATAAGCGATATCTCGAAAGGAGGTTTTAAATTCGGCCATTTCACGGGAAGATGAACAGATCTGTCTGGGATATTTGTATTCCAAACTGAAAAAAAAAGATTATTTTATATGTGGAAGACCTTATGAGAAAACTTGGCGTATGGGAATTTCGTGGATAACTGAAATAATGTTTATAGTGAGAAAACAAACTGAAAAATGGGAGACACATGTGCAATTTTAAATGATGTTATTTGTTGCGAAGTAGTGAAAAAATAATGGTTTGTAAAAGACGAGGCTTTTTAAGAGGCTTGTTTTCCCCCAAAACAGAATAGTCTTTAATGCTTGGTGACGTTTTCTGTTGGTACTGGTTCTATTTTCCTTTCTTCTAATGGAATTATCAAGGCCTATTTTAAGTCTGAGGTTTTCTTCTTTGTTTTGGACAATGTCTTTCTTCCGTTGTTCAAAAAACAATGGGAGATTTCTTTTTTTCTGATTTTACTGCATGTTTTAAATTTCCACAATCCAAAACGTTTTTTGAGTAGAAACATGTAAAAGATATAATACCGTAAAATTATGAAGACGAAGCGAATTTAACCCTCCAAGTGGTTTCGACGAGTATCTCGTCCATCAATATCTGATCGAGTTTGCTAACGGCGAGATATCTCGTCATCAAGATATTGCCGTATTTTTGCTGATAATGAGATCGATGTCTGATCTGTTTTCTTCTAATGACAAGATATCGTCCATCAAGATCTGCTCAGTTTTGTTAATGACGAAATACCTCTTCAAGACAATCACAGAAAGGATGAATTACTTCTATTGATTCTTCTAGATTTCAAGATAAAAACTGGTTTTTACAGATTCGAAGACTGATGGTTTTTGTTTACTCAAGTATGATCACCACTCAAGATAAAATTATCTTAATTATTGATTTTAGATTAATCATTGATTTTAGATTAAGCATTCATGTTGCTGGGATTTTATGGAAGCAAAGACTATTTTGTCAAATTGCTCCAACAAAAGACAGACCCAAGCAAATTTATAATATTTTATTGACTTTTTAAGTGAATTTGCCATTGAGCTGGAAACCTGCACGTTGTAGATGATGCATGTTTGGTTCCTGTAACTTCCCTAAATGTATTCCTCTCTTTTGTGAAACTCAAGCTTTACATGTATATGTATGTCGTTTACGTGACGTCGTCTTCTTTGTGTTTGACGCAGTTTGGCCCAATATGGCTCTTGCGCCATAAATTCCAATCAAACAACCAACCTTTTCTTGAAGTCATAGGAGTATTATGTAGTACTTTCGAATTCAAGCACTGTCTGTCCATTCTATCGGACACAAATTCTTGCCTTATAGAAAGAGGCAATAACATGGAATTGATAGTTTACCCTATATGTTAATTTGATGGTGTTTGGAACAGGTTTGACAAATATAGCCCTTGCATCACATAAAGCCACCATCCAAAACTTACACTCTTTGCTTTTTTAAAAAATCAAACAAATTCTACTTAATATTTTTAAACCTCCAACCGGTTTCGCCGATATATCTCGTTCATCAAAATCTGACCAATTTTGCTAATGGCTGGTTGGTTGTTTGGGGATTTTATGGCGCAAGGGTCATATTTGGCGAAGTTGCGCCAATCACAAGACAATAACAATGGAGGAAAAACTAACCAAAAGCAGAAAATTTGCAAAAGTGGCAATACCTTGATATCTCGTAATCAAGGTATTGACAACTTTTAATGAGGGCGTGATCAAGATCTGGTCAGTTTTATAATGATCGTGATCGTGTTTTCATCCAATGACGAGATATCTCGTCCAACAAAATCAGATAAGTTTTGTTAATGACGTCGAGAAAACCACCATAGGGGTTAATGACTTTTCCTTTCCTGGAAGCTATAAGCCTTATGTTGTGCTTTCAAAATCACGCATTGCCTGTTTCCCATTCCTTTGAATGCAAATTCTTACTTTATAGAACGAGCCAATGCATAGGTAATTGGCGAATACAATTTCCAACAATGTCCAGGTGAGGTTCTTGTTTACACGTGAAAGCCATCACAATGAAGTGACCATACAGATGAATCCACTTCAAAGAATGAGACAAGGAGTGGGCCGTCTTTTGTAGTCTAATTTGAAAAGCGAGTTGGATCACACCTCATGCAAAGGGCGTTTTAGAATGAAGCGCACATTTCTATGCAAAAGACCCGTCGTTAGATTGGAAATATATCGGAAAGGGGTGAAGCTCGTTTTTCATTTGCACAATACGAAGTCTTACGAGTATACTTCATAGGTCTTCATTGTACAATGCCCGCGTTAAATTGTGAAATTCAGAGCATTTATGTATGGGGTATCTGGATTCAGTTTCAGCTCATGTAGAACAGGAGTTTCAACTATTGAAATAATTTGCTTGAAAATAAGTCCAGTATATACACTGCTGGCCACCGTAAATGCAACACCCTGAAGGAAGCATGCAAATAATATGAAATTTACAACATGCATTAGCGGAGGTGAGATATGCAAATGATTAGAATTTCAGCGCAGACGCACATCACGCGCGCCTGTGGCGCCACTTCAAAGCGCTATTTAAGGCTTGGAGATTTCGACGATTTCAAGTACGGCAATTGTGTTTTTCTTGTGGTTTTTTCAAAAAAAACGATCAATTATGCCTCGTAGAAAACAGCGATCATCTTTTGATCAAGTATCCGAGTTCGCCAGAGGAAGGATAGTGGCCTACCGAGATTGTGGATTATCTTTCAGGGAAATCGGTAGTCGTGTTGGACGAAACCAAACAACTGTAATGCGGATATGTGATCGTTGGATGCAGGAGGGTACGACGGACCGACGTGTTCGATCGCATTCACCTCAGTGCACCACTTCACGTGATGACAGGCATATTGTGCGTATGGCAGTGACGGATCGCTCAGCCACATCACGAATCATAGCACAGCACATTCAGTCTGTACCGCATCATCCAGTGTCTGCGCGTACCATTCGACGCCGTTTATAGCAGAGTGGTCTGTCCGCAAGACGTCTATTGCTTTGTCTACCCTTGACGCAGAACCACAGACGTTTCCGCCGCCAATGGTGCGATGAAAGAAGGATGTGGACGGCAGAATGGAATGAAATTGTCTTTACTGACGAGTCACGCTTCTGTCTGCAACACCACGATGGTCGGATTCGAGTCTGGAGACACCGTGGAGAGAGGATGCTGAACAGCTGCGTTATGCACCGGCACACTGGTCCTGCACCGGGTATTATGGTATGGGGCGGTATTGGATATCAGTCTCGCACTCCTCTAGTACGCATTGCCGGTACTTTAAACAGCCAGCGCTACATCTCCGAAGTGTTGGAGCCAGTTGTCCTTCCTTACCTTCAGGGCTTGCCCACAGCCATATTTCAACAGGATAATGCGCGACCACACGTGGCACGCATTGTCCAAGGGTTCTTCGTCAATCGCCAGATTGAATTGCTTCCCTGGCCAGCTCGCTCTCCGGATCTTTCGCCGATAGAAAACATGTGGTCCATGGTTGCTCAACGATTGACCCAGAATACATCCCCAGCTGCCACACCAGATCAACTTTGGCAACGTGTGGAAGCTGCTTGGTCTGCTGTACCCCAAGAACACATCCAAAATCTCTTTGAATCAATGCCGAGGCGTGTGGCAGCGGTGATCTCCAACAATGGCGGCTACTCTGGCTACCGATTTTGGCAGGAACCACACAGACTTCACAGAAGTCTATAAATTTAATCATTTGATACTTGGTCAACATGTTATCTACAAAATAAATTTTGTTGTGATATCTCTTGTCTTTCTTGGTGTTGCAATTTGGGTGGCCAGCAGTGTATATGAATTAGAGTGCTTATGTTCTGTCACCAGGAATTTCGTCAAATTTTTTATGTCGTTGGCTTTACATATTGCTGTCCCTGAAGAACCATGGAACAAGTATAATTCGTTGATTTGCTCGATAAAGAAAAACAGGAATACCACGCATGATTAATTTTAATAACAACGAGTGAGAAAGTTTGATGGTAATAACAGAGGGTTAGTCCAAATTTCAAAATAATAGCATAATTAGTATATAATAGCACAATCACGTTATTTTCAAATGACGGCAACAATGCAGGTCTATTTTGATTATTCACTCAAAATTTTGACTTTCTCCTAGACTTTGGAAGTCATTTACTATTCAATGCATATTTATCAAATTTGTTTATATTATTTATGTTGTGTAGTTATTGAAACTTTTATACATTAAATTATTTACATTATGAAACGGAAATAGAATTTAGATTAACAATTACACAATATACACTTACGTCATTGAGTCAACAATTCGAATTCAACACACAACTTATACGGGGAGAGTCAAAAATTAGCCACACTTTATTTTTCGAGTCTATTTATACAAATGTGGGGGTTGAACAAGTTCGTCATTTTTAGTCTCCTTCATTTTCGATCCACTTGGCCCAGCGGCTCACAAGCTTGCGTATTCCCTCCAAGAAGGTTTTCGGTGGTCATCTAACCATTTATGCACAGCTTTATCCACTTCTTTGCTCATCTAATCTGCGGAGAACATGCTACATTGTCGATGATAACTCGCCAGTTTTCCAGTACCATTTCTCGAGCTTTCTGAATCTTCTCGTCAGTGATGGAGGTTGACGAGAGTCCTGCTACTTCGTCGTGCATCATGCTTGTCCAGCCTCTTTTAAGCTTCTCTATCCATTCATACACACTACAATCGTTCTAAGTAGAACACGGATCATTGTTTCACCGAAGAGTTAATCAGCACTTTCGTCCTCCTTCCCAAAAAAGATTATAAACAGTTGAACCTTGAAAAATGAGGCAATGCTCTCTAGCTGAGTTAAGTATTACTACTAGTAGTAGTAGACTTTGGCGATTTCAGCATTTTTGTTGCCACTTTATAGAAATGCGCATTCATAAACCTACCCTGTCATAAGATGCAAACTGCCAAACTAGTAGTCACGTGACCCTCAGACTACTTTCGTTTGCCAGGGTAGAAGCGAACATTTATCATCCGATTGGTCAAAGGGACAGGAGAAGACGCCCATCCATTGATTCATTATCTGATTGGTCCGCGTGACAGAATAAGACTTTGGCGACATAACCGCTTTTGTCGTCATTTTATATAAACGCGCATTCACATACCTACCCAATCGTGAGATGTTATATTGCCAAAGAGACGATAAGATGCCAAATGGGCGAACAAAGCCAATTTTTCACAGAGCAGTCACGTGACTACTAGTCGACATGTTGACCACACTTTTTGAAGCTCCTTTCAATTTAAATATACAATCTGCTTATTATTTCCCATCTATAGTGACACATGTACTTCGAAAAACCGAAATTTCGCACTTGAGTCATTGTTTTACCGAAACAACGACATGCAGACTATTTTGTAATGGTGATGTTTTTTATTGCCCAACCTCTGACCTCTTCGTCCTAAGTCACTACAAAAAACAAGCTGAGGGCTATTTGTGAAGTAGCACCCAGTAGCAAACACCGTTTCTTCTGATGGGGGCAATCGTGCCCATACGAACTAGAATTTGATCCTGGGGGCAGGCACTATACTATCATACCAGTTATGTAGAGGTCGTGGTTATATTCTGTGCTCCTTTTGTTTGCTTTAATTGTAAACGCAAATTGCACATTTCTCGGTAATTCGATTTCCAACATTTTGGCCTACTTATGCTGAGTAGTATGTAGAATCTCATTTCTATCACATTCCGAAAGGCAAAAATGCAAGGGTACTTCATATTAAAACTCAAATTATGGTGAAAATGTTTGATTTCAATAGTAAAGAAATTCGAATTTTGCAAAATTGCTCTTCGAATAGATCGTATATAGTTAGATAAAAATTAATTGTATTATAATTATTTTTTATTTATTTACTTAATGGAATCGAATAGAGTTGAGTGGCTATCGAAGCTCAGACTGGTGCTTTTATCACCCTGGATAATCCCTTTAACCCTTCAAGTATTTCAACGAGATATCCCGTCCAATATCTGGCCATCGTTTTGCTAAGGACGAAATACCTCGACGAGACACAACTGCCATGTTACTACATGGGAATTGAAGATCCAAGTAGAAAAACAAATTTCCCATGTCAAGAACTGGTGACTGTTGGAACTGGAGCTGATTCAAAAACCTGTTACATTTTTGAATCTGTGGTTGAACCCGACAAGGAAGTTTTTGACCTCAAAGATAAACCACGAGGAGGGTCAAACAATCTCTAATTTGTCCCATATTAGGATTGATACTTTTTCTCACAATCCTTGTTCGATCTTTAAATTGATTGTCCGGAAGAAAGGTATGAAGTTTATAGCTCATGTTCGTTCAATTTCCTTAGAAGGTCATGTTTTATAGCATCGACCTTCTAATGAAATAGGTAGAGTATACGGGCAGAGTCACAGTCGAAAGATATCTGAAGGGTTTATCTAGTGGGATTACGAATCGATTTAGCCGATTGGTTATCGTAGCGCAGACTAGTGTCTTCGATCACTTTGGATAATCACTTCAACAAATCAATAATTTAAGATCCGAGTTCATTTCTACAAACTCGTGACAGATCTTGAAACCGAGCGATCGGGAAAAAATAATATATAAAGCTACTCGCACATAATCTATTTTATAGAAAGTGTATGGTTTTTGTACGTGAAGTTTCTTGGCTTATTTTTCGAATTCGATTTCATCACGTCAACAATAATATTTCAAAAATTAACTCCGAATTGATAAAGGGTAGTTGATTAGTCAACGCCAAATGTCGCCAAAACGGCGTTAAACTAAGTCTCATTTTGTCAATAGTAACCCCAGTATGTATCATGCGAGAGAATTTGTAACAGGAAGTAAAATATCCGTTTCCCGTCTGGTTTGTTTACACTGAAAATCCTTCTTACGGGTTAAACGGTCGTTTTCCAGTGGGAACAAGCTGTTTGCTTGCAGTAACACTATTTCGAAAAAAATATTTTTGGCAACTGTTCAACATTTCAAAAATATGTCGCAGCTAATGTATGAAGACTTACTCAGCTTATTTGTTATCACATCTGAGAATTTTCTTCATGTATTCCTTTTTACGTGAAAGTAAACTGTTCCGACCTATGAGAAATATATTTTTTGAAGTTAAATGCAAAATTTTGTAGTCTGATTCATGTTGTACCTCCGATTATCCGTCTAGTTATTTTTTGTCGAAGTTTCCTTCCAATTAGGAAAGCGTCCAAATTTGTCTTACACGGAATATTATGTGTACAAAAATGCGAAATCTAACTTGCTTATTCAAGCACTCTAGCTAGAAATAATACAAAATTAAACCTGTTTCACAAATGCTTAAAAATAAGTCTTTTAAAAGAATTCATGTTTATACATGAAATACACGTTGAAATATAAATCTAATAGGCAAAATGCTAATGCTCACCTCAAAAGTGAGAAGTTAGGTAGTTGAATTAATGTTGCATCGGAACAACACAACGGGCTATTTCAAAAATGAGATGACTATTAAATACTCGCACTGCCGGAGAAAATATTATTTCGAAATGTCAGTAACAACAGATAAAAGAACATATCATGAAATTTAACCATCCTGGTGATTGGCACAACAAGGTATCTCGTCATTAGCATCTCCTCATCCATTACATTAGGTCAAAACTGACCAGATCGATGGACAAGATATCTCGTCATTAGGAAAAACTGACCAGATCGATGGACGAGATATCTCGTCATTAGGAAAAAACTGACCAGATCGATGGACGAGATATCTCGCCATTAGGAAAAAACTGACCAGATCGATGGACGAGATATCTCGTCATTAGGAAAAAACTGACCAGATCGACGGACCATATCTTGATCTAGTCATCATCAAAAAATTGTCAACACTTGGATGCAGTAGCAAAAATTGGTCACATCTTCATGGACGAAATATCTCATCAAAACCACTTGGACGGTTAAATTCAATAGCTCCGAGAATAGTTTTGCGCAATAACTTTTTTCCTTCACCCAGCCTTTTCGCCATAAGTTCCAGGCAATAAAATTAATCTCTACTCTATCTCTATCAGCAGTATTATCGACTCTGACATATTCACTGTGTAACATCAGGGAAACTATTGAGGTGGATTCCTATTAAGTCAAACAGGAATACAGAAATCAAATTTGGTAGTCTAGCTAGTCTACTCAACAGAGATTATTTTGCAGGTATTTTTGTCCATTTAGAACTCTAAAACAAAGGACTCCAATAGGTTTCGGTATACTTAATGACAGCTGGGACTGTAACAAGGAGTTCCAGGGTTTCTCATTACCTATACTTTTGCAAGTATTATATAGAGAACGTTTGATATATGTATTTATAATTATTATCAATGTATAATATTTATTCAATGGGAGACCATGGCTAGGGTAATACAGAATCGACTTTAGCTGAGCCATCCACAAATTCATTGCCGTGAACACCACAATGTTTGGTGATCCATCGCTATGTGATATGTCGTTCACTGACCTAAAATAATTGCAATTTGGCACCTGTAAATAGATGATGAACAAGGAACATATGTAATTACATTGATTGTGACTTGAGAGTCAACAAAAATTATATTAATTTTGCTTTTTGCCTAATAGGGCCATTGCTGAAATCGTTGATTCGTTACAGCAACTAATTAGGCATGAATATGTAATTTATAACTTGAAGTGCTTAGATCAGGGATGCACAAATCTCGGCCCGCCTCAAATCGTTTTGTTTTATTATATCTCTGGGTTTATTGCTGTATGAGAGTAAATAGAGGGTTAGGTAGGGAAATAAATCAACAGATGAATATGCAAATTCGAATGTGCGTTAAACTCAGATGTAGACACGAATTGCGTATCTTCATAATGCCACATCCAATCAGAAAACGGATCTTATTTTTTTGAGTAACTTTCATACAGTAGCGTTGTCAGGATTTCCAGACTTCCCCTCTGAGTACTCCATTACTTCTATGTCTAAATGGAAAACAACACTTAATTAAATATTTTAACCCCCAAGGGTTTTGACGAGATACCTTCTCCATCAAGATCTGATAAAATTTTCTAATGACGAGATATCCCGTCATCCGATTGCCGAATTTTTAGTGATGACGTGATCAAGCTCGGGTAAATTTTCTGTTAATGACGAGATATCTCGTCTATCAAGATCTGGCCAGTTTTTCTAATGACGAAATACTTCAAGATAACCACTAGGAGGGTTAACTTTCCTGGTGGTGGTCTCTACGATGACTAGCTTTATTTAATTGTTTATATCCGCTATATACAGGGTGATTCTACGGTCATGGAACAAACTTCAGGGGGTGATAGAACACAACGAAGCAAACACTTTTCCCCATAGAATGTATGGTCGCAAGTGAAGCGGTTGGCCGCTAGAGAGCGCAGTCTAACGCTTGTATAAAACACATAGAATGTCTATTGGGTGAGTCTAAACTAATACGACAAACTTTAGGGGGTGATAGAAACCAACGAAACAAACGCTTTTCACCATAAACTGTTTGGTCGCTAGAAGGCGTTTTTCATTTTGGTACAAACACACGGTCCGACGCAAGTTGGAAAGAAGAGGCAGGAAATATGAAAAAACGCTTTAATGTCAAATAAACATCAATAACTGCTTGACAAAACGGAATAATACAATTAGATTTGAATAAATTAAAGATAAGTACAAGGAACAACGGGCAAGAAAGAAATGACATGTACAAAACTTGAGAAATGTTTCACATGGAAATGAAACGACATGTACAAACATCAGTCGGTAAGTACAACGCAAATACACAATTACAAAAGCTGTTCAAAATGTCGACCACCCCACCTGATGCAGGCCTCGCATGCCCGACGTAATTCTTTTATACAAGCGTTTGACTGCGCTCTCTAGCGGCCAACCGCTGCACTTGCGACCATACATTCTAAGGGAAAAAGTGTTTGTTTCGTTGTGTTCTATCACCCCCTGAAGTTTGTTCCATGACCGTAGAATCACCCTGTATTTGCATTTCTTTACTCACATCCTCTAAAATAAATACATTTTAAACCTCGAAGTAGTGTCGACGAGATTTCTCGGCCATCAACATGTGGTCAATTTTCTTAATGGCAAGATATCTCGTCATCAATATAGTGCCGATTTTTTTATGTTTGCGAGATCAAGATCTGGACATTTGTTTTCTAATGAATCGTCGAGTCGTTGCCTAACGTATCTCGTCCATCAAGATCTGGTCAGTTTTGCTAATACCTCGTCGAAACAACCACCATGAGTGGTAATATGTAAATAATATGTTCTCCAGAGTTTTGTTGCCAACTGGGCCAAATTTAACGCAAATCGATCGAAAGTTGTAGAATTATAGAAAACATACCGACCGACACAAACTGAATTCCACTGTGACTGGCATAGAAAACTGGATGACTTCATTCTACTTCAGAAATTTGAATAGCTCGCGAGAAATGTCTCGTACGGAAACGTGATTACGCTTCTCTTGTTTCTTAAAGAACCTTGAAACTTAAACTGTTGAATATTCGTCTCTATGTCTCTATATCCCTCTGACAATCGAGACATTTTCTGCCACGATTTTCAGATATTTTCCGACGATTCTTTCGAATTTTCAAATATTTTCTGTCACTACTGTGAGAGGCCTCATTTTAAAGTAGTATGGAAACGTGATGCGGGACTATCAGTCTGTACATAGCTGTATAGTATTATCTTTTGAGATATACATTTTTTCATTCTTTTTGACGCATCACATCTTCCCAAGACAGTCGCAATCCAAAATGAAATTTAATTTTCTGAATTTAAAAAGACAATGAATACTGAATCAAGTAATATGCTAAAGGTTTTGTGTTAAGATAAACGCGCGAATTCTACAAATTTTGAATTCGAAAGTAAAATACTATTTGAGGTTTTTAGTTTTATAGCTCTAATGTAAAATTTACCTTTTCTAAATTTGTCGTTTTTCCTCGAAGATGCGATGTTTTTGTATATTATTTTAATAACTGGTTTTGTCCTTGATTGCTTAAAACCGTATTAAAGTTCCTTAGCTTCTCAGAGATTTGTTTGAGATAGATTAGTGTCTGAATGTAAATACAAGATAATTTTTCGTGATACAAAAATTATTTCTTCTAAATAACTATATAAGGATAGCCAAATTGGGTCTGCATAATCAGTGCAGGTTGAAACGTGTTTTATATATTAGTATACCAAAAGGAAACTCTACAACTGAATTTTTACACCAATAGTAAATGTTTTGTGATAGATACTTCAACACAGTAAAATATTACGATACTTTCTATTGTAGTGGCTAGTTTTCAATGTTTAAAGGTAAAATACAATTGCTCGATTCAACCCTCTGTGTCACGAAATTTTTGAGTAACATACTATTGATTTTACACTACAGCACACATAAAGACTGCATAACCATACCTATTGGTTGAAGGAATCTTAGAAGGATTGTATTGTTCAAGAAGTCCAAAAATGATTAGAAGACTCAAGCAGGGAAAACTGCAAGTTGCATGGCAGATAATTGTGTGCATGCCCCTCAGAGAAATAATAAAAGTCCTACGTAATGCGAAATAATTTTGAAACATTAACTACTAGAACAAACACTTTTCATCAAACAAATTCAGGAAGGCAAGCATTTGGTAATTTCAGATATTTCATTAACGCTCCTAATGGTTGTCTCGACGAGGTATATCGTCATAAGCAAAACTGATCGCATCGTGATGGACATATCTCGTCATTAGAAGAAACTGGCCAGACCTTGATCTCGTCATCATCGAAAATATCCTGAAGACGAGATATATCGTCATTAGGAAATTTGGTCAGATAATCATGGACAATATATCTCGTCATTATCAAAATTGGTCGGATGTTGATGGACGAGATATCTCACCGAAACCACTTGGAGGGTTGATAATAGTTGAAGATAAATAGCTGTCTGATCAGTGGCTAATTTAAATTAAAGAGATCTTCTAAGTAACGAAGTAAATGTATGCGTTTTTATTTGGTACCTCTAAAACTGGTCTGTTATACAATCTTGAAATGTTTACAAGCTTTTCCACTTTCGCCGATTCCGTCAAGTAAAGAGAAGGAACGCTTTTTAATTGACTCAACAAAATGCGTAAAATTTAAAATTTATTTGAATTTAATGAAGAGGGATTACATGATGAAGAAGTATCCCCGTAATTTCCCTCAATTCACACGTTTTTTACGGTTCCCTTGACTAATGTGTTAATTAATCAAAGTGGATAATTAGGTTACCGGCTTGAATTTTGTTCTTGTTTTGCAAACAATTTTACATGTGACACCGTGCCTCTAGCATCACTTGAATTATCTCTTTTACTTCCTTATTTGGATCGTTGACAGTAAAAATTCGACTGCTAATTGGGTGTGTCTCCGACGGACAAGGATGTCCAAATAAAGTGAAACATCTCAGTACTTCTATTTATCACAAAGCTAACAATTAAAGATATCGTTTTTATATCTGGTATTATTTTTCAAAGAGCTTCAAAGAATATTTTGAATTGAAATATTCATGGGTGAAAACAGTATGAAATGTTATTATAATGAAGGTCTATCACTATAATAAGCGTCTATGTAAGGGAAATCAGGATTTTATTGGCATGCGAGTTGTGTTCAAAACTTCGTGTATGCCTTAACCTACCTCGTGGTTGTATCGACGAGATATCTCGTCATTAGCAAAACTGATAAGATTTTTATGGGTGTGATAGCTCGTCATTAGAAGAAAACTGACTAGATCTTGATGGAAGAGATAGCATTAGAAAAAAAATTAGTAGATCTTGATTGAAGAGATAGCATTAAAAGAAAACTGAGTAGATCTTGATCTCTTTACCATAAAAAAGCGGCAATATCTTGATAACGAAATATCTCGTCATTACCAAAATTGGTGGGATCTTGATGAAAATGATATATCATCGAAGTGACTTTGAGAATTAAGGAATTTCGGGAAAAAATTAAACCGTATTCACATGTATGTCTGATTAACCTATTAAATTAAATTGATGTATATCCCAAAGTGCCCCTAATAGAACGTTGCGTTGCTTCAGTGTGACGTTAATTAAAATACCTACCCAAAGTGCCTCCTTTATAATTGAAAATTATTTTTGCTATATATAGCGTTTGGTATCAATTATTTTTAAGAGTTAAAATTTTTTTAAATCAATTTTTCGATCAATTTTGCTAATTACCCATCCACACTATTTCTTAGATTAAAGACTTAGATTCAAACATGTTGTGTGTACTTTTCAATCAATATCTTATTTTTAATTTAATTTGGTCTTTTAAAATAACGTTCACAATTTTAAAAATATACCTTTTTAGATATTGGTTTTTAAATATTATCTATATCATAATGGCGAACTGAAGCTTAAATATATTCACTATTGATTTCAAAAGAAACACGCTTATTTTAGGGTGAGCACAGCATAACAAATACGAAATCTGATGGAGGTTGTGCAAAGAAAAATAAAATATTCCCAACAAATCCTGTGTCCATGATAAATTATAAAAAGGTCACATAATGCCCCTTTCAGATTTTCCCACCACTCGAGTCTAGCTCATAAGTTTACCTAATTAATCCGCTTGTTCTTGACACATTGTTGAGGTAAAACTTTTCCACTTGTCTAGCTATGAATATTTATCTCACGTATTTCCCTCTTTCATGTGTTCAATCCTCAGTAGATTGCCCGTTTGTACTGAGTTATTTACTGATCATGTCACGTAGTGTCCTTTTAATCTAGCGAACAAGATTAACAGTCCTTTTTTAAAATAAATATCCTCAGTTTGATGTTGTCAAACAATTGCAATTATCATGTTGAAAACATGTTATAGTTATGTCTATGTAAACTAAGATAAAATCGAATATTTATTAACCCTATTGAGTATTAACCCGAGTATTGTAGTGTTGCTTTTACTTCATAACACACATAAAGACTAAATAGCCACATTTATTGGGTGAAAGAATCCCAGGAAAGATTATATAGTAGTTCAAGGTCAAAATTGGTTGACAGGAAAGACCGCAAATTGCCGAACTGATAAGCGTGTGAACCTATCAGAAGATTAAGTTCATGAATCATTTTACGCAAGGTGCTAAAGACAACATTAATTTCATGATGCAGCAATTATAGTGGTTTGTTTCTGAGTTGTTTAACACTCCAAGTGGTTTGAACGAGATATCTCGTCCATCAAAATCTGTTCAGATTTGCTAATGATGAGATACCTCGTCGAGACAACCACCAGGAGGTTTTACCACTCTCGTATATCCTTTCTGCAACCTACAGTCTTCCCTGCATGACTTTTAACCAGTTCTGAACTTCTTGTCCGATAGAAATTTTACTGGGATTCTTTCAACTGCTAGATGTAGTTAATTAGCCATTACCTGTGTAGTGTGGAGAGAAAGTAAAAAAGCAATATTGTAGTATCGGAAATCTAACTCTATCTTCCGATATTAAATGATGGTAGCGGTGGAATGTAATATTCCCGACACAAACCTTATAAAATAATACTATACACATCTGTCATTTGTAATTTATTCCTGGAGGTTTGTGTCTATAGCTCAGTAAAAATATAATCACCACAGCATCCCTGCTGCATTGTTGGTTGTTTTCCGTTTTTATGGCGCAATATTTGGCCAAGCTGCGCAACACAATGAGGGAGGAAGAAAAAGCAAAAACAAAAGGGTAGGCGAGGGTAAAAATAAAAGGGAGCAAAGATCACTTGGTTGTGATGTCCGTACACATCTAAAGAAGGTGTACTCCTGAGGGTTCCTATTGCATGGAATATCCCCGACAACAACCTTATAAAATATTGCATCCACTAGCTATTATCTGAAATTTATTTATATTCTATAGCCCAGTAAAAATAATCACCTCATCATCCCTGCTGTATCATGCAACATACCCACATTTAAACTACCTTTTCTTTCAGTTTCTTAAACGTCTGCACAGCTACATCCCATTTCATTTTTCATCCTCAAATCGCCACTACACAAGCCCATAAGCGCCGAACAACCCTTCAAGTTTCTCTCATCCATCCAGCAACAATGGCAAAAGGGCCCTCAACAGACTGCATCAAGGGCTCCGGCCCTCAAGAAGGCCGCTTCACTTACAGCTAGAAGTTACCAGGACTAGAGAGCCAGCTCCATTCATCATCATCCTTTTTTTTTCTTAAAAAGTCTCATCCACATCTCCGGAAATCCCCGATGAAAATGATGAACAATATCCGTCAGGGGCGCAGGAAGCGGTTGACTCGTTCGGAGAACACTTACGACTTCAGCTATGGCTGGCACTCGCTGATTCGCGAGTCGCTGGTGCAGTCGTCTTGGCCATTGTCAATAAGCGTCGATTCTGAAGACGAGGACGACTTTGTAGCGAGTAGAGCTTTTAAAGGGTGAGTTTTTTTTTCTTTCTTCGGAGCCTTGAGGCGTTTATGAGGTTCTTTTGTTGTTAATGAGTTAAGCTCTTGGTGGAAAGAAGAGATCTGGTGGATTTTTTTCCTGATGAAATATGGTTCAGGAAAGGATGGCTTTGTTAAATGCGTGCAGCATTTTATTGGATATTTCTAAGTGGTAAAAACTGTAATAAGCCTGTTAGTGTCTTTCTGACCTTTCTACAGTGATTTACATAACTTGAAATCCATTATGAAATGCTTAAAATACAGCTTAAAAATTTAAGAAAAAACCAATACACTAATAAACTGAATAATAAATATAAATTCCTATATAATACACAATAGATCTTATAAACATAAATAAAATATACACTCATGTCCAAATTTATCTTTACATACTCAAAAATAATAATATTCCATGAAATATTCAATCGATGTAATCCATTTTTGCAGGGTATGTGTGGAAGACAAGCCTAATTAGCATTATCCAATCAAATGTGATAAAACGATTCTGATATTCAAATCAAGGCGTTACGTCATCCGACGATGAATCAAGCGCTTTGCGCAAAGTAAATATCTGAGTGAATTTCTGCAATACATCTTTTGATTTCAGTGTGTAAGGTCTCAAAACGGTTTGTTATGGCTCCGAAGTATCATTTGGAAGGATCTGTGAAGTGGCGTATTATCGGCCGTTTAGAAGCAGGGCAGACAATCATGCAAGCAACGATATGTATGATTATTTCAAGACAGTCTCTACGCTATGGAAACAATTTCAGAACTCTGGAACTGTTGTAAGGAGGACTGGACAAGATCGTAAACGAATAACAACAGCTTCTCAAGATCGATATCTGGCAATGACTGCCCGTGGTAACAGGAAGTCTTCTGCTCGGCAGTTAAGTTCAGAGGTTGAAGCCGCCACTGGAACTGTTGTATTACCGCAAACTGTATACAGAAAGCTTAATGAAAAAGGCCTTTATGCCAGAAAGCCAGGGTATGTATTTCACTGTCTTTACAACAAAAGAGGGATCGCTTTAATTGGTGCAAACAACATCATAACTGGAATGAACATCAATGGACACATGTTCTCTTTACTGATGAGTCGAGGTTTACTTTAACATCTCATTCTAGACGTGTTTACATCTGGAGGGAGTCAGGAACGCGAAATTTTTCTTCGAACATTATGGAACGTGACCGTTTCAGTAGTGCAGGTGCGATGGTATGGGGAGGAATAGTGATCGATGGAAGTACGCCCTTGCACGTTTTCAACAGCGGATCGGCCAGAGATATCGGGATGGGGTCTTAGTACCTTATGTAAGACTTTTCAGAGGTGCATATGGATCTGACTTTTTATTTATGAACGATAATGCTCGTTCACATCGAGCAAACCTCGTTGACGAATTCCTTGAAAGTGAAGCCATAGAGCGAATACCGTGGCCAGCAAAATCTCCTGGTCTGAACCCGATAGAGAACTTATGGGACTACTTTGTAAAAGCAGTTGCACGGAGAAATCCTCCTCCTTAGAGATATAAATGCCCTGAAGACCGCATCGCTGGAGGAGGTGGAACTTAATTCCCAAACTGTGGTTAACAACATTATTGCCAGCATTAAAACACGTTGTGATATGTGTATACACGTCAGGGGAGATCACATTCCATATTAAATTCATAAGCTTTAATTTTTTTCTGAGTTATTCTCTTTTTTCTGAGCTCTCCTTGTCACATATTATTGCCAATTTTATTGTTTCCTGCTTCAGTTTTACATCATATGCAGTGCTCTTAAAGTTTTTCCTTTGTATTTATGTGTTATGATGTTATGTATCATTTCACACAAATTCATAAAATTATAGTTCACACTTTCTGAGAAATCTGTGAATTTATGCATGTAAAGATAATTTTGGACATGAGTGTATTTTAGTCGATAGGTTTGACAGTTTGTTATTCTTGAAAATCGCATCCATTTAAAGGAACTTATATCATGATTCTTAAATGGAGTTCTTTCCCACCGGATAGTATGTAGGATCTATTTATTCCCAAGGATTTTGAAATACGTATTGGTGTTCACAAATAAGTAGTTTAGTATTGTATGTTACATTGGAGTATACTTACGACGTATAGCTATGGCTGGCACTCGCTAATTCGCAAGTCGTTGGTGCAGTCGTCTTGGCCATTGTAATAAACGTCGATTCTGAAGACGAGGATGACTTCGTAGAGAGTGTAGAACTTTTGAATGGTGAGAAGGGGGTTTATTTTCAGCCTTGACGTTTTTAATGAGGATCTTCATTGGCTAATGAGTCAAATTCTTCGGAACACACAGGAAAATAGATTTTTTTTCTTCAGGAGAGGATGACATTTTTTTAAAGATAACAATATTTTTCAATATTTATAAGTAGTGACAGCTGTAATAAGCCTGGTACGTCTTACTGTGTTTTCTACACTCCATTACCGTTTCTTGAAATTCGCTTTATAATGTAGAATACGGCTTAAAAATTAAAAACACACCAACTAAACTAAATCTTAAATATGAATTCGCTAACAGAATAGAAAATAGGTATTATAAATATACATAATAAATATGTATGGGTAATTTTAACTGACTCTTTTCAAAATTGGTCGCATCCTTAATGAGCTTATATCATGGTTCTCCCACATAATTCCTCCCTTCCGGAAGATATGTAGGAACTATACATAAGGATTTTGAACTACTTATTGTTACGCATAAAGAAGTAGTTTCTATAGTAAGTATACATTGAGTATACCGAGTATGCAATGTCAATAAGCTCTAATTCTCAAGACAAAGACGACTTATTAGGGTTGATATGTATGAGGGAGTAGAGCTTTTAAAGGATGGGTTTTTTAGCCTTGAGGCGCTTATGAGGTTCTTCTGAGGCTTATCAATTAAGTTCCTTGGGGCAGAAAAGAAGACCTGACAGTTATTTTTCCCTGGTGGGATGTGTTGTAGGATAGGATTTCTTAAAAGTATACATTATTTTCCGAGATTTTCCTGAATTCTTCGGTTACCTGTTTATGTTTATGTCTTACTTTGTTTTCTAAGGTGATTTGTCTTTCTTAAAATCTCTTATAAAAGGCAGAATACACAATGCATATTTTAGGGTAGTTTAGATCATGTCTGTCTTTCCCAACGGGTTGAATCGATTTCAGAGGATGTAATATATAGCTAATAGTTTTGTATTTATTTTCAAGGTAGTACTGTCCTAATAAACGTGCTAAGTGTTAAACAGTAGAACTTTGTACAAAATGATTTTTATAAAAGGCCATAAGGTAAATGTAATGTTGTTATAAATTAAATAATAGTTTGGAATATCGATTTGAAAAATGTTCGTTAATTGGATAGTTGGATAATGGTTTATGTTGTTTTAGACATCGATTCCTACTGTTAATTCCAAAAGAAACCACTGATGAGGCTGTGGATATGGATTTAATATAATGAAATTCAGCTCTCGTGAGTATAACAACGGTCTTTATGGTAACATCCTCCTCCCGCTACTGCCGGATTAGTAATCTATGTGGCACTTACCCATGTAATTTTGACATGAGGAATATTGAGCAACTTTTGCTCCTCCTGCACAATTAATAATGCGTAACATAGACAATTAATAGTGGTACATGTGGCACTTAACTATGTATCATTGATATCAGAAATATTAAATGCTTTTTGTTCCTCTGTAGATTAATTAATATGTAAAATGGACCACAATTCGATCAAACGATTCAGTTAATAGTGGTTCATGTGGTACTTACCCATATGACATTGCCATCAGAAATATTGTACCTTTAAATAAGTAGTGTGTCTTGTTTAGAAAAATAGGTCTTATCTATTTATAGATATTTAATAGCAGGGCTTACTGTATCATTTATGATGCATTATTTTCTCTGGACAAAAGTAATAATGTATATAATTATGTGCACAGATTGATAACAATTCATACTACATATGCATGCAGTAAAATACAAAATAGGGCTCAGGGTCTTAAGCTCTCAGTAGCTATTGTAAATATTGCATTAAATGGATAGAAAGCATGTTCACTTACTTCTTATTAATAACGTACTACAGACAGATAACACATAATAGACAATGCATATATTGGCACAACCGATTTAAGATACTTGGTGACAGTGAGCTAAATGAACTTGTTATTAAGTTTAGGAGATGTGACTGACAGTAACAATGAGATATTTACATATAATTATATTAAATATGCTCTTTACTTAGATTAAAAGGAAGTTTTAATAAGAGTTTGGGTGCGTCCGAAACGGCGGCCACGAAACTACTTGAAAAATTCATTTCCTGCAAAAATGAAAAACTTGCAGCCAGTTTTCCTATCAATATTTTTAGCACCCTTTTTAGCACATACACCAGGAATGCGATATTTCCGAATTCAATCACCATTATGAAATGCGGACAAATCTTATTGATACGGTATTCATTATCAATTCTTTTTCGAGCAGATACATTTTGGTCTTGAAAATTCCATTCTGCATGTGAAAATCAGCTTGTTTTAAAATTAAATGTTTCCAGTACAGACGAACAACGATTACAATTTTTCAAAAACCGAAGGTCAATTTTACAGCTTTTTAAAACAGAAATGTTTTTAATGTTTTCAACGAATGTTTGGGATAGCAAAGTTACATAAGAATACTTTCAACTCGTAAAGTAAACAATCTAAAACTTATCACTTAACAAAATTTTCAAGTTTTCTCTCAACAGTCTAGTTATAATATTTTATAACTGAGGTATTGTTCCAAGATCAGCAGATTTTCTAAATCTCCTGATCTTGGAATAATACCTCATTTAAAATAATTAATCTTGGAATAATACCTCAGTCGAATAAACCTGCATGCCAGTTTATTCTAACTGGCATGCAGGTTTAAATCGATTCTTTGTTGCATTTTTGTTTTGTAAATTCAGAGATCTGGTATCTAAATGGAAACAACGTACCTATTTAGAATGATAGATGTTGTTTCTTGGCCATTGAATACAACTTTTAATACAATCCAATAATGTAATTTGAAACTTCGAAAATAATGCAGGTTTTACTGATTTTAATTGCCTTGTAATGGAAACCTACGTCAAATTTTTTAAAAAAGCTTAATTACAACATATGGTTGGTTACATGTCTTATTTTAATGTTAACTCTCCTATTTTAAAATAATTTTATTTTAGCGTTACTTTCTTTTCAAATAAGACATTAGTCTGATTTTAAAAGATATTTTTATATGATTTATTCATTTTTATGAAACGGAATGCTAGAAATCAGTATGTTTTAAATCAATGACATGCATGGAAATTTGATCGAAATATGCACATTCTGCCAATAAATGAACTTATGTCTAGCGATATTTTGCACAAAATAAATCAATAATTATGCAAATAGAAGAATAAACATTAATTTTGGAGTTGCAGATATAAAGTAGCAAAATAATACTTTTAATATCAGTGGATTTTTTCTCTTGTGCTTTTCGTATTAAATAGACTCGTTCCCTTACAAAATGCAAGTTATGCAAAATTAAAGGTTTTAAATAATTTTATATCATTAATCAAATATTAAAAAATCGATATTTTGCAAAGAAATAAAATATAAGTTTATACATAAGTATTATAATTTATATTCTTTAAATGTGATTTTTTGGGAAAACTTGTTTTTCGAGCAATACTGGAAAAACAATCTCAGTTAAGTACAACAATCGTAACAATACTCTGAAATTCTACGATGAAGTATAGAATTGCATACAAAAACCACTAGCAGAAATGAGAGCCGTACAATGGTGTGTTGTAAAAATAATTATTTGAAAACTATAAGATTTGAATTGATTCTTATAAATTCATTTCATTCAGCAATTTTAGTAAATTGGAAATAGGCTATCGATATGAACATATCGCTTTCTGGAGTTTCTATATCGTGTACGTAATATTATTGGATTCTTAGGTATTTAAATATTGGGCGTAATTTGTATTATACGTTTTAAAGAGACTGAGTTGCTTTTATGCAATTAACGTCTAGAAGAAATACTTTGCAGAACATAAATTTACGGGTAGTGTGTAGGAAAAGTATTTCAAAACTGTCATAAATGATTTTAAGAGCCTTTTTTCCTGTTCGAGGTTTCGACGAAAATGGGTGTGTGTTTGACGTTTGATAGCTTTGTTAAATTGGTTTTAATACATTATATATCTCATATTAATGTCTCATATTATATCAATAATTTTTGATAGTCTGAATCGAAATAACGAAATATTTATGTAGTTTTTCAAGTACGTTTTACACGCCCTGAATATATGGAGGATTGTTCATTGAAACAACATGCAATACACGGGACATTTACAAATATAATGACGTATCTCTATACACAAAAAGCCTTATGCATTTCAGAGTGTCTTCAGTTGTTTGTTGGTTAATTGTTTTTAGGTTTTATAGAGCAAAAGCCTCATTAGGCCTAGCTTCGCGAAACACAAGATAAAGTCAAGAAAAAAAGTCGTGAAAGGAAAAAATGAATGATTGGGAAATGGAGTAATGGGTTGAAAGCAGAAAATGATTGCTTAGGTATCCCGGGAGCGCTCCCTCCGTGTTTATTATAGAAAGTACGCCCCATGGAAAAGAAAAGATCACTAGTGTAACGGCGGCTAGAGAAACGACCACCACGGCAGCCGGAAGAGATAGGGGGTCTGACAATCTTGCCGGCTCAAGTGTCGAGAGGAAAAAGCCACACCGAAGCAACCACCCGAAACATCTTTTTAACGACAGCCAACCAGCAGGGGTTGGAAATCGTTGTGGTTTCGAAACAAAGGGCAGGCGCCTTTCTGTCGCTCTCTATGACATTTCGAGACAAAGAGGACAGAGATAAATTACGATGACCATTGCCGACAGGGTTTTATGGTCCCCTTTCAAGTCCGCCGAAGTCTGCCGTAAAAGTCAAGGGGAGAGGCCAACGCGAGAGAGACATTCGGGAAGGTCCGAAGATGGTGAGAATTTTCAACAGCCAACCAGCACCGATTAAAAGGCGGACCCGAAACGAAAAGGAGGAGTCGAGAAGCACCCAATATATATAGAGTTTTTGAGATCTTGAGAGGAGCAGACAGAGACAGAGAAGAGCTGAGAGAGCTGGGAGAGCTTGGAGAGAACAGCAGAGAGAGAGGCGGTCAGCAGAGAGACCGTTTTGGAGAGAGCCGTGAACACCCGTTCACTGTCGGTGCATTTATCCCGCCTTGGGATTCTATACTCGCCAGAGTATTTTATTGAGAAGGGCTCGCCGTAGCCGTGAAAGAGACCCCCCCCCCCCCCCCGAGAAACCCGTGTCGCTACTCGCCCGAGTAGTGGAGACTTCACCGAGATCTAAAGTTCACCAGAACTGATAAGGCTAATTTATCCCACCTTGGGATTCTATACTCACCTGAGTATTTTATTGAGAAAGGCTCGACCGTAGCCGTGAAGGAGAAGCCTCCTAGAGATCTGTGCAAATGCTCATCCTAGTAGTGGAGATTGATCTGATCCTATCTGGAAAGACTGAGATATCCTGCCTTGGGACTCTATACTCATCTGAGTATTTTTGTTGAGAAAAGGCTCACCCGTAGCCGTGCATTAGACTCCACCGAGTGAATTGTGAGGCTCGCCAGCAGCCCTAAGCGCCTCGATAGAACTTTGGACCTTCCAATGAACTAACATTAATGAACTCTCCATTCAATTTTCCGACTTTTGTGTACAAATTGTATAATAAAATACATTAGTCTAGAATGGTAACTAGTCTAGCTACCCGTGAATGGTAACTAGTCTTCTACTTTCAATGGTAACTAGTCTAACTACCCGTGAACCAAGACGTTACATTAGAGTCATTCAGGTCCGAGTTGTCTGTTGGTTTAATAACCTTATAAATAGGAGATCTAATTGTCTCACATAATCATTCCACGGAAGTATTAGACAATCGAATTACTTGCATTTAAAGAGATTATCTAATTCTGGACGTATTATTTTATAACTTGATATTAAAATTTAAAGTAAACAAGCTTAAAAAAGAATATTGCAAAATGAGTTATTCAATATTCCATCAACAAGCATAACGAAACAATCGCGCTGATTTCCTACAACTTGAATTAAAATAAAGAAAACAAATCGGATTTATGTTCTCAAAAAATTGAATTAAGTGGGGAAAATGCTGAGATAGGTTTTTTGGAATTATTAATGAAATGAATTCAAAGGAAGTAATGGTCGATCGAATTACTTATATTAAAAGATATTACTTACTTTTGTATAATAGAATAGTAAATTTATTTTAAAATATAAAGTAAAAACGTTTACCCATTAAATACTAGCAGAGAAAATTTATTTAACAGAATTTATTCAATATTACATTAAAGCGCATACATGCATCAACGAAAAAATCTAGTTGATTTCAAACAACTCGCACAGAAATAAAGAAACCATTTCCGATTCGTGCACTCAAAATATTGAATTAAGCATAAAAAATGCTTATCGGTATTTCTTGTATTTATTAATGAAATGAATTATACGGAAGTAATGATCGATCGAATTATTTACATTTCAAGGGATTATTTACTTTAGAATAGTAACTTTATTTTAAAATATAAAGTAAACATGTTTCTTCCAATAAATAGTAGCAAACAAAAAATTGTAAAAGAAAATTGTATTGTAAAATAATTTATTCAATATTCCATCAACGCGTATAAAATGCTTCAACGAAAAATATCATTGATTTCAAACAGCTTGCATTGAAATAAAGAAAAATATTGCTATTGGTGTACTAAAAAAATTGAATTAAGAGTGAAAAATTGTGGAGAGGCTCCTGGATTTATTAATGAAATGGACTCCACGGATGTAATGGTCAATCGAATTATTTACATTTAAAGGGATTATATTCTTTACTTTTGGATTATAGATAAGTAACTTTATTTTCAAATATAAAGTAAATAAATTTTTCCAAATAAAAACTAGGAAAGAAAAAAAATCTATTTTAAAATAATTCATTCAATATTCCATCAACGCGCTTAGAATGCATCAACGAAAAAATCTCTCTGATTTCAAACACTCGCACTGAAATAAAGAAAACATTTCCGATTCATGTACTCGAAAAATTGAATTAAGCGTGAAAAAATGCTGAGAGAGGTTTCTTGGATTTATTAATGAAATTCTTATTCAAGGCTGCAACCTCAAATATTGAGGAGCTGTAAACTCAGATTCTTATCCTGCCTATTGAAATACATAATGATATGGTAATTCTGCTTTTTGCATTTATGTGTGACATTCGTTTGAAAATCTGATATTCTTTCGCTGAATTTTAAGTAGCTAGGAATTTGAGGTGCGTCATCTTAAGCTATACAAGTTGCTTTTTCAGCGCTGTGCTTAAAGTTTGCTGGTTACGTAAATACGTAATTTATTCCTTTTCTATGAGTAGTGTTTTCGATATCTCAGTTTGAAAATGAACTTGTATGTTTTTGAATATGATATGCCTATTTATTCAGAATCCCTAAGGAAATATGGCATTGAATAAAGCCTGACATAGCTTTTTCTATCCGTGCATTTACTCAGTTCTAAACCCCAGTATTTGTGCAGCAACAATTATAAACGTGTTTTCATTCATAAATTGAAATCTGTAGAAAATATGTGCATATATATGAGGTTTGATATTTTGTTTTTAAACAAAGCTTGAATCTGCCATTTTTAATCCGAATATTTTTACGTCTCAGTTGAAATACATAAGAAAGAAAGAACATGTAAAGATTCTTCTAGAAAGTATACAACTGTGGGAAATGTTTTATTTTTTCATGTGAGAAATGTGATTTTAGTTTTAAATAATATTACTGACGTTAAAGATGATGATTGTCTACTAATAAGAAATCCTAATCATTTCATTAATGAAAGCAAATATACTTTTATTAGATTACAATTATTAATTAATTTTCTCTATTTTTTGGAATTAAATTAGATTCGAATTTTACTGTAAGACTTATATTTACATATTAAAATATGATTTCAAAAAACTATTCATGAATACAAAATTATTTTAATTTTTCGTCGAACACAATAATTTCCAAGAAGTATGTGTAACGAAAAATTTATTAAAAACGATAAAAAAGTGCCCTAATGAAACAAGGATTAATATATACTTAACTTTTTAATTAAAAATTTTAATAGTTTTAATCAATAATTAAAAATGTTCTTTTAAAGTAATAAAGTAACAGAATGGTGAGCGTTTAATTAGATATTTTGCGAGAAGTAAAAATAAATACTTTTTATTATTTCGAAATTAGTAATTAAATTTAAAAAAACATATTTTCTTCATTTTTATCACGTTTTGTGCTTTAAAATTGATAGATGAATGTTTTCAAATGTCTTTAATATTATGGAATTTAAACATTTTTTCTACTGCACAACATAGTTGTTGAAGTCAGAATATTTTGTGCATACACACAAAATGCAAAAGGAAAAATATTTCTGGAAAAGTTTTATTTAACAATTGTACGAAAAAGATTCGAATATATATTGAAATGCTCAAAAAGTAAGGGATAATGTAAAGTTTACCTCAATTCTTTGTTGAAAAAGTTAATAGTTTTATTAACATGAAGAGTATTGAAACATGTAAAGGAGATTATTACTTATGAATATTTTTACACATGTCATAACGCATAAACGTCTTTAAAATTATTTGTATTATGGATTAAAAAATATTTTAATACGATATTTTAATACTTTGAATTCATTTTATAAATAATATATACTTTTAAAAGTTTTAAAGTTTCACAATTGTATCAGATACTAACATGGTTAGAAGTGCTTAAAAAAGTATGGGAAAATGTAAATTTATGATAGATAAGAGCATAAAATTTACCTCTATTCTTTTAATCGAACAAAAATTGTAATTTTACATCCATAGTGTGGTTGCTCAAACAATACTTTTATTGTTACTTCTCATGGTAAACGAATAAATTCAACTATGGAAACACAAGAATTCCCCTCAAAACTACAAATAGCATTGAATATTAACAGCAATACATATTTTGAAACCGCAAGTTTGTAAAAGTATTAACGTAATAAATGTAAAAAATATAAACAAAAAAATATGTATCTTGAAATTAGTATTCCCTTATATCTAACTCGCTACTAAAGAGGAAAAATTTAGATCTCTGCTCAAGAAAGTAGTAAATACCTATGATATTATCACATTTCTTATAAAGTAATTTGAATAATATTCTAGATTCCAGAATATTATGAAAGAATAAAGTGTCAACTTTATTATTCGAAATACTTGCTTAAGTCCAATGCCTACTAACCACTCCCCTTATACCAAAGTATCTCTCAATCTACGCGTTCTCCCTCATTGATGGTCTTATGTAAATGCAAGAATGTTAAGTATGTATTAGAAACCTCTCCCATGCTCCGTATACCCGGTATGTTTTCCAAAATGCATTAACTCTTCAATTTCCATCGTCCCCAGAGACTTAAACATAATGTTGACGATCTTTAATACCGAGTTAATGACGTAGAAATAACTAAGAGCTCAGATGCAAGGTTGTAGGGTATCTTAAACTCATCATATTTAAGTAATCTCATAAAGATTGCATTATGATTGCACGGGAGAAAGCCATAATGTGTGTATTAGAATTAAAATGCAACCTTTATTGATCCACTGTTATGTCGCTTAGCATTCGGGATGAGCCATTTTTATTCTTTGGCTATGCATTAGAAAATGATATCACTGCCTTTAGAGTGCAATTCTCATTTTGTAACCATTGGAGAAAAATGACGTATGTATTTAACTGGTTGAATTGTTTCTTTTGTATTTGATATCATTATAACTTTTGCAGAACATTAACCACGCTATTTGGGAAGTGGAGTAACAAAGCTGTTTGGACTTTGAAATTTGATTCAAATTTTATATAAACGTCTCTGTGTCACAGAGACGTTTATATAATAACTAACTCCACTCTCTGTGAGTGGAGTTAGTTCTAGGTGGCCCTGCTTAGATTCTCCTTCTGAGAGTATTTCGCTCTTCAGTAAGTAAAGTTTTCTCTGTGTGTATGTCCATTTACACTGGTATTCAAAATTAAGAGAATTTTCACTTTTGGGCGATTATCTCCAGAACTACTGACATATTTGAATGAAATTATTCAAGCGCATAGGTTGAAATTATGCAACAAATAAACATAAAACAGCTGTGGTACACATGCAAGTACGTGCGTAAAACTCATCAGCGCAGGTAGGTCTTTTAATGCAAATATTGCTAAATGTAGCTTTGATTTGTGAAACTGGAACGTTTTATGTCAGCAGGTATGATGCTGGTAGGCTGGGGAGCTCAAATATTATAAAAATGCCATACATTCTAAGAGAGGTTGAGAGAAATTCGGGCAAAAATAAAAATATTTTCTTTGCACATTTCTGGAGATCTCGTTGACGTTGTTTGGCCAAATATTGTCCTTGTGCCATAAAACCAAATTCAGTCAACATTCTGTAGTGCTTTAACTCTTGTATAGTGCGACACTCGTTTATTGGGAAGAGTTCAAGGTAAATTTCTTCAGCATTCTTCCGTTTCCGTGGAAGTACTGGGGGCTCTGTGGCTCAGTGGATTAATCCACCACTCTAGCAACCTTCAAGTCTTAAGCTAAGCAGATTCAATTCCTGTAAATTACCAGGGTGTATTTATGTCGTCTAAGTCAGTAATACTTTCCTCGTGTGTAGGCACATTACTTGACGCAATATGTCTTTTGTTTGGCAGAATTTCACCAACTCTAGGCCCTTGCTCCATTAAACTCAATCAACTAGAAATGTGGCTCAGTGGGTTTCCCCATTGTGCCAGTAACCTACTAATTGTAATTGGCGTCATATCAATTCCAGTAACTTACCCTGGAGTACATCTCTATCCTAAGTCAGTAAGGGCAGCTGTAGTTCGTTTGGAAGTGTAACGGATTAGCAACCGGAGGTTTCCGAGTTCAAATCCAACCAAAGATCATCGTGTACAAAGGGGGCTGATGCACGTTGAATCTGTCGTGGCCTCAAATGTCCTCACGTTGGAGTGGTGTGGAAGTTTAAAGTGTGGGGTGACAGTTCAAGCGTGACCTCGTCATCTGACCATGACTCAAAATTACGTTGTGGTATTCTCGGATCTTTTCCATTCCTTTTCCTCGGATCTTTCTGATGCCGGACCGTAACCAATAGCCCATTCCAGTCCGACGTTAATTAAAATACCTACCTACCTAAGTCAGTAAGACTTTTCTTGCTTTTATTTCGTGACATTGTTTGCATTGTTTCGCATAGCTGAAGCAAATATGGGTCCTTGCGCCATAAAACCCTACGCCTATTTTGGAGTTCCTGTAATGCTCAATCAAGTGCGAAATCCATGTTTGTTTAAGAACGATGTACAAACGTACTCAATTACCTACGCACAGAAGTTCAGGACATACATTATTTGACATAAATGTCTATTTTGATGTACCCTACCACCCTATGGAATTGGGCTGAGAAATTTTAAATCACCTTAATTGTTTTCTAACTGGCATGCCTTTTCTTTTCCTGACTGTTCACTAATAACTATCTTTAACCAGTTCCCCTTAAAATGCATACAAGTTATCAGCATTCCAATGCATACAAATTGGTTCAATTCCTCATTCAAAGAAAAATTCTGATTTCTCTGAATTATTCAATTGGGTAACTTTAATTTCATTAGCAAATCGCAGCCAAGAATTTAATGCAATGTTCATCTCGTAATTTTCTAAATATCAGCCAGATTTTTCTATGCAAAATGTCTAGTTGTCTAGTTCCTGTCTTTCATGATTATTTTTACTTTCGCGTGATAAATTCAATTACCAAAAAACTGTAAAGTCCCGCTGATTTTAATTTTTTATTCTGTTAATGTTTCTAGGAAACGTTAATAAAATTGAATTGGTCGTGGAAATGAGGAAATACTTGAAGTTTTCATTTATTTTAAGAATGTTTAGTCATTGCCCACTGTAGCAATGGTTTGTAAGTTTCGTGTTATAGGATTACTGCTAATATTCTTAAAAATTAAAAAATTGGTGCTTTAATTAAAAAAAGATACAGGATTTCAATAAAAATAACAATCATTTTTCAATTATAAGATTTTTTTAATTTTTTTTGTTGTCCTTAATTAAATACGTAATTTCGAAGTTAAACATTTAAGTGCGAAATACCGCCCACAATTCAGGAGTGCTGAAACATGCAACGACTCAGCATTTTGCTTAAAAATGTTTTTCTTTTGCTGTATGATTTTATTTCTTACTCGAAGTATGAAGAACACATTGCATTATACGATGTTTCAAGGTAAAGACATACACCCTGCGAAATCTAAATCAAAATTGATTTGTTTCAATATTTAAAGATGATGAAAGTATTTATAGTGATACGAATCATGGTTTTTTAAGAAACCAGTTATTGAAAAATATCTGTCAATAGAAGAATAACACGTACGAAATTAAAAGATTTATATTAGAATTAATACCTCAAATTTTTCATGACGAGACATTAGTTTTACTTCAGAAATTGTAACGGTTTTTGGCTTTCTTTATTAAAGACAACTCATCTTTACTAAAGTTAATATAAACAGTCTAATGAGTTGCTCAAATAGTAGAGCATGTATTTGGTCATTCCCATATAAAATGTTTGCATATTTAAAGTCTTCCTTTCTGCACCATTAACTCTCCAAATGGTTTTGACGATATATCATGTCCATCGAGATCCGTCCAATTTTGTTAATGGTATCGTACATCAAGATCTGGTCAGTTTTGCTCATGTCGAGGCAAAACTGCCTTTACTCCAAGAGGGAATGGAGATCCAAGTAGAATAACAAATTGTATCTTACTAAGAACTGATAGCAATTTAGAATAGGTTTTTCATAAGGCTAACAACTACAGGGTAGTTCTCGAAGCAAACCACAAGGAGGGTTTAATTAATATACAGCTGTTTTGCATTCACTATTAGTTTCTCAGTTATTTTTCCTTAAGTATTTTATTATTTGTAATTTTATTGTTGATTGTCACACAGACTTTATAGCGGAACGATGATTGCCAAGTTCTCACAACGCTGTGAACGCGCGGACTAGTAGCTAAATTATCAACGAGAAGCCACCAAGCAAAAAATAAGCAATTATGTCTCCTTTCTCTGTAGGCCCATTTGGAAGAGAAAAGGATTAGCAACCGGGAGTTTGCGAGTTCGAAACTCGGTAAAACCAAAGACCGTCGTGTACTCGGATGCTGGTGCACTTAAAATCTGTCGTGGCCTCAAATTTCCTAACGTTGACTTGGAGAGGAAGTTTGGAGAGTGGGTGCCAGCTAATTTGTTGCCTCGTCATCTGACCGTGGTTACAAATTTCGTGGTGTTGCCGGATTTTTCCCTTGGGGATTGATCCCGGACCATCACCAATTGCCCATTGTGTTGCTCCACTGCGATGTTAATTGACTACCTACCATCCTTTCACTTTAGAATCTCGATCGGCAGCAAGCTTGCGATATATATGGATTCGATTTATTATTTTAATATACGTTCTTGTTTGCTCTATAGAAAATTATACTTTATTTTTTAATTTATTAATCCTCGAAGTGGTTTCGACGAGATATCTCGTCATTAAACATCTCACCAATTTTGTAATTTCTGCAGTCTTACATCAAATGGTGGTAAGTAATTTTTTATATTAAACTCCTTTAGTAGTAATTATGGTGACAGGTGGACTTTGATTTTTGTTCATTGTTTTGCAGTGTTACGCTATGAAAAGATTAATTGAAAAAACATATCATTTATAAATTTTAAAAAGTTACTGTTATTTGCTTTATTACATCCTAAAATATACCATAGTGCGGGTACGACGAGAAGGCAGTCGACTTAAAGTCAGTTGATTCTTGTTTACATAATTCTCTAGCGCTTACATTGAAATCTCTAAATCTCCAAGTTTCATTATGATTCGTGTGTATTGTGGCGTTACTTTATTGAAGTTACCTTACGATCATACCCTACTTCTAAGGAAAGTAGATTCCGGTATTATTTTTCCGAGTGCAGCAAACAATGGTATTAAAGTGATAAATAAAACCATATTTCTGTAGAAAAATACTCTTGTGGACATAGTGAATGGGTATCAATCCATAAAAACCTTTGTCGCCTACTACAAAAATAAAATTTCTCCCTTAATAGACCCCATTTTCACTTAAACTTCACTCAGATAGCAAGAAAATTTCCGTCTTGGAACTTAGGAAAACTCATTATAAGCAAAACCGCTCTCATGTGAATGGTCCCCAAACAATTAGTATATATAAATAATTTCCTTTAGTGTTTACCATACACATTGCTCTAGATTTCCTAAAGTGAATGTGAGACTGGGGATTCGAATATATACAACCAAAGAAATTTCACTATAGATATAAACATCCAAATATCAAATTTCATTCAGATTAGTTTTAAATTGTTGTAGCTAGGGGCTCATATGCAGGGGAAGTTAATTTATAACCACCCTGTACTTCTAAGGGAAGTAGATCCAGTGTTATTTCCCCAAATGCAGCAAACAATGACAGTAGCGTGACAAATAAAACTATATTTCTGTAGAAAAATACCCCTATAGTGAATGGGCATCAGTCTATAAAAACTTTGTCGCCTCCTTCAAAAATAAAATTTCGCCCTAAATAGACCCCATTTTCACATCAGACAGCAGGAAATCATTTCGTCTAGACTAGGAACTTAGAGAAACCCATTATAAGCAAAGCCACTCTCATGTGAATGATCCCCAAACAATTACTATGTAAATAATTCTCTTTAATGCTTAGAATATACATTGCTCTAGACTTCCTAAAGCGGATGCAACTAAGGAATCCAACATATACAACCAAAGAAATTTCACTCCCCGATCAATACCTTCTATTTACCCCATACAAGACCATGTCAAATCTGTGTACTTAACCTCCTTATACTAAGACACATATTCCTTCCTCTGAAAGAATAAAAAGTGTTCGAAGAAATTAAACAAGAAAAGGTTCCTACGTTCTGAAAAATCGAAGAATTCTTTCTTGACTCCCTTTACCAGAATGGAAACACACTTCTAAGATCGCCCCGCTTCTTTTTCTTAAAGTGTGAAGATGTTTCACACCGTTTTATTCCATCGGTCGGAGTAAGTTTCTTTTAAGTTAAAAATAAAAAAGAAAGAAGTTATATTCTTTAGAGAACAGAACGGTTCTGTGAAGGGAGGGAGAGAATGAGAGCTCCAGAACTAGATATCCAACTGTTCCACCTGTCAGTATCCTTTCTGTTTCCATTTTGGCGTTCGATCGCGTCAGTTCCCATAGAATAGAATGGAGTAAAAAATGGCTTTTCTAAAGAAATGCGCCATTTTCTTTTTCTCGGTGAACGGGTAAGTTAGTGGGTTGTCGTTAATCTTTCTGACCATTTGATTTAAACGCATCGTAGTGTCACAGTGCAAATTAAAGATATTTGTGATTAAAAATATAATATTTCCCTGTAAAGCTAATAACATGTTAGTGTCTAGTACTTATTTCCAGGACATGTTTATTATTTGTTGAAATACAACGTAAGTAGTTCTTTTTAGCCTGTCACATATTCCATTTTTAAGACTATTATTAAAAATGGATGAGAATATTAGCGCTCGAGTTTGGATGAATTTTAATGATATTTGGTGATAACTAAGACTAGTTATCTGCTAACTATTGACACAATAGTACCATGGTAGCGATGCTTCGTAATTGTTCAATCTGTCGGTATCCTTTCTGTTCCCATTCAGGAGTTCCAATACAATAGAATGAGATAAAAAATGGCTTTTCTAAGGAAATGCCCTAGTTTCTCTTTCTCTGTCAACGGCCAAACTAGAGTTAATTGTTAATAGTCGTTAATCTTTACGACCATTTTATTTGAACGTAACGCACAAGAGTGTCTTGGGAATTAAAGATCTGTGATTAAAAATATAATAGTTCCTTGGGAAGCTGCTAAGAGTTTATGATATGATTGTGTCTAGTAGTATTTATTTCAAAGATATTTTTACCATTTGCTGAAGAGTGACAAGTACAAAAAGTCTCTTTGTAGTATTTAAGATTATAAGAATGACGAAAATATTATCACAGGAGTTTGAATAATTTTCAATAGTATTTATCTAGCGGTAATTGTTAATAGTTGTAACCAAACTAAATTAACAAGAACTGAATAGAATGAATAGTTCCATAATTGTTCAAACAAGTAGTAGTCTTTATAAGGATACTTGAATTAGAAAAGAAACGGCAGAAACCCCACGAGTATTCTATCATATCAATACATTTACAATACTTGCTGATATGTCTCCAAAGAAGAGTATAATAAATTCTCAACAAAATTGAGATTGTTATTTTCTTTTAATTTTTTTAATAAAAGCAAATTTCTATTGCACGACAACACCAGGGGATAAAGCAACACGTCATGTACATGGGGGACATGTTTGGATTTGTGATTTAAAAAATATGTTAATCCTAACTTGACATTTACTTAAGAGATGTTAACTATATATACCAATGGCTTTGAAAGCGTGGCACTTTGGTGTCATGACCTGCGGAAAAAATACTTCAACACTCCTGGTGGTAGTCTCAACTAGGTATCTCGTTATTAGCAAAATTGACCAGTTATTGATGGACGATGTATCTCGTCATTAGAGAAACTGACTAGATCTTGATCTCGTCATCATAAACAAATCACAGATATCTTGACGAGATATCTAACCATCAAGAAAATCGGTCATATCTTGATGGGACGAGATATATAGACGAAACCACTTGGTAAGGGTAAATAATTAACGTCGCACTGGAGTAAAACAACGGGCTCTTGGTGACGGTCCGGGGCCAATACCAAGGGAAAGATCCGAGGACAATAGCACGTGATTTTAACCACTGTCAGATGACAAGGCAGTACCTGAGCTGTCACCCCACTCTCCAAATCTCCACACCAAGCCAACGCGAGGACATTTGAGGCCACGACAGATTTAACATGCACCAGCCCCCGTGTACACGACGGTCTTTGACTGGACTGAGTTTCGAACTCGCAACCTTCAGATTGCTAATCCAATGCTCTTCCAACTGGGCTCCCTTGGCCCCTCCCTCAAAACCACTTTGAGGGTTAACATGAAATAGTGAAACATAAATAGCTGGCCCATGGCTTTATAAGGCAATTAACACGACATAATACTGAATTAGGAATACACAGCTTAGCAGGTACATTTCTACTTCACTTGATTTGCTTTCAGTTAGGATCACAGTGCTACTATAGAACTCAGCCACATATTCATTTCATTTGGAATGACTGCAATTACCAGTGCTGAAGACAGTCAGAGACTTCCATAAAATGACGCCAAGAGTTTTCCAACAAAAGAATATATTACTACACCACTCACTTTTCAGTAAAACCTCATTAACTGTCATAACATTTTTTATGGATTCACCGCCAAAATAGAATCTGGAAAGTCATTAAAGCAAATTATCCCCCAAAGTGCTCATTAACTGGGAACATGTGTTGTTACAGCAGTTTAATGAATAGATGCAACGCACGAGTTCAAATACCGACAGCATTAAATTTCTATCTAGGAGGCAATAGATATGTGAGGGAAAAATTATTATTTTTACTCTCTCCTTTATTCGATGACTGCTTGAAAAATGTCTAAAACTATGACATTTACTGTTCTCATTATTTTCAATGAGTGGATGCCTTGTTAACTTAAATATTTGGAGGTTGAACTTGAATATTTGGATCTGGGTATTACGATATATTACGTTATAGTTCTTTGTTAAGCAAAACTTGATTATGATAGAAAATAGTTTGATTACTTGCACACTCCCTATCAACAAATTTAAGATATATATTTGTGTTCATATGCGACGGAAAACCAAACCAATTTTATATGGCGTTTTTTATGTAAGGTTACCATATTGTTTTGAAATAACTTAAATAAAACTTGTTTGATTTAATTGTATATGCTTATTGTTTGCTCAATTAATGACATTTTTAGAATGTGACAGCAGCCAAATAACCGACTGTAGCATCGTTGAAAATAGGGTATCTATCGACAACGATTTTCATTGTCCTTAGAGCATATTTCCCGAGTTGATTTGTTGAATTTCTTCATGAATGTTTTACTTAAGATGTTAAATCGTTGCGGGCTTGTTATCATAACTCGCACCTTTAAGTAGCCTCATAGAAAAATTTCCGTCGCACGGAAATCAGACAAACAAGTTGGCCAATCGACACCAACAAATTCTGACATTATTCGGCTAGGAAATAATTGACTAACCGAGGTCCGACGGTTTTGAGCATTAGAACTACGTTGGATCAAGGATCACGTTGGACACGAGGGTAACAAAAAAGCAGACAGTCTTGCCAGGGAAGCGGCAACAAACAAAGATGCTCCAGAGGACAAACAAATAGCCCTTCCAGCCTCACACTTCAAGAGTCTCACTAGAGACCATATTCTTCAACAGTGGCAGCTAGAATAGAACACAAACGACACAGGCCGCTCAACATACGATCTCTTCCCAAATGTCTCCATGGATACCCGCATCAAAGATAGACGTCTCTTGCAGTTTATAACGGGCCATGGCCCATTCCCTAGCTATCTCCACAGATTCGGTTTATCCCACACCAACCAATGCTCCTGTGGTATAGAGGGAACTCCAATGCATTATGCCTTGGAATGTCCCCTCACAAGCTCACTCCACCTGCGATGCCCATCACCAAGACCCACCTCAGGATGGTTAAACCTAGCACTAAAGCATAGTAAATGCAGAGAAAACATTTGTAAAATCATAGATATCCTGCAATCCCGAGGCCAGGATTTCATAGCAACGACATAAATTTAGTTACCGTATGACCACCAGCTGACCGTCAAGAAAACCAAACAGTGACTCTGGAATAAAAAAAAACTAATAAACTCCCAAGGGAGACTACTAAACCGGTAAATCCTCACAAGGATAGGCGCGGGGTCTCCCCTGGCGGAATGTAGCAAGTCCAAACAAATCGACAATCAAATTACAAATAACGGCAAAAGGTAAAACCTCCTAGTGGTTGTCTCGAAGAGGTATCACGACAGTAGCAAAACTGACCAGATTGTGATGAACGAGATACATCATCTCCCCTGGCGGAATGTAGCAAGTCCAAACAAATCGACAATCAAATTACAAATAACGGCAAAAGCTAAAACCTCCTAGTGGTTGTCTCGAAGAGGTATCACGACCAGCAAAACTGACCAGATTGTGATGAACGAGATATATCATCATTAGAATAAAAAGAGTCAGATCTCGATTTCGTCATCATGAAAAAATTGGCAACATTTTGATGACGCGATTTCTCGTCATTAGCAAAATTGGTCAGATGTTGGTGGATGAGGATGAGGTATTTCTTCGAAAACACTTGAAGAGTTAAGAGAAAATGGTGACAAAACAAATTGTCATGGAAAAATTAAGGAAAACACTTGTCGAATTACCGAGTGTTTACAGGAGATCCAGAGGAGATCGTATGACAGATGTCTTATCCTATATATAATATTAAGTAAACAATATGTACGTCCTTACATGGAAAAGACCCTGTTTTTAGGACCTAATTATATTCGCTGTTCATTTCTCAATCGAATGTCATTGTCTAATCTCTCAAAATCCTGTGAAACACCTTGAATTCGATGATTAATCAACTTTCTAGTATTCCCGTTTTCCCCACATACTTGTCCTTTCTGACATTAACCTCTTCAGTTTTGAGATCTCATCTCTGGATTCACGATCCGGAATTAATATCATGACGTTGTTATCTTATATCTTAATAAATCAGGTTTTGAGACTTAAGATAACACAAGCTCCCGACTATTTCGCTTCAATTTGATTGTATAATATGCTCCAATATAAATACACTGGAACTTTCATTGCTTTTCATTTTAATCACTAATTATGTAAATATGTTTGATTTTTGAGGAAAATAAATTTATTTAGCACTAATTATGTAAGTTTAACTTTGATGGAAAATAAATTTATTAAGCACTACTTAATAAATTTATTTTCCTTCTTTTAAAACATAGGTTAATTAGATAAGTACTATATGTTAGATTTTAAAGTAAAAGAAATTTAGCAAAAGCACTATGACCAAAATTACATGATTCAGAAATTTAAAGCGTCCCTGTTATTTTTCTAAGGGGTACACACGCATACATCCGTTTTGCAGCTAACTGACTTCCCTGCATTATTTCTTATCAGTTTTGATAGCCAGTCGTGTTGCTCTAGAGCAACGTTTATTAACTACCTACCTTAATAATTTTGACCTTCTTAACCCCCAATAGAACCTTTCTTAGGCTTTTTTCAACCAATAGGTGTGGTTATTTTGTCAATATGCTGTTAATATATATTCTGTCAATACATGTTGTAGAGTAAAGGCAACACTACACTACTTAGAAATTCTGTGAAGGATGAAAAACATAAGTATACGAAAGTTATGAATTATGCACTTTATTTAACATCTCATTTTCTTATATTATATTAGTTTTATACATGTTATAAAAGTTTTCACTGGAATTTTATAAAAGATAAAATGTTAAGTTTTATTAGTTTTAATTAACACTTTTTAAATTAACTCGGGTTTTTAAACTTTGTTTTCTGAAGGTAAATGTTGATAAAATCGTCAGCAAAGAATGTGATTATCAATAATGATAATCTCATTTCCCCATCCATTAGGTAAACAAGAATTTACAAATAAAATTTTTTGCAGCTTCCCTTTATCTGCTGTTTTTTAGACGAGTTTGACAACCACTCCGATGGGAATTACGCTCCATTGATTTAAATTCACTTTATAAGTCGAGGTGAGTGATGTTGTAAAAGCCTTGGTCATGCGGTATATCTAAAATTTCAACACAAAAACTTCCAGTGTAAAAATTAAAGTAGTTCAATCTGTTTACGTATCCTTTGTTGTCAATGAAGCACGAAAAGTATAGCAAATCATGCTGTTGAAAAATACCGTACTTGCAGAGCTACGATAGCAGGTTATTTGTCATCAATTGAGTAAAAAATTAATTATATTTATTTAACCCTCCAAGTATTTCGACGAGATATCTCGTCCAAGATCTGAGTCAATCAAAATCTGATAGGTTTTGCGAATGACGAGATACATACCTCATCGATTCCAAACTGCCATATCACTCCAAAGGATATGCAGATCCAAGTTAGAAAAACAAGTTGTCCCTTTTCCCGGAACTGATTACTGTTTAGAATAGGTTTTTTGCATCAGGTTGTCCACTACAGGGCAGTTTACGACGTCAAAGTAAACCATCAGGAGGGTTAAAAGGTATTCCAACACAAAATAGTGATCGTACATAAAAACACCCTATATAAGCAGTTAACCCTCCTGGTGGTTGTTTCGACGAGGTGTCATTACCAAAACTGGTAAGATCTTGATGGACGACATATCTTGTCATTAGAAGAAAACTGGCCAAATTTTGATAGTTGCATAAAAACATCGGCAGTATCTTGGTGACGAAGTATATCTTCAATTAGCAAAACTAGTCAAATATTGATGGATGATAAATATCGCGCGTCGAAACCAATTGGAGTGTCAGAAAAGTGAGTTAATATACGTGTGTCTGTAATTGCCCTATAACCCTTAATAGTGCTGCTTAATCGTGTTGAAGTCACATATGCAGTGTCTTTTCGATCGATTTCAGGTAGAAAGAGATTTTGCAGCATAGCACAATGCCGTTAACAAATGACAGCAACCACGTTTTCATTAACATCGTCCGAAAAAATGGCCCAATTATTCCTCCACTCCAAATTACCCACGAAACAGTTGCTCTCTACGGAAATGGAAAAGTCATTCTTGAATTAGCCTCGGAATTTCTGATACCATAAGGGCCGTTCTCTTTGTTTATGTATCCACTGACTAAATGGAGCCGAATAAACTGAACAAATCATGTAGTTGAAAGAGACCGTATTTTGCAGCTCAACGAGAGTCGACTATTTGTCATTTATTAAATAAATATATGTCAAAAATATATAAATGTTGTATTTCAAAGATATTTCGAAATAAATTGGTACTCCTACACAGCGGATGAAGTACAATAAATCTAGAGACTGGGTCTCCCTTCTCGTGTCCAGTTGTGTAGAACTCTTAACTTTTCAAGAGGTTTCGAATAGATATCTCGCGTGGGGTTACGCGTGTGTGTGCATCAGAATCCAACCAATTTTATTAATGACGAGATATCTCGTCGTCAAGAAATTTCTGATATTTTTATGATGACGAGATCAAGATCTGGTCACTTTTCTTCTGATGACTAGATATCTCGTCCGTTTTGCTAATGACGAGATACCTCATCGAGTTAACCACCAGTAGGATTAAAGTATATTATATTGTGTTCATACTTTTAGTACATTCTATTGTAAATATTTTTTGTCTTTGTAAAATCTATTATGAACTTCTCCACTTTCTTGTATTTCCGCGAATAATTTATTGATGTTGTTTGCCTAGTGTTTCGCTCATTTTGGCCAAGTATGGCCCTTCTTCCATAAAACCACAAACCACGAATTCACAGCCCATATTTTATATCTAGTGTAATATTATCTGTGTATCATGTATTGCCTTTTTTATGTAATATAACCCCCCGTTCACTTCTTGCGAGGTCTTAAACACTTTGTTGGTAATTCGGTTGGCTTGAATCATGAAACCCAAAAATCGCCAATGTTTTATGTCTCTCTCTTTCCTGTATCACTAAAACGCTCTTAGTGTGTATGTGTCCATTACCTAAACCTCCTGTTGGCGTATCTTCTCGTCGAAAACTTCCTTGTAGTGTCCAGCCTTTGTTGCAAAAACCTCATCAAACAGTCACCAGTTCTGGGAACTGTAATTTGAGATCTTCTTGGAGTAATAGTGGAATTTTGTCCCCGAAGAGATATCTCGCCCATACCAAACTTGACCAGATCTTATACGAGATATTTCGTCGAAACAAGCGGAGGGTTAAGAAATAGCGCAGTTGTTATTCGCGGATCTGTTACTATCCCATAATCCTTTAAGATCCCTTCTAGTAAACTTGAGACATCACCCCAGCTCTTTTAACTCAAACTCGAAATAAACTTCTGCATTTCTCAACAGTCATCCGGGTCTTGTTGGTATGCAGCTGAACCCCCGGCATCAAGTGACACGTGAGACATAAGGGCTTTCCCGCATCGCATACTGACACACGACTCAAATCGCATAAAAATAAAGCGAAACAGTTTTTCTTCCGTTAGCAACTTTTATTTCTTCTGACCGCAAAAAAGTAAGACGAGTTTGGTGCGTCCGGAAACGTGACAAATCCAATCCGTGACCAGTTGTCCGGAATTAGGTTTCTTGAGCTGTTGTCACGGTGACCCGAGGAAAACTGTCGTGCGGGGGACGTGGATTATACAACCGAGGAAAGAAGGGGTTGTTTTTCGTTTTGTTTCGTTCCTGTCTGAAACAACTTGTTTTAAAAACGAAAGTGTGGATTTAGATTGTAGAAGTAAGTGTATACATTGAGTTTCAAATTGCTGCTTCTTCGGCAGTTGGTTTCAGATACATGTTTTACATGTGATACATTTTAAAGTTTATTTGAACTAGGGTTGGGGTACAGTACAGACCGAGCCATAGAGGAAGTGTCATCTCTAATTGGCGATTATTTCAGAATTTGGTAATCCGAAGTAAGTTTGACACAAGCACTTCCACTTGCGAGCATGAAAGACATCCATTATGACGGCCTAGCCAAATAACCGTTTTGCAATGGAAAATGTATTTGCCAATTTTGCTAAAGGCTGCTTCCGTGTTCTTTAGTTTTGTCTAAATACTTTAACATGCATATTTACATGATACATTTTAAAGTTTGTTAAAAATTAATTAGGAAATTGTGGGTTTTGGCATAGTCCAAGCCACTCCTTTGGCTAAATTATAGTAATATGTTCAATCTGTTCACAGATATTAAATTCAAATGCAGTTCCAGTCAAGAACACGTACCGTGTTCTTCGCCTATTGGTAAAAACAATTACCATCAAGGAGAGGCGATAATTTTGGAAAATGGCAACCCACCATAGGTTTGCTTCCTGCACTTTCACTTGAGCGCATGTGGAAGACATCCAATATGGTGGCCTATCCAAAGCCATTTGTCGACTGAAATTTTAGATGTCAATTTGGTAAGAACTCGGCACCGTTTCCTTGAGTTTTACTTCAAAATTCAAACCCTATTACATTTAAATAGGTGTCTCAATATCACACACTTCATCAGCATTAAGCTTGTTTAATACACTTCAGTTAAAGCTGGAAACTGATTTAATCAGGTTATTAAGTTAATCCGGTCCATATGTTCACAAAAAGTAAAACTCGAAATTTCATAAAATTTCTCAAGTTCACTCGGTTTGAAGGTCTCCAGATGAAGGTCATGCGATATTGGAAGAAGGCATGAATCCTAAGGTAGGTCTAATTGACGAGAGTGCCGTAAAAATTGCATTCGTGCTTTGATAAACAATCGAGTCAAGAAGATTCCCAAGCACATGTGAACTGTACTTCTGAGATCTTTCGATAGCGACTCAACACACATGCTCCATCTATTTCATTAGAATGTGGATGATTATTGCAGTTTGACATCAAGTAAAATAGAGAATATATTTAGGCGTCTGTCTTTGTTCCAGACTTCCAACGACGATTTCTTCAACTTTTATATTTCCTCTATGTAGCAACTTATAAGTTTTGGCGGAGCAAATTCGATTCTCCCATGGGGCATTTTTCTCTTATATGCCAGTAAAACTTTCTTTGTGTGTGTATGTCTAGTACTTGACGTTTTATGTCAAGTACTTGCTGTTGTCTGTCTAGTACTTAACGTTGTCTATCTTGTGTTTGACCAAATATGATCCTTGTGCCTTAAATCCCCTAATAACCGATAAATCCATCCAATTCAGTTAGACTCAAATCACCATTTTAAATATCTAATACAGCAACCGATTCGAATGACCTTTTATTAAAGACATGGAAAGCCAGACACGGCTGCTAATTAAGACTGCGATAATTTATAGACTCTGTCTCGTTAAATATGCATGGTCACTTTACTGTACTCATATCTTATATCCGAAGATCCTAGATACTACGATTCAAAATTTATTTCACACACTTAAGATTTAACCCTACGGACACCTTGTATTTTGCATTTATAAATGTGCTTAGAGCGAAAGAAATATTATCGCGATTTATAATTGACTAAATAGCGGTCTATGCAAATATTTCAAAAATGAATTTTTAATGGAATAATGGTCTATATAGTGTTAGACATCGATTAATACAGTTAAATCCCTAGGTCACCATTAAATGGTGCTCTTAGGCAGCAACAAATATCATAAAATTGTACACTCGGATGTGGAACAACGGTCTATGTGGAAACACCTATCTCCCACAAATGCCGGACTCGTATTTGTCTGCAGGAAAAGTAATGGTATCGTAAAACCCTGTGATTTGGTTATCTCATTTTTTTATTTACAGTTACATCTATACCTATTTTTAGCAATAGCAAAATGGGTCATTTTAACTCTAGATGGTAGATCTAGTGTAAATATATATTTCACTACCATGGAAGGAGATTGTCATGAAAAATTGTAGAGTTCGGTCCAATATCGATTTATGTGCAATATTTTCGAAAATGAGATTTTGATGGAATGATGGTCTCTAGTATTAGACATCAATTCATAAAGTTAATTCCCAAGAGAACTACTAGATGGTGTTGTGGGTGAGTATCTAGTATCCCAAAACCACCCGCTTGGATTTCGATCATCGGTCCAATGTGAAGTAATGGAATGGATAATGTGAAAAACAATGAAAGTTTCAATGAAAGTTCAGAAATTTTTAATTTACTTGAAGAACCCTCCAAGGTGGTGCCGACGAGATATATCATCCATCATCATCTAAGCAAGTTTTCTAATGACGCGATATCACGTTATCAAGGTATTGCCGATTTTTTTATAATGATGAAATCAAGATATGGTCAGTTTTTTTCTGATGACGAGATATCTCATCCATGAAGATCTAGTCAGTTTTGCTAATGACGAGATATAGCATCGAGATAACACCAGGAGGATTCATAATGTAGAACTGAAACGATGCCGTCATAAGCTGGTGGTTAAGAACTAAAAATATGATTTATTAAGACATAATATTACTAGACTTTAACATGAATTTTGGATATTAGACCCAGGAATAAGACGTCCAAGCTGAGGATGTTGAAGTCAGAAGCGAAATATATGTGCAAGATGGCAAGCAGAACGTGAAAAAGGTGTCAAATTAACGATTTCAAATGCAAGTTCATGTAGCTATTACCAGTGTAACGTTGATATCAGAAATATTGTTGAATATTTTTTTCCTATCAAATTAGAGCTGTGTAACACAGACGGTTATGCTACCGAACACTTCATTTGCTATCATGATACACTTTAATCATCCATGTGGTCTTGACGAGATATATCGTCCATCAAGATCTAGTCAATTTTATCAATGGCAAGGCATCTCATCATCAAGATATTTTTAATTTTTTGATGATGAGATCAAAATATGATCAGTTTTCTCTTGGACGATATGTCTCGTCCAACAATTTAATTTGAATTTTTTGATGATGACGAGATCAAAATTTGGTCAGTTGTTTTCTATTGAACGATATATCGCGTCCATCAAGCTCTGATGTGTTTTACTAAAGTCGGGAGACGAGATACCTTGTCTAGATAACCAACAGGAGGGTTAAGAAGCTGACCAATCGTAGTGTAAATACATCTCACCGTCCATCACATTTGTAATTTACTCACGGTTTGAAATATGACCGATGAAAATAGTATAAGGAATTCATTCTTTACACTACATAGGATCAGCGCAGCATATCAACACGTCTTAATTCTGGTAACCGATCAATAGGTTTGACTTCTCTAGAGAGTTCCTTAACAAAATATGTCGGACTTCGTATTGAAAGTTTTATTAAATTACCTCGTTCAGACTGTCGTGTCTGTATCACTTAACTCAATTTTAGAACTATTCGATGAGTTTCTGCACTACGCTATGAATTTCGAAGAGTAAAAGGCAGGAAAGAAATTTTCGTTGTAAAGATTATTTTGAGAAATCAAATTCAGTGTTCTACGTAAGCAATCCCTGGTCTGCATGCGCCTAGTGTTCGTTTTAATTTGTCGATTGGTATGTATTTATTCATTAAAGATTGGTGAAAACAAATAGGAATTAATGCAGTTACTTTACTCAACGGTGTTTGACTACAAATTATGTCCATTATCATAAAATATGTGTTATAGAATTATATGTGTATTATCATAATATTTATGTTAACTCTCCAATAATGAGATAACACGCCCATCACAATCTGAAAAATTTTACTTGTGACGAGATATCTCGCCATCAGGGTACTGCCGATTTTTTTGATGATGACGAGATCAAGATTTGGTCATTTATGTTGTAATGGAGAAATATCTCTTCCATTAAAATTTGGTCAGTTTTGTTAATGACGAGATATCTCGTCGAGACAACCACTAGGAGGGTTAATATCTAACATGGTCATAATATCTTTCATAATAAATCAATATGTGTAAATTTGTCCCTTATGTTTGCATGCAAGTCATTGATTTCAATCTCTTCAAAATTGTAATTTCCGATATTAGTATAAAATTATTTACTATTAATTGGGAGTTGTATATATCTAGGTTATTTGTCTAGAGAAGAAACTATCTAATTGAGTAGTCTAGGTTAGAAACTATATAATCTAGTAGACTCGATTAGAAACTACCAAATATAGTAGTCTTGATTAAATACTATATAATATAGTAGTCTAGAGTAAAAGATATCTAAGCAGAATAGAGTTGAAAATATCTGTCGATTGTTATGTTTTTATCCATTTAAGTTTGGCAAACAAATAGGAATTAATGCAGTTATTTACTCAATATTGTTTAATCCCAAATCATATTCATTATCATTTATGTTAACATCTTTAATCTTGTGGAGTAATAAATAAATACGTATAAATTTGTCTCAGATGTTTGTGCGTTCTCACTTTAAAATTATAAGTAATTTCCGATATCAGTATAAAATCATTTACTATTAGTCGAGAGTGGAAAATATCTAGGATAGTTGTCTAGAGTAAAATATTTCTAAGCTAGTACTTCAGAGTTGAAAATATCTGAGAAAGTAGTATAGAGTTAAAATCATATTAGATAGTAGCTTAGATAAGCAATCAAGCTAGGAAATCTAGTTAGTAAGATAATAATTAACTAATAGTTTAAGGCAGAAACTATCCAAACAGTTGGTCTGAGTATAAATTACCTGATGGTAGTTCAAGAGTATAAACTATCTGAGCAAGTAGTTTTGAGTAGAGAAAATATCTAAACTAGAGGCTTTGATCTTCTGATGGGTTCCCACGCATATATCCGTTATCAACCTAAAGTCCTTCTTGTGTCTTCTAATTAATTTGACCTTCTTGACCAATACTAAGACGTTTTCCTGAAACTCGTGCCGCCGATCAGAGGTTTTATATATTATAATTTAAAATCTAACATCAAAAGTGTTTGAATACGAATATTAAAGCTATAATGAAAAATTCACTGACACACATTAAAATTGTAAGAAGTCACATGTAAACTCGGTTTAGTTATTGTGCATGCACAATACGTATTTTCTACTTTGTGCTACTGGAAAACAGAATATCATGTAAACTTAGAAAACTTAACTTGGTTACAATCCCTTTCGATAGAACATAATACTTTTGAAATAAATTTATACATGGTTAGTTTACAATATAATTAAATATTCTTTAACGATGCTGTTAATTTATTACTTAATATATATCTGGGCTTTACATATTAAATAAACTCAAATTAGTTGCATCGAAATATTGAACACACAAAATCAATTTATCAATTTAAATTTTAGAAAGAACACAGCTTTAGAAAAAGGTTGGAAAAGCTCTCAATATTAAATGATTTTCCAAAATATGTCTGAATTAAATAAAACTTTCTATTTATTTCATAAAAGCAAAATAAATATATCGTTCAAGATATCCATTATATATGACAATTCCAATCCTTTAAGACGCCTCTGCATATCTTATTTAGAGACGTTTAAAACCAACAAGTATGCATATATACCTAAATTTTATATCGCCTTTGGCTGAAAAATGTAATCCCAGTTTACTCAACGTATTTTCCTGAGAAATTCATTTTGTAGAAAACCTATGTAATTTTTATTCAATGCTAGATTATAAGTATTCCATGCCTATTTTACATTCCAAAGCAGCTTGTGTAAATACGCTAATGGAGAAAACATGTGGCTATGAAATTGATTCTATTGAATTATTTCCGTAAGGTTTATCTTGTCATCTGATTTTTAAGATCATGTATTTCTTAATGGTGCAGTTAATGTTTATTGAGATGAAAATGTATAAACATGTTAAATATATAGCATTAAGCATTGCTTTATTGAATAATGTTTTAAACAGTGCCATGACAATGTCATATCTTTTTCAAATCATTAAATATAAATTCTCAAATGCTTGTGGAAAAGTATTGTTTTTAACCCTTCGGGTGGTTGTCGAGATATATCGTCAAAAATGACTAGATCTTGATGGACGAGATACGTAGTTAGAGAAAAACTCATCATATATTGATCTCGTCATCATAAAAGAATCGGTAACATTTTGATGACGATATATCTTGTCAATAGCTAAATCGGTAATACTCTGATGGACGAGAAATTTAGTTATTGGAAGAAAATTTATCATATCTTGATGTCGTCGACAATATCTTTATGACGATATATCTCGTCACTAGCAAATTCAGTTAGATCTGCATAAACGTGATATCTCGTCGAAACCACTTGGAGGGTTAGATAATGAATAAAGAATGCATCTTGCTCACAGAATGTACAAAAAACGTCAAATAAATTTACATAAGTTTTACTTATTAAACTTTTGTTAAAAATTTCAGTTATTTCAATTAGTTAGGTGTTTACATTTTTAATCCCTGTCCAGTGAAGAGATTTTATTGAATTTTCAATGAATAAAATGCAATACAAGAGATATACACACATACAATATAGTTGTGAAACAGGGACATCTGTTGTATTTTTGAAGTCTTGTCCTAATGATTTACTTCCAGTTTCCAAACGTATGTTATTTGCTTATCTGTTCTCGAGTGTTTACTACAAGGGCCAATGTCTATTTGTTATGGAATCCATCTTTATGAGTTCCAAATGCTTCATGAGATTGTAACAATTTGGTTTACGTAAAAAATCGGAAAAACACCATGTATTTCATGTGTCCCAGGTTGGAATGAAGTTATAAGTATATCGTTTTTCTATTGTTCCACCGATATTTCGAAATAGTATGCTCAATTATTTTCTTATAGTTTAATCAGTGATATTTTAATGATGTGAGCAAGCTCTTCAATTATATCGATATGCATCTGTTTAAAAGGTACTTTGACTGTTTGATAAACATCTTCATTTCGATAAATTCCGAAGTGACTTTTAACCCCCAAAAAACACATACTTACTTTGAGAATATCCTTATATTCACCTTCATTTTGATACTTGTTCAATTTTAAAATAGCGATATCTGTTGCATAATTTCAAAAGTCTTGTCCTGATGTACTTCGATAATTTTCAAAAATGTGAGTTCAACTTTCGAGTGTTTGCTGCAAGGGCCAATATTTACTTTTATGAAATCTTGTTTCATACGTTACAAATGTTTCATGATGTGATATGACGATTTAGTGTAAGTAAAAAATGTGTAAAACGTCTGGTGTTAACTTTTCGAATGAATTTATAAATTTATCTTTTTTCCTACTCCTACTATTCCAACTACACTGCTGGCCACCGTAAATGCAACACCCTGAAGGAAGCATGCAAATAATATGAAATTTACAACATGCATTAGCGGAGGTGAGATATGCAAATGATTAGAATTTCAGCGCAGACGCACATCACGCGCGCCTGTGGCGCCACTTCAAAGCACTATTTAAGGCTTGGAGATTTCGACGATTTCAAGTACGGCAATTGTGTTTTTCTTGTGGTTTTTTCAAAAAAACGATCAATTATGCCTCGTAGAAAACAGCGATCATCTTTTGATCAAGTATCCGAGTTCGACAGAGGAAGGATAGTGGCCTACCGAGATTGTGGATTATCTTTCAGGGAAATCGGTAGTCGTGTTGGACGAAACCAAACAACTGTAATGCGGATATGTGATCTTTGGATGCAGGAGGGTACGACGGACCGACGTGTTCGATCGCATCCACCTCAGTGCACCACTTCACGTGATGACAGGCATATTGTGCGTATGGCAGTGACGGATCGCTCAGCCACATCACGAACCATAGCACAGCACATTCAGTCTGTACCGCATCATCCAGTGTCTGCGCGTACCATTCGACGCCGTTTACAGCAGAGTGGTCTGTCCGCAAGACGTCTATTGCTTCGTCTACCCTTGACGCAGAACCACAGACGTTTCCGCCGCCAATGGTGCGATGAAAGAAGGATGTGGACGGCAGAATGGAATGAAATTGTCTTTACTGACGAGTCACGCTTCTGTCTGCAACACCACGATGGTCGGATTCGAGTCTGGAGACACCGTGGAGAGAGGATGCTGAACAGCTGCGTTATACACCGCCACACTGGTCCTGCACCGGGTATTATGATATGGGGCGGTATTGGATATCACTCTCGCACTCCTCTAGTACGCATTGCCGGTACTTGAAACAGCCTGCGCTACATCTCCGAGGTGTTGGAGCCAGTTGTCCTTCCTTACCTTCAGGGCTTGCCCACAGCCATATTTCAACAGGATAATGCGCGACCACACGTGGCACGCATTGTCCAAGGGTTCTTCGTCAATCGCCAGATTGAATTGCTTCCCTGGCCAGCTCGCTCTCCGGATCTTTCGCCGATAGAAAACATGTGGTCCATGGTTGCTCAACGATTGACCCAGAATACATCCCCAGCTGCCACACCAGATCAACTTTGGCAACGTGTGGAAGCTGCTTGGTCTGCTGTACCCCAAGAACACATCCAAAGTCTCTTTGAATTAATGCCGAGGCGTGTGGCAGCGGTGATCTCCAACAATGGCGGCTACTCTGGCTACTGATTTTGGCAGGAACCACACTTCACAGAAGTCTATAAATTTAATCATTTGATACTTGGTCAACATCAAGAAGCAATGGACATCTACAAATATCTACAAAATAAATTTTGTTGTGATATCTCGTCTTTCTTGGTGTTGCAATTTGGGTGGCCAGCAGTGTATTTCGTCATTGTGCGATCAATTTTTTCTGATGATATTTTCTGATGAATCAGTATGGAAGTAAACTTTTCAATGTCTATGTAAACAGTTTAAAAAAAAATATTTGTCTTCCTGATAAGTAACTTCATTTCAATAAATTCCAAAGAGACTTCACAAAAAATACATATTTACATTTAGAAATTTTATGGGTGGTGTGTTTAATTTTAATGGTGCAAGGTCCAGTTATGTACAAGCTGAGACAAGGAATTTTATGAATACCTGTTATGAGGTGTTTTACATCTTTTACAAGGTTTTGATCTATTGTGGTTGCTTCAATTGTTTGTAAGGTTGACATAGAATCAAAATTTTGATCTCTGTGTATGAAAATTAGGCAGTCCAGTCAAGGTATTTCTTAACACTATTGGTGTTTACTTCGACGAGGTATCCTTTCATTAGTAAAACTAACCAGATCTTGTTGGACGAGATATCTCGTCATCATAAAAATTGGAAATATTTTGTTGACGAGATAGCTCGTCATTAGCAAAATTGATCGGATCTTGATGGATAAGATATCTCGTCGAAACCACTTGGAGAGTTAAGTCCCTAAAGTTCTGCTTGATAAACTGTGGGTTGTCTGTAACTCTATATTATTGAGAATAGAGGTTAGGTGCCTAGCAAAATATTTAGATATTAGATCAAGATAATTAGATAAGGATAACATGAGCGCCTACTTTGCATATCAAAGAAACAAGTCTGGTATTGGAACTTTTTAACATCGCTGTTATTTTCATTATCGCAACAATGATTTTCTGAAAAATCGCAATGATACTTCGAAATTCGAATCGTAACTCTCCATACAGTGAAATGCAAAAGTTTCGATTAATTGATAACGAAATCTTAAAGAACGTGAAACTGCATATCAAATGAGGGGAAAGTAGATACGTGTTGAAAGTCACATTTATTATTCTAAACATGAATCTGTGCTGAATACATAATTATGTGTTCCTATATCCGACATCTGACTTAAGCTATTACCCCCAATACAAACTCCGAAACTTCATAAAACATGAACTATCTTCAGTCAAATAGGTTCAGATTATTGCGAAAGGTTTGAAAGTTTCAAGTGCGTCGGATAAATCTTGAAAATGATACATAGCACGGAAAAGTTAACTTCTGGAAAATTTGAATAAATGTCACAGACACACACAATACCATCCTTCATTTCAAAGTCGACTGAGTCGTCTTATTTACAGTCTAAGGGAGACCATAGACACGGTTGATGTCACATCCATTTGATTTATTACGACGTCTTTTGTATAGCGCTTCATTGCTTCAGATGTTTGGAATTTCTGTAATATTCCTTCAGATGCTTACACAAACTATTTGACTTCCGTATTGCTATTTGTAGCTGGAAACATAAAATACTTCCTATGGTAGGGTATTTGGTTAAGAAGATACTTTCAATAGAAGGCACGCCAGTATATGTTTATAATTCCTTTAGGAAAAGAAGCTCACTTTATTATATTGTGTCTTTCCGTTACAATTTAAATGACATTCTCTAAAAGATGACAGCATAAAATATAAATTTTATTGGGGTAGGTAGTTGAATTAATACCGCACTATAGAACAATACAACAGGCTATTTTTGGAAGTGCAGTATCAATACCGTATATCCTACTTTTGAACCACGTAAATTTAATTTTGAATAGGTCGACACGTGAGATAATGTTATTGGGGAATTATAAAAAGAGTGAAAATATCTAATTCTATTTTACTCCTTATAATACTCTTATTATATATTAACCGCTTGCCTGATTATCCCGAGTTATCTCGGGTTCGTATATATTGCAGTTAATTATTATCCCGAGAAAACTCGGGCGAAGCAGAATTTGTCAGTACGATTTGTTTTATCACGGTTTTACTCGGCCTGGAGGAAATGAAAGGAAATATTCAGCTTTGATTGGCAGTTTGCCAAGTTTTGTTGGTTTCGCGGCTCTTTTGGCGGGACTGCTCACGTGTTTTCCCTATTGTATAGTATACGTCGGCTTGTGGATTAGTAATGTATAAAGAAGGATAGTTGCTTTGAAAAAAAGTAAAATAATGGCGATGATGCAAGATAGCGAAAGCGATGATTTTTCAGATAGTGATTATGAAGAGGTGGACATTGAAAATAGTGGAAGTGATTCTTCTGTATGTAGCCTTATTGAAGACGATAGTTCAAGTGATTCGGACGATTTGCCGGCAGCTCGTCAATGGTGTGCAATTCAAAAAACGAAGTTGCCACCTGCACCTGCTCGTTTTCCTTTTACTGCCAACGCAGGTATGAATTTCAATATTGATATCCGTAATGTTTTGGAATTTTTCTATAAATATTTTGATAATGAATTGATTGACATTATTACAACCGAAACAAATCGATATGCGGAAGAGCGTGCTCGTAGATTGCATTCAAAACCATGGTGTTCTACTTCTCAAAATGAAATAAGAGTTTTTTTGGGAATAACTATTCTCCAAGGTGTTATAAAAAAACCAGATCTGCAAGATTATTGGAGTAAAAATCAGTTGTGGAATACGCCATTTTTTGCAAAAACAATGTCATACAGACGATTTTGTCAGATAAAGCAAAACTTGCACTTCAGCAACAATGATGCATATGATGCAAGTACACATCCTTGTCCAAAACTAAATAAGGTATGGCCAATTCTGCAACATTTACTTGAGAAGTTTCAGAGTGCAATTATACCTGAACGAGATATAACAATAGATGAAAGTTTACTTCTTTATAAAGGAAGACTCGGGTGGGTGCAGTACATCCCTTTGAAGAGAGCGCGATTTGGAATAAAGAGTTTCTTACTGTGCGAATCTAAGAGTGGGTACGTGTGGAATGCCATTATATACAGTGGAATGGGAACTAATTTCGATAATTCATTCGATGATCTTCCTATGTCATCCCGAGTTGTGATGACTCTTACAAAACCACTGCTGGACAAAGGATATTGTCTTACCATGGACAATTTTTATAACTCGCCAGGTTTGGCTGATACGTTAGTCAAAAGGAAGACTGATGTGTGTGGAACACTCCGATTGAATAGAAAAGATTTACCTCGAGATCTAAAGACAAAGAAATTAAAAAAAGGAGAAATTATTGGGTATCAGAGAGGGAAAGTAACTGTAATGAAATGGAAAGATAAGAAGGATGTTAGTCTAATTTCCACAATACATACAATCGAAATGCAGGATGTGACAAATAAACGGGGAGAGACAAAGTCCAGGCCTAAATGTGTAGTTGACTACAATGACAAAATGGGTGGCGTAGATAAAGTCGACCAGCATTTAGCTGCTTATTCTACACCCAGAAAAAGAGGGAAAAAATATTATAAGAAAATTTTCTTCCATTTATTGGATTTGGCCTTGTGGAATTCCTACATTTTGTACTGTAAATCAGGAGGTTCACGATCACCTAAACAATTTAGAATGGAACTGATTGAAAAACTAATTTCAGAAAATCATCGTGACGAGTTTTCTGCCACATCAGGAAGACCCAGCATTAGTCCTTCACCACTCAGGTTAACCTCAAGGCATTTTCCAGATGTTATTCCTGCTACTGAAAAAAAAAATCAAATCCAACGAGACAGTGTACTCTGTGCTCCCGTAAAAGAGATTCCAGAAGTCAGCCAGTAAGAAAAGAGACCAGATACCAGTGTACAGAATGTCAAGTATCACTTTGTGTTGTCCCTTGTTTCAAAAACTATCATACAAAGACTAATATTTAACTTTTCTTCATTTGCCCGAGATAACTCGGGATAGTAAACTAATATTAAAACTAAATGCTTTTACACCTGTAAAAAATTAAAAATTCAACTTAAAACCTACATATTTTGTTTTGTTTCGTTTCCTTGTATTTAATAATAAAATAAAAAAATGTGATGATTTTTTGCAATTTTTTTCAAAAGAATTTGTAAGGGAAGCGGTTAATATACTCTAATTATATTTTCCCTAATGTGCAAGCAAGCTGCTTCTTGGAGATAGTGACTTAAGCCTTTTATATATATTTAAATGTTTTTGTTAACTTTGAGTTATCAGCGTTTCCTATACGTTGTTTAAGTGATATACCTTTATAATATTGATAATAAATGCTAATATTACTTGGCTATCATACATATTTATGTTCTTTAACCCTCTCGCTGCGTAATTTTTTTATCAAAATAGGTACAAAAATTGCGTATTTTTTTATTACATATTTCAAATCTACATATATTTTAGAGTTAAAATATACAAAAATTTTTTGTAAAAGAGTATTTTTCAATATAGAATTAGATCATAAAGAAGGTTGTCGGAATATTGAAATTGAAAGAATAATCATATAAAAGCAAAATTTTGAAAATTAATCTTGTTTAAATTATGATTTATTTTATGAAATACAAAGGTAAAACGTATATACTAATGAAAATATGCAAAATACTTACAAAACATTTATTAGGAATGAAGAATTATTAGAAATCACTATCCGCAGAAGAATCCGAGAAATTCTCATCAATTTCGCTAGAACTATCTTCATTATACTTGATACCAGAGTCAGAACTGCTATCAGTGTCGGAAATATTGTCAGGAATGTAGGTTCTATCACTCGCGAAACGCTTCCTGCCAGACATCTTTGAGCTTTGAAAAGAGCGAGCAAAATGCTGCAAAAAATGCTTGTATATTTCGCAGAAATGTGGACATCTAAAGCCATCTGTTAACCCAGATTTGAATAAAAAATTAAACATCACAGAAAAGCCAAAATGAAACCATGAACGGGGAAAGAGTGGTTTGCACAGATAAATAGACGGCAAAAATGCATCCCCGCGGAAATCGCGGGCTGCGCAAATTTTGCTACTTCTACGTTGCCCGCGGAAATCGCGGGATGCGCAGCGAGAGGGTTAAGTCTTAATTGTCCGGCCACGGTGACCAGGTTGGAAGAGTAACGGATCAGCAACCGGAGGGTTGCGAGTTCGAATCCTATCCAACACCGTCGTGTACAAAGGGGCTGGTGCACGTTAAATCTGCCGTGACCTCAAGTGGCCTCACGTTGGCGTTGTGTGGAAGTTTAGAGAGTGGGGTGCCAGCTCAGGTGTTGCCTCATCATCTGACCGTGGTTCAAAATTACGTGGTGTTGTCCTCGGATCTTTTCCTTTGGGATTGATCCCGGACCGTCACCAATAGCCCGTTGTGTTGTTCCAGTGTGTCTTTAATTAAAATACCTACCTACCTTAATTGTCCACAAGTCCGATAGCGCATAAGTTAAGTTATGACATTTATTTAATAATACACTGTTTGATGAATCCATTAATTTTATAACAGCAGTTCTCGTGAATCATAATCCACTGTAGATTACACAGCCTTACAAAAAAAACTTTTGTTTAGAACTTTTTAACTGTTTTTGACTATATTTGGTGTGCTAGTTTCAAATATGAAAACAGTTTTTCTCTATCTGCTCTACTTTTTGAGATTCAGCGTTGCTAAATTATAAAATACTTTATTATTCAACTCATTGAGTAGTGATTTTTATGTGGATTGGTTCCTGCTTTTTCTCCATTCTTCTCTGTACCGCTATCAGCTGATTGTATGAAGCCATATTTGTTGACATAACCTAGTGTTTACATCTAACATAATTTATAAAGTTCTTTGTTTTGTTGATTGATGAAAAGAAAGAATGGCATCCAGTCGAATAAGTTGTGTCAATCATTATGTATTTTGATGATGTATTTTTCTATATATGTGGTGAGTACACAATAAAAGAAAACAGAAAAGCCATTTCTGATTTTGTTAAAAGAGCTTACCTTGTGTACTTTGGCGTTAAGCTTGGTGACCATGATAAAGTTTGGCCTCCACACACTGTGTGTAAAACTTTTACGAAACACCTCGACAGTGGACTAATGGGAAGAGAAGGAGTCTAAAATTTGGTGTCCCAATGGTTTGGACGGAATCCATAAACAATTTTGATGACTGTTATTTTTGTATTGTGAATATTACTGGCATAGACCGAAATAACCGCAGCAAGTGGACATATGATTTAGCCTCTGCAAGACGGCCTGTTCCTCACTCAGACGAAATTCCTATTCCATCGTTCCATCAGCTTCCAGAGATCTCTCAGGATGATTTTCATATTTCTGATGTTCCATGTGATACGGACCGAGAGAGCGATAGTGATTATGAAGGAACATCAAGTCCTCACCGTTTCAATCAAAACGAGTTAAGTGACATGATAAGGGATCTGTCTCTCAAAAGAAGCATCTGAATTACTTGCTTCTAGATTAAATGATAAGAATCTACTTGATAGTGGAAAAAATTTGCACTCTACCGTACTAGGGAAAATGATTTGCTATCTTTCTTCTCTCATGAAAACGATCTTGTGTTTTGTCAAGATTTTAGAGGACTTCTGATAAAAATCGGTCTTCCTGAATATTTCCCAATTGATTGGCGACTGTTTACTGACAGCTCTAAACGGAATTTGATGTGTGTACTTTTACTCAGCGGCAACAAATACGGGTCAATACCCATTGCTCACTCAACCAAAATGAAAGAAGAATATGATACCATAGCTTTGGTCATGCAGAAGATTAAGTTTCACGAACATCAATGGGTAGTTTGTGTGGATTAAAAAATTGGTTAAATTTCTCCTTGGTCAGCAAGGGGGCTACACGAAATATCCTTGCTTCTTGTGCCTATGGGATAGCAGAGCCCAACAATACCACTGTATAAGAAAAGAATGGCCTAGGAGAGAGAACATGGTTGTTGGAGAAAAAAATTTCATTCATGAACCTTATTCGGACGAGACAGAATCATCTAGTCTCCGCTGCATATAAAGCTAGGGTTAATGAAACAGATCAGGATAGCCCTTGCTTTACATGTATAGGACAAAAAATGCCTGGAATAAGTACAGAAAAACTTAAAGATGGAATTTTGGATGGTCCTCAAATCAGACAGCTCATAAACGATCCTCATTTCGTGGTTTCCATGAATGAGACAGAGCAAAAAGAGTGGATCTCATTTGTCCTTGTTGTTAAGAACTTTCTGGGCAAATACAAGGCTGAAGACTATGTTGAACTAGTTAAAAGCATGCTTAACAACTTCAGAGACCTTGATTGTAACATGAGCATAAAGGTTCATTACTAGATCAGAATTTAAACTGTTTCCCTGAAAATCTTGGTGATACTAGTGAAGAAAAAGGTGAACGATTTCACCATGACATAAAGACAATGGAGGGCCTATACCATAGCAGATGGGATACTCATATGATGGCTGATTACTGTTGGAATCTGCAAAGAGACTGTGTAAACAAAGTTCACTCAAGAATTTCAAACAAAAGAAGCTCGTGGAGTGGAACAAAATAAATTTTCCTTTTGTTTTATTTGATTCTTCTTATTTCTAGTTTTTAATTAAGCTATTGTAGATTTACAGCAGTATTGCTGTGTTTGTTTCAATTAATTAAAATGTCTTACAAACTTTATTAAGGAAAGGTTTTTAATTTAAAGCCTAATTTAATGTGTTAACGTAAATAACGCTACTGTCATATATCACAAACGAGAGGTGACTGACAAAAACTAACGTCATATTTGTTTTCAGCATATGAAATACACATAAAATCAGTTTTAAAAAAAACGGCACCAAAGTATGTGTTGGGCTGTGTTATTTTTTATATAAAAGTGACTTAGGCCACATATACAATATGTTTCTTTCCTTGTATATTTTCGGACCGAGGTAGTCCGATTGGAAGAGTAGAGTATTAGCAGCCCGGAGGATTTACGAGTTTCTAACCAAAACCCAAAGATCTTCCTGTATGTGGGTCCTGGTGCATGTGTAATCTGTCGCAGCATCAGATGTCTTCACTTTGGCGTGGAGTGGAAGTTTGAAGTGTGGGGTGCCAACTCAAGTGTTGCCTCGTCATCTGACCGTAGCTCAAGGTTACGAGGTGTTGTCCTCGGATTTTTCCCTTGGAGATTGATTCCGGACCGTCGCCAATAGCCCGTTGTGTTGCTCCAATGTGACGTTAATTCATCAACCTACATACCTTGTATATTTGCCTATGTATTAATTTTATATCTAAACATGTAAACATTCATGGAAAGAAATTTAATTTAACCTCCTCAGGAACTCACACAGAAATATTCGTTCCGCAACATTCAGTTTTCACCTTCTTGATCAAATAATTTTTCCTGTTATTATATCAACAAATAGATTTGGTTATTTAGTCATTATGTGTTTACTGGAGGAAAAGTAATACTAGGACGCTCAGTGAGATTCTCAAACAATCTCATGACGCTAAGATTGTTTGAGAAATCCCACTCATAAACATTTGAACCACTATCATTTATCTTGAATTCCAAACAATACTAGTATCTATGTATTCAGCACACGTATTCACCCTTCAAAAGCGTAGCTTAATTAGCATGCCATGTATATTATTAATAAAGAAGCATATTATAATTCAGAGGTATTGGAAATAAGAGCTTTTAATTATCCTTTACTGTCAATGATGTCTGCTCGTGATACTTTAAGTCAGAAATATATTCATTGATGATCCATCCATGAATTTCATTACTTGCTCATTGAAAAAAATATCCTAAAACAATCATTTGGGAAGTTATAAGATCTGTTTGTATTTTAAATCAATTCATTATCATGCATTCCAACTTTGTTTCGTCATATGACTAAATTTGAGCTAGTAATTCAATTATTGCCGAGACCGGATAGATTATAATCCCGAACAATGCGTAATTACAATCATAAACAATGCTTAATCAATTAATTTATTATACATTCAATGATTATTATTGTATATATTGTAATTCAGTTCAGCACTGCCATATAATAAACACATATCATTGGTTACGATTAAACATTTATAACTGATGATAAATACTTAAACATTGATTATGTATCTAATTTATGATAATACTGGATCATCACAGAAACGATACTTGTTAACATACGGTTCCAATTCAAAATGTTAAAATATGTATGTACAAGTTAATTTAGCTTTAATAAATAAAAGGTTGTGTATATTTCATATAAATTGAATAGGTCGCCTGCAATGAATTTATTAATCCTCCAAGTGGTTTAGACGGGATATCTCGTCCACACAGATTTGCTGATATTCTAATGACGAGATATCTCGTCATAGAGAAACTGACGATATTTTTATGATGACGAGGTCAAAAATTGGTAAGTTTTTATGATGACGAGGTAGATCATCCATCAAGATTTGGTCGTTTTGCTGATGACGAGACAACATTGCAGAGACAACCACCAGGAGGGTTAAAATAATAATTTAAACAATGACACTAATAATTTATATACTGATTTCTTCTATCATCTATCGTCCATCAAGGTCTGACCAATTTTGCAAATAACGAGATATATCGCCATAGAGATAGTGCCGATATTTTAAAATGGAGAAATCAAAATCTGATAAGTTTTTCTAGTGACGAGGTATCTCCTCCATCAGCATTGGTCAGTTTTGCTAATAAAGTGACAACCTTCTAGAGACAACAACCACGAGGGTTAATTGCATGAATAATGTAGACACTGATTTCTTCTATTGTCTGTCGTTCATCCAGATCGTACCAATTTTGCTAATGACGCTATATCTTCTCAGAGATACTGCCAATTTTTTTATCAGGACGACATCAAATATATGGTAAGTTTTTCTAATGACGAGATACCTCTTCAATCAAGGCTTGGTAAATTTTGCTAATGAAGAGACAACCTTGTCTAGACAATCAGCAGAATGGTTAAATGTATGGAAAATTTAGACACTTATTTCTCCTATTATAACAATACTTTCCGAAACTACTACTATATATTTGATTATACATTCTATAACTGAAATTAGTTTAAGTAACAATTTTGAATAACGTCCTTTGGACTTTACTTTTCCATCCTCTTTATCAATTCTATGGTGAAGTAGTATTACGACAAATAGTTTTCGGAACTAGGGAGTGAGATAGATTAACCAAAAAGAAAGAGAAATCGTCGTTCCAGGTTGATACCTAAGTCCAGACAAAGTAGTTGGAGGAGGAAAGACTAGTGTCCTAAGAGAGTACGTTTATAGAACACAGTTATTTATTTATTTTTGATTTGGAGAGAGAGGAAGTAATTTATTTTGTGCTATCAACAAAACGATGTGTGTCTGGTTTGCTGCAATTTGCCGTTTCAGTTAAGCCATTGAGTCTATTGTCTTTCTTTGTGAGGTTAAAAGCTTTGGGATTTAATTCTGAGTATCCAAGTGTACAAACTGACTGAAATATGGACTTTTACTTCACTCGATTTCTGTTGTTGCGTTTAGGGAGAATGTTGTATAGAAATAACAAAGAAATGTCATGTGATGTGTCTAAAATATTTCGAATTGTGAGGCAAAACTTGGCATAGGATTTGCAATGGGTCCATCCCGAAGTACGTTAAAATTGGGATGAAAACACACTTTGGTCATCAAGGAATTTCGTTGAATCGTGTAACCCTCCAAAGTGTTTCCAAAGGAAATCTCGTCTATCAAGATCTGACCAACTTTGCCTAATGACACTATATCACATCATCAAGATATTGCCGAATTTTTTATGATGACGAGATCAAGAATTTCGTTGAATCTTGTAACCCTCCAAAGTAGTTTCCAAAAGAAATCTCGTCTATCAAGATCTGACCAACTTTGCCTAATGACACTATAACACGTCATCAAGATATTGCCGAATTTTTTATGATGACGAGATCAAGAATTTCGTTGAATCTTGTAACCCTCCAAAGTAGTTTCCAAAAGAAATCTCGTCTATCAAGATCTGACCAACTTTGCCTAATGACACTATATCACGTCATCAAGATATTGCCGAATTTTTTATGATGACGAGATCAAGAATTTCGTTGAATCTTGTAACCCTCCAAAGTAGTTTCCAAAAGAAATCTCGTCTATCAAGATCTGACCAACTTCGCTAATGACACTATATCACGCCATCAAGATATTGCCGAATTTTTTATGATGACGATATCAAGAGATATGATGAGTTTTCTTCAAATTATGAGATATCTTACAATCAAGATTGTGTCATATTTGCTACTTCGTGAAGGCAAACACCAGAGGAATAATATACGAATGTGCATTATTTTCAACGGTTTTCACTTTCTCTTTAGATCTGACGTTTTTAAGATATTCGTTGTGGTTTCTAATCCATTTGAAGCAGTAAGTGCAAGTCTAATTTGCAGTTGTGTAGCACATTACTTTCGAGTGACACATAAAACCTTTCTTTGTAATTCCAATTTACTACAAACTTATTTCAAAGAAAATTAACACATATTCAATTATTTTGAAACATATTCACACATTTTTTCATCAATCCGAAGGAGTGGTCGTCATCTGACCGTGGTTCAAAGTTACGTACAGTTATACTCGGATCTTTCCCTTGGGGATTGATCCCGGACCGTCGTCAATAGCCCGTTGTGTTGCTCTAGTGCGACGTTAATTTAAATACCTACCAACGCACCCACCGAAGGAGTGGAAGTATTATAACTCCCTTGGTTCAACCAAGGGTACTTTAATACCCCTAGTAATAAAAGCCAACCAATCATTTTGAATAGTTGTTTCTTGTTGGTAGAGGGCAGCGGAAGCCCGGTTGGAAGGTTAACGGATTAGAAACCGGAGGATTGCGATTTCGAATCCAACCAAAGACCGTCGTGTAAAAAGGGTCTGGTGCATGTAAAATCTGCTGGGGCTTCAAATGCCCTCACGTTGGCGTGGTGTGGAAGTTTGGAAAATGAGGTGCCAGCTCAGGTGTGGCCTCGTTATCTGACCGTGGTTGAAAATTACGTGGTGTTGTCCTCGGAACTTTCCCTTTGGGTTTCCCGGAACGTCAACAATAGCCCGCAGTGTAACGTTAATTAAATACGTCAACAATAACTCCAGTCTGACATAAATTAAATACCTACCTACCTATCTACCTGACGTTGGTAGTGGAGCAATGGGAAATCAAGGAATCATTTTGATTCTTGAGTTTAACTTTCTGGAAAACAATATTTCGACACGTATAAAACAAGATGTAAGGATGTATTTACATCAAAAAGGTTGGTCCCGAGCTACCCGAACGATCATTGTTACCCTCACCAATACTCTTCCATCGTCCTTTAAACCTATTCTATTTAACATTGTTATCTTTTGTTTGGCACTGATTATCTATCTATGGATCTTGTGCCATGAAACCCAAATAAACCAACCAAGCAGGTTGGTATTCTAAAATTCCTAAACAATGATGCATTTTATGAAAAATGGAAACAGATTAATACAGAATATATATCTTGTTTTCAAGCGCGAAAATATATCTTTCAGGATCCCATGATCATATCCCCATTCAAAAGTATTGTGAAGTAAATGCTGATACAATCTAATGCTCAATTTCGTAAAGGAACTCTGCTTCTCCCACATTACTTGAACCACTTAGCAGAAATTATCGATGCTGTCAGTATTAGTTTATTCAGAAAAAGGAGAAATATTACTCAAGAGAGCTAAGAGATGCAAAGATGATACCAGAGAAAAGAAGGAATGAGTATAGTTATGGTAGCAGAGTATAGTTACATGGATGGTAACAGAAGAATCAGCCCATTCCTAAACGGCAGAGCACCAAAATGACGCTTTGAAAGATAATAAAGTAGATTAATGAACTATTTTCTAATGTCATATTGAGTGGGTTTTTTCGCGTTACGAACAATTTTGTTGCACTAGAGCTACCTCTTCATCATGAAGTAGAACAGTAAATTTTGGTTTTCTAATATTTTTTATTTCAATTTTTACCATATATATTTAAGCAACACTTCCATTTATTTTTATTAGAATTCCCCATGAAAGGAAAACTAAATATAATTCCTTAAATGTGACACAATTAATTATTTTAATAAATCTGGCTAAAACCGTTGCACTTTCCAACCAACTAAATAACAAATAATTGTGTATTAGAATATTAATTTACCTGAGAGTGTAGATATCAGGTAATCGTAAAAAAATGTAACAATAATAATGATAAAAGCAATTAGAATTGTAGAAAAATGAAAATAAGTACGAAAAACAAAACTAGTTTTAATTTGCAAAGGAGCGTATAGTGTTGCTAATGCAGTCGAATCGTGTGGTTTTGAATAAATCTATTAGTTAAATTACGATATTGGTGATAACATAAACGAAGAGTTCCATAACTGGTGTCATGGACGCGGATCCTAAGCATATCGTTTGGTATCAAAAGTGATAGCAGAGCTGACAAACGGGAAGGGGAAAAACATCCACGGGGATTACCATTTATGCATTAAATCTCTTAACACGCTTTCGCACCTATTCAGAAATCAACTGGTCAAAGGTCGAATGCCTTTCTGCCTGAGCAACAAACACTACTAGTGCTAATAGCAGAAACGGAATATAAACATTGTTGTTACTGATTCCTTATGAAACACAAAATACATAATTAATAATTATGCAATTGTTATAAGCAACTTACATAATCGTAAAACATGTGACAAGAACATCAAATATGTTCATGCGTACTCCGTTTCTCCTCAAAGTGCTTAGGTGTTAACGTCGTCATCTTACCGTGTTTCAAAATTACGATGTGTTATTTATCCGCATCTTTCCTTTGGGGATTGGTCCCAGACCTTCAGTAATAGCTCGTTGTGTCAACACAAACTACACACTGGGCTTTTTATTAACTAGAAATCTAGTGCCAGTCGGTAATATAAAGCAGGATTATATTAGAATAAATATAGTACAAAGAACGATGTAATAAAATGTTTTATAAAACCAGTTCTCGTGAGTTGAAAGTTTTATTAAAAGCATCAAGAAAACTACAAACATGCACACAGACAGCAAAGTCAATTCAAAATATAAATAGTATAAAACAACGCTACAATCAACCTAGGTTATAAACAAAAAATAAGACAAATACCCCTTGACATGTCTACGCTGCGCACCCTGTCATTCTGGAAAAATTAACGATGAGAACAATATATTTTCCGACCGCTATTAACGGCAAGCTTTTTTGTTATCTCTTTCACAAAGCAAGTATGCAACCCTGTCACAGAAAGGTGTCCGTCTCCCGTTTTTTATGCCGCTTGGCGATAAAATTAATCAGAAAACACAACACTTTCTTACACTTCCCCAGATGCATTAATTACATCCCTTCATACATACAGGTGTATCATTCATGAAAAATCGTGTGGTGACGAAAAAATTCACCCCAAAAAACTATTTCCTCTTTATCGCCTTAATGTACTGCTTTTTGAGATTAATCAAACAAGAGGTGTAAAGACAGATTGGCGAAAGTTTAAAGTTTTAAAAGTCCAGTTTATATAAATCTGACAGCTGTGTAAGCATGGAGGCGATGAAAGCTTTTACATGTTTCGACGTTCGTTGTTATAAACATTTAAAAAATGTCAAAAAGCTGTTATGATCGCATATAAAATCTTGTTACAAAATGTGTTGTTGATAGTAATTGAGGATTTACTAATGAAAAGTAAAGAAAAAATATTTATCGGAGTTTCAAAAATTAAAGCTACTGCTTTTAAGCCGAAATTGACTAGTTTTCTCCAAAAAGTTCGAGATTTATATATATGTATGCTAGAGAAAATGAAAAAAAACAAGCAGTTATTAAATATTTATTGTAACATTTACATTCAAAGATTAAAAACAGGTTATACTGGGGTACAAAAATAAACATGTTTCGAACTAATTATGTGTAGAGTCCATAACTTTCCAAACTATCATACGTTTTTAAATACAACCTACATGCAAAAGAATTGAATTGTGCAAACGTTTGACGATTTGGAATTTATTATTATTGAAGTATTAAATTGTTTATTATTATTGAAGTATTAAATTATTATTGTTATCAAATACCACATTTGTTTAACTTAACTGATATTTCTTTAGAACTGATGGCTTGATAGATAGATACATTGTTAGAAATTTACTTAAATTTATATTATAATTAACCTCAACAGGCATTAAAATAAAGTAAGAGAAAGTAAAACAATTTAGCAAATATAAGTCACTGCTTAATAACCTGGTGCGTTGAATTTTATAAATATTTTCTTCTGAATACTTTTGAATTTGGGGCATCATCTATGCAGTCTACAAGAAATGTCCTTCATATTTTATAGATGCCTCTATATGTTTCATATGAGTTTCCCACATTTGGATAGTGGAAGTAAAATCTCAGTTTCCCATCTGGTTTTTTGTTTACTCTGAAAATCTCTCATACAGTGTTAACCTATTTCCTCGCGCTTTCAAATAAACTGAGATGCTTTTCTGTCAAGCTAAAAGTAGGTGGCGGTAGTGTTTCTGTGGAGGAAAATTCTTCCTCTACGTATTCTGGATTTGATGTTGCTAGGTTTAGTTTTCGATTTCAGGACGCTGCCAAAAGAAATTCCAAAGAATGAATCCGAATTGATATATAACAGTTAATTGATCAATGGCAATAGGATTAAATGTTGCCAAAACGGAGATAAACTACATTTTAAAGAACCCCAATATGTATCACGTGAGAGTATTTGGGTAACATAAAGGTAAAGAATCCTGGTTTGATTACACTGAAAATTAATTTCATTGCTGAAGGTGAGATAATCTGAACTATGAAACGATTTCAACTAAATTATAAAGAACCTTGTGTAATATAGAATCATTTCTGTTTTAAGGAATCAAACCCATATTAAAAAAGTCATAAAATCTACCGTGTCTAGACTGCAAAACATTTATTGACACTTGCTATTTTCTGATATTAATTATTGTTTTAAACTTTTTATTCATTGATGCTATGTCTAGATTAAAACAAAATTAGTATTCACGTTTATCGTAACTGCATTATCTGTGAAATCAGATAAGTTAAGTTTTGACCAACCGATCCTTTAAAATGACTAGTCCCTAGTGTGCTGTAATCTGGGTATATTTTAGGAAACTGTTCATTAGATTTAAACTGACAATTAGAAACGTGCTTGCCTAATCTGAAATTCGAATTTATATCTTCCCTGATTAGCATCAAAGAACTGAAAACAACGAAGAATCAATATCAAAGAATCGATAACGCATAAGACTGCGCTAGAATTAAAAGGCGAAAAGTTGAACTTGGGATCGTTATTAAAAATAATTATTTGGGTTTTTTTAACTTTTGTATGATTAAACATTTTTTCAATACTTACTGCTGAAAAAAATTCCAACAGTAACTGTTAAAAGGAATTCCAAACCACGTCTGAAAATTTTCAGTCATAAAAAGTCCCTCTAAATCAACTTTCATCAAAACAAATGCTCGATTCAAACATATTTTGGGTATTAATTTCTCAATTCATGTTGTATATGTATTTAATAAGCTTGAAAATTAATTTAACCCAAGGAATAAAAAATTCACATTTTCTAAGCCTCGAAACTGTGAACAAAATTACTTAAACCTTGTTATCGGAGATCAAATTATATTACAGATTCGAAATTAATCCTCAAAATAAGTGGCTGTTAGTGGTAATTCTTAACTTTTATGCAGATATAGAGAGCCGTTATTTAAGCAAATTTTATGCATCTAAATTCGTAGATTATATTCTATAAGTTTGTCAAAAATTGGCTATCTTATGATTTATTTGTATTTTGGTTTATTCTAACCAACGGTTTGGTTGTTACCAACCAATTGTACCTTTTAATTTTTAAGTACCTTAAATTCTTGCTTTTGGTTAACAAAATTCAATCGTCTAGAGGACCTCGCACTAATGCAGACAAATTTAATCGTCAGGTTCTGGCAGACTATCATTAGTTAGACCAGTCTACGACATCATATAATTATACTGGACTAAATTAAGTCGCAAATCACAACCTTTAATGGAGTCCAACTGACGACTTTTTCCCACTAAACTGTAAATGATGTGCAGATTCTTTTAATAACAGGGTGGTTATAAAATAACTTCATCCATATACAGCAATTTTTAATGAGTCGGATTGAAACGATATTGAGAGCATTCAACGTATGTGATCGAGAATTATGTAAATAGCAAGAATTTAATTCTCATGGTTACGGATACAGTTAACGAATTTCGAATAGGAACATCTGCGTATTGCTATTTCATTGCAATTGGCACATTGGAAAACCGAAAAAAGGCGTTGAAATGAAATCGCACCTTTGGGATAAAAATGACTACGGCGGAAGAGCACTCAAAGAGTGTGAACGACATATTTATTTATCGGCAATAATCAACATGATAATGCAAGTAACTTGAATAAATCACAAGCACGTATCACAAAACGTTAATAGGCTCTAGTATAGTATTTATATAAAAGTTATGTTTTCTGATTTGTTCACCAAATTTTGGTAAAAATAAAATCATGTTCATCATAATTCCTCATAAGAATTATTGAGTTAACTGGGAATGTAAGTTTTCTGACAATTTGCATACTTAATGTTCGATATTTTTCTACATAAAAATTCAACTGCATAGTATGACTAATTGTACAACTGTACGTATCTGCTTTGTTCATAATATATATACTAAAATTTATGATCCATATAAAAGTGCTATATATTTAGTTCTCTGTCCTAGTTATCTGGAATTTTTATAAACATTTTCCTTTAATCAGTAAATGGTAAGATCAGTGTATTGCTGTATTTGATCAAATCAATATTCGATTCCTTATATATATATATATATATATATATATATATATATATATATATATATATATATATAATCGAAAAAGTAATATAAAGTGTTTAAGTACTATAAATCGGAAAAAAACATTACATAAAAAGTATGCTGATGTTTTGCGTAAGTTCAAATGCTTAATGTTCAATCTCTTTGTACACAAAACTGTGCAATATAAATGCATCACTACCTATCTGCTTAAGGGTACATAAAACAGAACAAAATAGAATTTGATATAGCTTATTAAGATTATTTATCATTATTTGCAATCGTATTGCAAAAATAGTTTTAAAAAAATACTGATTGTTTCGCATTTCCTCCTTATATAAGCGAAGGAAAAATATCTAAGAAAACAATTTCAGACAGTTTGTTATTGTTTAGTTTCTTATGTATATTAGGCATTATAAATACGATGTCTCTCGGCGTTTTTTATGAAAATAATTTTTTTGCGAAATGCTTAACAAGTGAAAAAATATTTCTGCAGCATATTGTAGAAATTTAATTGCCCTTAGGGCTTTAGCTTATTAGGACACAAAGACATTCTAGAAGTATGCATATTTTTCTTTACCTTGTGCGCTTCTTCAGAAATTTTCTTTGTTTTAAACACGTTATCTCTTAGTTAAACTACTAGATTAAATTTAAGAACTGTTAAGTAAAAACTATTTACATGGTTTATTACTATCTTTCTCTTGTTAATAACTTTGGTTAGCAAATTATTTTCAAAACCCGCACAATACTGTCTAATGTTGTTATACTTTCCTATCAAACTCACTTTTTCACTATTAATGAACACTTTATTGCAGTGATGATGTAATAATTATTTTTCAAATAACTAGCAGTAATATGATGGTAATTACGATTTTTTTATCCAGGATATTGAATAGATCTTATATTACATATTCATTAATATATGGCCGACTTACAAGAGAAATTTTCTAAGCCTAAGTTTTCGCGATATCAGTTTTTCAAGACCATGATGTGATCTCTGCCCACTGGCGAAGTTCATAAAATATTTTTTCTTTTTATGAATGTTAGAGCTCTCTTGGCAAACACGCTTTGTGAGTAGAAATTTTCTCCATTTGTTTTCGCAGATCTGGTTTTTGACTTAATCTGTTTTGCTTGTAAGCAGACGATATCTTTCAAACACTTTTATATATTTATAATTGTGCCCACAGAGATGTCATCTAGTTTCCTGACCTGCCCTTTTTGTTTTGAAGAATACTCCTAAAAATTATTAGATTCCCTAAAATATAATATTTATAGAGTGTTGAATAAGTCTCAATTGGAATTAAATTTCCTGTATTTTCTATCCCGTTTCTTTTATTTTCACTCCACTAATTTTCTTATTCGAATATACACTTTGTTGGTAAAAAATGTTTCGGTTAACATTAGTACTTTGTATAAGGAGAACTCAAGAAACGAATTCAAAAAGCTTAAAATTTTATGATCCTTAATCAAGTATTTTTTATTTTCATCAAAAAATGTGCAATTCGTCATGTTCTGTGCAAAATCAATCTATCTAAATAACGACAGTCTAATTATGTTAAGCAAAGTAGTTGGATTAAGTTAGATTAATGTAAGATTTCGTTTTTAATTACATCTATAGATTTATGAATGTAGCTTTCATTTTGATTGTACATATAATCCCTAAGGTTAGGTAATGTAAAGATACTTATTTACTCAGGATAATGAGTTTAAATGAAAAGATACTATGGAATGATTCATACGCCATACCTGTTACAATAAAAGATCAATAAGGTTTATAAGAGAATAATCTGAAATATTTGTATTGTGTATTCTTATTTGTTTGACTGGATCTAAAATACGTTGTTGAAATTTTAATAGAATTAAAGTGTAAACAATATTTAAACTTGTTTGCTATTTCTTGGAGAATTGTTTCCTCCATTTACAAGGGTTGTTCGGAGAAACATTTTATTTAAAAAAAGTATTTTATTTTGTTATTTTTCGTCTATACTGCATTGCAATTTTTCACTATAATAAGTAACTTGTTCTAATTCGAAACTAGTTTTCGATCATCTCAAAGAACTTTTTGGGTGTATCTTTTATCCACTGGCTTACGGTCATTAAACATATAATGCAATAGACTGATCATGTGCGCGCAGATCCATGTTATTTTTCCCGATCTCTCAGTTTGAAGATCTCCGGGTGAAGATCACATGGTATTCAAAAAATCACTAATTCTAATGGAACTACTAGAGATTGATTCAAGACGATGGCCAATATCCCGTTGTTTTGCTCCAATACGTTGTTAATTCAACTACCTACCTACTATTTGATGAGCGTGATGAAAAACGCTGCTCTTTGACAGACAATCGGCAAAAATCTATTCCCATGCCCACGTGACTTATAATTCTGAGATCTTACTATAGCAACTCTCCCCACTCGATTCGTCTATTTCATTACAAGGCCTACGTTTACAGCTCATTTATGACGTTACCTTAGTCATGAAATAGGCTATCAGGAAGAGGTTTTTACAATTCTGAAAGGTTTTTACAATTCTGAAAATGTATTACACCTGCCTGTGCCCCTCTTCTGTATCCTATATTTTCATAGAAAGAAAGTAATGGCTTTTTGATACATCACAGTCTTCTATAGTTGAAAAATTAACACCTTACTTTCATCCATAAAATCTTATCAATTTTGCTAATGACGTCCTTAAAATCTTATCAATTCTGCTGGTGGCGAGATATTTCGTGATCAGGGTATTGCCCATTTTTTTCTGATGACGAGGTCAAGATCTGGTCAGATTTTTGCTAAGGACGAGATATCTCGTCCATCAAGATCTGGTCAATTTTGCTAATACTCGTCGAGACAACCACCAAGTGAGTTAAAAACACATCTGTTTTCGATAAGTGTATAAACCATACCAAGATTATTTGACTAGCATCGTTACGAAAAACTCAAAAATTAACTACCTGAAAGTGTATTATTCAATAGGATTTCAATTCTCAGAATTTTGAGAACATCATCTTGTATAATTTCAAGTTAAATTAAATTGTATGTACTTTTTCTCGTTTTAGCTAGTTCATTTCTGGTTTCATGTTTCGCTTAACTATTTATCTAACAAAATCCAATTTGTAAAAAGTACTAAGGAGAAAAACATTTCTCGATAGTCGTGAAAGCTAGAAAAGATTAACAAACAAAAATTGATTGAAATAACAAACAAATCTAGTCTTCGCGAGAGTCGAAAAATTTGTTTTCCACTAAAGTACTTTCCTGCCTATTGGATTTCGTTAGATAAATAAGTAAAGAGATCACAAATTCAACTACTTAAAGCTATTTTGTAATTTTTATATAAAAAGTATCTAATTAAAATACGACTGAATTATAATCTTATACATAAAGTTAACATCTATGTAAGAAACACAAAACCAAGAACTGAATTTCTTATAGAATAAATTGTAGAAGTAATGATAGAATGTGAATAGTGAAAGAGGATAAAAAATAAATTACTTGATAAAATATCGATTCTTGTTTAGTACCAAAATTTAAAATTGGCCTTAATTATTCTACTATAAATGCATATTTACTAACTATAAATGCAATTTTTAGTTATAATCCCTGTAAAAAATACGAGAGTTAAAGCTTGAAACTTTTAGAAAAATTAATTCCTTTGGACACACAACTGTTCAGATATTACTCATATGGACTGCAATAGTAGAAAAACTCGAGACATAATTTTTGCAATAAACCCATCAATGTGTAAAACTATATTCTTTCCAGAAGCAAAATCTAAATCAATCTAAATAGCTTTGATTTCAGCAATCAATGGACAAATCAAGCAGATTTTTCGACCGCAATTATTTTAAATCGATTCTTTATTCTTTTATTTGACCTTGAATACAGTGACATCCTTTTTCAAAGTCGAAAATGTGTCAGTTTTATTAATTCGACAATCGATTTCCTGTACCTTTATGGGGCATGAAAATTAAATGTGACGTGAAAATATTGTACAATACTACAGTTAACTAACATGAAAGATATAGCGATGCGATTATTGATATTACTATTTTAGGCACATTTATTTACTGATGTAGAAATTATATCAGTGTGCATTTTAATTTAACGGTATTCCTGTCCATTCTAGGGATAACTATCAAAATTATATTCATCCACTGTTAACTCTCCAAGTGGTTTGACGAGATATATCGTTATCAAGATATTGCCGATTATTTTTATGATGACGAGACTAAGATCTGGATAGTTTTCTTCTAATGAGATAGATCGTTCATCAAGATCTGCAAATGGTTTTGCTAATGACGAGTTACCATGTCAAGACAACCATAATGATGGTTAATAGTTAAATATATTTACCCCATCAACAGCTTACCATTCTTTGAGTGATCTCATTTATCATATGGATACCTTTCTCTATTTAATGTGGAGGAGATTGGGCAGTGGTGTTCGACAAAAATCCAAGCATTTAAACTTAAAATTTTAAAGCCATAAAACCAAAATTATTTTCTAATTTGTTGTTAAATAGTTTTGTTTGATACTGCAACTGATCATTCCTTGTAAAGTTTCAATCCTGAGTAGTGCTTCCTCTTTATTATGTATGCATCGTTAAAGACATTGGTACATGCGCGTGTCCTCACCAACTCACCATTTCTTAGTTAAGTGCCAATTATTAGAAAAGCTGTTTCGTTTATATCTATTCTTAAGGAGGCACGGAACAATTTTCTAAATATTTAAGCCAAAGTTATCCGTAATTGGTTGTTAAATTTTTATATTCCGATCAGCATTCCTTCGAAAATGTCAATTATCTTGAAGATATTCACGTAGCTTACACTTATCCATTAAAAGATTCAGTTCATATAAATATTCCTATTCCTCTCTCTCTCTCTCTCTCTCTGTGTTTGATCTCAAATATCCTCTTATAAATTGTCAAGTAATGGCCACACATACAAAGAAAGTATTATTAAGAAGATATTCTCTTAACTACATTGCCTTACAATAAACGACGCAATTGTTCTCGGATTCAAGATATCAGGATACCATCAACCTTCTTGGTGGTTGTCCCGACAGAGTATCTCTTCATTAGCAAAAGTGAACAGATTTTGATGTACGAGATATCTCATCATTAAAAAAACTGAACAGATCTTGATCTCGTCATCATAAAAAATCGGCAATATCTTGAAGACGAGAAACAATTTGTCAAATTTTATGTACGATATATCTCGTCGAAACGACTTGAAGGGTATAATAGTGAATGAAGAATATATCCTATTCACTGAATAGTAAAAATTGTCAAATAGGTTTTCAAAAGTTTCACTTACTAAACTGTCATGATGAATTTCAGTCAATTCGATTCTAGACCTAATCGTTTGCATTTAAAATCACTGCCCTGTGAAAAGACTCATCGATTATAGTTTATCTTCGCGTTTTATATCCCTAGTTTATCTTCGAGTCGAAAACTGTCCTGTAATGACCAGTTGAATTCAAAAATCTGTTCCAAACTGTCACGAGTTCGGGGAAAGGAACAATTTGAGTTCCCTATTTGGACCGTCATCCCCCTTGGAGTAATAGGGCAGTTTTGTCTTTACAAGCAAACTGGCCAGAATTTGGACGAAATAGCTTATCGAAACACTTTGAGGTTTAAGATAGCCTGTCTGTTTAACATTCGGACTAATGCCCTGAATTAGTGGGTTTTGACGCTATTGTGGGAAAATATTGGAGAGAGTTTAATCGAATGGCATAGCAGTAAACGACCGGCATTTTTCAACATCAAACTATAAGCAACCATATGGAAAGTTTGGTAAGAATCCATGTGAAAAAAGTTGGCAAACTACAAACAGTATTTAAGTCTGAATTGGCTTCTTTTTCATTCAATCGTATTAAACCTCTGATCTTCGCGAGTTTTTCGAGTATTGATTTTACCCTACAACATACTTAATGACTAAATTGCCACATCTAAAGGTTGAAAAATCCTTACCTGGATTTTATTTTTCGAGAAGGTCAAAACTGATTAGTAGTCATACAGGGAAACTGCAGATGGAATAATGTGTGCATGTCTCTCAGAGGGCTAAATAGATTGTTTTTGTTGATCAAATTATATCATACTCAACAAGCACATCGCAAAATACAGTTATTTAAATCAAGCTAATGGAAAATTTTGGTAAGAATCCATCGCAAAATAGTTGAAGTTAGTAAACTACAATCGCCGAATTTGAATCTGAATTGGAACTTTTTCATTTAACCCTCAGAGTGTTAAACATGCATCTCTCCACCATGCAATCCGCAGTTTTTAAAATCCGTTTTAGATGCTTTGACCGATGTTGAATCCTCTCTAGGATTCAATCATAGAATAGATGCGGCTATTTAGTCATTAAACATGGGGTAGAAAAAAGAAATAGGACACTACTCGAAAATCTCGTGACGCTTAGAGGGTTAATTAGATTGTCTTTCGTAGATCTAACTGCATCACACTCAACAAGTTCATTTCAAATTATAGTTATTTAAAACAAAGTATATGGAAAGTTTTTGTAAGAATCCATCGCAAAATAGTTGAAGTTAGTAAACTACAATCGCCGAATTTGAATCTGAATTGGAACTTTTTCATTTAACCCTCAGACTGTTAAACATGCATCTCTCCACCATGCAATCCGCAGTTTTTAAAATCCGTTTTAGATGCTTTGGCCGATGTTGAATCCTCTCTAGGATTCAATCATAGAATAGATGCGGCTATTTAGTCATTAAACATGGGGTAGTATATAAAAATAGGACACTAATCGAAAATCTCGTGACGCTTAGAGGGTTAATTAGATTGTATTTCGTAGATCTAACTGCATCACACAAGTTCATTTCAAATTATAGTTATTTAAAACAAAGTATATGGAAAGTTTTTGTAAGAATCCACAGAAACATAGTCGAAGTTAGTAAGCTACAGAATATTTTAGTCTGAATTATCTTTCTCATTTATCCATCTGACTGTCAAACATGCATCCTTCCACTATGCAACCTATAGTTTTTCCCGCACGACCTCTAATCCGTTTTAGACGTTCAGGCCAAATTAATCCTTATATGATTCTTTCAACTAACAGATGTGGTTATTTAGACATTAAGTATGGGCAAAAACAATAGTACACTACTCGGAAATCTCGGCACACTCAACAAGTACATTTGAAAATAAAGAAATTTAAAACCAAGCATATGGAAAATTTTGATAAGAATCCATAACAAAATAGCCGAAGTTGGTAAACTACAATCGAAATATTTGAGTTTAAATTGGCTCCTTTTCCCATTTAATCTTATTAAAGGATCCCCAGCACCAAAATCAAACGCATCTCGATATCCCATGTACATTTTTATCTCTATTCCGTCTCGTTTCTCCCAAATCCTCTTGTATTCCCCCACTTTCAACGACACTTTCCAAAGGGATCTAAGGGGAGATGGTGGTGGGCGACCAAGAAACCAGAAACATCGCCATCGATCGGATAGTTGGCGACCGAGTCCCAGCTCGCCAAGGCCGCCAAGCCCCTGCCAATCGCAACATCGGATGCGGAAGAAAACTTACCAGCGATGGGGAGAGGGCTATCAGACCTGGAGCCGCCCTCTGAGAGTGTCCTGCACAAGCCCTGACTCCTCGGACTATCCTGTTCGTTTGCAAGGCCTGACTTGTTCCAAGTTTTAGTGAAGCAACTTCTCGCTTTTCTGCGCCAAGGGGAAGGATGGAAGTTGGATCCTGTGAGTGGGTTACGATCGGTGCTTATGGTTGAGCCTCAGGTATTGGTCATTAAAAAATGCTTTGTTACCTTATGGAATTGGAGGAATTTCGTAATGAAAAACTTCGCGATGAATTTCAAGAACAGCGGTTTTTTTTGTTTCTGTGTGATGTTGAAAAGAGAGGTTCGGAAATTATGTTCGTAGTCTAGTAATGTAGTCATAGTGAATGTTAGCATTAATTATGTGTGATGTTCCTAGAGTTCAATTAGAAAGATGCATACATAAAAAATAAGTATTGAAATTTTGACCAAAGTAACAAGTGTTATTTATACATGGCAACTATAGAGAGATTATGAAAAATTGAATATGGTATATTGTTAGGAGGCATTACAATCAGAATCAGAGTTGGCAATAAGTATTTGATAAAGTATACAAACGGGATTTTGCAAACAATTGTCAAGTGATATTTTGGAATGTGTATATATTTTTAGAGTGAATTTATTTCTCAGTTAAATTTGATTACAATTTTTACGAAATTTAAAGGGAAACTAAAATATAAAACAAATGAATGATTGAACATATTCTGATCTCTACAGATGAAAATTGTGTTTAAGTATCTATGCAATTTACCAAATAACAGTTAATTAATTAATAACAGTTAACTGACCATATATCGTATATGATCCATTTACATTTTCAAAACTGATGAAGATTGTGTAACTTATAATACATGAGTTTAAAGAACGTATCTTAGTGTACAAGTTGTGTTGGCTTGGGAATTGTATTACATAGCAATATTCCTTTTTCAACTCTCTACATGTATTCAAATCAAGTCATAATATTAAGATATAGGTGATTGATTGACTTAATTTTGTATACATGTTTGATTATCTAATCCATCTCCTGGAGTAAGAAAATACGAATTATTAAACCGCTTTAGATGTTCAAGCCTGCAAGCTAGAAATATATTAACATTAAAGATAGAATTGTACTATATGAGTAGAAACTCAATAAACATTGAAATTAAATGTTATGTGTAAATGCACACAGAGACATTTATTTTACTCAAAAGAAAATCAATAGTTTCCTATCGTGACTGGTTCGATTTTATGTGGATCATAAAACTGCTTTTTACGTCTTCAGTAAACTGCAATGAGCACAAGATAATGATTCGTCTCATACAAATTTGAAACAAATGTCAGTCCCTAAATTTGAAAGAAACTCAAAATTAACATAGAAGTAAAAAATTCATTACAGCTGAATGCAGTTTAGTATTTGGAAAAATATGCAAAACCATTGAAAAGAAAGTATATATTTCAAGATTTAAAATAAAAACTTAATATATATTCAAACAGTATATTTTTTCACCGTTGTAAGAACAGCTTTTTATACAGTATTCCATTGAGAAGCTTTAGAGTAACTTTTGTTAGATGCTGCATAAATGTGCACTTTCTCATAAATGTTATAAATATTTAACACAATATTTTGCGTAGTATTATCGTTGGCAAGCTTCACCTGCATACATGTTGTTATTACCCATTGCAATATTTTACAATGCTAGGTTTTATTCAAAGGCAAGCATTCATTAGCAATTTGAGTACTTGAAATTATTTTATGAGCCTTGTATACATGTTTATATATTATATTTAGAAAAAGTAGTTATATTTGTGAGATCGTTACTGTTCATTAGCAATAGATGTTCGCAAGAAAATAGGTAGAAACTAAACTGTATGTTGTCTTAGCAACCTGAAAACCTTGAACTACATTCAATGAACCTTGACTCTGTGCCAATATAATAAAGCTATCAAACATTTTAAACATATTTTTGAGACATCTGATGTGATTTGGAAAGATTTGTGACGCAATTTTGTGAAACATATTTTTGAAAGAGAAAAATACTGTTTTTTGAAGTTTTGCCAACAATAAGTAATATTCAAAGTTGGTAGTGATTAACTTTAGCAGAAAGAAATTCAAAGTCATTGCATTTAAGTACCATACGGATACTGGATCCGAAAGTAGTCTTGAAAAGGAAGGATTGAATATGGTTTCTTGCATATGAAAGAATACTGAAATACTAGTGTTGCGTCAGTACTTGCTCAATTTCATAAAACTCTTAGACTATGCATCCAACAAAACCTAATTTGGAACTCAAAGACTTATAAATAATAAAGCAACACATACCATGACTGAAGTGTTCTAGTTCTCAGCATTTCTACATTTGAAGTACGATGAGTGCAATTCTCTAATTGCACAATGAACTCCAAATCAAAGTCATTGATGAGACTATAACTATACTATAATACAATCATAGTATGTACTATGAGACAATTATATTAATGATTCGGGACTGTACGAATGACTTCAATTGCAAGTGATGCTCCCAATCTAAAGTGAAGTAGATCAAGACAGCAGATCTTTGTAAAACTGTAATATTAACAACTAGAAATCACAATATTGAATTTCAGTATTGTTAACAATCTTCCAATTTTCTATGCAAAATATTTTTCTTGGCAGAAATTAATAACCTACATACTCTTTGACTCTTCAACAACCACAGTAACTTCAATTTACCCCCTGCCATTTTACCGTAACTTTATTTCATTCTGCCATTTTATCGTAGCTTTTATATTCAAGTCCTTTGCTTTATATTCGTAATCGAGAACGAAACCGCTCGTCCAATTTTCTTTCGAGTACGAAACGACATCTGTTTTAGTCTAGAGATAAAAACGAAGTTATCGAACTTCGCTCTGGAAATCACAGTTCTCAAGTTGGAACACGAAACATATGTTCGGTTTGGTTTTGCTGTTGTTATCGCAAGAAAAGGGCGATCCAGGTCTGAAGAACAATTGCTTGAAGGCAATGCTGGTTGACCAAGTCTGCAAACTTTGAACCTGCAATGAATCACTCGTTAATTGACCGACTGCATTTGAAAGCTGACCGGCGAAGTGCAAGTTTAGAGGTCGTGGCCAGACCACCTGTTGTTGCATGGACAAGGTAAGCAATTCATCTGTACAAATATGCTTTGTGAGCGCTTTATTTTATCCAATAGTGAAACGTAAAATAATGAACCCGTGGTTAGGAAAAAGAAAGTGTATTATTTTCTGGTATCTATATAAAGCAATTGGTTTAACCCTCCTGGTGGTTGTCTTGACGAGGTATCTCGCCATAAGCAAAACTGTCCAGATTTTGATGGATGAGATATCTTGTCATAAGCAAAAGTGACCAGATCTTGATGGACGAGATATTTCATCTTTAGCAAAACTGGCCAGATCTTGATGGATGAGATATCTTGCCATAGGCAAAACTGGCCAGATCTTGATGGATGAGATATCTTGCCATTAACAAAACTGGTCAGATCTTGATGGACAAGATATTTTATCTTTAGTAAAAATTGCCAGATCTTAGTGAACGAGATATCTCGCCAGTAGCAAAACTGGCAATATTTTGACGGACGAGATATCTCGTCGAAACCACTTGGGGGTTTAATGGTTGAGACATCGATGATATTTTCCCCTTCATAGTTAGGATTCAAATAAGCATTAATATTTCATTCGCTTTACACATGGAAAATTTGCAAAACGGTGTTTTAAATTAGACACATCCACTGCTCTTTCAAATCATAATGTTTCGATTTGGAATAAATTGAAATCCTTACACAAAATTGGGAAACGTGAAATTGATTTGAATCTACAAATGATACCAGTATGAAACGAATTTTTGAAATAAAATAGTAATAAAGTATAGAAATCTTACTGATTTTATAACGAAATTAATTTAAAGTAGTACTCAATAATAAATGTAAAAAATCTCGTTTTTAATGTATTGTTGATAACATTCTGACCCGAGTAAAACTAGTTTTAAATACTCCTAAAATCTAATAAAAGCCCTTTGTGTAGCTACAGTGCGACGTAAATCTAACTACCTATCTAAAACCTATGTGTACAAGAAGTTAGATCTATTTTTTAATGTACTGCATTCAATAGAAAAAAGAAAAAAATCAAATACATCTATGCTAATTAAATAAAACCAATAGTCTCATATAGCTATACTACAATATAGCTGATAAAAATAATTATACTAAAACACGTTTGGTTTAGTGTAGTTACTCAAAGATTCATCTAAAGCAATGGTTATCATCCTTTTATGCCTAACATACCTCCTGAATTATGCATGCAACTAGCGTCCCCCTTGTATGGATAAATAAACTATAGACATGGTATAACAATAGGAGTAAAATAAAACATCACGCATTAAATTTTGTATTTATAAATTACATGTGTTAACTAACACAGAAATATCGTATTCGCAATTTAGAAAATCCTATAAAGTTATAAACATATTACTGAGTAATTGGTGAGATAATCAGGTTTATTAATTCTTGCACGGTTTACCAATACTTGCCTTGCTAAGGTACAATTTTAAGTCATCATTAAGATATCCATCCTAGTCACACCTATTCAAAATGAACGAGCTTTGTTCCTACAGCGAAAGGCCACCATTCAGATTGTGTGGCGATATATTATCACACAATTATTCACCAATGGTTGGGTTTATCTTACTAAGATAGAGTTGCCAGTCATTATAAAAAAATATCTATCCTATTCACTCCTACTCAAAACGAGCATTTTTTAAAATTTAACTTTTACTTTGAACATCACGTTCATGTTTTTTAATGTTTTAGTTTATTGATTCAAAAAGAAATCTAATCTATTGTGATATATCTTCTTAATCGCATAAATGTAATGTCCCAACAGACGTAACAGGTATGTATATCCAGCTTGGTAGAAGAAGGGCCAATTCTTAAGTTTTTTGTAATAGCTTATTAAGAAATTATTACTTTATATTTTGAATAAAGGGTACAAAACTTTCCAATACTCTGATACGTTCATAATGTATTGATAGCAGCACATTAGCATTTTTATTTACTATAACTTTCATTAGATTCAAATGATTTGTGAATAACCTCAAAAACCGAATTTGGACAAAGGACCTTTTTTGACAGATACAGATATAGTATATGTCTCTTTCCAAGCTTATATTTTGTCATTTTATTCATTTAGCAAGGAATATAGTCTAATTTGCTACATCTTCACATAAATATAATGTTTCGACAAAAATATCTGCGGTTGTACTGTTAGCCATGTTCAGAAAAAATATTATATTGCAGCAAGACGTCGATTGTTTTGAAACGTTCCCTGATTCTATAAGCTCAAAAATGTAACAAACAAAACTGAAGAACTCTGTCCCGGATTTGAAATGGAAATAGCACAGTGAATTTTTATAAGGGCCATGATACTTGCGTCTAGAGCACGATGCTGTGAACATGTTGAATAAGTCAAAAATGAATGTCAGCATCTCTAAAAAGATGCATAGTTTGAGCTACATAACAGCAACAATGGTCTTTTGTACTCGACAATGGCGTACTTATTTGTAATACATGGAGGTTCAGGATCGGGGGAATGGGTTTCATTTTAACTTATCCATATCCTACAAGAAAATATGATATATTCATGATCTGTATTCCTATCATTTTTGCAGGGACGGGAAAAACACCTGAATTGAAATACGTAAAAACATTTAAATTCACCTGCAAAGAGAGAACTCAAGTGAATTTTTCTCAAAATGTTGGTATGTGTGACTATGGAAAGTGTTATTTTCAGGAAATGTAGTTTCCTGGAGTAAATGTGACTTTTTTCAGATTTCTGAGAAACTAAATTCTATTTTCATACATAGCATTACCTTTTGTATGATCATGCCTACAAGTTCCCTCTATGTTTTATCTTAAATATTGTTTTTGTTTAGTCCTTAACATTTTTATTTACTTTTGATAGACTTATTATTTTTTTTTAAGTTCAATAAGGTGGCTTATAGGTAGTTATTTTAGTTTACTCATTTCACTGCGGTAAAGTGGAAAGAAGTGTACTTTCAAAAAATAATAATAAACGCTGAGTTTCGTTGATATTAAATTCTCAATAAATGAACAGATTCAGATCTTAAGGTCAAAAAGGTTTCAGGAACATTTTACTAAGGAATCCGACACAATTTTCTCATTATAACTTCTCGTACAGTAATTTATTAACCCTCCAAATGGTTTCGACGAGATATCTCGTCCATCAAGATTCGCTGATGGTTTTGCTAATGACGAGATATCTCGTTAAGACAACCACCAGGAGAGTTAAACGCTTTCACCTCTGAAAGTGAAAATATCGAACAGTACATTTAACTCTAAATACTAATATTTACAGCGATACACTGTCTAATAGTAATGGCACTTATTTCACATAATATTCTAACTTAAAATATGTATCCTTTCTTTAAATTAAAAATTGTATTTTTCTAATGAACTCATATTCTTTTGTTTCAATTGCAATTAAATTACGTATATTAATAAGTGTAACCAGATAATTGAAATTGTTTTTAAAAAGTTTAAAACAAAATTTTTTTCATTGATTCTAAAATTCCTGAGCAGTTTTTAAGCATTCTAGCATCAATATCTTCTGTGTTCTATTTTAAAATCTGATTATTCAAATTGCGTACATCGTGTGGTAGGTATTTTAATTAACATCACACTGGAGCAACACAACGGGCTATTGATGCGTACTTTCCGCCAAACACATGTTTTTTTAATTAAATCTTAATTATGTTTTAAATTCATTTTTGTTAATCATACATTTCATTGTATTTTCTTCGCTTAGGAAAATAGTTTCTCTAATTTAGCAGTTAGTAGAATACTTTTTGCTTTAGAACAGGTTTTACCCTGAACATCTGTTTGACAACATGGCCTAATTAATACATCAGCTTTACAAGAAAATAGTTTTGAAATTATGAGTTTTTGGCAGATATTAAATTAATAAAAAAATTGACTCTTTCTGTGCATAGAAACCAATGAAATGGTGGGTAATATAGTTCATAACTTTACATTTAATTATATAATGTTTTATGGTGACGTCATGATTAGGTAGGTAAGTATTTTAATTAACGTCACACTGGAGCGAACAACGGGCTATTGGTGACGGTCCGGGATCAATCCCAAAGAAACCATCCGGGGACAACACCACGTAATTTTCAACCACGGTCAGGCATGATTTGGCAACACTGAGCTGGCACCCCACTCTTCAAACTTCCACACCACGCCAACGTGAGGACGTTTGAGGCCATGACTGATTTAACGTGCACCAGCCCCTTTAGTACACGACGATGTTTGGTTGGATTCGAACTCACAAGTCTCCAGTTGATAATCCGTTACTCTTCCAACAGGGCCACCGTGGCCCGACATCGTGCTAAGAAAACCTATCTAAGTCTCGAGTTCTTTCATAAAGTCTAATTTCAAGTCTCTTATTTAAAGTGAAACATTGCGTTGATCAGCTGAACTCCTGTAAAGAAATTACAGGTATAATGGATTCTGTATGATTTTACTTTGGAACTCAACGTCAAATATAGTAAGGATACAAATATAATAAGGAAACATTTGTTTTGAATATACACAGTTACCATTTTATGTTGTGATTATAATGATACTTCTACAACGATGCAATCATAATAATGAATATTGCATTCTGGGTAACACTTTTGATCGAGTAAATGATTTTAAATGTGTGTATACAAGGTGATTTGACAAATTCCTGGCCATGCTTTAAAGGTCGATAGCGTGGACCAAAATATCAAAAATTGGTCAATAAAGGTATGTTCGTAACTGCTATGTGTAGATGCTAGAGGATGTTGTTTGCAGCGTTTGGAAATCGTTTTTTAAACCGGATTTCGGACGTAATATATTATTACACGAATTCCGAAATGGTTAACATGCATTTAATGTATGGGGCTGAAAAGTAATGGGAGAGCTTCTCGAAGGGGATTGAACCGTAAACGCTTCAATATTAGGCACGTACCGAATCATCAGCATTTGTGTCGCCAGTTTTGTGAATCTGATCATTACATATCAGTAGGCATGATGTGGGTCTGCCGAGAATTCGAGCACTCCAGAAATCCCCCAGGTGATTGTCTAGACGAGGTATCTCGTCATTAGTAAAGGTGACCAGATCTTGATGGACGAGATATCTCGCCAAAACAACTTGGAAGGTTAACAAGACATTTTACGCGAACGTGAGAAATCTGCCTATTGGGGTAATTCACTTTACAATCTTAGGGCAGCTCTTCCTTTTCAGTTGACTGCTCCATACTTCAAATGCATGCCAGCCATCTAGAAATTCATTCATTACGTGAAGAATCGTCGTTGGAATGGCAAAATCGAAACGCAAAATACAAATTTGTCAAAACAGTACATTCTGGCATCTACGTGCAACAATTGAGGCCATAGATAATTTGACAAAAAATTTTAATGGATGCTAGCAACCTTCAGTTTGATCAAGAAAGACCCTATTATCCTGTTTAATAATGAAAATTTATCGGAATATATATTAAACTCTTATATTACCTATATTGGCTTATCAAAATATATTGAGTATCAAATCAAAAGTAGACTAGACCAGTTTCACTATCTTTGTGAATACCAGCTTTAAAAAGCATACGGATAGTAATTTCGAAATATTTCAAAATTTTTTGTTCTGATAAAAGTTTTTAACTTTGCCAGTTAAAATAATTCATTTCTAACCCTCGGTTATCTGAAAAAGTTCCTGGAAATAGGTTTTTCATTTTTTCAACATTGGTTAGTCGGTTTTGGCTGCACCGAAGATATTGATTGAATTTTAATCTAGACTTATTTTTTCTTTTCGCGTGTCTCTGGAATAAATTTTTCGAAGAAAAATAAATGTTTGAAAAGGAAGATCATGAATAACGTACCTCATTATTCATTTCGTCTGTTCGGAAAATGTTGATGGAATTCAATTCGGAAATATATCTGGAATGGATTATTTTGTTGCGTATAAAGGTTAAAGCGTGTGTGTCACAACTTAAACCTCCAAGTAGCTTCTACGAAATATCTCGTCCATCAAGATCTAACCAATTTTGCTAATGCCGAAATATCTCGTCAGGAAAATATTACTAATTATTTTTATGATGACGAGATTAAGATTTGTTCTGTTTTTTTCTAATAACGAGACATCTCGTCCATCATAATATGGTCAACGTTCTTCTAACGACGATATACCTCGTCGAGACAACCACCATGAGGGTCTAAAATGGAAACATGTAGATGTGGATAATTATTAAAAAATATTTCCCTCACAACAAAATGATGGTCAATGCATGGTCAAATGATTAGACGCACTTAAATTTCCTTGTATATCAAAGACTGTAAGGAGAAACATGTAAGAAAAAAGAGCTAATTAATTCAAACAAAAATCCCTTCATTATCATTGAGTATTGGAGAACAATAAAAACAAAAAGACGTTTCATTTGCATCCAATCTTAAAAACGTCAACGCGGTGCAGTGGGTTTTCCCAATGATTGTACCGTGAACCCCTCCCCAGGCATTGTTTTGTTCTAGTGTGACGTTAATTAGCCTACCAAGTAATGGTATGGTAGGTAGTTAATTAACGGCGCACTGGAACAACACAGTTGGCTATTGTTGATGTTGTCGGATCCATCCCGAAGCGATAAATCCAAGGATAACACCCCGTAATGAACCATGGTTAGATGATGAAGTCAACACTTGAGCTAGCACCCCACTCTCCAAACATTGGACCGAGTTTCGAACCATTACTTGGCGTATTGTTTTGCGTTTGGCGAAGCTTGGTCAAATATTTGTCTTTTGTCGTAAGAACCCAACCAAAAAACCTCGAGAAATTTATGAATTGGCATAGTTTATGGGCCAACCAGACTACCATATTTCGGGCATCAAATTATGTCATTTTTGTGAACGATATTGCTATTCTCCTAAAAGTATAAGTAAATAAATAAGTACTGTGCAATTTTAATCTACCATATCTGAAGACTCAATGGGTATACCTACTTCGTTGGTAAAGTTGTAGACGATGCAGGTTCGATTCCTTTCTTAATTTATTTTTCTCTTTTATAACTAAATACTCTTACACTAATACTTTTATAAATAAATAAAACTCTACTATAACTAAACCTTATATTTTGTGTGTTTGTCCATTTACTTGAAATTGCTTGGCGCAGCTTGTCCAAATATGGTCATTGCGCCGTGAAAACCCAATCCGACCAACCGTATTTTTATGAAGAGCATTGATCTTTCTTCTAAAAGCGGGAATTAATAAGTATGTATTGTGTATTTTTAAATTCCACATCAGTAAATATTTATAAAACTAAAATTTATTATATTATAATACTTGTGATTTGCCTGCTGTTGTGCTAATCAGTAACACATTGTCTTTTTATAACTTTTAGATATTGTAAAGATCACACAAACTTACATTTAAAAAATGCATTTTTTTAATATTAGCACCTTTAGCTATAGTAGAGCAATAATAGTTGCCTACAATAATAATGTCTTCTGAAGTCAATTATCAGTAAAATATCGAAGTATGTTTTAATTAAATGATAGAAAGATCAATATTTATTCTGACAATTTTCAATTAAAATAAATTTATTCAACTATAGCAACGAGTGTTATTTCTGCTGGTAAAAGTTAAAATTCAACTGTTTTCGAACAAAATAAATTGCTGAAAAGCTTAAGAAAATATTTCAAACTCTTCAGCTTCACACTCGGTTCATTCACTTAAGATAAAAAATACTTATCGTGGCTTACGATGTAATCAGAACACACGAAAAAGGCATACGGCGATATGATAAGAACACGTGAAACACCTGTTCTACTCTCAGATATTTGACATCAGGTGAAAGGTACATTACCATGATTTAGTCATAAGGTTGATCTTTGCTGAAAATGGTGTAATGAGTGAAAAAAAAGATTTAAACTAATCTCGAGGTTTTACTAAAATGAAAATTTAATTAACATTTTTATCGATAGTTCATGTAATAATGCTTTAGTTCTTTCACATACCTGTCTAAATTAACTTTGGCGCATTATAAGTAATGAAAATGAGACTAAAATTTCACAACTTTTCTTGAAACTAAAGGTTATTCGTTCAGCAATTACTTATTTCAACAGCGATGTTATCATTTATGAAGACTTGGAAAGGCGAATTCCAATTATTATGATAAACAAATTACGTATATATGCTTTTAGCTTTGTTCTACTCTTGCACACAAAAAAAGACGAAAACTAATGTCTGCAGATACCTTGGAAAAATAAATGCTGGTTTGTTGAAAGTTAGTTTACTTTTAAAACTAAAAATTAAAACATATTTGTGTTAAACTCACCAGTTATTATTTGAAGGTAATATATATATATATATATATATATATATATATATATAGGTACTATATCAAATAATGTTTGTAGAATTAAATTTACTATCCCCACAGATGGATTGCTTTCCAAAACTCAATATTGACCTTTCGTTAGTTTGATAAGCATCACATTTCCTTTCTAAGTGCATATTGAGGTGATATAAAATAAAGACCACTTCTATGGCACCTCATACATAAACATAAATAAAGCTTTCTAATATATCCAATGTTTTTAAAATAGATTAGGGTTTTCAATTTACCGGCATTCTTGTGCCGGTATTTTACCGACGAAAATGTTCAATACCGGTACTTTGCGAACAAAATGTTCCAATGCAAGTATTTTAGCTACGAAAATTCTCAGTACCGGTCTTTTTGACAATAAAAATTCTCCGTACCGATCTTTTTGACAGTAAAAATTCTCAGTATCTGTATTTACCAACGAAAATTTTCAATGCCTGTATTTTACCTACGCACGACTTCAATGCGGTTATTGTACCAACGAAAATTCCCAGTACTTGTATTTTACGGACGAAAATTTCGAATGCCGGTATTTTACCAATGAAAATTATCAGTACCGGTATTATGACTCAGGGACGTTGCTAATAACAAGGTCTCGAGGGTAAAAATTATTAGCATTGTGAGATTCATTTATATTCAAAAGAACTTGATTATCCCAAGAGACTAAAAAACCCACTTTTTTGCATGTTGTACATATAGTGTAACCTAGTATGATGATAGAGATGTAATAACTACTGTATAGATGAAATAATGTATAGAAGTATTGTGGCTCTAACATTCTGGATAGACATGCCACCTCGGTGGTATGTTCTATTTTCATCCCAACCACACTTATTCAAACTGGTAGTGTCTCACGATACTAGGCAAGAGAATGTGTGTTGGTGTTAGTGAGTTAGTAGTACCGGTATACCGACGAAATGTGTCAATGCCGGTATTTACAACTGAAAATTCTCAGTACCGATATTTTACCGACGAAAATTCTCAATGCCGGTGTTTAGGTGGACTCTTTTCCGTAGAAAGACACTATCTGAACGTTAAATACAGAAAAATCGGCTACTACTTTCTTACTACAACATTCTATGAATGCTTAAGGGATAATGCGAAATTATCTCAAGATATTTTGTGTGCTAAATATCAGAGGTATCAGGAGAATATTTATCAAGAGTGTTATAGTTCAGGCCAACTTCTTTCTGGAAACAGGTAAATTGAAGTAATTTCTAACTCTGGAATAGTAACCTTCTTTGACATAGATCATGAAAACAATAAAAATTAGGATAATTACTTTTTTGGGAACATGGCATTTTTTATCAGGCGTTTGGTGCTACCGTAGCTCAGTGGGTTTGCCCACTGCACTAGCAACTTGCGATGTAAGTTCGATTCCTGTCATTTACCATAGGTTTATTTCTCTCTTCTTGGTAAGTAAAACTGTATTATGAAGATATCCATTACTTGACGTTGATTTTTTGGTAATACTACATTTCAAATGAAAAATTATTAAATAAAGCACAATTTCATGAAGTAGGAAATTAAATTAAATTTAGACGTTGGAAGTTTACAGGATATATTTTAAGAATGGATAGGGACACTATTCCTAATATAGCATTGACATGGACCCCTGATGGAAAGAGAAAGCGTGGACGTCCACATTTGACCTGGCGACGTATGATGGACAAGAGAGAAGTGAGGCTGGATGGGCGAGCTGGTATAAAGCTAGACATGTTGCATCGGGCAGGTAACTTTGGCAATCTAGATTGAAGGCCTTATATGCCCTTAGTATTAAGAATTTATGATTACCTGACGTTATATCTTGTGTTTGGTATAGCTTGGCCAAGCACAAGACATAACGTCAAATGCCAAATAAAACCCCTCTCTCTAAAACCCTAACTGTTATTTACTTCACTTTAGATCTAATGGGAAAAATACTGTTTATATTAGATATATGGTGGCATTACATCCCATACTGACTGCAATTGTCGCTTCTATGTAAATTAATCCCTCAAATAAGATCGTAGATACACAAAGTAAATAAAGCTAATTTTAAAACAAATGTCGTGGTTATATATATATATATATATATATATATATATATATATATATATATATAAGAAACCTGTTGATGCTTCGATAACGATAATCCCCGCTTTATTCCTAAACCGGTTTTTACCGATATTTAATACCCGATTTTTAAATTGCAACATGCATGTGTCTAGTCAAATAATCCATGAAAAGTTTGCATTCATTACTTTCGATATAACTATCTATAGATTTGCACATTGTAACAAAAATAAAAATGTTTTGTTCAAAAATTATAATAGCATTAATAAATTATTTTACTTAAGTAATTAATGTTTTAATATTCTATGTGCTACTTTGTGACATCAATTGTACCAGTTATTTTTTTCAAGGATCAGACTTCAAAAGACAAATCTAGTTTTATAAACTACAAATTGCTCAATTTGTACACACTTATCTGGTATTCTCAATCAGCAATCGGAAGTCTTTGTGTGTTCCGCAGTATAAATAAAAGAACTGTCCCCTTTACAAACCACATAAAGCGACGTCAACGGTTTTCAACTTCTGTGGAGAAAGGTTTTTCTGTTAAATTGCTTTGTGACATTTACTGGTATTGAACGCAACAATAAACTGCTGCTGTCAACAACAGGCCTCTAATTTAGTTCCATCTCAACCTCTTCATCAATTGTGAAAGCTCCGAAGAAATAGCAGTTTCTGTTAAAACATATAACGAAAATGCAATTGATTATGTTTAAAGGAAATTTTTTCTCATTGGTTTTGATAAATCATGTTGACTGGGATATAGTTATCTGTAAAAAGCAGTGGTAAATGCTTTCGGGGTTTCCTTACAATGAAATACAAACATCCCAAGTGAGGTTCCTGCATTGTAAAAATATAATACTTTGCTATCCTAAGAATTCCAACTTTAAAATGCATGGCATTAAGCTTGATATACGTATGAACAAAATTTATAATTTTGATTTAATTTAAATTAAACAGTTCGGTGATTTTTATTTACGCGTTATTTGTTAAGTTGTCTATACCATGTGCACTTAAATCGTTTTTCTTTTGGTATCCGTTCAGCAAATTGTAGTTTTCCGTGCTTGATTTCTACTGAGTTTGGGGATCACCTGAGTTTGGCTCAGTGGGTTTGAACGCTGTACTAACAACCTGCGAGTTATAAGCGAAGCAGGATCGATTATTCTAGGTACATTTCTCTCTTTTATGTCAGTAAAGCTTTGCTTTTGTGTATTTCTATATAATTTACGTTGTTTACGGTAGCTTGTCGAAATATGGTACTTGCGCCATAATACCCAACCCAACCAAACACCAAACCAGTTTTAAATCTTCTTGGTCAAGAGAACCTATCCTGGATTTCTTTCAACCCATCCATGTGGTTATTTAGTCAGTATGAGGGCTGTGTGGTATACGTGGTTTGAATGTACTACCGGGTAGCGAAAATATTTTCATAACAAATGTTATCGTAGGTTTATCACGACTGTTTTATTATACCTATTTTGCATTAAACAAACAATAAACTTTCAAAGTCATTCTAATCAAAAAAATGTTTTAGTTGTATAATGACTATACTTCGGATAACCAAATGTATTTAAATTTTATAGCGAAATTGTTATAAAGGTTTAATGCTACATTTACTAACGCAATACACTTTCATAATACATAGATTAAACTGAGACTCCTGACAACATAATTATTAGCCACATAAATATGTCTTAGGCAATGAAAATAAATATAAAAAATGAAATATTCAAGAGGATTGAAGGCATTTCTGATTGTTTAAATGAGTGTTGAACACTTGAAAGTCTTAGATAACAACCTCTTGAATAATTCATAAACCTTTATAATTTTGGAATTTCTTAACCCTCCAAGTGGTTTCGACGCTATATCTTGTCTATCAAGATCTGACCGATTTTGCTAATGACTAGATATCTTGTTCAGCAAGCTCTGATCAATTTTGTCAATGACGAGACATCTTGTCGAGATAAAACTACCCTATTGCTCCAAGTAGGAAAAAACAGATCGTCCCTAGTCGCGAATTGGTGACAGTTTGGAATAAGATTTTACATCAGAGGCTGGCCACTACAGGGGCAGTTTTTGACCAAAGATAAGCTTACGTTTAACCAAGAGTGTTAAAACGTAATAGTTGCTCTCCTGAAAAATTTCCCTAGTCCTTAAACAAATCGTTCCGGGCTAAAAATTGGTGACAGTTTGGAATAGGTTTTGCATCAGAGGCTGGCCACTACAGGGGCAATTTTTGACCAAAGATAAGCTTACGTTTAACCAAGAGTGTTAAACGTAATAGTTGCTCTCCTGAAAAATTTCCCTAGTCCTTAAACAAATCGTTCCGGGCTAAAAATTGGTGACAGTTTGGAATAGGTTTTTGCATCAGAGGCTGACCACTGCAGGGGCAATTTTTGACGCAAAGATAAGCCACCAGGAGGGTTAAAACTTGATAGTAGCTCTCCTGAAAATTTTAAAGCGTGACTTATCATGATGTTACCAGAAGTTCTTCAATTAATCGTAACCTTATCATTCCTATTCTAACAGGGTAGCCTGGTCAGAAAAGTAGCGGATTTGCAACCGGGTGGTTGCGAGTTCAAACTCTGTCCAACCAAAGACCGTCGTGTAAGTGGGGGCTGTGGTCGTTAAATCTGACGTGGCATCAAATGTCCTAGCGCTGGCGTAATGTGGAATTTTGGAGAGTGGGGTACTATTTCAGGTGACCTTATGATCTGACAGGGTGTTGGATCTTTCCCTTCGGGTCCCGGACCGTTGCCAACAACCCGTTGTGTTACTCCAGTGTGAGGTCAATTTAACCACTCACCTAACTCTTCTCTAACAAAAAAATTATGTAATTTTTAAAACAGATAAAACGCTCTAACCTAAAAACTGGAATATTTGGCAATACCCAGTTAGATAATTTAGGGTGCAATCCCCCAACAAATAAAACTATAAAACCCGGATGATATAACGAACCATCGATAATTTTGTGATCGACGGTTAATTCCAGTACACAACCCCCTGACTGTACAAACTCATCAAACATTGTCTTGTCAATAACACCTGGAAGCAAATATGAAATTCCATTTTAACCTAGCGACAAACCTGAGGGAATACATCGATTTTTGTCAGATTAATTTGCCGCTGAGGGTCCAATGTAATGTCTCTATCGCTATCGCGTCCTCTCCCTTTTCAATCACTACAAACTGGATTTACGAGGTCAGTTAATTCTGAAAGGGAGCTGTATCGCAAAATGATGATGAACGGAGCTTCTGGAGAGGGTTGAGTCGAATTTGATAGGTTTTAACTTTTTCCAGTTATTAGTTTAGTTTCTGTAACAGTTTTCAGCTCGGTGTTTTGAAACAAATTGGATTCCCGATTTCGTATGCTTGTAAACTTATCATTCTAGTGTTATTATTTTATGGCATGCAGTGTTACTTAGCCGTTCAAATAATTACAAAACTTATCAAATCCAAAATTAATTCTGCCCAGTGCCCTACATGACTTTGAATCAATTTTGATCTCCTTGGTCAAAGGAATCTTTCCAGAGGATTCTAGTCTATGGAAAGGAGCAATGCAATATTTCTAAACGATTCTATTCTAAGGAAAAGAGCGATGGAGAGAGAGAATTCCTCCAAAGTAAATGAGCAATGAAAGGAAATGAACAATGACACTAAGGAAATGAGCAATGAAATATTTATAAGTGATTCTATTTTAAAGAAAGGGGCGATGGAATATTTCCAAAGGATTTAATTCTAAGGAAAGAAGGAATGAAATGTTTCCAATGGATTATATTCCAACGAAAGAAACGATGGGATTTTTCGAAAAGATTCTATTCTAAGGAAAGGAGCAATGGAATCTTTGCAATTGATTCTATTTTAAGGAAAGGAAACATGAAATATTTTGAAACGATTTTATTCTAAGGAAAGGAGCAATAGCGAATATTTCTAAACGATTCTATGCTAAGTAAATAGACAATGGAATCTTTGCAAGTGATTATATTCTAAGGAGAGGAAAAATATAATCTTTCCAATGGGTTCTAATCTAAGGAGAGAAGCAATGAAATCTTTCGAAAAATTCTATGATAAGGAAAGGAGCAGTGAAATCTTTCCAAATTATTCTCTTCTAAGGGCCAGCGAAATCTTTCTAAATAATGAAATAATCCAGGTATTTTTTAAATCTTTCTAAAGATCGAAATAATCCAGGGATTTTTGGAATATTTCTAGATTCAAATAATCCATGGACTTTTTTTAACCAATAAGTGCGGTTATTTAGTGATATACGTACTGCGAGGAAAGAGCGATACTACCGAAGCAATACTACTTGATACTAACGAAAGCAATACGCGATTATAAGATTTATATGCGGCTGCCGTGGTTAATTAGGTTTTTCCACTGCTGCAAAAGTATAAAAGTTTATTTAGAATATACTCAATTTCGAAATCATCAAATAAGTGAAAGTACGCAACTTGGAAATCAATAAAAGTCTATTTAACACTGCAAATTTAGCATCAGTAAAAGTATAAATGTTTACAACAAAATCCGAACTAAAACACAGATTTTACTTTCTTTGCAGTTAACTTTTGATCAAAGAAGATTGAATTAGAAAGATGAAACTCAAAATTTCGAGTGTGTCCTCAAAACCCCATCTATTGCCATAGCAACAATTTAATCTATTAACCATGAGTGACTTCTAGTTAAACCACTCGATGGAGTTTCCTTAGATCTTCGTGGTTTAGGTCGAGCACTTGCCAGAAGCAATTAAACTTAATAAATGGCCTTTTGACTAAATGTAAATACAAATCCAAATTGAAATGCCTGGAGAGAAAATGATTTAAGGGAATAAGCGAAGTTAGAAGAGCTGATTCTTTTGGTACGTGAACCAAATACGCCGTGTTGAATGTATTTTTAATTATGTTGGTCATTCATTAGTATAGCTAGTTTGGAACTTGAAACTACCAACAGATTACTTTCTATTCTATTGCTTCTAGTGTTTAGATCTTTAATTATTATTTAAGCCGCCAAGTGGTTTAGACGGGATATCTCGTCCATGAGGATCTGACAGTTTTTCTAATGAAAAGATATCTCATCATCAAGATATTGTTGATTGTTTGGTGATGAAGATATCAAGATCAGGTAAGTTTTTCCAATGAAGAGATACCTCGTCGAGGCAACAACCAGGAGAGTTAGCACTCTGAGCATCACGAGATTTCAGAGTAGTGTAGCATCTTAATTACACCACATTTATTTACGAAACATAATTGGCCAAATGTTAAATAGTTGAATTAACGTCGAACTGGAGCAGCCCAATGGGCTATTTTCGATGATCCGTGATCAACCACAAAGTGAAAGTCCGTGGACAACACCACATAATTTTGAAATACGGTCCGAGGACAAGGGCGACACCTCAGCTGGCACCACACTTACCAAACTTCCACACCACGCCAACGTGAGGATACTTCTAGCTACCACAAATTTAAAATGCACAACCTCCACTAATAGTCTTTGGTTGGATCGAGTTTCGAATTAACAACGTGGTCGAATGGATATAATTGGTTAAAATAATTCCAGGAAAGAATCCATAGGTCAAGAATGTCAAAACTGGTTAGAAAACATACAGGGAAGACAGGAGGCTGCAGAACGACTATCTGCTTGTAAACTTCTTAGAGGTTTATGCCTATTTATTACCAGATATACTTAAATTAATATGATTGTCCAAAACTGTAATTCACTATCGTTTAACATGAATAAACATGAAATTATTATGAACTCTCGGAAGGGTTCCGGTCTGTCACCAATAGCTCCAGTACTACGTTAATTCAATTGTATACATACCGGAAGGGTTCACAAACATTTATCCGTTCGGACGCCATTAACGAGTTTTTACTTTCTTAAACAATGAAACCTTTCCTATGATTCTTTCAACAATAGATGTGGTTATTTAGTCATTATGAGTGATTGGTTGAAAAGTAATACTGCGCTAATCGGGAAATTTCGTAAGGTTCAGAGGGTTAAATCCCATATTTATTCATTACCTAGATATGACAGTCGTCTTCCATTTTCCTGTCGATAATTTGAAGTATTCTGAGAAGTTCATAAACTAAATTAATTTGTAATGAAATTAATAGAGAATCTGTGAAGGAATAAATTTAATTCAATCGTAGGTTTTTAAAGTTTTAATTCGCATATTAGTGATTTCATAAAGTTAACTGCCCGTCGTTTAACCATCGTTTGTACAATCAATAAAGGTCTTAGAGATCGTTTCATCCCACACTCTCAAAAACTCTTAAATGACCTGTTTTTGGAGTTGCAATACTCTCCAACAAAATGTTTGCAGCATTTTAAGGTAGTGATTTACACTTGAAAAATTGAGAATAGACCATATATCATGAACGCGTTGCCTATTTAAACGTACTGATAATTTCTACTTGCAAGAATGAATGAGCTATGTTAAAAATCAATAAACAATCATGGTAGTTGTCTCAACGAGGTATCTCATCAATAGCAAAACTGACCAAATCTTGATGAACAAGATATCTCGTCATTAGAAGAAAACTTACTAGATCTTGATCTCGTCATCATGAAAAATCCCGATAATATCTTGACGAGATATCTCGTTATTTGCGAAATTGGTCAGATCTTAATGGATATATTCCATTTGTACAACTGACCAAATTTTGATGCACAAGATGCCTTCATTAGAAGAAAACTGACTAGATCTTGATCTCGACATCATCAAAAAGCCAATAATATCTTAATGACGAGATATCTCGTTATTAGCAAAATTGGTCAGCTCTTGATGGATGAGATATCTTGTACAAACCACTTGGAGGGTTAAATATATGCCATTCCTCAAAAATGTTGGGTAGTCTCTTCGTTTGGATATTGTATTACTCAAAATTCTTACATAACAATACATACAAAATATATAAAAATACAGATCTTGATGCTCAAAAATACAGATTCTCTTTGCTAATGACGAGAAATCTCGTCATTAGCAAAATTTGCCAATATCTTGCTTCAAGATATCTCATTGAAACCACTTGGATAAGTAATGCTAAATACTCGAACATATTACATATTACATTTTTGCAAAGGGCACAAATAAATTTCGTTTAAAAATTCATATATAATGAATTCGTCTAAAAATTCATACAAAAAAGTTATTTGTGTTGTTTAAATCATATTTCACTTTCCTACTGTCAAGGTATTTTATTTGTGTAGTATTGTTTTTCTCGCAATCAATATGATGATTAAATATCCATATCTATTCGTTTAATAAATCCTAGGAAAGAACCTATTGGTCAAGAAGGTTAAAACTAAGTCTAGCAGTCAATTGGTCAAGAAGGTTAAAACTAAAAAATCTTTCAGGGAAGGCTGCAGGATGCAAGACGGTTATATGAATTTGGACCCCTCAGGAGGTTAAATTCGCGTAAACGATTCACATCAATCTCGTTTAGAAATCCACACAAATAAAGAAAATGAATTTCAAGCGCAATATTTGCAAAAGCTCACCGTAAATAATATCCCCATTAAGGATATTAATGTTATTAAAAATGAAGATAAAATAGATTAGATTTCTTTTCGTTCTTAGCTTTTAATAAATTAAGCTGAATTGATTGAAACTGCCACGACCCACCTGAAGATTCATCATTTTGCTTCCTGCTAAAAAAATAATGAAAACCACCTGAGGAAAAACTTTCAATTTCCCCCATTCATCTTTATTAAACCTACCCACGGTGCAAGTTTAAGTGACATTTTGTCAAAACATCACAATCAATAAAAGTGACTTTTGTAGCGTTGCGTGCAGTGGAAAATTTAATTTAAAATTAATTACATATTTTTTTTAATTGACGCTTGTGGGAGTGGAATTTTTTAAATTGGCTGGAAATGTGACAGCGTGTTTAAAGTGTTTCTGGTATGAAGTCTTCAGTCGGTGTTGATTTTAAATGTGGGTGGAAATAATAAAAAAGAAAAATAATTCTCAAAGGTTTGTGCTTTTGTGGAACAGGTTTGATTTCTCAGAAGTGTTCATTTTCTTTCAAAAGTATTCTAACTCTGTCATTTCTTATATAATATAATGGTTTATGTAGAGATATTCTGTCACAGAATCTATGGTTTGTATTTATATAGGAGGTAAGATTGATTATAAATACGAAGAATAGTATATTTGCATCCTTTCTAGATGAAGTTTAGAGAAAGGTGCTATACATTTGTGTATTGCGGATTCATAGTACATAACACATATGTATTTAAGTTTGTGTTATTGTATTAAATATTAAATATATCCAAATCTGACAGAAACCTATAAATAAAAATCTAAACCCACCCATTTTTCCTTTTGACATTCCTTAATATGTTGGTTTAGATTAAGAATGATGCTGGTTTTGTTAAATCGAATTATAATGAATATATACAAGCTATATAACATTTAACATATGTCCTACAAATTAAATATTTAACTTACATATAAAAATAAAATTTAACTTACATATAAAAATAAAATTTAACTTACATCTAAAAATTAAAATATAAATATCAATAATTATGTCCTTGCTTTGCATTATCTGTCAAAACGATTTATATTTAAAGAAATGGTCTAATTTAGGATATTGATTGGTAAATTCATTGTATACGTAACATTGTAATTTACGTTAAAAAATTACTTGTTTTCTGAAAAACATATCAAATAACACAGAATAAAAAAACATAGAATCAAAATTACAAGAAAAAAATGCTCATATATAGTTAGATAATAGATGAAACAAAACATATTCCAAATTGTTTTGTACAATTTCTTCCAATTATTTATTCTGTTTTCGATTCACTCTTATTTGAGTGTACATAATAAAGATACATTATCTCTTAATTTCCCATCCAGAACTTTTAGCGTATCATTTAAAACGAATAAAACAGTGTTGCTGTATGCTAGACCGTGATAGACTATTTTCTACTTCAATCTATTCCCAATTTGTAGGAAATTCTTTTTTAAAGGGAACTGGGAATGTTTTGGGAAATTCCCGTCAGCCTTTATAAATCTTCCAATGGAACGTCTCTTTTTATACTGTACCTTCAGCACCGCTTTAACAAATCTTTTACGAGTCATTTTTGATGCTTCGCTCAAAAACTAATTACAAATCCCCTTAACAAAAGCGATGTTTTTCAAGAAATTTTTCACACTTTTACTTCAACTATTGTTAAACATCGATGCGAGCACTTACTTTGCAAAAAGAATCATGCTAAATTCGCTTTTAATTTACTATGGGGCCGAGACGCTCCAAGAACCGCGCATCTCGAAAAAATCCCAGACCCAGACAATCGCTTAAAGTAAAGTTGCTGATAAACAAGATCTCTGCCGAAGAGGCAATTTAAAGTGGATCGAGATTGCGATCTAGGGCTTTAGCTTTCGGTAATTCAAGTTTAATTTGTTTTCGCATGTTTTTTCGTTCGTACCAGAATCCGTCCAAATAATGGAACTAAGAAAGGAATAGATGGAAAACTTTTCAATGAAAAACCTTCTAGTAGCCTTCGTTTTGTTTTTGTTACCAAAGCATGTAATAAATACGAATCGAAAAATAGGTAAGTATTAAATTAACGTCGCACTGAAGCAACACACCGGCTATTGGCGATGGTCCGGGATCAATACCGAAAGTAAAGAGACGCGGACAACACCACGTAATTTTGAACAACGGTCAGATGACGAGGTCACACCTGAGCTGGCACACCTCTCTCCGAGCTTCCAGACCACGCCAGCGTGAGGACATATGAGGCCACGACAGATTTAACGTGTTTTAGGGCCCCTTGTATGCGACAGTCTATTGGTTGGATTCGAACTCGCAACCCCCCGTTTGCTAACCCGTCACTCTTCCAACCGGACGAAACGAACGAATAAATTGAATTTATACTAAATTAACTTTCCTGGCGATTGTCTTGACAAGATATCCCATCAACAAAACTGACCAGATCTTGACGGAAGAGATATCTCGTCGTTCAAAGAAAACAGACCAGATACCGATCTTTTCATATTCAAAAAATTGGCGATACATTGATGACGAGATATCTCGTCATTATCAAAATTGATCGGATTTCGATGGACAAGATATCTACTCGAAACTCTTTGAAAGGTAAAACGATTAAAAGATTTTTGCTCAACATGCTGTAAATCTTTCCAATTTATCAATCCAATAATTTTACATTATCATCAACTTGAAAATCCAGACTTAGACAATCGCTAAAAATATAGGGGTTCGGCCTTCAGTAATGCAAGTTTAATGTGTTTTCAGAAAGAATCCCGACAAAATAATGTAGCGAAAAAATAGCTGGTAAGCTATTCTGTTCCACGAATATCCCTAAAGTAGTACATACAGGGTGAGTCTAAATTGTTTTTACAAAATAAGAGGGGTGATAGTACCCATCCAGACGAGCGATAACAACCATGGAACATTGGGTCGCATTCCACACTGAGAGGCAGAAAAGAGTAAAGTCGAAACGCGTCGAGCATGAACAAGTCATCGCCTCTGACGTCGTTTTGTATCTACCTACGTAGCATATCTCCTAAGGAAGATGGCCTGGTCAGTAGCGGACGTGGCGGACCTGTGGCTTGGCCTCCTCGCTCATCGGACCTCAACCCACTGGACTTTTTCTTCTGGGGGCACATGAAATCTTAAGTGTACCAGACGCCTGTGGACTGGGCTGATCTCGTAGCGAGAACCGGTGTTGCCGCAGACAAAATTAACACACCAGGTATCTTCGAAAGGGTGCGCCAGTCATTCCTTCGCCGGTGTGAACTGTGCAACGACACGCGTTTCCGCCACTTTGAGCACTTGCTGTGAGTTTTTCTCTGATCAATAAACCAGATTGTTCAACTTTTGATATCGTTCATTCGCTTTCCCAACACTGTTGTAAGTTCATGTTGAAATTCTAATTTGACTCTTTTCTGCCTCTCAGAACGGAATGCGATCCTATGTTCCATGGTAATTATTGCTCGTCTGGATGGGTACTATCACCCCCCTTATTTTGTAAAAACAATTTAGACTCACCCTATATAAGCATGTAGTAAATATAAAACGAAAAAGTAAATTTAAAATATACACATTTAAGTTTAATTGAGCGGTTCTGTCCACTGTTGAGCCTTTTCGGATTTTAATTACCACTCTGAGAGTTTCACACTCAGATATCCGTTCTACAACGTAGTCTTCCCGACATGACTTTGGAGTGGCGGTAGCCCAGTTGGAAGAGCAACGGATTCGCATCCGGAGGGTTGCGAGTTCGGAACACGGTCCAATCAACCACCATCGTGTACACGGGGGCTTGAGCACGTTAAAACTGTCGTGGTTCCAAATGTACTTACATTGGCATGGTGTGTAAGTTTGGACAGTTTGGTGCCAGCTCAAGTGCTGGTCTCGTCATCTGACCGTGTTTCAATATTACGAGGTATTGTCCTAGGAACTTTCCTTTCGGAATCGATCCCGGACAGTCACCAATAGCCTATTGTGTTGCTTCAGTGCGACGTTAATTAATTACCATTGCCCTCCCAACAGGACTTCTAAACAATTTTGATTTTCAACAATAAAATCTTTCCACAGGGATTCTTTAAACTAATAAAAGTCACCAATAGCCCGTTGTGTTTCTCTAGTGTGACGTTGACTAAAATACCTACCTACCTTCAACTAATAAATGTGGTTATTTATTCAAAATTATATTGTGGGACTACAACAAACATCGATGCGGATATTGTTTTACTAAAAAGATCATGTTAAATTCGCTTTTGATTAAAGATGAGGCCGGAACATTTCAGGAATCCCATTTCCGGATAATATCCCAGACAATTGTTTTAAGTAAACGTGTTGATAAACAAGATCTCTACAGAAAAGACAATTTAAAGTGAATCGCAAGCAATCTGGGCTTTGGCTTTCAGAAATTCAGGTTTTATGTTTCCGAGAGTTAATGCGGAAGAAATAATTCAAACCCTTGTGTTTCTTAAAAATAAAATTTATTTTTATTTATTACTTTAGAAATACTTTAAATTAGTTATATTATATCTGAAGTAGTATTCATTGTATAGTGTGTTATATTTTTTATGACAATCTGGGGGCGTGTTTGAGTAAATCGGCTTAAGTTTTTAAAAGAAACGTCCTAACAATACATGTACGTGTACATTTTATGTTTATTACTTCTTTTTTACTGGCTCTGTTAATGAATAAATTTAATCCTTTGAGAGTCATGGGATTTCTGAGTAGTATAGCAATGCTTTCACTCCACAAACCATACATTGAATAAATAACCACATCTATTGTTTGAAAGAATCTTGGGAAAATGGAATCTAGGGATTCTAATGGAATGGGGGCCAAAACTGGTTATAAGTGATACAAGGAAGACTACAGGTTTTAGAATGGATAAATGCGTTTGAACCCCTTAGCGGACTTAGTAAATTATGAAAAGGCTTAACAATGATCCTAACTTCTCAACAAAACATAATTGTATATATTTTGCATTCAATCATTCTTTTATTGTATTTATTGCATGCGTATTTATACTATAACAAAAAATCTTTTCGTTGAACTGAATAGTTTGCCAACTATTATAATCTTCGTGTAATGATTTGTTCGTGTTTCTTTCGTTCCATTGAATTTTTAGTCATGATTTTATTTTTGTTACTGTATAAAAATTATTTATTTTTGCAAACTTTTATTTTTAACTGTTCATAATCGGATGCAACGGATTTGGGGATAAGATAGAATTCCGAAACAAAATAAATAACTTAACAAGTAGTGTGCAAAACAATGCATATAACATTGTTCTAAACAGCAAATGCGATCTGTGTTTCGGTAAAACAAGATATTTTCTTCGGTATGATACTGTAATTATTACAAACTTTATTATTTGTTTAGTTTAGAAGAAAGGATAATAAATTGCATGTATTTAATTTTGGTATTTACAGTACTTCATATGCAAGCATTCACGACAAAATATATATTAATATTTACTCTGCTACCAGCAATATTTATTTTACTCTAAATACTTTTCGATTATTATGGAATATTTCGTAGATTATATTATAGAATATAGATAAAATGTAATGTAGGGGATATAATCCCACACTAGTTTAAATTCATATGAATTTGTCTTTTTTTAATCCATATCAAATTATCAAATTTCTGAATACTTCACAGGGCAAGTTTTCCTCGACGAATAGAATGAAATAGCCTATGCATTTATGTGTTTCTCAACTGTCAACAATGGTACTAATTTATGGATAATAATATCCATAAATTATTACAACTTTTCTGTGTTTTTTGTAACTTACTTCTATGAATACTAACTACATAATTTAAAACCGGAATGAATGGGAACACGAACAATGAACAATTGACAATTTTACATAATGATCAAAGTTTAGATAAATCTCATTTTTATCAGATATCAGATTATTTTAAAAGCAAAATATTTATTATAACTTTTCTGCGTATATTGAATTAACGACGTTAAAGAGTGAACAAGAATGGTTTATTGCTTGCTTTGGTGTATGCACAACAATGCCTCTAATTAAATACACCTTATGAAAATGATCTATTATATCTGTAGGTTATATTTGAAATTATGTCGACATTACTTAGCTTCTCAAAACAATTTTAGGATGTGCACTAGAATTTATGTTTTTTATGAGTATTATAATAGTTCTTATATTCCATTAAGTTTCTTTGAGAGATTATTCAGATTAAACCAATCGCTCATCTTAGTCAAATATCGAACTCAACGATATTTCTACGTTGTCATATTTGTCATATTTGTCAAAAATTGTCATATTTGCCACTCTAATGTCTCGTAAACTATAAATAATTATCTTAAGATTTAAATTTCGTTGGATTGATGAACACTTAAAATAGCGGCACAGTTCTGCTATTTTTAGTGTTCACATGGAAGCAGTGAACTTTGGCAGTGTAACTTTGAATTGCATAGAAATAGTTGAAACTGGTGTAGATATGTTATAAGCATATAAAGTGTACTGATTTAGAGAAAATGAAAAAGTAAATGTTAAAAGAATATAGGAAACATATATCATGAGAGAAAAATTCAAAAGGAATCAGAAAAATCCAAATTGACTAATGCCGAATGATACAGATTGTACAGAGAGCTAAAGAAAGTCGATCTCCACCGCCTGATCTGATGGTTATTCACTTGGAATGTGATAACTTTGAAACGTTTAACGATGAAATGAGAAGATAATTGAGAAGATTATTTTATCAGTTCGTTCTGAAGAGTTTGTAGAAAGATGGCATTTGATCGATGTCCATTACGAATCGGCGTTTTTCAAGAATGAGTTCGATTACGTTGATAATTGCTTACGGTTTATAGAAAATTTGTAGCCAGTTAGATTAAAACATTTCACTTTTTCAAAAGAAGAATTTTCAAATGAAGATGTCACATAGTTTAAAATGTGTAACACTTGCCACCCATCATTAAATGTTAATAAGATACCGGCTTTGTGCAATTCAAATGATCTGATTATCCTCTAAAGCCCGATGGATTGTAACCACTGGATCCTATAAGTGAAAGATTAATTTCGCCGAGATTGCCATTTGTACAAATATGACTAAAGAGGAAACATTACTTGACCAACTATGGTATAATTAATCAAGGAATAAATGTTCGATTCCGATATTATTCTATATATCAATTTACCCATTATGCTTAACGTTGATTTCAAAGCCGATGTTACTCAAAACAAACGACTGTATATCATATGCAACTTGAGTTCAACTTGAAGTACATTTATACACCACCCACTACTCTGGGCAACACGTGTACAGATATAACTTTTGTAGATAGGTAGGTATTTGAATTAACATCGCACTGCAGCAATACAATGGGCTTTTGGCGACGGTTCGGGGTCAAACCCGAAGGGAGAGATCGAGGACAACACCACGTAAGTTTGAACCACGGTCAGATCACGAGGTCACACCTGAGCTGGCACCAATCTCTCCAAACTTCCACACCACGCCAACGTAAGGACATTTGAGACCCCGATAGATTTGACGTGCACCAGCCCCCTTTGTGCACGACGGTCTTTGGCTGAATTCGAACTCGCAACCCTCCGGTTTCTAATCCGTTACTCTTCCTACCGGGCTACCGTGGCCCATTGTAACCTTTGTAAGAAACATCTATGTAAATACTATGGCAGATGTATCTAACTTCTATCATCGGCCTTTAGTAAATAAAATAATACTTCATTATAACTACCAAGACTTTTTTCACTTACATCTTACGGCTTCCTCTAATAACACAAAGATCATAGAGGAAATATAATAGAGTGAATAACGGTAACCTTTTTATATGTCCAGTATCGTGTGACCAAAACTTGTAGTAACGTGACCCTTAGAGCTCTTTCGTCTGACGAGTCGAAACGAACATTCATCATCTGGCAGGTTGAAATGACATGAGAAGACGCCCATCCATTAATTTATCAACTGATTGGTCTGCGCTACATAATAGACTTAGTCGATTTCACCACTTTTGTTGCCATTCTACAGAAATGCTTATTCACACACCTACCTTATCATAGAATTATACATCGCCAAACAAGACTATAAGAAGCCAAATGTGCCAAACAAGTCAATTTTTCACAGAGCACTCACGTGACTGCTAGTCGACATGTTGGTTACACGTTTTGAAGCTCCTCTCAATAGTAATGCTCAGTTCACTTATAATTTGCGTTTATGACAGAGATATCTCGTTATCAAGATCTGGTCAGTTTTGCTAATGACGAGATACCTCGTGGAAAAAAAAACTACCAGGAGATTAAACGATTGCGGTTGAATCCTCGTACAAAACAAGCCTGATTTTTATCAACTGTACAGAGATACGGGTCAAGATGTCTAGAGTTATGTGAAAATATTGAATGAAGACCGAGAAGTGGCATTTTGACCAATACAATCCTTTCTAGGATTCTTTCACCTAATAGAAATGTGTTGGGTAAAAGCAAAAGTCGCTCTCTAGGGAATCTCTCAGGTAAAAGCAACAGTCGCTCTCTAGGAATCTGTCATTGGATAAATCCTAATGATAAAAGTACTATAATAAGCTTAATCGGGTCAAAATATATTATTTTATCTCATCACTTGAACCTCATTTAAAATCATGTACTTAAAAGGAAGCTCAAGTATACGTTTAATATGCAGGTAGCGTTTCTTTGTTTTATACCACTTAGAATCTCTTTAAAAATCCATGTCCTTGAAGCGAAACTCAACGATCGATTTAACATGCGTCGTGTATTTGTATAAAAAATGTGACATCTTAAAATGGCATATTTTGTTAATAATGCATTATGTTCATCGTAAAAAGCAGATTTTAATGTAAATATGTGTGATACTTGCTCACTGCATTATATTATTTTAATACCACATTTTTCGTTTCTGGATATAAGCTATTCATGTAAATAACGTCAACTACAGTAGAACCTTGATTATCCGAGCTCCGGTTATCAGTGTCCGAGTTATCCGAGCTCCGGTTATCAGTGTCCGAGTTATCCGAGCCGAATTTGATTCTAATTTTTTAAAGCTGCCTGTAAATGTGTGCGCACTCTGCTCTGGACAGATCTGGCTTTGCTGGACGATGGTTAGTTGGTTGTGGTTCTATGGAGCGCGTTATAAAAATGGATAATCTATGCCAAATGCAAGAAATATTAATATATCACATTAAAAACCTGACCAACATTTAAGTAATGGTAAAACGTGTTTAAAATAGACAATTATAAAAACAAAACAAAAGCTTCAAAAGTGTTAAAAAGTAAATATATTACAAATATCTCGTTATAGAGACTAGTGTAGCTTAAAATATATTGGTGTGAAAGATAGAATGAAGTAATTGTGCATGTGAAAATGTGCGAAACAAAATTGTTAACACTCTTAGTGGTTTATCTTCGCGTCGAAAACTACCCAGTATTGGCCAGCCTCTACAAAAACCTGTTCGAAGCTGTCACTAGTTCTGGGTCAGAGAAAATTGTTTTTCCTACATGGATCTTTATTCCTCTTGGAGTAATAAGGTAGTTTTTCTATATATTAGTAAAACAGATCAGAGCTCGATGGACGGGATATACCGTGATTAATGAAATTGACAGTATCTCGAAGGACGAGATATCTCGTCAAAATCACATGGAGGTTTAAGGACTTTTACAAGAGTTGAAAAAGGTACGTAACCCACGTCCAGATTTATTGTAAGATTACCACACTATATATAAAAAGCGGCAGTTTTCGAGTATCGACTGTATTTAATACTAACTTTATGAATCTTTCAGTATCTAGCTGTAGCAAGTAGCACAGTGAATTGTTTCTGTATGTCTTGTTTCGTGTTACTGCGTACGTCCTTATTATATATATATATATATATATATATATATATATATATATATACACTGCTGGCCACCCAAATTGCAACACCAAGAAAGACAAGAGGTATCACAACAAAATTTATTTTGCAGATAATATGTTGACCAAGTATCAAATGATTAAATTTATAGACTTCTGTGAAGTGTGGTTCCTGCCAAAATCAGTAGCCAGAGTAGCCGCCATTGTTGGAGATCACCGCTGCCACACGCCTCGGCATTGATTCAAAGAGACTTTGGATGTGTTCTTGGGGTACAGCAGACCAAGCAGCTTCCACACGTTGCCAAAGTTGATCTGGTGTGGCAGCTGGGGATGTATTCTGGGTCAATCGTTGAGCAACCATGGACCACATGTTTTCTATCGGCGAAAGATCCCGAGAGCGAGCTGGCCAGGGAAGCAATTCAATCTGGCGATTGACGAAGAACCCTTGGACAATGCGTGCCACGTGTGGTCGCGCATTATCCTGTTGAAATATGGCTGTGGGCAAGCCCTGAAGGTAAGGAAGGACAACTGGCTCCAACACCTCGGAGATGTAGCGCTGGCTGTTTAAAGTACCGGCAATGCGTACTAGAGGAGTGCGAGAGTGATATCCAATACCGCCCCATACCATAATAGCCGGTGCAGGACCAGTGTGGCGGTGCATAACGCAGCTGTTCAGCATCCTCTCTCCACGGTGTCTCCAGACTCGAATCCGACCATCGTGGTGTTGCAGACAGAAGCGTGACTCGTCAGTAAAGACAATTTCATTCCATTCTGCCGTCCACATCCTTCTTTCATCGCACCATTGGCGGCGGAAACGTCTGTGGTTCTGCGTCAAGGGTAGACGAAGCAATGGACGTCTTGCGGACAGACCACTCTGCTGTAAACGGCGTCGAATGGTACGCGCAGACACTGGATGATGCGGTACAGACTAAATGTGCTGTGCTATGGTTCGTGATGTGGCTGAGCGATCCGTCACTGCCATGCGCACAATGTGCCTGTCATCACGTGAAGTGGTGTACTGAGGTGGATGCGATCGAACACGTCGGTCCGTCGTACCCTCCTGCATCCAACGATCACATATCCGCATTACAGTTGTTTGGTTTCGTCCAACACGACTACCGATTTCCCTGAAAGATAATCCGCAATCTCGGTAGGCCACTATCCTTCCTCTGTCGAAATCGGATACTTGATCAAAAGATGATCGCTGTTTTCTACGAGGCATAATTGATCGTTTTTTTGAAAAAACCACAAGAAAAACACAATTGCCGTACTTGAAATCGTCGAAATCTCCAAGCCTTAAATAGTGCTTTGAAGTGGCGCCACAGGCGCGCGTGATGTGCGTCTGCGCTGAAATTCTAATCATTTGCATATCTCACCTCCGCTAATGCATGTTGTAAATTTCATATTATTTGCATGCTTCCTTCAGGGTGTTGCATTTACGGTGGCCAGCAGTGTGTGTATATATATATATATATATATATATATATATATATAATAAGGACGTACGCATATATGTATATATGTATAATAAGGACGGATATATATATATATATATATATATATATATATATATTGCTAACGTCGTAATATGCTAACGTAAATGGTACAATTCTTGAAATAAAATGTCAAATAATATGTTATTAAAAAAGTTTGAAAACCAAACCGTCTAGCCAAATAAACCCACAAAGCCTCAGCCAATTTGTATCGTCTTCTCTCAAGTGGACGTATCAAGGTAAAGCGTATGGTGCCAATTGACCGTTAGAGCTAGAACCACCGTGACCATAGAAAAAAAACCCAATTTATTCCATGATTTCATTTTCTCATTTGGGGTGCCTTCAGTGGGTGCTAAAATTGGCAGTTTCCTCACGGAAAAGAATAGATATATGTTGGAATTCCAATTTTAGCTTGTTTTCCGATTTGTTGCCATGGGGATGCGAGACCTCGTCTGAACTGCTTGAGCGACAAAGCGACACGGTCATATGGATGTGACCCGAAGAACCCATCCGTTGAAGATGGATATGAGAGAAGGTACAGAATGGGGAAAAAATATGGATGCCTGCAGTTCTCTTCCCGATAGATATTTCGTCCTTTGTGTGAAGGCTTCTGCAGTTGTTTTTCTTTCTTTGCTGCTTTTTGCTATTCCTGGCTTGGTAGTGAGAAGGGTTTGGATTTATTCCTAGGAATGACCTAAAATATTTGCTGCAGATATTTTTTATTTCGTGCTATTGTAGTCTTGTGGAGATATGGAAAGTATTTCGCGTTTGATGTATTTGTTTGGATAATGGGGGTGTGGTGACTCGCTAGTGATTTAGGTGTTATATGTAGAAGTTACATCTGGTGAATATTTTTTGGAAATGTATGATACATTTCATGATTATCTTGTGGAGGTAGAGCTTTACGAATACGTTTCGGAAATTATAAGTAATTTCATAATTGATTTATTTGTTTGGATGTTTGACTCGTTTTTTAATGACTCAGTTTTTTTATAGGTACAAATATACATTTACGAATATCTTGAGGAAAGTCTGATTGATTTCGTGATTATCTTGAGAATATAGGGAGGAAAAATATTTGGTTTCATGTGGTTGTATGAATGTTAGGGTGTTTGAATGAATGGTTATTGAGATGTAGGTAGAAGTTTAGCTTTACGAATTTCTTGACGAAAGAATATGTGTAGAAGTTTGCATTTGAAAACATCTTTCGGAAAGTTTCTGATGTACTTCTTGATTATCATGTGGAAATAGAGATTTACGAATACGTTTCGGAAATTATAAGTACTTTCGTAAATGATTTATTTGTTTGGATGTAGGGATGTTTGCCTCGTTAATCACCCAGATTTATAGACACTAGTTTACATTTACGAATATCCTGCGGAAGGTATGATTTATTTCATGATTATCTTGTGAATATAGAGGGGAAATATTTGTTTTCATGGTGTATGAGTGTCAAGGTGTTTGAATGAATTGTGATTGGGATCTAGGAAAAAGTTTAGCTTTGCGAATATCTTGGGGGTAGAAATTTTATAAGTAATTTTAAAATTATCTTATGGAGAGGGAAAGTATTTCATGTTTGATGTATTTGTTTGGATGGAGAGTTCAACTCGCTTGTTATTAAAGATAATTGCGTGAGATGTTTTTAAGATAAGAGTTTACGTTTACGAATATCTCAGGTTTTCTGTGATTCATTTTAAGATTATGTTAGGGAGAAAAAAGGGGAAAATCGTTTGTTTTCACTTGGTTGTATAAATGGATAGTAATGCCAGATGTTAGAAAAAAATTAACCTTACGAATAACTCGATGAACGTGCATAACTAATGTTAAACTATCCTGTGGGGAGGTAAAGCTTTTCGTGGTTATTTGGATGAAAGCTGTTTTTTTATCTGACTATTGAATTACTGATAAACCCTTGTAGATAAAAGTTTAGTTTTTCGAATACGTTTCTTAAATTGTTTAAGTAATTTCGAAATTGATATATTTGCTTGTTTGATGTTGGGATGTTTGACTCTAATTATTGAGATGTTCTAAAGGAAAAGTTCTGCATTTAGGATATCTTGCTGAAATTACGACTCATTTGTCTCGTAGAGATAGAGGGGAAATAATTGTTTATGTTCAACACTTTTGTATGGACATTGAGATACTTGAATTTATAGTCATTGAAATGTAGGTAAAAGTTTAGCATTACGAATATCTTGAAGAAAGTGCATAAGTAATTTTAAAGTTATTTTGTGGAGAAGGGAAGTGTTTTTAAAGTTATTTTGAGAATACAGAATATATTATGAGATAGCTGTTGGCTATGTAGTGATTGAGATTTTCTTGAGATTGAAAATTGAGATTTATGAATGTCATGCTTTTGAATGAGGAGTGTTGATTGACTTCGGAAAATTTAAAATGTTTTTTGGGAATATTTAAATTTTATGCTAAAAATTTCACACTATAGATTGTTTCCATATACCAATACATAAATCGTTTTAAAATTTAATGGATTCATTTTCAAATTTATATTGTGGGGATTTTTTTTCGTTTGTAAAAGCATTGGTTCAATATTATCCAATGTGCCGGATGGTATGTGTTTAGTATACAGTTAGATTTCTTTTAAGAGGTGGTTTCTTCCAAAGTTTTTACGTAGTTTCTTACTGGAACTACTCATGAAGTTTATATTGAATAAACAAATATGTAGATAAGCTAAAAATGCTATCGATTCAGTTTTGCGCAATGTGTCCTCGGTGCAAGAAATAACTGCAGAGCAAGAATCTGAAGCATTGAATTTGTTATGAATATGGAAATAAAAATAACTAATTAAATGTAATAACTTGGTGGTACTAATTATAATAATTAAATTTGATAATAACTATTAATCAATTCAAATTACTTCTCACAAACTAATTTACTTTTTCTTATCGTGCTATTTGAATGGATCCTAATTTAATAAAGTTGTTGGGTTATTGGAACTAATTAAACTCCAATTATGGAAATATGAATTATATTCCGAATTTATATTCATCGTGATGGTTTTGGTTGTAAAACAAAGTTAATTCATTATATCATGGTGAGCGCATATTAACGCAGGAAATAAGTTATTATATTAGCATTGCAGAAAATTTAATTTCATTATTTGTATCGTATACATTGAAGAACGAAAGAAAGGAAATTTATGTTTATCTAAGGATTATATATACTTTAAAGTGAGATTATGTAATTTTACAAAAGATAGAGTATTTGATTAGACCATTCTTTAAAAGCCTTTATTAGACTAACTTATTTATACCTAATTTACGAAGTGTCTGAATAATTTAAATAAAATTACAGCAATGCAAAGTAAAGTTTGTTAACATAATTATCTGCCGCATTCTTTTGAAAATGTAATTACGCGTCAGATAAATATAAGTTAGGTAAATTACCTTTTCCGCACTTTTATGGTAAACTATCTTAGTTTTTAAAGTAACGTGTGTGTTTTTCACTTTCGATAAGATAATGTTCAAACTTTATATTTTGTTAAAAAGTATTTGAAATTTTAATTGGGAATTAATTTTCCCAATCTTGATTTGTTAATGTGGACAAAAATATCTTTGTTTTGAGATTTAACCCTCCAAGTGGTTTCGACAAGAAATCTTGTTCATGAAAATCTGATCAATCTTGATAAAAACAAAATATCTCGTCATCAAGATATTGCCATTTTTTATGATGCCAAGATCAAGATCTACTCAGTTTTCTTCTAATGATGAGATATCTCGTCCATCAAGATTTGGTTAGATTTGCTAATGACGAGACACTTAGACAATCACCAGGAGGGTTAAACAATTAACCTGCTAAAAAATTCAAATCTAAGAAGATATTCTGAGACAAAACATTGCACACTTATCCTAAGTTCTAACTTACAGGAACGTAGCCGATAGTTGATATAAGTCGTACAAAATATTAAAGCGTAGAATTTGCGAATAACATAGAATACAATTTCTCTATGTAGTCCAGATACCCACCAACGTGTGATCGAAACTGTCTGACTTCCACGATAGCGAGATAAGAGATAACTGATCATTATGTAATGCAGCTAAAGATTGGATCACACATGGATTGGTCCCATTTTATTAAGGGACACCCACGTGGAATCCATCATTGCGGTTGAACCATATATTTCCCCCAAAGCAGTTTGACAGCCCTTGTTAGCGAGGATCGGTTGGAATTACCATGGTGTTGCCTCGTGATATGGCGCTGAGTGAAGCATAAATGGCACATAAAATACCCAGCAATTTGGACGAGTGATTTTTCTTCTGCTACTCGTTGGTCGGGAAATTTGATACGAATAATTTTAAGAACAAGTTACTGTAGCAACGTTACTTTTTTATCTTCTTAACATTGCAGATACAAATGCAGAAATTGTACACTCTAAAATATTGTTAATCTAATAGATAGAAGAGAAACATGTTAATTCTATAAATGCTAAACTTTTATCATACATTTATACATCAGCATATTTAGCATTTTTCAAAGTTAAAAATAGTCAATAATGTATTATGGAGTATGTAAACCATGTCATAAAATAATATGAATTTCCATAGAACATAATATGCAATTTTTTTACATAATCAAGAAACTCGCCACAGTGTTACAGAAACTGAATCTGGACTTCCATGACAAGACATTATTTATTTCAGCTAAGGTTTGAATTACACATGGATTTGTTTATTAGATGATTTGGTAGACGATTACCTAGTGCTGTAGAGGAACAACAAACTGAGGGTTCAAATCCAGGTATAAACATGGGTATTCGCAGTGGCTCGAAATAAACTTTAACCCTTCAACTGGTTTCTCCATGAGATATCTCGTCATCAAAATGTCAACTTTTTATGATGACGAGATCAAGATCTGGTCCAGTTTTTTCTAATAACGAGATATATCGTCCCTCACTATCTGGTCATTTTTTTCTAATGATGCGATATATCGTCCATCAAGATCTGGTTAGTTTTTTCCTAATGACAAGATATATCCTCCATCACGATCTGCTCAGTTTTCGGGCCGCCGTAGCCCGGTTGGAAGACTAATGGTCTAGCAACCAGAGGATTGCGAGTTCAAATCCAACCAAAGACTGCCTTGTACAAAGGGGTTGCTGCACGTTAAATCTGTCGTAGCCTCAAATATTCTCACGTTGGCGTGGTGTGTAAGTTTGGAGAGTGGTGTGTCAGCTCAGGTAGGACCTCATCATCTGACCGTGGTTTAAAATTATGTGGTGTTGTCCTCGGATCTTTCCCTTCGGATTTGATCTTGGACGGTTTCCAATAGCCAAATGTGTTGCTCCGGTGTGACGTTAATTTTATACCTACTAATAAAATACCTACCTGGTCAGTTTTCTTCTAATAAGGAGATAGCTTTTTCATCAAGATCTGGTCAGCTTTACAGCTGACCAGATCTTGATGAAAGAGCTATCTTTAATGACGAGATACCTATTCGAGACAACCACCAAGAGAAAGCATGTGATTCAGTCTAGTTAGCCCTCGTGTAGCAAAATTAGATCATGAACCAACGCGTCAAACCGTTTTATTAACACACCGGAATGAAAAATTCGACATTGAGTTTGAAAAAAATAATTATCCTGTGAGAATCACATCATCACTATGTACTGAGGTTATTCCATATGAAGACTGTTGAAAAGAATAACTCTAGTAGATAAAAGTATAAATTAATCGAAATTCAATAAGCATAAAATGCTACCAAGTCTACCAGCAAGTTACCACAAGTAAAAGTCACAGAATAAATTTGGTGATTGTACTTTTAAAAGTTTAGTTTAGAACAATATATATTCAGACTGGTCGGTACGATGTTCATAGTCTGTAAATATTGCACAGAACACATGTATAGAATAAATCATTTATAGTAGGATTACTTTCCTCTATGTTCACCACAGTAATATCAAATTAACCGCACAGTCAGATCTGTTACACTTCCCTAGAACAGTTTAACATTCTTTGCTAGCCAGAATCGGTTGAAATCACCATGGTATTGCCACATTATATTGCACTAAGTGGAACATAAAATATCCAGCAATTCGACTCGGGGTTTTGCTTTGCTATTCAATGGTCAGGAAACTGAATATGAAAAACACATTTTATGAACCATTCGCAGTGTACACAGCTTTTCCGTCTTTTTAACAGTGAAAAACAGCTCAAAGCAAATAAAACATCACATGTATCACATACTACGGTATAGAAGTATGGCTATTAAACATCATTGCTTTTAGAATTCCTTAAACTTATTTCTTCAGTAGACAGTCTAGCAAATGTAAATGTCGAATAGGGAGAACTGTCATTCAAAACTGCATTTGTGTTACCTTCCGAGGTGGAATGCTGAATTTACGACTTTTTTTAAACTGTTTTCCTGCATTCTGATTCGCCATTAAAATGTTTGAAACAAGCTTTTTGTTGGGCATTAAAAATTATACTGCCTTTTAGACTCGAAAATCCTCGTCTTGGTAACACCATTTCGAATTCAGGTCGTAAACTATTTCACCGACTTTAAAGTACTGCATATCTGTTATGCGATAAGAAAAGAAACACATTTTGCGCAAATATGAGTGGATAGTTTATCACTAAATAATGAAATTCCACTTCGCATATTTTCTCAGCAGTAAACGTGTGACTATACCCTTAAGTTTAGCATATTTATCCATTAAAAGAAACAGGTAAGTACTATTTATGCATTAATATGCTACTAAGTGTCTTTTAGTGTCTTGGGAGTGTATGTCAATCTGCTGTACCGTATATTGCAATATTACAGGGAAATGACACAAAGCTCAAATTTGAATAGATTCAAAATATGAGTAGGTTATACTACTAAGCCTTAAATCTATTTGCATAGCCTTACATTAATCCTCCTAATGATTTATCTTCGCATGCAAAACTGTCCGCCTCTGATGCAAAAGCCTGATACAAATTGTCACCAGTTCAGGCAAGGAAGACTATTTTCCCACTTAGATCCTCATTGACTGAGTAATAGGGCAGTTTTATCTCGACCAGACATCTCGTCATTAATAAAACATCAGATATTGATGGACGAGATATCTCGTTGAAACCACATGGAGAGTTAATAAACTTTATCAATTAACACCTGATTACTATTAACCCCTGTTCAAGCTACAATGCAATGCACTATAGGATGGCTTTCACTTCAAATTAAAACTTATCAAAACTAGTCCATATTAGACACAATGCATTAACGTCGTCAAATTATCTTAGCTATCAAATTAACATCTAATTATTTTAAACCTATCTTCTTGAAAGTAATACCTTTTCCTTGGAATATTCATAATGTCCAAAAGAGTCAAGAGCATTATGTTGTTAATGTAGTACTAAATAACACATAATCAATTTAGTAGTACGTTATCAATTCAAATGCATCCATAATAATTTCATTTCCAAACATTGGTTGGGTTTTTAAGATATCACGCACAGTCCTGTTACGCTAACTATTGTCTAGATAAACCTAGATACAGTCAAAAGTATTCACCGATTCACAAGAATAACTATCTTTAAAATGTTCAGTTCAAACCATTTCGAAACGTTCTTCGTGTATTTGAATATATCTCGATACGATATATAGTCATGTTGTTCTCACGATTGTCGATGTAGACTGAATCAAACGCTTGGCCACTCAAAAATAATGAGTAATTTCCCCCTGCCCGCCCATGGAAAATTCTTGTTGGTTGCGTTTTTATGGCGCAAGGGCCATATTTGCTATGCTTCGCCAAACACAATACAAACATCAAGTAATAAACATTCAATGGAAGTTTAATGGCATAAAAGATAGAAATACACCCAGGGAAGAATCCAATCTATGCTGTCTACATCTCACAGGTTAATAGCGCAGTGGACAAACCCACTGAGCCAAGAATACTCCTTCCAGTTAAGTTATAAAAGATAAAACTCTATTTTCCTGTATGGAAATGAAATATACTGTCAATCGTGCTACGAGATTCATTTTCTATTATCGAAAGGACGTGCCTTAGACTTAAATTCTTGGCTGATTCTGTTTTGGTGGAGAACTGCATCGGACATATAGAAAACGGGGTTTTGAAGACCCTTGTTTTAAGGTTAAAACACTTCAAAAATTCAATTTTTCATGTGTTTGTTCATTTATCAGAAAAACAATTATACTCAATAGTTAACCAATTAACTATTACTTAGGATCTTTAATACCCTGCTTCGCCCGATAGCTTTTGTTGCTTCACACAAACCAATTCAAGTAAATGTTCATGCCAATAGCAAATGTAATTCAAATGAATAAAGCAGACATATGGAGTTTGAAAGATTAGTTATCGTGAGTATTCAACAATTAATTCACGGTTTGAACGATTACAGTGCAGTTTGATATAAATTGAGGCGTTGACATGGAAATGCATGCAAGTCACAAAAACCAAATTTTAAGTGACAAGCTAAAACGTTTGTAGCCTGTTAAAAAGGAATTGTATTTGTATAAACTAAAAGAGCTGCAGAAACTAAACTATTTCTTCTAGCGACTTACTGGCTTTACCATGACACTGGCTTGGGTTCTTACTACCTTATCCACCAAAAAACTAATTTTCGTTTTTTTTGTGACTTACATGCTTTTTCATGTCAGCGTCTCAATTGTTATTGAGCAATTGTTGTCCAATATTAACTGTAGTGCGGGAGATTTTGAATGACACCACATACGTAGTCCTCACTTCAAGCAGTTCGAAGTTACACTGGCCCAAATCTCGCCAAGCACATTAGAATTTTGATATGTTGCGGAACCCCTCCCCGTTTCGTCCACGAGATACGAAAGCCATTTCAGGTGGGGACATCCTTTGTCTACACGACGCTATATTCATCTTCCGGTTTTATTTCTAGTTCTGAAATCATAAGACAACACATTTGTACCATTTTTCTAACGCTAGACTTTGCATGTATGCCCCCAGTACTGTTCCGAATTTAAGACGCATTCACATCAAACAATATGTGAAATCCCGTGGAAAGCAAATTTTTTCGACTAAGGATGGATACATTGCGTGGTAGAATTCCGGTGCATCAAAGACTAGTGCGCAAGAATAAAATGCATTTGAAGAAATACTGATTTATGTAGTGCCAGTCTGAGGGTAGGTTTCAATCTCTTCACATTTTTCATCCAGATTACTACTTTCGGTTCTTGCTTGTTTCTTCCGGTAAGAACATCTTTTTTCAGTATTTCCATCACTCATGTGAAGCTGTAATTATTTTTTCTGCATCTTGTAAAGTAAGAATCGGAAAGATAAACGACAGTTCCTTTGGTGTAAATAACTATGTTCTTGCTGATATCTTCCATCCTCGGAAATGTCGAGTACAGTTGAGAAAATAATAGAGCAAAATAAAGTGTGTCCACACTTTTTATCTCTATACGATCGCTATCTTGACTGAGACGTTATAAATGGCGTGTGAGATAAAATAAATCACGGATTATTTCTACTAGGTGTGATCAAAAAGTGTCCGAACTGATTGCGTCGGAACAAGACAACATAAAAGTCAGTTTAACCATCCTGGTGGTTATCTCAGCGTCGAAAACTCCATAATAGTGGACAGACTGGTGCAAAAACCTGTTCCAAACTGTCACCAGTTTTGGGCAAGTGACAATTTGCTTTTCCTACTTGAATCTTCATATCATTTTAAGCAATAGGGAAGCTTTGTCTCGTCGAGGTATATCGTCATTAACTTGACAGATCTTGAACGAGATATCTCGTCGACGCACTTGGAGGGTTAAATCAAATTTCTCCTAAATCAAAAACTTGCCAACAATGTAACATCAATCAACATTTTTATTCTCTTGGTTACTTTAATGTTGTGCTGCTTCATCGCTATTGAAACTCCTCCGGCCGGGCTTCTACTTTAAAGCTCAAGTGGTTTCGACGAAATATCTCGTCCATCACGATCTGACCAATTTTGTTAGTGACGAGGTATATCGTCATCAAAATATTGTCAATTTTTGACTATCACGATATCGAGATCTGGTCAGTTTTCTTCTAATGACAAGATATCTCGTCCATCACGATCTGACCAATTTTGTTAGTGACGAGGTATATCGTCATCAAAATATTGTCAATTTTTGACTATCACGATATCGAGATCTGGTCAGTTTTCTTTTAATGACAAGATATCTCGTCCATCACGATCTGACCAATTTTGTTAGTGACGAGGTATATCGTCATCAAAATATTGTCAATTTTTGACTAACCCGATATCGAGATCTGGTCAGTTTTCTTCTAATGACAAGATATCTCGTCCATCACGATCTGACCAATTTTGTTAGTGACGAGGTTTATCGTCATCAAAATATTGTCAATTTTTGACTATCACGATATCGAGATCTGGTCAGTTTTCTTCTAATGACAAGATATCTCGTCCATCAAGATCTGACCAATTTTGCGATGACAAGATACCTCGTCATCAAGATATTGTCAATTTTTTAGTGTCCCGATATCAATATCTGGTAAGTTTTCTTCTAATGACGAGATATGTCGTCTATCCAGATCTGGTCAGTTTTGCTAATAATGAGATACCTTGTCGTGACAACCACCAGAAGGGTTCAGCCGTAGGTTACAGCCCTCGTGTATCAAAAGTTAGGATAGAGCGTCAAACCACCCATTAAGCAGATTTCCTTGTTAAAATGGGGTGTTATAGAAAATATAAGTTACTCCGATCTTCCCAGTTATTTTCCTATTATTTCCTTTGTTCTGGTATAAGTAGTTGTATGTGTAATATTCTGGCACAATATTTCTAAAAATTCTTGGGGCGGTGGTAGTCCGGTTGGAAGAGTAAAGGATTAACAACCAGAGGGTTGCGAGTTCAAATCCAACCAAAGATCGGGTTCAAAGGGGGCTGGTGCACGTTAAACCTGTCTTGGCCTCAAACGTCCTTCAGTTGGCGTGGTGTTGAAGTTTGGAGAAAGGAGGCCCAGCTCAAGTGTGACCTCGTCATCTGATAGTGGTTCATAATTATGTGATGTTGTCCTCGGTCTTTGCCTTCTGGTTTGATCCAAGAACGTCACCAATAGTCCGGTGTGTAGCTCTAGTGCGACGTTGATTAAAATACCTACTTACCTAAAAATTATTTTTTAGATAAATACATGCATTATATGAGACATTTCCCCAACGCTTGTAGGAATATCGCTTTATGTTCAGAATTCATAAGAGTTCAAAAATTTCATGTTTGTTCAAATACTCACAAAGAAATTTTTCACCATACAGTATATATCTTCGTTTGAACAAGTATAAATATTTCTCAGATAACTACTGCCATTTATACGAATAATTAATTATACCAGTATTAGAATTAATCCGAGCGTTATAAATTATCAATACTGCACAGAAATTCATAATGGAAAATTTATATGCAAAATAACATTTATATTTCAGTCTCACCTTTATATAGTTTTATGTTGGGATTATCTTGTAACTTGTAATTTCATTACTACCTTTCCAACTCATCCGTTGTAATCCCTAATTTGGACGAAAACACATGAGACAGAAAGGATTTTCCTCGCGTGACATTGGAGTCACGTGACCTTTCATCACCTGTAATATACCGGAAAGGCTTTAGTACCTGCACATTTTATGGGTACATGTTCCACGCTATCTGTCTTCTAGATCACATGAGACCGTAACCATGAAAAACTATACCAGGATTTGCTACTTTACCACAAGGCATATTTCCTCGAAGCTTTTGCAAAATTATGGAATTATTGTTATTACCTTGTGGATTTTGTGAATTATGTATTCGATACGAAAAAGTTTATTGAAAATTTTGCTTAACGATTTCTGGAATTTGAATCATTTTCGTTTTACAAAACACGAAATTAGTGTCGGCATTTTTAATTGACGTCGCACCGAAGCAACACAAAGGGGCTATTGGCGACGGTCCGGGATCAGACCCGAAGATCCGAGGACAACACCACGTAATTTTGAACCACGGTCAAATGAGAGGTCACACCTCAGATAGTACCCGTCTCTAAACTTCCACACCATGCCAATGTGAGGACATTTGAGCCACGACACATTTAACATGCACCAGCCCCCGTGTACACGACAGTCTTTGGTTGGACCGCGTTTTGAACTCGCAACCCGCCAATTGCTAATCCGTTACACTTCCAACCGTTTACTCACAGCATTTGTTTCATATTTTAAACAAGTTTAGCTTATAACCTGTGATATAAGATCTGTAATACTTTTATACGTCTTTATTTTGTTACATTTTAACGGTAGCTGCGTTTTCTATTGCATAATATCATATCCTTGAAGCTTCACTAAACTTTAGTATTTGTTTAGTACCGAACATTTTCCCTTTACGTGTTTTACGGGACTGTAAAACGTTAGCAACTACAGTGTAGAAAAGCTGCTTTCCTGAATGCATATACATAAAACCAGCTTTCCCAAAGATCAATTCCCCTGAAAGAGTTTATTTCGGTATTTTTTCACGTATTAATATCGCGAATTTGAAGCCTTTAACTGTACGCAACTAAAACGGAGTTTCATTTTAAACAAATTTAGAGTTCGTTTCACCGAAAGCATTCATTGGATTAGTCATTGCATAAACGATATTTTATTTCAGAAATTGGATCAGATAAGCTTATTTCTTAAGAATAATTGTTTAAATTACCCAACATATAAACTAACTTGAAAGGCCCAACATATAAACTAACTTGACAAGTTAGGAAACGTTTCTGAATTTATTTAATTTTTCTACAACTCCCAATGTGTTTGCCATTTTTGTTGTTTGATATTCTATTTACGAATCAAGTATATTGAACTTCCCTATAGTTCACCGAAATTCAAACACGACACACGAGAAAGCCATGACCAATTCTTTTGTGTAAATCCTTCAATTTTCACTCTTTACCACAATATAAACTCTTGATATATTATTAGGTAATAGGTTGCAACCACCCCTCTGCCATTATCCATCTAACAATCAAAACTAATTACAAATAACTCGACTGTTGGTTACTAATCGAATAAGTTAACATTGACATAAAATGTAAAGTAAAATGTTTATTTCGGGAATATAGGACTTTCGGAACAAATTTCTGTAGTCATCCGATTGTTATAAAATTTGTACAGACTATTTGTTTTGTACTAAAACGCCTATATATATATATAAAATTTGGTTCAAAAATTTTAAGTTGTGCGGAAGTTATTATATAATACGTGCTCAAAAAATTTTGATAAATTAGCAAAACTTGATCGTTCCCACCCTAATTAATTTTGAATATAGTGCCAATATATTCACACATAACAATTTGTATACATATAAATCGAATCAATTCCATTTGGTAAGAGTATCACTCAATCGTAAAGAATATAGATCAACTAAAACAATTAAAATTTTGAAAAAAAGCACATTTAGCACATTTATTTTCGGTTAAGCAATATTTTAAACACAAATTCTAAAATTTGGTAGCATAATGAATTTCTCATTTGCACTTATGTATGCAAAAGATTTCAAGTATATGTAAAAAAATCAAGGAAATCAATTAAAACCTGATGCTGTCAATGAAGTTTGATATGCATTTATTTTTAAAGCTTGACTTGAAAAATTGATTTTCATGATTTTGAAAGTCTTACTGTCCCTTAATATCATTTGAAACGAGAGATAATTATACGAAATTGAGCTATGATTAAAACATTATTATTCCATTATGCGAAAAGATTTGTTCTATTCAACGCAATTGGATACCAAATAGTATTTTTAATAATAATTCTTAAGGTAGGGAATTTATTATCTCGGCAGTACTGGCGCGGAATGGCTATAAACCCTATTGAGAAAAGATAGATTCGTCCCAAAATTCTATTCATGACAGAAACATCTCATCAATAGCTGAATTTAGGAATGTCACGTTTGATAACGAAGTGGTTTGAATCCTTTGAAAATAACAGTAATTCGAGATTGGATAGCTTCAATACGAATTGAATAAATGCATGTACCTTTCGAAAACATGTGACTCTTGTCGAAAAGCTGTAAGTTTGTTTCGAAAATATCTGGCCGAATTCTAAAGAATGGTAGACGGGCCCGAAATAAAGATTTTTGTGTGTATGGGAAAGATGCCACAGAAACGATATTATTGACTGACCTAATCAGTACCCTCTACCACCAAAACGCGGCATTTCCGGACATACATTCTTTGAAATTAATGTCTATTTTAGGCTCCTCTACCACTCTACAATTTGGCCAGATATTTCCGAAACACCCTTTATATGTGTTTGGGCAATGCATGACAACTTTATATGTAAGGAATAAAACCGCACAAAAAAAAGTTGATGCACGAAATTTTTACTTTCTAAATGAAGAAGAATAACAATTAGCTTCGTGATGTCCATCCGACCATCTCACTCCTACTGTCAATAAAATCTCGATGGTTCAAAGTCCTTTTAACTTTTCTTATAATTGGCCATTCAAAAGTCACACATAGCCACTTATTGGTCGGTGAAACAGCTCCAATGTGCCAGGGATACCAACTTGTTACTAAAAATCATATTGTGATATCTTGCTCAGGTCTTGGCCATTTTTAAGAAAGGTTTCTCAATGCTTCATCAACAATTTTATGACTTATTCAATCACTTTCCGCATTCATCTCTTTTTACCTTTTAGCATTTCATTGGATTTTTACATCCCTTGTAAATTTCATTAAATTTTCAATAAATCAGAATGGGGTTACCCTCATCTTGATTTAAAGAGGGTTCAACATTAAACAGACATTTTTCGATCAAAGAAAGTCAATTTTGTTATGAAGTTGGGTTCTTAAATAATTTATCACTTTTAATATTGGTTTGGTTGATATTATTATGTTTTCTGAACCAATTTCATTGCCTTACTTTATGCAGAACATTAACCTGTTGGTGACCTTAAAATTAGCAATTCTTCAACACAATGTAACACTGAACAACTGGCATACGAAGTGTCTTCTAGCAAAACTTGTTTAAATTTCAAATTTAGTAGTATCAATCATAAAAACAAAATTACTTAAAACATATTTTTAGCGACGTGTTTGCATACTGAGAATGAGGCTAAGGATGAATAGCAGAGTACCCATTCTTCTGGCAATCCCTCTGACGTCACGATTGTAAAATTTCAATGCGAGTCAGCTTTCTACTGAATATCCATGATTATGCAAATCTCCACAGGCTGTTTCGCTTAATATTGAGGTAATAACCATTAAAAATAGTAGTCTTCCTAAGTTTTTGCACGCCAGTGCATAACGAAAATCCGATCGATTAAACCTGCTAGCAAAATCATTAAACTTCTCCACTAAGAAACAGAAAAAAAAACTGTTACGCCATCTAATTCTTTGAATCCACTTTCCCTCTAACATTCCCTAAAGTACTGATTCAATTGCCTGCAACGATTTTTATTTATTTCCTTATCAGCTCTACAACGAGCCAGCGCGAAATTCTTTCGATCATTTGAAAACGATGAAAAAACTACCATTCCGAGTTTTTCTTTGGATTCTTCTTGTACAGACCTTCCGTGAGATGATTCTATTAGCTTCTGATGGAATTTCGATTACCTGAGATAGTGGCAAAGCACCCAAGAACTATATTTACCCAACTTATCAAAATTCCCAACAAAATGTAACGGTAGTTCTGTGTAGATATTTCCCCCTGTTGCTAAATGAATAAAGCTTTTCGTTGTTGGTAGGTGGGGTTTTTGCCTAGGAAACTGAACAATGTGGCACTTTTAAGCATTCATAAAGGTTATTTTTGAAGGGATCTAAAAACTTTCAAGAACACTGATAAGTAATATAAGGCATTCAAATGTTTTATCCGTACCTTTAGTAACTTTATTTGAGAAACTCATCAAAAATCACAACGAAAGACAGCGGTATTTTGTTGTGTAGCTACTTCTTTTAATGCTATTGTAATAAAGCGTATCGTTGGTATATAGAAATTTCATTTATGGAACTGAAAATTGAGGTACTTTTAATAATTCATAAAGTTTATCTTTATCTTAGGACTCTAAAAGCTTTCAAGCACTCTGATTAGAAACATCATACATTCAAATGTTTTATCTGTACCTTCAGTAACTTTATTTACCAAACGTTTCAAAATTCATAACGAAAGGAAGCTGTGTTTTGTTTCGTAACTATTTATCTTTTTGTTCAATGAATAAAACTTCTCATTTAGCAATAAAGATAACTATATTTGAACTCCTTTGTTAAGTGTTTATTTTCTTTTTGGAGTTCTATTAATGAAACTCCATTAACATTTTATTAATAAAACTCCAAAACATTATTCAAAATTTCGGTCTTTACAGTAATTCAACCCATTCAAATATTGAATTTTAATACATTTCAAGAACTTTTTTACTCAACTGATCAAAGTTCTAAGTAAAAGATACGATGTAGCTAATTTCCAAGTCACTAAAAGAAAGAAATGTGTTATTCACTCTAAAATATTAAAATATGTTCTATTTTTAGAAATATTTCAATAACTTTATTTACCATATTGAATTCCAAAGTAATCATATCGATAGTTTACTGCAACTATTTCTCTATATTGCTAAATGACTAGCGTTCCTCGTTGTTGGATATGAGGTTTTCACCAAGACAATTAAATGATGAGTTAGATTAAAATGTGCGTAATTTCTTACTCTCATTTCGGGGAATACAAGGTTCAATTTCTGTAAGTTAACCTGGGTACAGTTTCTCTTTCGTGTCAGTAAAACTTTAAGGTTTATGTCCATCACATGGCGTAGTATGTCTTATTTTGTTGCAGCTTGGCCCACTATAGCTCTTGAGTCATAGACACCAACCAAAATGTATGTGTGTGTTGAATATTTGAATCCATTTGTCCCCTTGTTTCCATACTTTTCAAAAATATATATTGTGGTCAACTGTTCACAAGTGTTCTCCACAAGGTCAAAGATGGGAAATCTAGCTTCACAAGTTAACTAGCTAAAGACACCTACATAGATAATATTCCATTAATTTCGATAACTTATTCAACTCCCAAAATTATAAGCAAACGTTTCTTTGTTCACTTAAGTGCTATTTCCCATGTTCGTAATATTATAAAGCTTTCTTTGTCGGGGAATTGAATTAATCAGCATATCCAACAATCGCATTGTGTTAAACCATTTGTAGAACTTTACAGTTATTAAAGAAATTGTTATGCAAGCTGTTTGGTAAATAAGTCTTTCAAATACGGTCGATTAATTCTGATATTTTAGTAAATAGCAATAACATTATCAATACTCTTTTATCCATTCAATGTTAACAAGCAATTAAAATGTACTGTTTCATGAAGCATTACTAATGTTAATTGTACTTAGGAGTAATTTTAAACCACTTAGCAAGATGTATTAGTGCTGAATCAGTGTTATAATTGTCAAAAATATGTTTACGCTTAAGCTACAGTACATCTCAGGAACATTTATCTGTGTCATGTACCTCAAGTAAATGAGTCGTACACAATTGTTGGTGTATTCAATACAATTATATAATGATATACTATCCATATATTACTAAATTATGATAAATTAATATTTTCAGTTAGTTACTTCCTAAATTATAACCGGGTCAATGTTTTAGATGTTTAGTGCATGGAATAAACTTAGAATTATGAAGCTACTTTAAGAGTTAATTAATGTTCCTAAGACTCCAAAAAGTATGGTTCCAAGTCATTAAAGTTAGAAAAAGGGATTATATCTACAAAATACATAGAATACATTCGTCATTTCAAGCGATGTGTTCTTACAGACATGGTCAAGATTTATTTTGTAAAAAAGCTGGTATTGACCAAGGGATTATTACATTATACCATTCAAGAGTTTTATGCCTAACTACAAAATGAGTAACAATTTTAGTGTAGAATATAATACTTCAAGAACATTATTAACACATTTATTACCTACTCTTTTGGCTTAATACATTATAAGTAACTATAATTGAGAATTTAAAATAAGCACTAAGGGAAGAGAGGTAGGTAGGTAGATATTCTTATTAACGTCGCACTGGGACAACGTAATGGGCTATTGGCGACAGTCCGGGATCATATCCGAAAGCAAAAAACCTGGGATAACCCCACGTAATTTTGAACCACTGTCAGATGACGAGGTCACAGCTCAGATCGCACCCCAATCTCAAAGCATCCATACCACGCAAACGTGAGGACATTTTAGTCCACGACAGATTTAATGTGCGTCATCCCCCTTTGTACACGACGGTCTTTAGACACGACGACATTCAAACACGCAACCCTCTGGTTGCTAATCCGTTACTCTTCCAGCCGGGCTACCGTGACCCACCAAAGAGAAGAGAGAAAATATTAAGGACCATTTTATTTTTAAAATAATTTTACTGCCCTTCAAATGTTATTTTGTCCTTGACAGAAAAATGTGAAGAGATATTTTAGTTCATCGATGAATATTGACTGAAATAAATACTTCCAATTATTTGGCCTCGCCATATGACTATGGTTCAAAATTACGAGGTGTTGTCCTCGGAATCTTCCCTTCGGGATCGATCACAGACCATAGCTAATAGCACGTTTATACCTAATTTCAGATAATTTTTTAAAATTTTTATTCGGGTATTTTACAATTTTATTGAAGTTAAATTACTTTGAAAAGCATAAATATTTCGTTTAATATCTACTATTTTACGCAATTAAATTTAAAATTACTATATTTGTCCAATTGAGAGAGAAAATCAAGTCCAGTAGGAAAAGTTGGAGCTAAAACATTTTAATTCTCATTGAAATGTGTTAATTTTCTTTATAAGAAATAAATTATGACATTTTTTAAATTTGTTAGTGAGCATAGTAGAACAATTCGATACACTCTTGGCTTACGCATGACTTCATTACCATCATCTGCAACGCGGTCCACTTAGATAAATTTTGTGACGCGTGAAAATACCCGACAAGGTATTTTTTATCAAAGAAAGCAGTAATACCATGAACGTAATGAAATATATGAACTTTCGACTAAGACGAAAAAATGTTACCATAACGTTTAATTACAGAAAATTTATGAAAAAGGTAACTTCAAAAGTTTTCCTTAAAAAATAACAAAGAAAAGAATTTAATTTGTACAGGAATGTAATATATCGAAAAATTTTAAAGCAAAAGAAATAGCTGTATGCAAAAACAATATGGCTTCTTGTTAAACTTGTTATTAATGTATTTGCAGGCGACTTGGTCTTGCAATAAAAATTCCATGCCTTCGGTACAAAAAACACATCTAAGAAAACATGTTTAGCCCAAAGTTAATCACCTAGAAAATAATCAAGCCAACACTTTTTTTATAGCTGCATTCTTTTTACTTTTAGCATTCAAGATTATCAAGCTAGCCCGAGGGATGCATAAGTCAAGACATCATTATAAATATTTTTGCTGTTTTTTATAAACGGACGAATTTCGCTTAGAAAAACACAAATATTGAAAAAACATTATAATCGGTTTTTAATTTCGGATCTTCTGTCCATGTCTCTAGTTTTTTGTGATTTAACTTTTGATTAATCTCAATCTATTAAAATGCATCGTTCATAAATTTAATGTAGTTTAATGTAAAGGTTTCGCAACTTTTAATTCAAAAGCATTTTATCTGTTAAATTTAAATAAGCTCCGTGTTAACAATTTAGATGTAAGGCAATTCACAGTTAAATAGCATTTTTAAAATTAAAATTAATTTAATTTGAAGCTACTCGAAACATATTGCAGCTCGTAAGTACAAGGATAAAATGCATTTACAAACTCATGCAAAATACTTTAACAATTCAATTAACTAACAAATTGGTATTTCTGTCATAGTTGGTATTTAACTAAAGTAAACTATTGATTAGAAACGAACGAAATGTTTTTCTAACTTTCGAATATAGTAACTGTGTCTGCAGTTAAACATATACTTGCCTCATTTGGTTACTTCGAAATAATTATCATTTATTTTATATAAACTTCGCTTATATCAGCATTTGAAGAAAACTCGCTTTTTATGTCACAATCTACGCATGCTGAATAAAACATATACATTTTTCCCTGTATTTAATAATAAATAATTAAAAAATATTGTTGTTTTTGAGACTCGATTTTAAAAAATATATTTTGTTCTTTCTAAAATACACAAATAGGAAAATATAATGATTTGGTCTGCTTAGAGCAGAAACTTATTAGCTGTTATTTTTATAAAATACGTTTCTTGAATCAAATTACTTATTTTCATGATACTGAGAAATAAATTGTCTCATTGTAATATGTTTGACCGATATTATAACATCACACACATATTTATAGTTTTTATCTTTGACCTAAAAACTAACAATTCGTCTTTAAATCTCCTTGTGGTTGTCCCGACGAGGTAACTCGTCAAACAAAAACTAGCCATATCGTAATGGACGAGATAGCTCACTCACAAGCTCGTCACTCTCGTCCATAACCACGTGACTCGACTCCGACTGGACAGTATATATGTATTCATTCGATTTGTTATTAGTCATGACTTATTGTTAAAATAAAATAAATTTGCTTAGAAAATCGGACTATTGTATTTGAATTAATTACACTTCTGAAGTATGGATCGCTGACTTGGAGGTATAACACAGACCACCACCCACACCGAAAAATGCCTGTAAGCTCTTATTTCATATCAAATAAGAAATAATGTATAAATGTCCCATCATTTTAAATGAAATCATGCTTCTGGTACAACACTTAAAAAGTTAAAACAGTTAATTTAACATTCAGTTCTTGGATCATACATTACCTCAAAAAAATAATGTTTAGAACAAAATTGCATTTTCTTGAAAAATTGCAATTTTCGACAAAAATTTCTATCGAACGCTTAACAGAGCAATTCTCTCGCATATACCATACCCGTTCTGGAACCTACAGTCTCCCTGTATGACCCTTGCGCCATAAAACCCAAATATCCAATCCAATCCCTGCATGACTTCTAACCATCTAACCAGTTTGGGTCTTCTTGACCAATATAACTCCTATCTTTCAATTAAATAAATATGGTTATTTAGACATTATATGTATTGCTTGATAAAATCAATACTACAATATTCGGAAATCTTTCGATGCTCAGAGTTGAGCTCGAATTTTATTTGTATTAAATATATTTACAATAAAATTATGTTCATGTGCATAATACAAACACTTTAAAGCACTATTTAAATCATTAATTAGTCCATTATTATATGCCTAACAGTTTCTAAAAAGTTTCAAAGTTTAGTGTTTCCTTCAGCTTTATGTATTCATAGGGCATGATATTCAAAAATTTTCGTTTTTTAAATGTAATCAAATTTTACTTAAATGGACTGTATAACTTTTAAATGGTAAAAAATGAAATTTTCCTGATTCTATTTTTAAATTGACTGATTACAGAGTAAACTTTCATTCCAGTACTATATCAAATTTTTCCAAATGGGAAACACGAAGAGAGTTTGTCTGAGAACCAAACTTCACTTTTTAAAAATCACGCGTAACTAATTCCGTGGATCAAATGCCCAAGACACAGATGTAAATGCTTGGTCCTCCAAAAAAAAGTTTATCTTTATTTAAAATGCGTCTCACTTTACAAGTAACACGACCATATCTCACATTACTTTAAAAATCGAAATTTCTTTCCGAAAGCAACCTCCAACCTCTTCCATTTCTCTTCAAATCAGCTAAAAGCTTTGATGTAATTACTAAGTTCAACCGAACAATCTTTGAAATATAAAAGGCTTATACTCGAAGTCATGGTGACTTTAAAAGGATTAGAAGACACAAGGAAAAACCCGAAAAGAACAACAAAGGGCAATATAAATGGATATAACATTCTTTTTTTATTCTTGTGCACATTTCCCTTAAATAAAATTTATGTGTGGGTTTATTTTGCACCATTGCTTTCGTACTTACCACTTTGCGTTTTATCTTAGTGTTATGTACGTGTACTTTATTTTTAAGATACAAATAGAGTGAAAGGTACTTTTTAGTCTTCCTTGTGTTATCTAGAATGCTAAATATATTTCCTAATCTAGGAATGAGATTGCTGTCTTCTCTAAATAAGCCTGCATTCGTGAACTATTTTGGAATTAACAATGAATTTTACGTAAACGTGAAAAGAGGTTTGTCTAACTATCAGAACATGTGTTGTAATATTTTTTAAATGAGTAATTTCTGTTATAACTAAGGAAATGGATGGTGTAAAGTCATTGGGTTCAAAGTTACCGAAAGTTGTTTGGTCATGGTAATTGTCTTGGTCTTGGTTGTTTCGCATTGAATAATATTGTGGTTGTGTTCTCATCCTCGTTTTCAATAATGTTGCAATTAGTTATGCCTCACAAATTGCCATTTCTACCTACATTTTATGGTAGATATAATTATTTTCTGTTTCAATTTCATTAATATCAGCCTAAGTCTTGATATACCACTTCTAAAAATTACAAAACTTGTCGAATGGGATTTTTGTAATCAACAGATTTGCTGATCTTTCGCCAGTCAGCTATTGGAAGAGGAATATCTCTCTTGGTGTTGACGTCATCACTGTACCACCCACTGCATATGAATTGTAAATCAGTACCACTGAAATTTCAGTTTTTCAGTTAAAATATAGAGGCATTTATAGGATACATCGTTGTATTGCTCTAGTCCTCAACTATCTACCTATAAGATATTTTAAAACGGAGTTACGTAAAGGTAACTGTTTTTCACTAACATTGGGCTCCAATTATTTCGTCAGAGAGTACCTTGTAGAAAATAAAGTTAAGCTTTTATAAGAAAAGAAGGAAAGTAATTCAAAATGATTGGGTGTATTGAAACAAAAATAATTATCTTTTATCTTTCTTAATCTCAAGATAATTTGTCAAAAATAGAGAATGATTTAATATATGTTATTGAGTAGCAACTAGAACCAAATATGTACTAGAATAACCGTACAAAGGGAGTAGTAGATCAAATAGAAAATGCAATTTCACTAATATCTACGTACCGTTTCTTGGATGTTCAAAAAGATGACGAAACGACAGATTTAACGTGTCTATATACACGATGATCTTTGGTTGAATCAAGTTTAGAATTCGCAACAATCCAGTTGTTGCTCTACTACTCTACCAACTGCGCTACCGAACCCTCTCCACAGCTAGCTCAAGCAACCTGCAAGTTGTAGCTGCACTGTTTATATTCTGTATAACTTAACACGGTTTTTTTTCTTTTTTCTGTGTTAGTAAAACTTTCCTTATGTGTGTGTATCCATTATTTGACGTCTTCTATCTTGTGTTTGGCGCAGTTTGGCCAAATATAGCTTGTGCGCCATAAAATCCATCCACCTAACCAAACACAATATCTCAAAATTATACGCCTCTTATTGCGGAGCAATAAATCTCTTCTTTCATCACTTTAAAATTCATTCCGTTTTATTTATAAACATCTTGTTTAAACTCTACCTTCTGTTACAAATTTAATCTATATTGCCTGAAACACTACAATTTTTGAACACCTCGACTAAATGCTAAAACCCATTCCCTTCTTTTCACAAATTCCACCATCTCATTCCAAGCTACATCATCTCATAAAACTAACCAATGCTTATTCCCAAATGGTTTAAAACAAATACCACATACACGCGTCTTACTCCAATTTCATTTTCGTAATTACTCCCAGCTATTCCTGGTGTCCTTAAAAGTAATTCCTCTACTTACCATCCTTAAGAAAAGCAATAATGATCATCCCCAAGCTCACTAGCACAGGAATCTTCAAATTTGAACCAAAACCTGTGGTAATGATGATGTTGGTATCATTTAACTTTCTCCAGCCTAATCAGAAGAACCTGGTAATTCGAGAGGATATCCTCCAATTACTTGCTTCTGGAAGAGTAACTAGGATTAATAACGATAAGAGTTTTTGGAGTTTGTTGGCTTCTTAATGAGTAACTTATCCGTCTGGGCGTAATTCAATCCATGTTTGGGACGACTAGTATATTGCTGGGAACGCTGTTATCTCGTCAGAACAGAAATAGCAACTTGCCTGAAACTTTAGAAACTGGATGTTGAATATGGAGATGCGCAATTAACGTTCTGATTGATTTTGAATGGCGTAAAGTTTATTGAAATAGAGCTTTATGACTTGAATATCCCATCAATCGCTATTTGGAATCAGAATTTAAAATTGTGCTTTTAAGAGCTGTGGGCTTGTAATGGTTTATTTGATATTAATATATTCTTTGATGACTTTAAAGTTGAATGCTTCGGTGTGGGTTGGAATTTTAAAGTTAAATGGCTCATTTAACACTCCTTGTTGTCTCAACGAGGTATCTCGTTTTGACGTCTCGTCGTCGAGGTATCTCGAAAGATTGCATCATTCATATTGAGCTATAAGAGAAACAACTGCATTTCTAACTTAATGACCCATTAAAAACCTTGGAAACTAAACGTTTCAGTAGACTTTTTACTTATTTTACGCTTTTATTACCCATTTTGTTCATAATTAAGTATACTCAACACGCGCGTGCTTATGCACTTATTAAATATATAATTAAATATTTCTGAAAACTTTAAAACATTTCTTTTCGCCAAATGTCTAGTATGATAAAAATTATACCGTTACTGTATCCCTACACTCAATTAATTCTCCCTGGTGGTTGCCTTGACGAAGTATCTCGTCATTAGCAAAACTGACCAGATCTTGATTGACGAGATATATCTTCATTTAGTCTTCTGATTTAGATAGTCTTTTTACTTTTTCTCAACCATGTTTAATCTTGCTTAACCTTCCTGATGACTGTCTCAACGAGGTATCCAGTCATTTGGAAAATTGACCAGATCTTCATCTCGTCATACCGGAAAAATCAGTAGTATCTTGCTGACGAGATATCTCGCCATTAGCAAAATTTGTAAATTTGTCAGATGATGAACGTGATATCTCGTCAAAACTACTTCGAGGTTTAATACTTTACGTTCTAACATGTGAATCAAATGTTGGGTACATGTAAAGAGCGTTATATTTCCATTATTTTAATGTTTCACAAACACTGATATATCCATATCAGTAAAGGTGTTCACTGAATTTGTTATGTGTTCGAGTTGAATAGGTTTACTTCACTATAACAATGAAACTGATATCAAAGCATTCTGAATTTATCGTCGAACACGATCAAACAAAATGTCTCAATAATCCAGTTATGGACTAACAGTAATGAAAAATTTCGTGAAACCTTTTCAAGCATTTAATGTATCCTCCCATTTAAAGGCTGACGTCTGAAAGCATATTATAATGAATGCAGTCTGTTTGGTCGATACGATGTCTGTTGTCACGAATCCTTTTATGTAATACCACTAACCTAATAACTGCCGTAATCACTTTTTAAAACAAAAGATGATGACTACCTATACCGAATTGAGCCATGCCGTGATGAGTTTGGTTATTCAAAATGCTTTTCCAATGTATCTTTATAAAACTGGACATAGAAATTTTATGGCCATTATCATATCCGGAATGCTGGAAACACAACACTACAATGTTACCTATAGAAAATTAAATGTCAACATAAATATTACAATGTCTGAATTCATGTGTGTATTATTTGTTACACTGATTTGTATCTTCAGACTGTGTGCCTCAGTAAGTTTACCAACATCGATACCAACCTACGAGTTGTATGCTGTACAGGTTAGATTCTTGTAACTTACTGTGGGTTTATTTCTGTCTTCTACAACAAGAAAAAGTTTCCTTCTGTAGATATGTCCATTACTTGACGTTGTATATCTCATGTTTGGCGCAGCTTGGCGAAATATGGTCATTGAGCCATAAAATCCAAAACCATACCGCTTTCGTCCAATTGGGGAATAGGGCCATGTTATCCTGGTAGGAAGTGTAGCGGATTAGCAACAGGAGGATTACGAGTTCGAAACTCGATCCACCTAAAGACTGTCGTGTACATGAGGGTTGGTGCACGTTAAATCGGTCATGGCCTCAAATCTCCTCACGTTGGGGTGGGGTGGAATTTTCGAGAGTGGGTTGCTAGCTGAGGTACGAACTCGCCATCTGACAGTGGTTCAAAATTGCGAAGTGTCCCCTCGAATTTTTCGCTTCGGGATTGATCCCGGACCGTCGCCAATAGCCCTATGTGTTGCTTCAATGCGACGTTAATTCTAATAACTACCCACTTACAAATCGATAAAAATTGAGAAATAAAAATAATACCAACAAAAGTAATAAGTAATCAAAAATATCCATGGCAATTTTCTATTAAGAACAACAACCGCAGAAATCCACGTTAAACATTTATGAAAGTCTCTAACAATTTAAAGAACTACTTTCAACCGCTGCACCTAATTCTTCATTATCAATCATGGAGAGTGTTCCTGATTGTGATGAATCTTTAAACGATTCATTATATCTGAAGGAAAACATTTTAATACATCTCTATGCAAAACTATCTAACGATTTCCTAAATGCCACGTATATTTCCACGTTATACTTCTGAAGCTGTAGAGGTTAAATTCTAATATTCGAATGTATAGTACGTTGCATTGACTTCTTAAAAAACTATGCAGAGTCTACACATAGGAGATCGTCAGTTCAATGGCACGGGTACCCTAGGTCTAAAAGGAGGTCCCAGGAAATGTGAAATGTTTTGTACTGTTATCTTTAATCTGTTTTCCAGACTCAAAATTTGAAATATATACCGTAGTTTTGATATGATAATCGCAGAGACAAAAATCCATTCTCACACACGAGCAGCAAAATTCGAGCTTGAAATATCTCTGCGGATAAAAAATTTTATTTTATTATTGTATTCTACACACACAAGAAAAATAGATGTCTACAAATGTTTAACAGGAATATGGAGAAATTTACTATGATAAATTCTAGACAAAATTTATCCTGTGAATGATTGAAAGTCGGAGGAAACGGGGTCTTTACTTAGATATAGCACAGGCAGATAATATTGTTTATTTATTTCTTATCTTAAAATTATAAAGAATTCGAAACTGTAGAGTTGGGAAGCTTATTCTTTCTGCCAATAAAAAGTTTGAAATGTATTCGGCAAGCTTTGAATAATGACATAAAACGATGATTGATTAATGATTTTATTAACTTTTCGATGATTGATGACCCGACAGTTGATCTAGATTGAGGGGACTATTCTATTGTCTAGTTTGAAGTACATACATATGCATGATTTGGTATCGCAGATTTTATGCGACCTCTATGCATGTATTAATGAATTATATAATATATTCATCAACGTGTATTATATAAGACTTTGAATTGTCCATATGGAGCATTAAATGGATATTCATATTAATATTTTGTACTCTAAGGGAATGTATTGTTACAAGGATTTGGGAACTCTTACCACTTAACCCTCCTGGTGGTTGTCGAGGCATCTCGTCATGCATTAGTTTAGGTGAAAATTAACCAGATCTTGATGGACGATATATCTCGTCGAAACAACTGACCAGATCGTGATATTGCTATCATAAAAATCGGCATTATCTTGATGACGAGATATCTCGTCAGTAGCAAAATTGGTCAGATCTTGATGGACGAGATACCTCATCGAAATCATTTGGAGGATTAAAACTAGGGCAAAAATTCCGTTGTGTTTTTAGAGGTTATCGGGAATAAATAATTTTTGTATTACTTTATATTTACGCTGTCATGTTGGGATATCTTTTCCACCATGAAGATAAAAGAGATATTGGATGTCAGATGTGATGTACTTTGTTCTGATTTCGTCAACCGGTTCACAAAATTGTTAGCTATTTGAGAAGTAGCTGTTGTCTTGTTTGGGATCAGGTAACGTGCACAAAAAATGAATTTCAGTGAATAGGTTTATCTTACACCCACAGCAGATATAACCCACCAAATAGGTTCAACCACCCAGCAGACCAGATATGGTCCTCAGAAGATTTTCAACCGTATCACAGACAAAGTATGACTCTCAGAACAAGTTTAACCAGTCCCAGACCAGGTATGGTCTTCTGAATAGGTTTTACCGTCGCGAAGACCAGATATGGCCTCCGAACAATTTTACACGGTTCGCAGACCAGGTAACAAACTTGCAAGTTGTAGGGAGATTCAGTTTTTTGATTCCTGTAACATTTACCCTGAGTCCATTTACCATGATTGTATTTTTATCTTCTGTGTCGGTACTGATTTCATTGTATACGTATGCTTATTCCTCGACGTTGTCGGTCTTGTGTTTAACCAAATATGTCTCTTATAAAACAAAAAACCGACCAACCAGAACAAAGCAACGCAAAAGTCAATACAATATTAATCTTTTCTGTCACATCCAGATTTTTAACGAAGATGTCAAATGTCAATTGAAAAATAATATTAGTGATAGTAAAATGTTTATAAAATTGTTTGTGGTTATACAAAGATTGCATATTTTACAGTTTTTGTATGCACATACTTAACCCTCCATGTCAAAGAGAAAAGAATTTGTGTTACCGAAATATTTTTTTTCCCAGAACAACTCAAAAGCACCGGGATGCTTGGGTTCTGAAACCTTCTTTCGTTCCTATTTGCAACAAAATATAGTGACTTATAGTTGTTTCTTTCCGTATCAATTGCTACGGAAGCCATATACTGAGGCTATATTTTCCGGATCAAACGCTTTATGGATTAAAATCTTTCATAGCAAAACTAAGTACATTGAAGGATTTATGCATATTCCATTCACATCAATAAGTTTGTTGAAACTTTCATTTAGAGCGACATGGTCTTATGGACCTGGTTTAGGCTTATCCTGAACCTTGGGGATAAGAAACAACAGTTTGTTTGGGTACGAAAAAGAAGTATAGTAACTCGGGTAATACGAACGTAATAACACACAACAGCCTATATAAAATAAAAAAGATTTAATGTACTACATGTTACACTACCAATACTGAAAGCGAGGATGAATATTAATTTATACTAGGATTTGAAACAAAGTATGGTATTCATTGTGAAAATTTGCATTAAATCTGGAGGTGTGTTACTTATCTTTTATAATCTTGGAAAACATCCTTAAAGGTCTTCTGTCTCAGCACTTTCTCGCCTCTTCTATGCATACTCTTGTTCGATGCTTCATTTAACCCCCAAGTAGTTTCGATAAATTATCTCGTCCATCATGATCAGATCAATTTTTTATTGACGAGATATTTCGTCTTTACGATATGGCCAATTTTTTTATGATGACGAGACCAAAATCTGATCAGTTTTTTTTGAATAACGAGATATCTAGCCCAATAAGATTTGGGCAGTTTTGCTAATGATGAGATATATCGTCGAGACAACCACCAGGAGGGTTAAAGCTTAAAAAATCAAATTTGGTTTCATATTCGTCTAGGATAAGACGCACGTTTGGTTAATCTGATATTTGAAAATCAAGGTTCTATGAAAATGTATTTCATAACTATCAAGTGCAATCTTTAAACCTCTTAAGGATCTCCACACATACATGCCTTCGACAACCGGCAGTCTTTACTGCATTACTTCTAACCTGTTTTGACCTCCTTGAGCAATATAATCTTTCTTGCGATAATTTCAAGCAATCGATGTGGTTATTTAGACATGTGGGGTAAAAGCAGCACTACACTATTCAGAAGTCTTATGACTGTCAGAGGATCATGCCTCATAACTCAATTTAAAATATCTATTTTTGAAAATAATATACTATTCAGTGAGCAAATATTACGATATTGTATTCATAACCCAATCACCTAATAGCCTGTCATTCAAATTATGTTAATTATTTCCTTAATTAAACATTAAATTTGAAGTGCCTTCACTCTAACATGTTTATGCTCTACTCAATGAAGTGAAATATGGAAAAAAACAGATTCCCTCTGAGGACTAATGGGTGAGAGGTTTTGAGGTTCTTAAAGAGTAGTTTTTAAGCAGTATATTTACTCTTTTGACAACTTTAGTTGAAATAAAAAAATATACGATCTCATTATATTCATTTTAAATAAAGTTATTCCGCCAGTTTCAAAATCTCCAGCGAATCAAGGGGTGTATCTCTGAGCATAATCCAAGCATATTAATCATTGTCAACTTAGATTATTCAACAAGCTTATCAGAACTCTTAATGCAATGTTCTCATTTTAAGAAAGCTGAAACTGCAGCAAATTTAAAATTCTCTTTGGACGGTGTATCGAAGAGAATACGTAATTTTATCTTAAAAGATGCACTTTTTATCTTTACTTCGCCCTTCTCAAAACGAAAGGAGGAATGATATGAATTATGCAACATGGCCCTAGCAAAATTTGTAAGTATAATATAATTTGGTTACCTTTTCATAGCTGGGCACTCTAACAATTCAACAGAAACGCTACTTTTTGTGATGTATTTCACTTACAAAGCCCTGAAAAAGCATCATAATAGTGGGCAATGAGCGCGTTCATATGCATGTGATTATCATTCCTTAGGGTTAAATTCTCAGTAAGTCGGGGACGGCTTTCAAGTTTGCATCGAATGGTATCAAGTAAGTGATATGAATTCTAGTTTCTCGTCAGTCACTTGCTGATGCAGCCTTAAGGGTTAAAAACATACTTGCTCTTTAAATCAGTACAACAATTTTATGTGTATTGCTTGTGTAAACTATTTTACCTGGAAGATCATTAACCTTCCAAGTGTTTTCGATGAGATATTTCTTCCATCGAAATCTGACCAATTGCTATATATCTCGTCAATATGTTGTCGTTTCTTTTGACGATGAAGCTATCAAGATATTGTCAGTACTGCTAATGATCTGGATCTTCATGCTATTTGTTTCATCAAGATCTGGTCAGTTTTGCTAATGACAAAATTTGCTAGCGAAGAGACAACTACCAGGAGGGTTAAAAAGACTGATGATGCTTGCATGTGTCTACTATCGACACTTTCGATCAAATGCCTGTCCTTAATTTTTATGTGCATATCCATGTATTTTACTAAAACTTTATACGTAGATATTCTGACAATTCAACCAAAACGCAACCTTTTGTGATGTATGTCACGTATCAAGTACTGGAAAAGCACCATAACAGTGAACAATGAACTAGTTCATATATGCATGTGATTATCATTCCTCAGAGTTAAATTCTTAGTATGTTGGGACTGCTTTCAAGATTAACTCGATTTGTATCATGTATGCGATATGAATTAAAATTATCATTTCGTTAGTTACTTGGCGATACAGCCTGAAGAGTTTAAATGCACTAGTTTCTAAAATCACAGTAGGAACACAAAGATTAAGAGTCCGATTATAAGATATAAATACGAGATCGGTAACTATGTAGTTACTTGCATAGGTCTCCTATGGGCAGTTTCAGGACAAATGCCTGTCCTTAATTTTTCATATATTGTAGCATTTCCAACACTATTATTGACTCTTGATCACGTGACACAAGAAATTTGCGACTGATGGTAAGAATCGTTTACCATCCCTTAAAAATAAACATAACCCTGAAACGTTGTGACTTCCTATACTGTGGCTCCGACAAGAAGGCAATCTCGGGTAGTCTATTTTTGAAAAGGTATGAAAGTGCGTTAGAAGTTTTCCAAACGTAAAGTATGAATGGCGATCACCTATATGGTTTTTCCAAGCCCTATTCTTTATACAGATATCGAATTCCCGCGCCTGACGATAAACGTTGTCCCAGTATCTAGGTTAAAGACATCAATTGTAGATGTGCTTAGTTTACTTTCCAACCTATAACAAAGCGTAATGAATGGGATCTTTTAAAATCACGTGACTCGACTGAAACTCGTAAGGGCCAAACTATATCCCTTGAATATATGTGACTGAGGATGGCAAAAAGCGTTCTAACGATTCCTTAGGTTAAAACGCCTCAAAAATATAACAATTATAACAACATTTAGAGGTTTGGTATGCTTAGTTTACCATGCGATTAACTACTTAACTGATTTGTACATTTCTTTTACGCTGCGAGAGTGTATCACAATGACTTCTGTTAACGGATGTTTTTGTGAGCATGTTCTATTGTTTTAAAAATGCATCAATCAATGTTTGAACATCTTGTATTACATTGTAAAAACCTCAGGTAGCAACATGTAGAATTAATAGATTAAAAAAAACCAGTTATTATGTGTTGGTGGGTTTCTTTTTAGTTATATGGCGAAAGAGACATATTTGGCTAAGCCACGCCAAACACAAAAAGAAACAACGTCAAGTAATACACATACGCACACAAAGAAATATTTATTGATTCAGAAGAAATAAATGCGCAAAATAAGGAATTGAACCTATACCGTCTATAACTCGCAGGTTGCTACCTCAGTGGGAAAATCTTTTGAGCGTCCCGATTATAAGAAAACAAACAATAAACTTTCTCCAAAGGAGTCATAAGAAAATGACCAATAAAATCTCCGAAGGATTCCTTTCTCATGAAAGCAGCAATAGAATCATTCCAATCCAAAGGATTTTATTCAGAGAAAAGTAGCAATTCAATGTTTGCAAAGGAGATTCTATTCTTAGAAAATAAATTATAAAATCTATCCAAAATATTGTTTTTTCAACAACTCAAAAACAAAATCGTTCCAAAGGATCTTATTCTAAAAAAAAAGGAGCAATATAATCTTTCCCAGGGATATTTTTTTTCAAGGAACGTAGCAACTGAAACAGTCCAAGGGATTCAATTCTAAAGAGCAATAAAATATTTCCAAAAGATTGTTTTATCAGGAACGCATCAATCAACAGAATCATTTCAAGGATTCTAATCTAAGAGAATGAGCAACAAAATCTTTCCAAAGGACTGTTTTCTCAGGAGCACACCAACAGAACAATTTCAAAGAATTACATTCTAAGAAAAGGAGCAACAAAATCTTTCCAAAGGATTTTTTCTTCTAAGGAAAGCAGCGATAGAATCATTTCAAAGGATTTTTTCAAGGGAAGGCAGTAATAGAATCATTCCAAAGGATTCTAATCTCAGGAAAGGAGCAATAAAATATTTCCGAAGGCTTCTACTCTAAGGAACGGACCAATAGTATATTTCCAAAGGATTCTTTTCTAATTAAAGAACCAATAGAATATGTCCAAAGAAAGAAATATTTTAAGGAAATGACCAATGCAATAATTTTAACGAATTCTTTGAACTAATAGGTGTGGTTATTCCTAAAAGATATAGAACAAATAAGAAAGCAATACTTTACAAATCGAAAAATCGCGTGACGCTGTGGGAATAATATGGAGTAGTTTGGTATTCCATCAATACAGACAATACAAATTAGATTAATAGTAAAGCATTAATCATGCAAAAAACTCAATTTGATGAGGGTTAAGAAATGGATGTTTAAAAGCAATTTATCCATTTATTACCATATTAGATATCCTTTCGTTGGTTGAAGCAGACAAATCATTTTTTCACTTCCCCACAGAATCGAAAGTAATTCCCGGAATGCACTAGTGTCGTCACACCAGCAATTAGCTTAATTACGAGCTCTGATTATCATAGACGTCACCGAAGACAACACATCAGAAAAAAAGAGTTGATGCAAAAACTTAGGAGAACTCGGAATTCCGTTTTGGGTGTGAAAAACGCTTCAGGGGGTTTAATTCCACTGTTTCTTTGAACCTCATCTTCGCAAATCAGCAGAAGTCATTAAAACTGAAACTTCAGCCTTCTTTCTTATTTGCTGCTGGTTTATTAGATTTGCATTCGAAACAATGATCTTTTTTTGAAAAATTAAGGGAAAATTGCGCATCGTAGGGATAGTCATAAAGGCACTGGAAGATAAAGAAATCAACTAGGTATGATAAAACAACATTGTTTTTGTTGGAACAGTCTTTGATCAAAATAGGGGAATGATAATGAGATAAGTAAAGGTCTTTGTTATTTTAATAAACTTGGAATACAGAAGCGTGGTATCCGTTCTGGTAGAGTTCTGGTTTGGCGAGTAATGAAATGATGTGTGTTTGCATTTTTAATGGGATTCTAACGAGACAGAAATGAATATTTTTACTCTCGACTTCTATGACTTATTAAAGATGTGATTTCTTATGATTTGCAAGTGGGTAATAAAAAGTAAAGGTGCCCATTGGAGTAGCGAGAATACCGGTATTTGGTAGGTTATCTGTTAATAAACTCTTTTTTGGTAAATAAGGATTTTAAAATTTAGGATGGTGAATATCAGGATGAGGATATAAGATTAGGATACAAGAGATCTCTCTGTATTGGTCAAAATGCTTTCTTGTCGAGTATGATTGAATAGCCCAAGTATTTTTTTTATGGAAATTCATGGATTCTTTCAATCTTTGGAAATTTTACAATTGGTAAATTTTGGTAATCTTTAAAATCTTCCTTTCGTTAGACAGATTCTGTTGGTCCTTTATCAGAAAAGAGTCTTTTGGAAATACGCTATTAAAATTGAAATACTTCTTTACTCGAAAAATTGAGCACCACTCTGGGGATAATAGGGAATTGTGTGGTATTGGGCATCAATCCAAACAATTCAAATTAGATAAGCAATAATGCAAAAAAACTGTCAATTTGCAAAGGATTAAGAAATAGATGTTTAAAAGTAATTTATCTCCATTTATTACCATATATATCCTTTGGTTACTTGAATCAGGCAATTATTTTCCCACTCCTCCATAGATTCGAACATAATTCTCAGAATGCGCTAGTGTCGTCACACCAACAATTAGCTCAATTACGAACTCTGATTATCAAAGGCGTCACCGTAGACAACACAAGAAAAAAGAGTTCTTGAAGCAAAAACGAAAGAGAACTAGGAATTCCATTTTGGGTGTGAAAAAACGCTTCAGGGGGCTTTAACGCTCAGGAAGGGAAGGCTTTAATTCCACCGTTCTTTTTAACCTCATCTTCGCGAATCAGCAAGAGTCATTAAAGCTGCAACTTTTTGCTGCTGATTTATTATATTTGCATTAGAAACAATGATCTTTTTTAATTAAGGAAAAATAGCTCATCGTAGAGGGGCTTGAATATAAAGAAATTAAAGAGGATATGATAAAAACAACATTGTTTTTTGTTGGAGCAGACGAGTCTGATCAAAATAGGGGTATGGTAATAGGATAAGTAAAGGTCCTTGTTATTTTAATAAACTTGGGACACAGGAGCGTGGTATCCTTTCTGGCATAAATGCTTTCTTTGCGAGTAATGAAATGAGGCGTGTTTGCATTTTTAACGGGATTCTAACAAGACAGAAATGAGTATTTTTATGATCGAATGTTGGACTCATTAAGGATGGCATTTCTTTTGATTTGCAAGGTGGTCAAGATGTCAAGGAGTCGAGAAGTTTATTGTTGTAGTGAGAAACCACATTTTAGATGGTTATCTCTTTGATAATGGTGAATTTAAAACAACAGCCTCTGAGGATGTGTAGAATATGTTCAAGAGATAATGATTAAGGTAACCCCTATAAAAATAGTTACAAGTTTTATTACAAAAAGAATATGATTTTGAACATCTCAACTTTCAGTTAAGGATAAATTAATGTTTTAGTAACTCAGCTTCATCCATCAAAAAATCATCAGTAAAGTTAACTTAAAAAATTTCTATATGCTTTAGTAACTCAGCTTCATCCTGGTAAAATTTATTTTAAAAATTCCTATATGCGTTACAAAACATGTTTGTGTTGATTCTAGCCACGACTACAAAAATTAACTTACTGTATAGTATTATCGACAGTGTAGCCTATTTCTGCCATGAAGTACTTTTTGGTAGACAGAGTTGCACTGTCTTTCACACTTCTTTCTAAATTGGTGAAGATGGATGAGATAACGAACACGCTATCCTTCGAAAACAAGCCTGATTGTAATTTTGAGACATACCAGACGGACAATAGGTACGCACAGTTCGATGGATGATCCACGGTGAACAGTTGAATTTCCAACGTGATGCTAATCACTTCTAGCAACTGATTTTTGTGCTCTCTGTTAACAGATAATGCTTCCATTCCTCTCACGTCTTCACCCTTCGTTGGGACTTAGCCTTCTGTTAACACACTCGTGCTGCTAAAAGCAACACAGGACAGTCAAACCGTCTCAATCATCCATTGAATGACCACGCCTACGGAGATACACTCGTTATCTTACCACAACCATCACGTAATTTCCAATCCCTCAACTATTTGTAGCACTGTCGTCATTAATTGGTATACCAATGCCATCAATATGAACGAAAAATAAACTAGAGTAGATGCTATTCGAGTATTCTACTAGTGTATGTAGTACTTTATACATACTACTAGTCTCTAGCATACGTATGTAGTACTTTATACATACTACTAGTCTCTAGCATACGTATGTAGTACTTTATACATACTACTAGTCTCTAGCATACGTATGTAGTACTTTATACATACTACTAGTCTCTAGCATACGTATGTAGTACTTTATACATACTACTAGTCTCTAGCATACGTATGTAGTACTTTATACATACTACTAGTCTCTAGCATACGTATGTAGTACTTTATACATACTACTAGTCTCTAGCATACGTATGTAGTACTTTATACATACTACTAGTCTCTAGCATACGTATGTAGTACTTTATACATACTACTAGTCTCTAGCATACGTATGTAGTACTTTATACATACTACTAGTCTCTAGCATACGTATGTAGTACTTTATACATACTACTAGTCTCTAGCATACGTATGTAGTACTTTATACATACTAATGGTGCCTAGCATATGTAGTACTTTATGCATCATTATTGGTCCATCAAGATCTGACCAATTTTGCTAATGGCGAGATGTATTTCCTTCAAGATTGGCGATGGAATGCTGCAATATGAAGATTTTTCCGTTTTTTTATGATGACGGGATCAACATCAGGTCAGGTTTTCTAATGACGAGATATCTCGTCCATCAAGATCTGGTCAACTTTGCTAATAACTAGATACCTTGTCGATACAACCACCAGGAGGGTTAACTACTACATCGAATTTATAGGATTCTTTCAGCGTCTTTCAATTGTACCAATACATCATATTTTTCATTACCAATCCCAAAGTGCAATTTATCGAAAATGCAAATAAGCATTACTCGCATGCCATCCCCAAGGCGGCAATATGCGGAGCCCAGAGAAGTTCAATGCCGAATTCATAACACACACTCCCCCGAACATGTTTATTATGCCCATTCCCCTTGAAAAGATGGGAAAGCAAATTGGGAAAACAATTCTTTCCCAGAGTACTGGAAACTTTCTAATATATCACAGTTCCAAGAAAGAAAAAGGGACCGAAAGCTATTGGGCGAACAGAATGTATTTCAATCGCAGCCTTGTCCTTTTACTTCCAGATAGAAACTGAAGAACGGCATTTAAATCACATTATATTGAAAGCCTCTGTTTTCTTACAAGTATTGATTGTCTGTATGGATCCAGGCCAGACTGCGAATGACCAAAAATTTGATTTGCTGTATTGCAGTGATACAGATAACGGGGAGTAAGGTGTTATTGATCTCCGTGCGGTATTTCCTGTTCTTTTCTGTGGAGGTATGCAATGCATTATTCATGTGGTTACAGGGTAATAAATATCACTAAAAAGCTGACAATGGCAGAATCGCAATTCCGAGACCCTTATGATGAAAATCAACAGGGCATTTATTTGTCTTTAGTTTTAAAGAAAAAAATGAAAATGTGTCTAGACTAGAGTTCAACGCTCGATAATGCCCAGAGCTTGGAATTTTAAGTTTGATAAATAACAGGAGGTTAAATAATTGTGTAGAGCACATAGTGTGACTCTGCAATATGTGCACTTTATGTAACTGTTAAAGTTTAAATTGCAACTGATAATTTGATATAAGCATTCACATCGATGCAAATAGCTATAGTTAGTTGGTGGTTTATTCTTTGTGACGAAAACTGCCTTATTGTGACCAGCTGCAGATAGTAAACCCTGTTCGAAACTTACCAGTTCTTGGCAAGGGTGAATTTATTTTTCCTATTTGGATCCCCATTCTTCTTGGAGTAATAGAGCAGCTTTTTCTCGACGGAGAATTTCGTCATTAACAAAACTCACCATATCTAGGACGAGATATCTCGTTGAAACCACTTGGAGGGTTAACGTCGCAATGGAGCAACAGAACGAGTTATTGGCGACTGTTCGGGATCAATTCCGAAGGAAAACAACCGAGGAGAACATTTCGTGATTTTGAACCACGCTCAGATGACGAGGTTAACACCTGAGCTGTCACCCTACTCTCCAAACTTCCACACCAAACCAACGTGAGAATATTTGAGGCCACTTCGGATTTTAAGTGCTCCATCCCACACATACACTGCGGTCTTTGCTTGGATCGAGTTTCGAACTCGCAACAGTCAAGTTGGTAAAACGTTACTCTTCCAACTGCAGCCAAATAACTACAGTTTTAATTCGACAGTGTTGGGCAAACGACACATTTATTAAACAAGAACATACGACGTGTACAATGCAGTTCGCCTTTGATCAAGGAATATCCGTGCGCATGTGTATTTCAGCCTATTTAGGAGTGACGTTGCACCAATGTTCTGGATTGACTCAGACTTGCTTAATTTGAATAGAGGAATCCAAACGCGGAAGAATAAATAAGTTGGAAGATTAGTTTCCAAATACTTCAATCTTTTTTTTTGTGGAGGGAACTTTATTTTTTAAATAAAACTTAAAGATCCTATTTCTGTATTACCATACTAAAGGTACACACGCATAATTCTACCTTGCAAACTGTAATCTTCCTTGCATGACTTTTAACCAATTTCGACCTTAACTTATAGAAAGATTCTAACCTAAGGAAACGGGCAGTGGAATCTTTCCAGAGGTTTCTATTCTAATGGAAGAAGCAGTGGAATATTTCCAATGGATTATTTTCTATTGACTGGGCCGATAGGATATATCCAATGGATTCTATTCCAAGGAAACGAACGATTGAATCTTTCCAACGGATTATATTCCACAGAATGGGCCAATAGAATATTCCCAAATGATTTATTCCAAAGAAGGAACCAATAGAATCGTTTCAAATAAGGTTTCTATTCCATGGAAAGGACCCAGAATGCTTCCAAAGGCTAGAAGAATCCATGGATAATTTAGAAAGATATAGATATTTACTCTTTAAGTCTGCTGTGAGTTAAAAGCAACACTACATTACTAGGGTAGGTATTTTAGTTAACATTGCATTGGAGCAACACAGCGGGCTATTGGCGACTGTCCGGGATCAAACCCGAATGGAAAGATCCAAGGACAATACCACGTAATTTGAACCACGGTCAGATGAGGTCACACCTGAGCTGGCACTCTCCAAACTTTCGCACAATTACAACGCGAGGACATTCGAGGCCACGACATATTTAGCCTGCACCAGCCGCCTTTGTACACTACGGTCTTTGGTTGGATTCGAATCCCTGCAACCCTCCCGTTATTAATCAGTTACTCTTCCAACCGGGCTACCGTAACCCTACATTACTAGGGATTCTCGCAACTCTAAGAGGGTTAAACGTATGATGCCCTAATTTCAGTGCCAAACATTAATGTCTACCAATATGGCTCTCAATGTAGCGTGATTTCAAAATCATTTATAGGTAGGTAGGTATTTTAATAAACGTCGCTCTGGAGCAACACAACAAGCTATTTCAAAATAATTTATAAATTGTGAACATCTCGTCTTAGCTTCATGACCGACATCCTCATTTTACCAGCGAACATGTTCCGCTTGGATATGTGCATTATCGTAAGCGGTAGTAGTTGTATAGCTAAAAATAAAATCGATGCATATATTTGATAAAATACTGTACATTTGAATTTCGCACGGCCAATTTAACAAAAATTGCATCGGGCTTTAAATGTGCTTTGCAGTTATCCTTTTGAAACAAAAAATCGCCTTAGGCTTTGTTAAAAAAAACACCTACTCAATCACTTGTTATTTATTTCGTGCAAGTTAATAAATCGTTTTTACAACTCCTTTCTCCGGAACAAATAACAGTTTTTATTCCTTTCTTTAATAACAAATCGTTCCTTGCGCTTTCTTTAAAGACTAATGATATAACTCCATTCATTTTCTTCTGGAATAAACCTTTCCACTTTTTTATGGACTAATAGCGTTTACTTTATTTTGGAGTGATACGTATTACTTTCGTTAAGGATAAAAAATTTTATAAAGCTATAATAAATAGCTTATATATTTATTCTCAATCAATAAAATTTTTGTTTGTTCTATTCTTGTCATAACTTGCGATAAGTATTGACGCTTTTTTCCTTTTAAAGTAATAACAGGTAGCCTTTATCGCTGTAAATCCTATGAAAACAACAAATCATCTCTTTCATAAGTCTGTTTTTTCCTAATCACTTATATATAGTAATTAGCAACATTACTTACTCAGTAACACCTACAAAATAAATGCATATTTCATACCGTTTTTACCATAACCTTTCTGAATGTAATGGTAATTAATCGACGTCGCATTTGGAGCATTAGAACGGGCTATTGGTGACGGTGCGGGATCAATTCCAAATCGAAAGATCCGAGTACACCACCACGTAGATTTTAACTACCGTTACATGACGAGGTCAACACCTGAGCTGGCACCCCACTATCCAAACTTCCATACCGCGCCAACAAGGGGATATTTGAGGTCATGCCATATTTAACGTGCACAAGCCCCCCGTGTACATCACTGTTGGACCGAGTTTCGAACTCGCAACCCACCGATTGCTAATCCGTTACTCTTCCAGCAAGCTAACGTGGCTCTAACTTTTCTGAAAAAACAGAAACAATATTACAATTAATTTAAAATCTATAGATTTATGTTTTGGGCAAACATCGGCATTTAGAAACCAAAAGTGCACAAATATTTGTGTATAAGGTTTTTATCCACTTCTGTTCAAAATAATTGGGTTATGCTATACAAAAATTACCTGGCTTCTTTTTAATTTTGTTTCCTATCGATAACTACATCAATAAATCCTTGTAGATAATTGAAAACAAACATTAAATTCTATGTAGTGTTTTTGAATGTGCGTATATGATTTTCGACTTCTTCAATTCACCAAGTGGTTATATATTATAGACATTTTTCAAAATATTCAAATATTCAGGAACCGCTTTCACATAAAAACAAATGTGAACAGATAATAAATGTTGGGTAGAAAAATTGTTGCGGTATTTTAAATCCGATTGAGTCAAAGCAGTTTAAGTCTTACAATGTTCTCGTGGCCTAAAATGTCCTCACGTTGGGGTGGTAACTGATTTATTTTCCAGACTCCTTTTGCGGTGCTGGCGACAATTGCCATATCTTCTAGCAATTCTGTTATTTTATTTCATATGTCCCCCTTCATACTCCCTTCAAGCGAGTTTTCATCAACAGTTCCGACTCTTTGAATGTAGAATAGCAGACTTGTATTCACTTTTGCGAAATAACAATACTGCAATCGCCAACAGACTCTTGCGAGAAAAAATAATTTCAATAATTGAGTTAAGTTAAAGACGGGGTTTCGAACCACTACTGAATATGCGCGACACGAACACGCGATACGCTTTAGAATTTCCTTTGTTTTTGACAGAGTTATGATACAAATAGCGTTTTTCTATTCAATATGGGAAAATTTTCCAGTTTTGTGTCATTTTTATCATCAGTCTCTTCGAAATTTGCTTTTTTCGAACATTTTAAGCTTATTAGAATGCCTTTAGAAATTAACTTTAAATTGTTTCCCCACTAAAATTAGATCGAATGCTTTTTCACTTAACAAAAATGTCTTTATTTTTCGGTTTAAAAACGCTAACTCTTTTTCTTTATTATGATCTTCCAAGACACGAATAGTTGGGAAACTTATGGTAGGTAAGTAGGTATTTAATTAATATCGCAATATAGCAACACAATAGGCTATTGGCGACGGTCCGGAATCAAAAAAGAAGGGCGTGGTGTGGGAATTTGGAGAGGTGTGCCAGATCAGATGTTGGCCTCGTCATCGACAGTGGTTTAAAATTAAGAGGTGTTGGCCCTAAGATCTCTCCCTTCGGGATTGATCTCGGACAGTCACCAAAAGCCCGTTGCGTTCTCCAGTGCCGTGTTAATTAAAATTCCTACCTACCACATCAACAACCTATCTATCAAGCTAAATATAAGTTGCGGTAATGTTTCTGCAGGAATGCTGGTTTCCTGTATGCATATTGAAGTCATCTGGCTTGCTTTTTTCAAATGCGATTGAAAACTGCTATAAAAATAGCAAAAAATACATTTAGATTTGATACAGTATGGTTCCCAAAAAGCGATAACTACATTTTAAGGTAACTTCCGACCTGTATCATAGGAGGGCGTTTGGACAGCAGAAGTAAAATTTTCACAAACCGTCTGTTTTGTTTGTACTGAAATATCCTGTCATAGATCCTTTTGGCAACTTATAGCTGGCGTGTAGCAAACCCAACCGTACAGTGACAGTATTATGACGATATACTGTCACGGTACGGTTAGACTCGTGCTATAGATCTTAGTTTTATTTGCTCCTATGTAGGAAACCTGACCTTAATACGGCATTATTATGACGATATTATGAAGTGATTTGTACAACTTGCCGCAAGTTCCGATTTTATAAGCTCCCGTGTAACAAAACGGACCGTACAGCGACAATATTATGATGATATTAGGAAATAATCTGTACAACTCGCCGTAGTTCCAAGTTTTATTTGCTCGGTGTAGCAAAACTGACCATACAGTGCCAATTTTAGGAAAATAAAGAGATCTGTACAAAATGATGTAAGTGTCCCGGGTTTATTAGCTCCTCGTGTAGGAAAACTGACCATACAGCGAAAATATAATAATGTTATCTGTAAAACTTATTGTATATCCCGGTTTTATTGTGCGACTTATAGAGGTGTATGTTCGTTTCATGTAACAACCTGGGTGTATTTCTCTCTTCTATGTCAGTAAAAATGTTCCTTGAGAGTGTTGACTTTTTCTTGTATTTGGCGTTTGGTCAAATCTGGCTCTTGCACCATAAAACGGAGCCAACCAACCAGGTTTTATTAGAAAAACAGACCGAACAATGACTAACTCAAACTATGCAAATTGTCAACACATTGAATTTATTGAGAAGGATGCCCAGTACCAACAACCTACCACTCAAAGAGCAAAAGTCACCAAGTTACGAATTTGGCAAGTAAGTATCACAGGTGTTAAAAAAAAGCCTTGATAGATTTAAAAGCCCAGATCCCCAAACAAATCGCAATACTTGAATGGAAAACAATACTTGGCTCAGCTTGGAGAAATCTGCTCTTGATCTGTAAAACAACCAACCAAATTATGAAGGGATATCTGTACAACGTGTCTTAAACCATTGTTTTATTAGCTCATGTAACAAAACTGATCTTACAGAGACAAACCCATACTATGTAAATCGTCAACATACTGAATTAATTGAGAAAGTTTGGCCGGTACCAACAATCTATCATTCCCACTCACAATGAAACAAGTAAGTCAGTCACGAATTTGCAACTAAATAGCACAGGTGCTAAAAGGATAACTTGATTGATTGGAAAGCACAGATACACAAGCAAATTGCAATACTTGACGGGAAGACATTACTTGACGCAGCCTGGATAAATCTGCCCTTGCTCTATAAAACAACCAATCACATTATGAAGATATCAGCACAATGTGACAAGTTTTGTTACCTAATTTAGCAAAACTGACCGTATAGAGATAAACCCAAACTACGTAAATTGTCAACATACTGAATTAATTGAGAAGGTTTGGCCGGTACCAACAATCTACCATTCCCACTCACAATGAAACAAGTCACCCAGTCACGAATTTGGCAAATAAATAGCACACGTGCTAAAAAGAAACCCTTGATTGATTGGAAAGCCTAAATACACACGAACCAATAATACCAAGTGGCCCGGGTTGTACACTGGAACAAATGATCATCATCAGCCATCGGTTGTGCCGAGCCATCATTTAACTCAATAAAATAAATTGAAATGCATCACATGTGCAATTACTATTCCTTGTGGATTTCTGTACGCCTCATTGTGCATCGGATTGTATTCCTCATGCATATCTGGGGAATAAACATTGGTCCAGCCATTACAGCGGAACAAAATCTATTAGGACCTAGCGGCAATGTGTGCGGGTCGTTATTCCGCTTAACACAATGCGAAGCAGTACTGGTTTAATTGGAGTTTTGCTCTGGTGTTGTTTTGAGTTCGTTGTTTCTGGGTTGGTCAGATGGGAGCAGTGGCCGAGCGTGCAGCAGAAAATGAAACTGAATAAATAAGCAGGCGAGATTATAGCTTTGTTTTACTTTTACTTAGTTTAGTGTTTTAGTAATTTGTCTATGACACCCGAGGTAGTTTAGTTTTCTAGTGATTTAATTTTAAATAAGGTTTAATTTGTGTCTTTTCAATGAAGAGGATGCTGTCGTGGCTTATCACGCTTGCCCACAGCGATAGCAACCTGCGAATTGTACACTGTGCAGGTTTGATTCCGCCATTGGGTGTATCTCTCTTTCGCTTTGCGTCAGTAAAACTTTCCTTGTTTGTCCATTTACTTCATAACATCTGTCTTGTGTTTTGCGCAGCTTGGAGAAATATGAACCTTGCGCCATAAAACCAAAACCAACCTATCAATGTTAGGATGATGTAGGGAAGTACGTCCAATGAATATAAAACGTGCCTAATTAACCGTCTGAGAGCCATACACGTAATATTTCAACAGGCGACTCACAGTGTTACCTTTATGGTTGGTTTGGGGGGTTTTATGGTTCAAGGGCCATATTTGGTCATGCTGGGCCAGACACAAGACATACAATATCAAGTAATAGACACACAATGAAAGTTTAACTGACACAGAAAGAGAAATACACCCAGGTTGGAATGCACCTGACAGGAATCGGACCCGCGCTGCTTACAACTCGAATGTTGGTAGCGCAGTGGGCATACCCTCTGAGCCACGACTTCCCCGTTAAATTTATGACCTAACCAGTTTCAGACTTCGTTACCAACTGAATCCTTTCCAGCCTTCTTTCAGCCGATAGAAGAAGCAACTTGATCATTATGTATGCTGTAATTAAAGGAGTACCACATGCTGGAAGTAATTGAAAGTAGGTAGATAATTAATTAACGCAGCACTGGAGCAACACAACGGGCTATTTGTGACTGTCCGGGATCAATCCGCAAGGCAAAGATGCGAGGACAGCATCAAGTAGTTTTTACCACAGTCAGATGACGAGTAACTTGAAGGAGTCCTATAGATAAGTTTTACGATAGAGCACTGAATTTCGGCAGGGAAGTTGCGCAGACCAAAGTAGGACGAATGAAATAATATGCTCTTGACACACTCATAATACTATCTTATTAAAATCAAGAAAAAGGTCCATGGTCGCACTTGCCCTTCCAAGGGGGTCAAGTGCGATCCCATGATGTAACACTAAAAGGAATTATTTTTAACTTTACCAATGTTAAATTCAAACAAATAAGAATACAAGCATTAAAGTACGGGGTGTAAAATTGGGAGGTAAAAATATGAAATTTTCAAACATTCCTAGGGACAGAATAATTGGTTATCTTTGAACATTAAACATTTACGTTCGCACTTACCTCACCCATTCTATAAACTTTCGTAATGACAAATTATTGAGGAAAATGTGTTTGCAATGAATGAAATAAAAATACATTTTTATAGGATTTTCAAGAATGATTATCGCGTTGGCATGGTGTGAAGTTTGGAGAGTGGGGTGCTGCCAGCTAAGGCGTGACCTCGTCATCTGACCGTGGTTCAAAATTACGTGGTGTTGTCATCGGATCTTTCCATTCGTGATTGACCCGGACCGTCGCCAATAGCCCGTTCTGTTGCTCCAGTGCCACGGTTATTAAAAAAAGTACATACCTACCAAAAATTATCCATATTAGTGCTAATTTAGTTATTTCTAGTTTTTCCACATTTCATTAATGCCCCAGGTTAATGGAATATGGAATATAATTTCATGCATTTTAGTAGTAAAATAATCAAGATTTATTAGGACATGAAGACGTTTACACAATTAAATAATTAGTGAGATGATTAGTTGAGCGATTTTAATAAGAAAATGGCACAGATGACTACTTGTGCTCCAAATGGAAAATTGTAGCGTTTCAAGGCTACAAGTAAATAATAATGCACATGAATTCTTTGTCTATGAACATGCTAGGTTATGCTGAGGTGAATACACTTTTAATGTTGACATAAAACATTATACTTTAACCTCCTCTTGATTGTCACCATAAGGTTTCTTGTCATTGTATCTCGCAAAACTGACCATATTTTGATGGATGAGATATCTCGTCATTAGAAGAAAATTGACCAGATCTTGATCTCGTCATCATAAAAAATAGGCATTATATTTATGACGATACATCTAAGCATTAGCAAAATTGATCAGATTTTGATGGATGAGATATCTCGTCAAAACCACTTGGAGTTTAAAATAAGAAAATATGCTTCTCATTTTCATAAATTGATATGATAGTTGTTTTGATAAATTGGTAATTTTTTATGAAAATTATTACTCCATTTATTATTCTCAAATATTTTATAACTTGAATAGATAAATGGTATAACAAAAAATCAATACATTAAAGTTGATACCGGTTATAATTATACAGACGCAACGCCAAAATTACCTTTCATCGGAATATGTCTAACAGTATTTTCATCATTTCTCATATTTAATGATATGTAATTAAAAAACTCAAACCTATTTCCAGTGCCAAGTATTTCAGCAACTGATTGCTTATCTTTTTTTTCATTTTAATTTCCCAAACTCTATAATTTACGCGTCCACAGTGCAAATGGAGCCTTAATATCTCAAAACCGCACGAAAATACGAGAACAGGAATTTTAATTTCGAAAGCAATACCGAAAAAGTGATACGAGTATGGTAATTCAAACCGACTGTAAGCGTGATTTCTCCAATCCAGAATTAATACCCTAACTGCACAGAAATATTCCACATCTCTCCAGTATTCCAATGAAATGTTCCAGAATTTAAATTACTTCCTGTCAGGATTTAACGAAAAAACGGGAATGGGAGATTTGCCTGGAAACTATCGGGATTGGAGAGTGTCTGATTGGTTTAAACCTTGTTGACAGCTAGAAATGATGAATGGCTATAATATCCGAGGTTGTGTAAAAGAAATGTTTTTGGCGACAGTTATGCCTCCCGTGACATTATTACAGATAGCGTGCCTACATTTTGATGATGGTTTAGCGCAAGACATGCCCGATATTGGAATGTGCTTTTTTCATTTATCGCTCATTAGGCGCTTTTATTTTTATTTGGCGTTATGCTTCCCCTATGAATGCTTCCGTACAAATAGCGATGCATTAATCTCGAGTTTGAATCCCTATCTGGGGCTAATTTTGGTGACGTAAATTGCAGTTTCGATTTTCTTGTCATCAGTGACGTTTTGAAGAGCTGACGCTGGAATCATGGCTTTCTTTTTCATTTGGAATTATATTTTGCAGAATTCACTGAAAAGCGTGGGGTGGAGATGATACTGATGACACATTGTGGATATTCGCTTACTACATGCTAGGGTATAGCTGTTTTTTAATGGCAGGTTTTTTACATATTTTTATTGCCGGTTTTGCCCTATTGAGTTAATTCTAAGAATTACAACATAAATCACTGGTTAATTCAGTGAAGTGAAAAAGGAAATGTCTATTTCTGACAATTATTTCGTAAATATTTAACCCTCCTGGCGCTTGCCTTTATGAGGTATCTGGTCATTAGCAAACCTGACCAGATCTTGTTGAACGAAGTATCTCGTCATTAGAAGAAAATTGACCAGATCTTGATCTCATCGTCATAAAAAAATCGGCAATATCTTGATGTGATATCTCATCATTAGCAAAATTGGTCAGGTTTTGATGTGATATCTCATCATTAGCAAAATTTGTCAGGTCTTGGACGATATATCTCGTCAAAACCACGTGGAATGTTGAAAGACACTTTTCGTGTACTGTTTCATTGAAGGACAATTTCTGTTATGCAACTATTTGTAAATAGTTAATGTAGAAAATCAAACACCTAACATGTGTAATGTGTTACCGTGGTAATCTAGAAGGCTAAATACACAAATCCGGGCATAAATAACTTATTTAGGCTAGGCGCACACTTATCTAGGAAGACTGCTTTAAGCAATAGCGTTTTTGCTTATATATGCTTAAACATGTTTTCCAATGTTTAACACTAGAAAGAAAGACGAGGCTTGTGTTCCCCTCGAGCTCTCTGCAAGCCTGTATTTCCCATACCAATTACCAATGAATTGAATATGCTGTTATTTCATGACTTTTAATTACTTGGTTTACACTAATGGCATACACATCGGTTAAATCGGCAAAGTAAAAATAAAATCGCCTAATGAGCGATAAATGAAAAAAAAAGACTCATTCTAATACTCATCATATGTCTTGTGCTAAGCCATCGTCAAAACGTAAGCACGCCTATCTTTGTAATAATCTAACGGTCGGCATAACTGTCACCAAAAACATTTTACACTACCTCGGATATTATAGCCATTCATCATTTCTATTGTTTAATTATTTTGGCCTAACTGGGACAAAGTACTGGTGATATAGGTCCATATACCTAGAAAAATGGGTGGGTGCCCTATGGTATTTCACAATGATACCTCGAGATTCTTCCCCTTTGGGAGCAATTGTCCTACAAAGAAAAATAATAAATATCTATTTCGGAAAATTATGTCGTAAATATTTAAAAGCCGTGCTTCATATACTGTTTCAATTAAGGACAATTCATATTTTGCAACTATGTGTAAACAGCTAATTGGTACGAAATCAAACACCGAATTTGTATTCCTGAGCTAATCTAGAAAAGACAGTATCTCCAACTTTGGTCATAAAAATTTCCGAGTTAATCATAAAATTAAGAAATTCCCCTCTAGAAATTACATTCCTTATTGATTTCGTGTAGATTAGAGATTTGATTTGTAAAAATTATTTTCGGATAGAGTTGGTACACACATTGTATCTTCATTGAACAAGAGAAGGAGACTTTATAGTATTCAACTATCTCTAAAGTTTCTGGTTTAAGTCAAACACTAAAGCCGCTGTCTGTCTACCACGATGTTTATTACTGATACCATGTTTGGGTGGTGGCAGTGGCTTTATAATCAGGACTCTTTCATTTTAGATAAGGGTGACTTTTTAGTAAAACTGAATTTTATTTTGTTTTCCACGAATATTGATGACGGAAAGGGGTAGCTTACTGATATAGATCTTAGCGACAATTAAAATTCACAAATAAATTTCCATTTCGTCATTAAATGGGATAATGGGACTAACTTAAATGCATTTTATCCAGCAACCCCTATGGAAAATTTATTTATTTTATTTATTTAATTGTTGTTTCCTTGCAGAAAAACATTCAATTACACAGAGAACAAAAATATTTGATCCAACAAATGCAACGAAAAGGCAAACAAATGCAGTTATATAATAAATAAAACAAAATATTTCATTGAAGCAGATTACTTATCGTATTGAAATCATTAAAAAATATACCAATATCCGAAAAGAATACAGTATAAAAAATCCATTCGTGGCAAAATTGTTGCATACATTCTTTTTAAAGGTTTAACAAAACATGATTTACAGTTTCGAGTGATATACCTGGGGACTTTAAAATGAATACAAGAAACAAAACAAGGCGAATCAATTTCGTAACGTAGGCAGTTATAAAACCGTTTTTGTTAAAGCAATGTCTCATAAAAGCCTAAAAATAATGAAACCGAAATGATTTCGCAATTCAAAAGAATGTACATCTGAAGATTCATAATTCCTAAAGTAAAGGTATCTGAAGATTACTCTTCATTCTTTCACTATCCATGACTTGACAGTCGTAATAAAGATAAGGATACAGACAATGACATATTTTGGGGAGTTTTTGTGATTCACAGCGAGTATAATTCTGTGCTTTGTCTAGCAATCAGTCCCTTCAAGTTTATTTGTGAAAAGTTACTTATTGTGCATAAAAGTAACTTTAGAATCTTTGAATCTTTAAAAATATTCTATTAGTCCTCTTAGAACAGAATACTTTGGAGCGATTCTATTGGTCTTTTTCTTAGAATAGCATCATTTCAAAAGGTTCCATTGGTAATCATCTGAAAATGTAATTCTTAGGAAATATTGTATTGGTCATTTTCTTAGAATCGAATCAATTGGAAAGATGATATTGTTTAAGAAGGTTATAACTAATTAAAAGCAATGTAGGGAAGGTTGCAAGATGGAATTATGTGTGTGAACCTTCAGAGGGTTAACTGCACTGATTGAAAGGAAGGGTTCAATCAAAATATTACTATCACCTGCTACATAAATCATCAAGGAAGTATAAATACTTAAGATGTCTAGTAAAAGATTGTATTTGTGTATTGATGTCGTTTGCCAGGTACCTGAATTTACAATGTGTCACGTTACTCGCACTTAGACAAAGCATAATTATGTTTGTATTCAATTTAACTCATTATTTCTTTCTGAGTTTAACATATGCATTTTCTTAATTGGTAATGTAATAAAATAAAACAAGTACCATGGTAAATAAACTGAACGAGATGATGAAGCTTTTATTGGTATCGATTCCTGGAGTTAAAGATAAGGATAATTGCTTTAATAAAAAATTAAAGCATAATGAAGTCAACTTGCGATAACGAACCATCCCCATTGTTCAAACACTTAAATATAATTATCATATTAGTTCTTTGGATTACGCTTATTACGCATTGCTAAATGCAGGACGTGATTTAATTTGTCCTCTGAAAATAAACACAATTAGTAAAAAAAATGATCGTACAGTTTGCTTCCCGAATTTTATCACTTCTTTTAGATGCCATAATTCGATCATCTGTTCACGCATGCCAGGTTTGTAATGAATATTTTACTTTGGGATTTTACTGAAACTAGCTATTGCAATCTCAATTATTTGAATAAATTTTAAAACAGACACACAAACTATTATCGCAGTCTTTAAGTATTAATGGTAATTTTCATCGTTAGAAAAAACAGATCTTGATCTCGTCATCATAAAAATACCAGTCATATCTTGATAACGAAATATCTCGTCATTAGCAAAATTGGTCAGATCTTTATGGGCGAAATATCTCTTTCAAATCACACGGAGAGTTGAAATTGTATCAGTAAATAGAAAAGCATTTGTGGGATATGATGAAAATGCTTCCACTTGCTAGTTGATATCCAGTTTCGATTGCAATTGATCATGCATACTGGGGAGGGCCCAAACCATCGAATTGTTTCGATCGAATTGCTATAGTACGGAAAAATCTTGGGGAGAAACGACCTTGGGAAAAATCGACGTCATCTCGTCGGAGAGGCATTGTCTCGACTTGTCTTTCATTTCTGCACTTTATTGCATTATGTAACACATCCAGACGCACTTGCGAACGTACTGACCAGTTTGAAAAGAGGATTAAGTTTTGTGTGTACTATCCTCTCTTAAAGTGTGTACAGGCAGTTTTAAAGTCCCTATATAATCAAATATAGGAATTGACGGCACAATAATCATATCACGCTATTCCTTCTTGGAAACCAACCAGGAAAAAAGCAATCCGTTTTTCGGTTGCACGTGGTATTTCGGAGATATTCAAGTTTTAGCACAGTCACTTCCGTTCATTCAAAATTTCAGTTCTAAAAACATCAAATTACCCTTTTGGCACCCCTGGGGTTGTAAGCAACTCAGAGCAAATCGATACACACAAACGAAATGCATGGATATGAAAAAATTTATATGTCAATCCAAACGCGTTCTATAAATCCTCTAATTTCTTTTGACGAGATGTCTATCAAGATCTTACAAATTTTGCTTATGACGAGTTATCTCGTCATCAAGACATTACCTATTTTTTACTGGGAAGTTATCAAGATCTGGTTAGTTTTCTTTTAATGACGTCCGCCTCGTCTATCCTCGAGGTACCTCGTCCATCAAGATCTGGTCAGTTTTGCTGATGACAAGATACCTCGTCGAAACACCCGCCAGATAGGTTAAACTATTCAGTTGTACTGTCTTCTTATCACGAGAATTCCTAACACAGGTATGAGTGATGGCGGACGCTATAGAAACAGGACTCGTTCATTTTGAGTAGGGGTGACTCAAGGATGATGTAATTTTTATTTGTTTTCAGCCAATGTTTGAGGCGGAAAGAGATAGTTTACTAGTTTAAATCACCTCGGTGACAAGTAAAAATTCTTAACAAATGTCATAGCCAATTTGACACACTTGAATACAATTCTTCGAGCATCACTTATTGGAAACAGGATAAGGTCCGTTTCTATGGCAATAGACAGTGGAAGACTTCATGCTTGAAGAAATATTCGTGATAGACAGAGAGAGCACTAAGTTTTTTACCGGAATGCCACATCCAATCGAAAAACGAACTCTTTTCAGGTTAGTTTTCGACAAGAAATCATGTATTTTGATTATTGTGCTGTCGATTCTGAGCACCATATCTATTGACATTAGACTCCAAATGCAACTCTTTCCATTAACAATACATTGATGTCCAACTAATTCCAATGCATCTCAAGTACATAATTCCATCTACCTTGCGATATATCTAAAATTATACTGAAGTAAACTGATATTATGCAAGTATAAAGTAAATTCACTTGCATAACATTTTCTACATTTTATTATCCACAATATTAATTCTTGTTGCCGAAGTCTTGTTCATGATCGATTGGAAGATGTAATCTAATCCGGTAATTCAAAATTTTAGGAATTCACCAAACTATCCTTCTGGTGTCAATGGGATGGTCGGTACATGAGAGTAAATCTAGACACGTCCAATAATAAATAACCAGATGGCTTTGTAAATCCGAATGTGTGCGTTAAACTATTAGTTGTACTGTCAATCTATCCCGATACCAACTTTGGTTGACGACGGTGGCTATAGAAGGGCTCGTTCATTTTGAGTAGGGGTGATTCGATGACAATTTTGTTTTGGTTTTTCTCAAATATTGGTGGGGAAAAGAGGTACTTTACTAGAATAGATCTCGGTGACAAGTAAAAGTTCTAACAAATATGTTTCCAAATTGTCATTCAGTAAGCCAAAGTTACAACTTGAATACATTTCTTTCATGCATCCCCTGTGGAAAATAGGACAAGACCTGTTTCTATGGCAACAAACAGGGGCAGACTTCTCGTGGTAGACAGACACGACAGTATGTATGCATCTCCAGAATGATAGGCTTAATTGTAAAACGGGCCCATTATCATGAAGGTTTTCAACAAGGAATCGTGTGGTATACTATTTTTGGCCCCTTGTATTACGTAATGACTCTCGAATTCAAATTCAACTCTTTATGCTAATACCTCAGTATTCAAATAATTCGAATGCGTTTGAGTTACATAATTTCATCTGCCTTACAATATAATCTAGAATAATACTGAAATAAAATGAATATATACAACTGAAGTAAATTCACTTGCTTAACCTTTCCTTTACATTATTATTTACATCGATTCTTGTGGGTGAACAATTGAATTATTGGATGATAGCACACACATGTAGTACAAGTGTGGTATTTACCACCTATGAATTAAATATCCCAGCCGGCTCCCAGTGTCTTGATGCCCCCGGGGAAATTAGTTGTGAGAAGCGGTCGATTACAAGCCTAGACTATAATTTGGCTGCATAAGCGCAAATTATAATGATCGCAGCTGCGAAATAATCCAGATAGTCAGTACTTGTTCGTTTGAAGCATAACGCAGACATCTAGTTTCAGTCTCTGCTGTATGGCTTTATTAAAATCAAACCATTCGTGAATGTTAGTAATTTTAGAGGCTGAGGATCTAGATCTAATCTCTAGAACTTTTGAAGCGAATTGGATTTGATTTAAATGTATTGTGTTGTTGGAGATTCTTTCTCCTTTCGTTGTAGATTGGTGAAACCGCTCCATCGTGTAGGCATTACCAAGAACCTCTCTCCATAAATCATATTTTAATTTGTACAAGTCAGACATTTTTATCAACGCTTTTTTAATATCTCATCACCATTTTATCAGACTTGGGTCACCCTCCCCTTTTTACATTTCAGTGGATTTTTACTTCATCGTAATTCATCCCCTTTTAAAATACATTTAATTACGCTTTTATTTATCTAAGATGGGAATATACCCTTCATAGATATTGTCACTTAGAGATTTTACAGCTTCCATGAGCTGTTTTTTTTTTTGGTTAACCATTATGGCTTTTATTTATCTCATCTTATACGTCATTGAAACTGCGGCAATTTGTCTATATTAAGTCATTGACATCAATGCATTTCAATTCTGCATTCTACTTAGATGATGACGCGAATTTATTTACCCTTTTCAGCTTTACTCTAAAGTTTCTATTATATTTCCCTTTTTCCTTATTTATATTAACAGCTCGTTGTGTTGCTCCAGTGCGACGTTAGTTCCGCTAGCTACCTATCAACCTAATATATTTCATTGGTGTGGAACTTTGACGAGTAGGATGCCAGCTCAGGTGTGTGACCTCGTCACCTGACCGTGGTTCAAAATTTAACGTGTTGACCTTGGACTTTTCTCTTCGTGATTGATCCCTGTCGCCATTGGCCCTTTGTGTTACCCCAGTGAGATGTTTTAATTGAACTACCTCCCTTATATATTTTATCACTCTTTTAATGTTTGTCTGGATGTTATTCTGATGTTTTTTCAAACCTAGTTTTATTGAAATTTTCTGTTTTGCGCTTGGCGCATGTTGTCCATTTATTTTTCTTAAGCCATAAAAACTAATTCAATAAAACAAGTGTCCTTCAGTTGTCATTGAAAGTTGCACTCTCTCAACCCAATGTTTAAAGATAATCGGAAACAAAGCTTTCAAATCTGTAAACAGCGAAAAATTATGAAATAATTTATTTCGCGTTTTATTTCTAAAAGCATCAAACACCAAAATAACAATTGCTAACTACATAATGGAAGTTATATTCATACATTAATTTTTATAACGTACTAAATCGTACTAATAATCAGCGCGGTTAATTTCATTGACAGGATTAATTTTGACTAATTCTAAATTTCCTATAGCAGGGTTTCCAACATTTTCAACCATCCAAATGCTTTCGACGAGATATCTCATCCATCAAGATCTGACCAATGTTTCTTATGTCGAGATATATCGTAATCAAGATATTACCATTTTTTATGATGACGAAATCAAGACGTAGTCAATTTTTTAATGACGAGATATCTTGCCCATCAAGATCTGGTCAATTTTGTTAATGACAAGATACCTCGTCGAGACAATCACCAGGAGGGTGATGTGTGCATGTCAAAGTTGCCAAATTTTACATCCAAAATTTTCTCACTTGCAATCGAAATTTTGAGCAACATATTGTCGACGCAGAGTAGAAACCCATTAGCCGCATTGTTTCAGAGACACTAAATACTTATTCTTATGATAATAAACACATTGTCATATTGACATTGTTAAGATGAATAACACTATCCAAATCCTTTTAATTTTATTTTGTGGCATAAAACTAATATTTAGTCTTTCCAACAATTACACAACAATTACAATTAGAATTGTTTTTGTCCGTTAATGAGTTTTTGATGAGTCCGCGATGTTATTATTAGGTGTCATTTAAGTCTTCAAATAATCAAACATCCAATTAGAGTAATGAAGTTAAATAACAGACTTTGTCCTTAGAAGTTGTACTTCTGAATTCATCCTATTGACACCGTAGATATTTTACTAACGTTTAAGCTTAATTCTAGCTGTCATATATAATCACACAATTGAAAGACGCAGTTTTTAAAAATAGCAAAAGAGTAAATAATAATTATATATATTTTTAAGATATTTATTCAATTGATTCTTAAGGTGATTCCTGGGTTTCGCATGCTGGTGAAAAGTCGTAGGAGTGCCACTTTTGGCACGCTTGCCAAGACTTCTTCACCTCTGTCCTAGAGCTATTAAAAGCTGCGGTAGCCAGGTTGGAAAAGTAATGGATTAGCAACCGGAAGGTTGCGAGTTCAAATCTGTTGTGGCCTCAAATGTCCTTACGTTGGCGTGGTGTGGAAGTTTTGAAGATTTGGGCGCCAGCTCAAGAGTGATCTGGTCATTTGATCGTGGCTCAAAACTACCTTGGTATTGTTCTCGGATCTTTCCCTTCGCGGATTGATCCCAGACCGTCGCCAATAACCAGTTGTGTTGCTCCAGTGTGACGTTAATTAAAATACCTACCTTCCTAGTGGTACAAATCCAATATTTGCAATTAAAAGTATATGTTAAACCTTCAAGTGATTAAGACGAGAGATTTCGTCAATCAAGATCTGACCAGTTTTGCTAATGACGAATATCTTGTCATCGAGATATTGCCGCTTTTTTATGAAGAGGTCAAGATCCGAACATTTTTCTTATAATTACGAGATATCTCGTCCATTAAGAGCTGGTCAGTTTTGCTATTTGTACGAGATACCTAGTCGAGACAACAACCCGGAATGTTAAGGAAGAATGAAACTGGTAACAAATTTGAAGTCTACCTTAAAATCACTTAAAATTTTGCAATCTAATTTGAGGCATTAATTGTTCAAATGGTGTTGCTGGGTTTATTTTGTCAGGGCCGCGAATGAAACTTGCTTTAACCAAAAGATATGCAAACTAATGTCAATTTGAATTAAATTTTAATAAAATGTAACTTTTAACCTCCTGATGGGTTTTCTCGACGAAGTATCTCGTCATTAGCTAAACCGTTAGCATATCTTGATGGACAAGATACCTTCGAAAGAAAAATAAATTGGCCAGATCTTGATCTCGCCATCATCAAAAGATCTGTAACATCCTGATAAGATACCTGCAAATTTGTCAGATCTTTATGTTATATTAACGAGATATCTAATAGAAACCACTCGAAGGGTTAAAACTGACCTCAAACCTCTATATTTTGAGGGTTTTTTTTAAAGCAGAAGTGTGTACAAAATTAGGATTAGTAGAATTAATCAATGTAAGGAACGGATCACAATGCAGTGGCTAAGTTTACACCTGATGTCTTGGAAAAGGTTTTCCGTGCAACCAGTGAACTTTGGTATTTGTTTCGTATACGCAAAGGGGCCCCATGTGTAATTACATTATTATCTATTGGCTTCATGAGAGTTGTAATCATTTGCAACACAGGAAGAGATATTCAAATGTTTCTTCGCATAATGGATAGTTACTTTAGAAACACCCTGTATTCTAAATTTCATCTAAACGAATTATAAATATTACTGTATCCGGAATTTGCACAGCATGTTAGAGAACATTTATCAAATAATTATATTTTAATTACTTTTTTATCTCCGATTCGCATCTGTTCAGAGCAGAGATTCTCATAATTATTCGACATTATGTATATTTATTCCGCATGTATAATCAAATTCCAAATTCCTGAGTTTAAGTGCGATAAGCACCTTCTGATCTCTTCCTTATCTTAATGACTTTGATAACGGAACGTGAAGGCTCGGTACTTCCGGAGTATTAAAAAATCCCATTGATTTTTTATTTTCAAATTATCCGTTACTTAAAAAAGACAGATGCGATTCTAATGGTCTCGTAGCCGCCATTTTTTTGCGAAATTAATATTAGATGTTGCGATTCTAAGTATTAGTACTTGATTTTTAATTATCAGGTTAATTTTCCTCCGGACAGGGGAGTTTGAAAACTTCTGACAATTTCAATGCTAATAAGTTAACCCTCCAAATGGTTTGGACGAGATATCTCGTCCATCAAGATCTAATCAATGTTGCCAATGACGAGGTATCTTGGCATCAAGATATTGCCGATTATTTTAAATCTGGTCATTTTTTCTAATGACGAGATATCTCATCCATCAAGATCAGGTCAGTTTTGCTAGTGACGAGATAACTCGTCGAGACAACCACTAGGAGGGTTAACGGTCGAAATTCTCAGTACCATAATTTTACACACCTGTTACCCAAGATGATACTATTTTTAGAGGCTTCGTTATTTATCCATCTATATATATAGCAGTTTGGGTCTGTCAATCTGTGTTCCCGATTCAAATATACACCGTTTGACCAATCCACACAATTTGTTACTCTTATCCTTTAAAACACTGAGGGTAACGTAAGCTAAATATTAACCCTCATTATATTTTTCAAGGTGTGCATAGGGAGATATAAACAATTCGAAATCTCACAATTCTACCAATATCCAAAACCGGTATAATGATGTACAGGTTTTTAAACCTCAAAAGACAATTTGAGGTTGCTTATTTAGCGAACAAAAGTAGTACTAGAATTTTTGAATTTTTCATTAATTTCGAAATGCGCTTAAAAATAACTCATGTCGAATATTGAGATGATTTTTCCGCTTGAAAATATTTTGTCTCGTTAATGGCAATTTTAAAATAGTTCCCCATGGGAAAGTGCAAATATTTTTGAATCGAATATCTCACCAGCAGTGTAAAAAAACTATTAAAGAAAGAAATATAAGTGTTTCCACATTTTTTAATGTATGTAGAAAAAAGGACTTGATAATTAATCTACAAAACAATATCGAATCCATAAGTCGTAGAATAGCTCAACACAATATGATGCAAGGAGGTATTTTCACTTTACACAACATTTAACTGTAAAGTATTATTAATGTATACTGTTGTACAATAAAACATATCTACTGCAATCATATTCTAAGAAAATCTAAAACTAAGTATAGATAATTAAATTTATTGAAACAAAGTAATTGAAGTATAAGAAGTAAGAATAACTTCCACGGTAATGGCGTAGTCTTTTGAAGAAATTCATTTTCTTAGATTAATATAAGATGATATAAGATCTAAAGGGGATCACAACGGAACGAAACTATATTTTGAGGCATTAAAAACCCAAGTGAATACAGATTTTCCCTTTTTCAAATAAATTATTGATGAAGACTCACTTTATTACTTTAAAATCTACAACAAATGTGTTTCATAAATTCAAGTAATATTCATGTGCCATGAATATTTTCAAATTCCGATTTGATATTTCAAATTCCGATAAAAAAATATCAATTGAATTAAGGTAATAAATTTTCCTTGGACGACAAAGTGAGATAATGAATTAAATTCAATATCAATTCCATGGCATACAGTTAAGTTCAATCATTTAATGATAGATGGCAGCACAAGATGACGCAAGATTCAACATTAAATTTGAGAATAGAGGATTTTCGCATTGTCTAAACAAATGCTGAATCTCGTTTCCAGGACAACAGGAGCTGCTGCCATCTGCCGCTCAAGAAGCAACAAGTGTTGATACCAAATGCCATATTTTCGTTTAAATTTTAAAAATATTTTCGATCACATATCGAAGATAGTTTTGGTTCGTATTTTTTCTCGGATGTAAAACTGTCCATCCATGATATTTTCTTCAATTAAAACTATATATATAAATATACAAATATTTTATGTACGGTATCCCTTTCTACTCTTAAATAACTCTAAAATTGATCATGTTTAGAAACCAATTACTACAAATTTTTAATGGTTAAAATTTATTTCCAAGTGAATGTTTACTTGTTGTGAAATATAACTTCCGTCATTTATATTTTAGTATTAATTGTCAATTGCTTATTTAAAGCTGAACTCGTCAGTTGTAAGAATCATTCTTGCGAAATTTGATATTTGGGTCTTGAAGGGATTAAAATTTGGTTAAATTCAATACTATATAAAAAATATTTTTCGTTAATTAGGCTTCGTGTAGGAAAAAATAATTAAAATAGCAAACAAAACCTAAAAATAATTCTTATGCAATATTTAAGAAAAATCATTAGGTACCTTGTTTGTAATATCAAAAATCTGGTAATAAGATTTATAAATTAAAAGTCAGACAACACAGAATTACAACTGTTTAGTATACTTTTGTATTGTTTATGCGTTTTTAAAGTACTAAAACATATTCTGCAATACCAAAAGAGAATTTATTCAACTCATTATGCATAAAATATCATTGAACAAAACAAATATCTATGGTAATAGTTTCAATAATACGTCTTGAATTTATATTTTTAAATTGGTGATATAAGGCATTAATATTTTTCACCTAATATATTGATAACAAGAAATTGTATTGTAAATGTTACAACGCATGTAAACTGCACGGGAATCGGCAGTATACATACGAGAAATAATACTACTATTAGCAATTCACACTAGTTCTGAAAATTTTAATATGTAAAAACCTAAAAATTAAAACTAATATTACATTTAATAAATTAATTGCAATGTTCTCTATTTCAATATGAAAAATTAAATTTTTAAACAGTAATGAGTTTTGAAAATATATTTAAATTTTTGTTTTATTTTCATTGTATAGCAACTGAATCTAAAAGTTTGTTAGTTGTAAAAGTAACTATACTAAAAGACAATGCTTCATTAATATGGCGAAAAGTATTTGTGTCAGCTGATTGGATAGTTGAGAAGGGTTTAATGTTGCAAGGGTCATAATTCACCAAGCTCTGGCAAGCACAAGACAAACAACGCCAAACGTACAAATACACAAAAGGAAAGTTTTAATGATACAAAAGAGAGAAATACACACAGGGAAGAATCGAACCTGCTCCGCCTGCAACTCGCAGGTAGCCAGCACTGAGCTTACGACGAACCCAATCGGATTAGTAATCCTCTAAAAAGGAATTGTTCAATTTGCTACTTTCCACATTACTACATTACTAAGGAAACAGAAAGTTAGAAAATATTTTACTTACAATATAGATCCCGGAGAATTGCTGTTTTCAAATTTTTTTGTTAAAAATGAATGGCTTCAAAATTTGTACTCAAATTTGATAGTTTTGAAATGAAATATTTTAAATTCTGTATTCTAATTATTGTTCTCTTTTCTATTTTCAGGTGAGTTTAGTTTGACATATTTTTCAATGAAATGCGATAAAGTAAGTATATTTACTGAAATTTATCTGAGTGTCATTTGCTATCAAGCTAATATACAGGGTGTCCCAAAAAGGTTGTTCCGCAATTTATCTTTTTACCATTTGGAGATAGGTAGGCAATGTAAATTGCAAAAGTGCACCAAATAAGGTAAGTAATTAAGATATGTGAATAAAATTATCACGTGATAACAATTTAAGCGGATACAGTTTTTAATTTGTATACAACCCCTCTAGATAAAAATACGAGATAGCAAAAATATTTCTTTCCTGTATCCCTATCGGTAGTAAAAACCATGTTTCTGTAGGTTGAAAAGAAAGGAGATACAAGAGTTTCCATTTTAAGGGGCCGTATCCAATTTAGAACGGAAACTGACCCATGGCCAAAAATGAAGTGCTAAGTTCTGCATTGCTGCAGATGGAAAACATTTTGAACATGCGTTGTAAATTTCCTTTTCTTCTTATTTAAACCATTTTTTCTACAATATTTTTATTAAAGATTACATTGCCTACTATTATTCATTGCGATTTTCATCTTCATTTGCAATACTACATTACTTTGCACAATGTTGCACTTTCTGACCGAAAAAAAATGCTTTTTAGCATTGTGTATACGGTCCCTGGGCTGTACAGCTGGGCACAAGCGGTATAAGTCTACTTTTTTGCGTCATTATGCCTCCGTTACTGTTCAACCTACAGAAATGCAGTTTTCTGCTACGATAGGGATGCAGGTAAGGAATTTCTGTTATCTCGGATTTTTATCTAGAGGCGTTGTATACAAATTAAAAACTGAATCCGCTTAAATTGTTATCACGTGATAATTTTATTCACATATCTTAATTACTTACCTTATTTGGTGTACTTTTGCAATTTACATTGCCTACTTATCTCCAAATGGTAAAAAGATAAATTGCGGAACAACCTTTTTGGGACACCCTGTATATGTGCCTTTACAATGCTTTCCCTTAGTAGGAGAGGGAATATGTGTCGTGCTATTATCACCTAACGTACCGGTTTCTATTGTCGGGTCGTGGGTATGCCTAGAAGGGACAGGTTCTTACTGGGTAAACTGAAAGGCCGGCTGTGACTTTTTAGGTGTATCTCTTTTCATTTACTCAACCTGTCACAGACTAGATGCTCGAGGATAAACAATTTGCGAGGTTCCCCGTTGATAACCCTGACATCTTTGTCAACGGGATGATAAGGCTATTCACACGCGGGCTCTCTGTAGCACATAAAAGAGGGGATGGAAATCGTAATGGGGTTCGTTGATTTTTCAGGAGTTTGAGGTTTGAAAGAATCTGAGCCTTTCGTAACTAGGGGACTCGAAACTTTCGGCCGGTTGGGCTTGTCCCCGTATCCAGAGGGTTAAGTCACAAAAATAGAGTTAACCCGCGATTCAGTTACCATTATTTGTCAACTATCATGCTTAAATTTTATATATTTCTCACTGATTGACAATCCATTTTTTATTATCGGAACAGTATCAGCAAACGTATGAAACCATAGTGGTATCAATCCAGAATTATACCACTTTCTCCCAAATTTTCAAGAAAGAGAAGTTAAAGTACAATACTTAATCATGACCATCAAGGTAAGTAGTTAATTAACGTCGCACTGGAACAATACATCGGGCCATTGGCGACGGTCCGGTATCAATCCATAAGGGAAAGATCCAAGGGCAATGCCTCGTAATTTTGAACCAGGAACAAATGACGAGGTCAACACCTGAACTGGCACCCCTCAGACTCTAAACTTTCACACCACGCCAACGTGAGGACATTTGAGGCCATGACAGATTTAACTTGCATCAGACCGCGAATTGAATGTAAAATGAGAAGTAAAGACAAATTATGGAAGCTATTGAAATAAAATAGAATCTAGTTGAGTTATTTTCAGTCTTGGAGAAAATCTGACTGGTGCAATTTCTAGAATGATCAACAAAAACATAATAGCTTCGCAATTTTCTGAATCTCGTTCAAGAAATATAGCTATGTTGTGCAAACTATTGTTCCTCATGAAAAGGTTTTGTAATGTGAATAACAATCACCAAAAACTTCACAAACTCAAAAGCTAGTAAGAATGATGAAGGAATATATGAATAGAAATAGAAAAGTGAACGAAACAAAACTTGACGAAACTAAAACCCAAATCGGCATTGTTTTGCAATTTCATCGTAAAGTTTGGTATTGTTTGGAATGAGAAATCGTGTTTAGTAAGATTTCCAACGATAACTTAAATTTGTATTTTGATTTTAAAATATAAAATAACAATAATGAATTTTGTTTTGTAAACGGAGAACTGGTAGTTCTTGTGAATCTCAACAGAAAGCGAATTACTACGGAACAATTCTCGTAATTTCACATCTTGCCTCTCTTCCTAGATTTTTCTTACGAAGTTGAGCATTGTATTTGTATTCAACATTGCTTCCATAAAAATACATATACTATTCGAAGTTACTAGATTAATTTGAATAGGGATAGTTGTGATAGGAATTTAAACTGAACTCAAATCGGAGCGTAAGCGCAAAGCGACACGCCCAGAACAATCAGCGTTTTCACAGCTCGCCTCGGCACGTCTGATTGGTTTTGAACCTTGCGCTTTCTATTTGAATTCGAGTGGGGGTTCCAGCTCAGTTATGACCTCGTCGTCTGACAGTGGTTCTAAAATACGTAGTGTTTTGTCCTCGGATCTTTCCCTTCGGGTTTGATCCTGGACCGTCTCCAATAGCCCGCTGTGTTGCTCCAGTGCGACGTTAATTAAATACCTACCTATTTGAATTCATCTTTAGCCAACCAATTTTCGTCGGATTAAAGTGACTCAGTTCAGTTAATATATTTTAACTTGATATTATGCAACTTCCCTTTATGAAAAATTAAGTTTAAAATTAATAAAAATAACTTGCTGTTTTATAAATTGGGTGGTCTACGAGCTTTAGGTGGTGAAGCTTCGACTCCTGTAAGTACTCCGGGTGTATTTCTTTCTTCTGTTCCAGTACGTAGAAACGTTTTTCACAAGATTTGACTCGCAACGTTGACTCACAAGAATGAGTGTATATCCATTTACTTGACATTATCTGTTTTATGTTTGGCTCAGCTTGTCTCAATATGACCTTTGTGCCATAAAATACAACCACCAAACCTGTTGCATACAAGTCTGTTTATTAGATGCAAGTCTGTTTATTAGATCTGGTACTTGCGTCATGGAGAAACCCAACCAACCTAAATTTACTGTTTCAGATGCCCATTCTGGAGGAATACGTGTTGTTATAATTTATGTATTCTAGCAAATAATAGAGGTACATGTATGTTTATGATGAAATGATTGAGTCAAGGAGATATCACACAAAATCACTTACAATGCGATAAAAACCTTTGCAAGAATAGATTAAAAATTTTATATAACGTCTTACCGTGAATGCTGCACCTGTCAAAATCGAAGCATTCCACTGTCTTTTTCACTTATGAAGCTGATGTAAGAGTAATCTGTTGATGATATCACTGTTTGCAGCGATATTGAAAAGCACTCAGGGAAAAAGTGATATACACGAGTTTTATCTTAGTTAAATAAGACAAATGTACAGATTGTAATAATGCAATTATTGTTTTCTAATAAAACTTATAGTTTTCCTTTGGACCAAACAAGATAATTTTATGACCATTCAAAATATTTAGTGCTAAACATCAGTGCCAGCACTCATTCATTTAATTTAAATTTTATTGCTTATTTTCCAGCAATTACAATACATCAGTTATACCAATACACAATTTTTATGATTCCAAAAGCAATTATTAATTATATCAGAAACGTAAGTCGTGTAGCCTTACCAATCGATTTGGGTCGATTGGCTATCGAAGAGGAGACTAGTGTTTTTAATCACGCTGGATAATCACTTTAACCAATCAATAATTTATCCCACATTAGGATTCATGGTATTCCCTACAACCACTTGACGAATCTTCAAACCGAGCGATCGGCAGAAATAACATGAAGCTGCGTGCACGTGCTGTCTACTTCATTAGAAATTCTGCAAGGCATTTCTCAATAGTTTTGTTTTTGACATATTTATTATAGAATATTATTTGTGTTCGTGCAATTAATAAAAATTAGTGTAAATAAAGTTATGATTCCGAAAGGCAATATGCAGTGATAGTGTTTCGTAAAAAATGACTCCTGGAATATATGCATTAGAAGAACTTCAAAGATTCCTAAAACAATAATAATTTTAATCTTATTTTCAAGTGAAAAATGAGTTTTCCTTTGTTTGTTTATTGATTGATGTTAAAAATATAACGGAGGATACATTTGAAAAATTGTTTCCAGAAACAAGATAGATTTTCCTGACTTATTTTGATCGATCGAACACTTATAATAGAGCAAGTTTATTTATTGTTCCCGTTCTTATAAATATCTATTCGCAATGCAGGAAATAAATAGTTTATGAAGAATCTATCAAAATATTTGGCATATTCTTATAAAATATGTTACGGAAAAGCTGCGTTTGGACACTACATTAATTTTGCCTTAAAAAAGCGATGGTATATCATTCTCACATGCGACACTTCCAGATTTTGAATTTCGGTGATTAAGTTATGGGTGTCACTTTTTTCTGAGTTCCAAAAATGTAACACTCGTATTTCTACATTCCATGCACATTTTCTTCTATATTTTTATGCATTTAACTTATAATTATTGCCATAAATTACATTTTTTAAGTATTTGACCTTTTTGTTTTGATCTGCCAAATTTGCCTTGTGTAATTCTAAAATTCCACTTAGCACATTTTCAATGAACTAGAACCTGTCCCTAAATAACTGCAAAACTAAATTCTTGCTTTAATTCCCTTGACGTGAAATAAAAAATATTCTCCAAAAGGCAGTTCAGGACATATCCTATGAGAAAACCGACATTGCTGCTGCTCCTATCACAGCTTCACTTTTCCTTGCCACTTTGTTTTCTCCCAAGCTTGCCTTAACCTAGGCTGCTAAGAACAACGTCCACGATCATTATCATCCATTGCATGACCACATATATGGAAGTATACTCATGTTCTTAACCCTCCGACGATATATTTCGAACATCATGATCTGACAAATTTTGCTAATGACAAGATATCTCGTAATCAAGATATTGCCGAATTTCTTACAGTGACTAGATCAAGATCAGGCCAGTTTCGCTAATAAGTAGACAGTTCTTCGAGGCAACAGGAGGATTAACTACATACTTTCAACAAAACTGAATTTTCCAGTTAATTTCACGTCTAAATACAACCACATTGCCCTAAACTGCGAGTACTGAAATATTAATTAACACGCACTGTAATGCTGGAGTTCAAAACACTTAGACTTAAAGCAGTTGGTATGCATTAACGTTCCGGAACTCTTTGCTGAAACAACGATAAGTTGTGCTCTTTTCCCGGTTAATTTAACTGATTGTATGCTGCAGATGGTGATTACAGTCATGGGTGAGTCAAACACAAAAAGCAAGGAACTAATCTCCATTGCGTGACTTGCCAAAAGTACTTTTCTCATTAAAACTAAAATTTCACTCCGCACTCCTGCTCCATTTGGCAGTTATGCATGTAAAGACAACCTGAAAAGTGCACGAATTCGTAGTGTTAACGCATCCAGGATAAAAAAACCATTAAGAGAGCAGTTGGTCTTCTCACATAATCGCACTACCGTTGTTCTGAACGTCTGATTACACGTATAGCTTGTTTTATTTTCATAATGTATGTTTTGAATGTATATTATTATTAGCTATTAACCGAGTCAAAATTACCATTTGTAGTTATGCGTTAACCATCCAAGTAGTTTCGACTACATATCTCGTCAATCAAGATTTTACCAATTTTGCTAATGACGAGATATCTGGTCAATCAAGATCCGAACAATTTTTCTAATGACAAGATATCTCGTCGATCAAGATCTTACTAATTTTTCTGATGATGAGATATCTCGTCCATCAAGATCTCACCAAATTTGCTAACGACGAGGTATCTCGCCAATCAAGATGTGACCAAGTTTGGTAATGATGAGGTATCTCGTCAGTCAAGATCTGACCAATTTTGCTAACAACGAGATATATCGTCGATCAAGATCTGACTAATTTTGCTATTGACGAGATATCTTGTCATCGATGTATTTTTTTATAATGATTACATCAAAATCTGAGTAGTTTTTCCTAATATCTAGACATCTCGTCTATCAAGATTTACTTAGTTTTCTTCTAACGAGATTTCTCGTCGAGATAACCACCAAGAGGGTTAACGGTTCACTTTGTCCTCCAACCACCAGGTCCTGGTGGTTGTCTCGACGAGGTATCTCTTGGAGCAGTGATTCTTAACCTGGGGTGTTTGCACCCCTGGGGGTGCGAGAAAGCATTTCCAGGGGTGCGAGAGAAGTTTCTTAATTTTCGATGGGAACTACCACCTGATCACCTGTGAGAAACTGGCGAACCCTACGTCGACTTTTTGAACCCTCACTCCTACCCTCTCTACCTTTGCCTCAGCCACTGAGATATTATTTCACAATAAATAAATTATCTTTCAATAGATGTAATTTCCTAAATAAAGAAATATACATATATTTTTCAAGGGGTTGTGAGAACTTATTTTTAGATTCAAGGGGGTGCTGATCACTAAAATGGTTAAGAACCACTGTCTTAGAAGGTAGATGATCTTCACTGCTAGACTTTTAACCAGTTTTGACTTTCTTAACCAATAAAATTTTTCCTAAGATTTTCTTTCTCCCCATAGATGTGGTTATTTAGTCATCGTGTCTATTGTGCGGTAAACCATACTATGCTACTAGAAAATCACATAACACTGAGGAGGTTAAATCAACAATTCCACTACACTTCATTACTGAACTATACATTGATAATAATTGTTTCCTACGGAATTATACTATATTTTAGAACGAAACTAGGTAAAATATTGTAAAGAAAGACGAAGTTATTAAAAAAATAATATTTTAAAGACTGTATAACCAGTTTCAGTTCTTTTATAAAATAGCCAGCAAACATAAGTTATAATAACGTATTTTCAAAGTTTGCTTTCGTGTTACAACAAATACCTACTATCTACAACTTAATAAGCTCCTTGGTAGAACAAATCTCTAGATCTTACGATAAAGACGGGAACATTAAGGTGATGTTCATATATAACGTTTATGATTTAGGGATAAGTACTTTGCCCTTTGGCATCTGAATAAAGATTATCTCTAAGATATGTACATATAGAGAGATAGACGAAGCTGGGGACTCTGGAGATATAGAAACTGAAGGATGATATGCAAAGATTTTCTCAGTTTCGTTTTTCATTGTCATAGGGTAAATCACTTTTATAATGAGTGCAATTTTATAGAAGAAACAGACACAAAAGTATAATTTGCGATTTTGTCAGATCTATTAACCTTTATAAAGATAAATACACTGCTGGCCACCGTAAATGCAACACCCTGAAGGAAGCATGCAAATAATATGAAATTTACAACATGCATTAGCGGAGGTGAGATATGCAAATGATTAGAATTTCAGCGCAGACGCACATCACGCGCGCCTGTGGCGCCACTTCAAAGCGCTATTTAAGGCTTGGAGATTTCGACGATTTCAAGTACGGCAATTGTGTTTTTCTTGTGGTTTTTTCAAAAAAAACGATCAATTATGCCTCGTAGAAAACAGCGATCATCTTTTGATCAAGTATCCGAGTTCGACAGAGGAAGGATAGTGGCCTACCGAGATTGTGGATTATCTTTCAAGGAAATCGGTAGTCGTGTTGGACGAAACCAAACAACTATAATGCGGATATGTGATCGTTGGATGCAGGAGGGTACGACGGACCGACGTGTTCGATCGCATCCACCTCAGTGCACCACTTCACGTGATGACAGGCATATTGTGCGTATGGCAGTGACGGATCGCTCAGCCACATCACGAACCATAGCACAGCACATTCAGCCTGTACCGCATCATCCAGTGTCTGCGCGTACCATTCGACGCCGTTTACAGCAGAGTGGTCTGTCCGCAAGACGTCCATTGCTTCGTCTACCCTTGACGCAGAACCACAGACGTTTCCGCCGCCAATGGTGCGATGAAAGAAGTATGTGGACGGCAGAATGGAATGAAATTGTCTTTACTGACGAGTCACGCTTCTGTCTGCAACACCACGATGGTCGGATTCGAGTCTGGAGACACCGTGGAGAGAGGATGCTGAACAGCTGCGTTATGCACCGCCACACTGGTCCTGCACCGAGTATTATGGTATGGGGCGGTATTGGATAGCACTCTCGCACTCCTCTAGTACGCATTGCCGGTACTTTAAACAGCCAGCGCTACATCTCCGAGGTGTTGGAGCCAGTTGTCCTTCCTTACCTTCAGGGCTTGCCCACAGCCATATTCCAACAGGATAATGCGCGACCACACGTGGCACGCATTGTCCAAGGGTTCTTCGTCAATCGCCAGATTGAATTGCTTCCCTGGCCAGCTCGCTCTCCGGATCTTTCGCCGATAGAAAACATGTGGTCCATGGTTGCTCAACGATTGACCCAGAATACATCCCCAGCTGCCACACCAGATCAACTTTGGCAACGTGTGGAAGCTGCTTGGTCTGCTGTACCCCAAGAACACATCCAAAGTCTCTTTGAATCAATGCCGAGGCGTGTGGCAGCGGTGATCTCCAACAATGGCGGCTACTCTGGCTACTGATTTTGGCAGGAACCACACTTCACAGAAGTCTATAAATTTAATCATTTGATACTTGGTCAACATGTTATCTACAAAATAAATTTTGTTGTGATATCTCTTGTCTTTCTTGGTGTTGCAATTTGGGTGGCCAGCAGTGTATTTTTATAATCGTCTGGTTTACTTGTGTTTATTTAATATTTAATATTTGGTTACAAAAATTATGATTGTACTGCTACTATATTTAATCCATTCAATGCTTGGTTCAGTGGGTTCTCCCTCTGCACTTGTAATCTGCGAGTTGTAGGCGGTGCAGTTCATATACGTGAACATAAGTAGATTGAGCATTTGTGTTGAACGTATTTTCAAAAGGTGTGGCCAAAATGTCGACTAGTTTTCATGTGACTGTTCTGTTAAAAATTGCCTTGATTGGCCGATTTGGCATCTTGTCGCCCCATTTGGCGATATAACATCTTATGACAGGGTAGATATGTGAATGCGCATTTCTATAGAGCGGCGACAAAAATGGTGAAATCGCCAAACTACTATTTCGTGTGGACCAATCAGATCATGACTTAATGGATAGACATCTTCTACCGTAAATGAACCAATCAGATGATGTATGTCCATACCCACAAATAAAGGAAAGTAGTCTATGAGTCACGTTACTACTAGTTTGCGTCGTGGGTACATAAAAAGGTTACCATTGCTCACTCTACTTTTATATTTCCTCTATGGCACAGCCAACCAAAGACATCGTGTACAAAGGGGGCTGGTGCATGTTAAATCTATCGTGGCTTCAAATTTCGTCACGTTGGCCTTGGTGTGGAAGTTTAGGGAGTGAGGTGCCAGCTGTGTGACTTCGTCATCTGACATTGGTTCAAAATTACATGCTATTGACCTCAGATCTTTCCTGGTTGATCCCGGACCGTCGTCAGTAGCCCGTTGTGTTGCTCCAGTGCGACGTTAATTAAAATACCTACCTACCTATATGGCACTGGTACGATTCCTGTAAGTGACCTTGGGTGTATTCCTCTCTTATGTGTCAGTAAAGCTTGTTCTGTGTGTATTTCCATTTACTTGACACTCATTGTCTTGTAAATTGGCCCAGCTTCGCCAAATACGGCCCTTGCGCCATGAAACCAAACCATGCATTCGTTCTTACTATTGTTTGCTCCAACTTATTTGTGATATTAATTTTTTGGTTGATTAATTAGCTTAAACATGGATTAATGTATTTTCAGTTGAACTGAGTACGGTATTTCTATTTAGAGTAAGAATCACCCACGCAGTGGTTTCATTAATGAATATATCTAAAGAGTTGTATTGCTTGATACAACAAAATCAATTAATGACTGACTTATTTTAAACAATAATAGGAAAAATAGTTTTGATAAAAATTTGAAGAACATAGTACAAACCAAAACATGTTTTTTGAAATACGAATCGCATCTTAACTAATCAGTTTTACTATAACTCCCATTCTACTAATTACATATCCGTATCCTACAGGTGGAAAGTCATAAGTTCAATTTTGTCAACCTCTATCCATTTTTCTCTATACTTATAGAGAGAATTGGATAGAACAAAATTGGAGTTACAATTTTTTACCTCCTAGAGTACAAATGTATAAATTCAATTTCCAGTATATATTACACTGCTGGCCACCGTAAATGCAACACCCTGAAGGAAGCATGCAAATAATATGAAATTTACAACATGCATTATCGGAGGTGAGATATGCAAATGATTAGAATTTCAGCGCAGACACACATCACGCGCGCCTGTGGCGCCACTTCAAAGCGCTATTTAAGGCTTGGAGATTTCGACGATTTCAAGTACGGCAATTGTGTTTTTCTTGTGGTTTTTTCAAAAAAAAACGATCAATTATGCCTCGTAGAAAACAGCGATCATCTTTTGATCAAGTATCCGAGTTCGACAGAGGAAGGATAGTGGCCTACCGAGATTGTGGATTATCTTTCAGGGAAATCGGTAGTCGTGTTGGACGAAACCAAACAACTGTAATACGGATATGTGATCGTTGGATGCAAGAGGGTACGACGGACCGACGTGTTCGATCGCATCCACCTCAGTGCACCACTTCACGTGATGACAGGCATATTGTGCGTATGGCAGTGACGGATCGCTCAGCCACATCACGAACCATAGCACAGCGCATTCAGTCTGTACCGCATCATCCAGTGTCTGCGCGTACCATTCGACGCCGTTTACAGCAGAGTGGTCTGTCCGCAAGATGTCCATTGCTTTGTCTACCCTTGACGCAGAACCACAGACATTTCCGCCGCCAATGGTGCGATGAAAGAAGGATGTGGACGGCAGAATGGAATGAAATTGTCTTTACTGACGAGTCACGCTTCTGTCTGCAACACCACGATGGTCGGATTCGAGTCTGGAGACACCGTGGAGAGAGGATGCTGAACAGCTGCGTTATGCACCGCCACAATGGTCCTGCACCGAGTATTATGGTATGGGGCGGTATTGGATATCACTCTCGCACTCGTCTAGTACGTATTGCCGGTACTTTAAACAGCCAGCGCTACATCTCCGAGGTGTTGGAGCCAGTTGTCCATCCTTACCTTCAGGGCTTGCCCACAGCCATATTTCAACAGGATAATGCGCGACCACACGTGGCACGCATTGTCCAAGGGTTCTTCGTCAATCGCCAGATTGAATTGCTTCCCTGGCCAGCTCGCTCTCCGGATCTTTCGCCGATAGAAAACATGTGGTCCATGGTTGCTCAACGATTGACCCAGAATACATCCCCAGCTGCCACACCAGATCAACTTTGGCAACGTGTGGAAGCTGCTTGGTCTGCTGTACCCCAAGAACACATCCAAAGTCTCTTTGAATCAATGCCGAGGCGTGTGGCAGCGGTGATCTCCAACAATGGCGGCTACTCTGGCTACTGATTTTGGCAGGAACCACACTTCACCGAAGTCTATAAATTTAATCATTTGATACTTGGTCAACATGTTATCTACAAAATAAATTTTGTTGTGATATCTCTTGTCTTTCTTGGTGTTGCAATTTGGGTGGCCAGCAGTGTAAAAGAAAAATACATTTATACAGCTTGATATAAGTTTAATATATTTTTCTTCAATTAAGATGAAACTCATGAAGATATTTAAAGTAGAAGAATAAGCCGGCAATGAATTATATGTATTGTATATATGTATATATATTAAATATATGTTATATACGTATATGTTAAAAAGTATTTTCTTTTTAACATCCTGGTGGTTTCCTCGACGTGGTATCTTGGCATAAGTAAAACTAACCATATCTTGATCCCGTCATCATAAAGGGCCGCGGTAGCCCGGTTGGAAGAATAACGGACTAGTAACAGGAGGGTGGCTAGTTCGAATGCAAACAACGTTGTGCACAAAGGGGGCTGGTGCACGCTAAATCTGTCGGGGCCTTAAATATCCTCACGTTGAAGTGGTGTGGAAGTTTGGAGAGTGGGGTGCCAACGCAGATGTGACCTCATCTGACCGTGCTTCAAAATTACGAGGTGTTGTCCTCGGGTGTTTCTCTTCGGGTTTGATCCCGGACCGTCTCCAATAACCCATTATGTTGCTCCAGTGCAACGTTAATTAAATACCTACCTACCCGTCATCATAAAAAATGACAGTATCATGATGACAAGATATCTCGTCATTAGCAAAATTGGAGATATCTTGATGGAAGAGATATCTCAACGAAACCACATGGAGGTTCACCATGTAAATTTCTTACGAGGCGCAATAAAGAAATGTAGTTAATGGTACATGTATCTACTTCTCAGTATCCACAATGCAATTTTGCAAACATACACCCATAATTCATCCATTCCTCTCTATGAACCCATGGGAGTCCGTATTGGTTTAGTGGGTTTGCCCACTGGGCAAGTAGTCGGCCAGCTGTAGGCGGCACTGTTTCGATCCCCATATCTACCCTGATTGCATTTTTATTCTTTCTCTATAAAGTCTTTTGTGTGTATGTCTGTTTACTTGACAGAGGAACAGTATTTCGCGCAGCTTGGTTTGTCAATATCCCGTTGTATTGCTCCAGTGCGACGTTAATTAACTACCTACCATACGCAGCCAGATCTGGTCTTTACGTCGTAAGATAACTAAGCCCAAAGAACTCTCAAAATACATTTCAACAAATGGATTTTGTTTTTCAAATTCAAGCGCGTCTGTTTTGCTTTTGTGAATGTTGAGTTGCAATTTGACTGCTTTTTTTACCAAAAAAGTGCTTGCTAATTAATTAACTTTGAATTCATTTGGATAATGAAAAGCTTAATCAACATTTTAGATTCTATCCAAGCTTCTAATACTAGTTTTATTTGCTTTTTAAGTTCATTATTGAATTAAAAAGTTAAGTACTTATTGACAGTTGAATGTAGATTCCAAATAAACATTTATTTCTAAGAGATTATTTTCGAGGTTTTTCATCAACAGGAGTAATTGTACAATGGTACTCTTTTTTGTATTTATAAACAATAAAGACGATTTAGTGATTGTTATAAATGCAGAAGAGTTTTACCAATTAAAAAAGTAAATAGTGCATTTTTCTAAAAGTATTCAAACTACCCCAAATTATGGCATTTTCAGGGGATAATTGATAATTAATTGTGTTTGAATACATATCATTAATTAGCATTTATTTAAAAAGTACGAAAAACGTATTTAGTTCCTTTCGTTGTTCATTGGTGGTACATTTGATTCCCCAAGAGCAATTTTAATAACTGATAATATTACAACAATATATATGCAAGAATAAAATGATGCATTTTCTTTGTCTGTCTTTGCAAATCCGTGCTAAAAAACACGCATCTAGTATAACAAAAGTAATACAAGGTATTCGAAAATCCAATTAAACGTCACTCGATAAAAGTAAAATGGTATGCAAAGTAAACCTTCACCATTTTCCAAAAGATTTGTAAGGTAAATACGTTATCATTTGGTAGTATAACTATCATATGTTGGCTTAAGCAGTTTGATAGCAACTTCATTTATATACACAATTATTAGAAACATTACCTTTAACGTATACAAACATCCGTCAAAATTATATTCAAATACCATAATTTATTGAATTAGAAAATGATTTCTACAACCCGAGCTACAATATTCAATTATTAATAACAGAAAAAATTAACTTATCTAAAGTTAATCTCTATAATATTCAGTTATTAAAAGACAATAAAAAACCCGAATATTATACAGGTACCAAAGTGAATATATAACACTATATCGTGTAAAAAAGCAGTTTTATAAAAGATTTACTTTTCATTTACTTGAATTTATTTTTTGGAAACACTTTATTGTTTATAGAATGTCTACATAAATATCTATCCATATTATTTTGAAAGAATAATAATTGAACAATTTAGTTTATTAATAACGGCTGCAGGCCAAGTTATAGTATTCTAATTATACAGGGGTTTCTATAATTAAAAAAAGTTCACCAATTCTAAGCAGTCTACAACTATTTATAGGAATGTCAAATTTTGAGTACATTTTTGAGACCATAAGAGATATACGAGGGGGAAAAAGAATTAGTTCAAAACGTCACCACCAGGGGTATTTCATTCTTGACCAATACAATACATTACAGGGGCTATCTGGGAACAGTCAATTCAAAACATGTTATGATGACCATTATCTGCTACCATCTGAATCTCTGCTGAATTCTCAAATTCGAATGTTCAACTCTTGAAATTAAACTCTCCATGGACAGTATTTAGCATGTGACGTGATATAATTCCTTAAAGATCTATCAAGGTTGCTATCTCTTGCCACAATAATGAGGCGTGAACATGTGTGTCGTCTTTATGAGCCTATTTTTGGTCTATTAGTATCTAGTAATACTAGTAAACCATCTCCTTCCGCCTCCAACATTAGACAAAACAAATAAAAATTACGTCATCTTTTAGTCACCCCTACTCATTATAAACAAGCCCTGGTACTATAGCGTCCGTCACTAACCTGACGTGGGGTTGGGAATTCTCATAATAGAAAGGCAATACAACTGATATTTTAACCCTCCTGGTGGTTGTCTCAACGAGGTATCTCGTTATTAGCAAAACTGACCAGATCTTGATGGACGAGATAACTCACCTTTAGAATAAAAAACGATGACGATCATTAGAAGAACACTGACCAGATCTTGATCTCGTCATCATAATAAATCGACAGTATCTTGACGATATATCTAGACAAGTATTAGCAAAATTGGTAAAATCATGATGGAAGATATATTTCTTCGAAACCACATGGAGGGTTAAAGAACCACGATAACTCTTCAATACCTGTCCCTTTACTCTCAAAGGGCCCTCGAGTTATCTTCAGAAAGTTTTGAACGGAGAAAGATAGTTGATGTCATCATTTTCAAGCATCTTCTGGATATTCCTTCAGGAGTTTGAAATTTTCAACAATCTGGAGCCATCCATAACAAAGGGACGGGAAAATCTTTGCCACTTGAGCCGTTTCATTATAAGGGAATTACGATAAAATTAGAATGAAACACCTGGTGAGGATGTTGTTTAATTAACAGAGTAGATAGTAATTGGTAGTAGTTGAATTACCGTCACACTGGAGTAATACACGTGGCTATTGACGACGGTCCAGGATCAATCCCTAAGGAAAAAACCTAAGACAGTGCCTCGTAAATTTGAAACATTGTCAGATGACAAGGTCAACACATGAGCTGGTACCCCCACTTTCCAAACCTCCACAGTATGTCAACGTGAAGACATTTGACGCAACAACAGAGTTAATGTTAACGCGCAACAGCCTCCACGCACACGACAGTCTTTGGTTGGATCGAATTTCGAACTTGCAACCCTCCGGTTATTAATCCACTCTCTTCGAAGAGTGGCCCTTGAATAACAGGGATGACGTACTAAAGGAAATTTTCATACAGGGTACCACACAAGTCAAAAAGCTCCCTGGCACAAAATTATTGGCACAAAATTTTTAAAAATTGTGTGCCAATAATTTTCTGTCGATGGCCTCATTAAGACGCACTTAAAATTCGGAGCTAATTCAATAAGTAGTTTTTGTTATATACTGATTAGAATAGATGAACATAGACACCCTGTACATAATAAAAACCTAAACCTAAGTACTAATCAAGAAAATGAATACTTAAAGAACAGCTAATTTTTATCGAGCATAAAACCTGAGCAAACAAATCGAAAGTGATAAGACTGAATCATCATGGAAGAAGAAAATCCGAGACGGAGTTCGCCCGGTTTCCAGAAAATTAAATTACTCTCTCCGCAGCCAAAAAAAATTTTGCGTGACGTCGCATCCAGATAAGAATCAAGTACAGCCTTTATTAGGTTAAAATATTCTCAAGCATCTTCCGGTTTCGAACAATAAAACGACCATTATCTGACAGCACAATCAAGAAGCACGGCGAGCAAGCTTCATCACAACGCCATATACAACAATCTAGACTAAAAGCGAACAAGGATACTATTTAAACCACAGATATGACGCGCTATAGGAAATTTTCATGTATGATACCATAAAATTTCAAAAACGCCCCTGGTGATGATTTTTTCAACAAGCTTTTTGCCATAAAGTTTTCATCGATGATCTCATTAAAACGTACTGAAAATTTATCGGCATTTCAATGAATAGAGTTTACTGCATACTACGTAGAACAGATGTACTATAATGAAAGACACCATGCGTATAATAATATGGATATTTCCCGTCCTGATGGATCCTGGGTCAATACACAGTTGTGTTGCTCCAGTGCGACGTTAGTTCAACTAACTAACTAACCCTGGATATAATAAACACCAATCCAGAAAATGAATACTTACGGAACATAGCTAAGCAAACATACCAGCATAAAAATTAAGAGCCTAAGAAATGATAAGACCCAAAACAATAATCACGGAAGACGAAAATCCAAGATGGCGTTTGCACGGTTTCCACTAAATTAAATTACTATGTCGGCAGCCAAAAAAATCTTTTCGTGACGTCCTATCCAGATAAGAGCAAATACAGCCTTTATTAGGTCGAAATATCTCAAACATCTTCCGTTTTCAAGCAATAAAAAGACCGTCATCTGACAGCACAATCAAGAGCAAGCTTCCTCACCAGGCCCATCTTTTGTTCTTGGAAGCTTCCTCGGCACAAGATCGAGAACAACACAAAATGAAATTCCACGACAGTTAAAGCGTCGCAGCCAGCATGCGTTCATTTAAATTTCTTTTCTCTGTTTAATCCTGGGTCTGAACTTTGGAGAAAATGCGTTTTATTGGGGAGGTTCAAAGATTTTACGATGTTTGGGAGTGTTAGAGGAGGATTAGGTAGCTTTCATTAAAGCTTGAGAAGTGAGCAAAATCAAGAAAGGATCTCGAGTAATGAAACCTCAGATTGAAATTTATCCTTATTTATATTCAGCTGCTTTGAATGTATTATTTTCTTTGGGAAAACATGTAGATTAGAGTATATTTTCATATGAATCGACAATTTTCAGAGTTTAGTTGATTTTAGTTTCGATAAGCCTCATTAGTAGTGCAGTAGATACTTCCTTTATAGTTGTTGAATAAACCATAGACATGACTTTTATTTTGATTGAATGTGTATTGCATTTACTCATGATTTCGATGTTCTTTTACTGTCCGATCCTTTTTTTCATTATGTGATTCACTTGATTTCCATCATTATATTTTCCATGCAAAGTTTTTAGAATTGATTATATTATAAGTACTCTCAGATCACTTCCATTCATATATGTATGTGTGCACTATATCTTAAATTCCATTTCCAAAGTTTTTATTTTTCTCCCTGTGCGTATTGCTGTCTTCTGTGCCAGTTAAACTTTCATTGTGTGTGTATGTCCCTTACTAGACGTTGTATGTCTTGTGTCTGGCGCAACATGACCAAATATGGTCCTTGCATCATAAAACCAACCAAAGTTGCTATGTTTACTGGTACCCTACCTTGAATTCCGTTTTCAACATTTTCAGTACTGTCTACTGTACCCTACGTTAAATCCAATTTTCAAAATTTTCCAACCAATGTTGCTATGTTTGCTGGTACCCTACCTTGAATTCCGTTTTCAACATTTTCAGTACTGTCTACTGTACCCTACGTTAAATCCAATTTTCAAAATTTTCCAACCAATGTTGCTATGTTTGCTGGTACCCTACCTTGAATTCCGTTTTCAACATTTTCAGTACTGTCTACTGTACCCTACGTTAAATCCAATTTTCAAAATTTTCCAACCAATGTTGCTATGTTTGCTGGTACCCTACCTTGAATTCCGTTTTCAACATTTTCAGTACTGTCTACTGTACCCTACGTTAAATCCAATTTTCAAAATTTTCCAACCAATGTTGCTATGTTTGCTGGTACCCTACCTTGAATTCCGTTTTCAACATTTTCAGTACTGTCTACTGTACCCTACGTTAAATCCAATTTTCAAAATTTTCCAACCAATGTTGCTATGTTTGCTGGTACCCTACCTTGAATTCCGTTTTCAACATTTTCAGTACTGTCTACTGTACCCTACGTTAAATCCAATTTTCAAAATTTTCCAACCAATGTTGCTATGTTTGCTGGTACCCTACCTTGAATTCCGTTTTCAACATTTTCAGTACTGTCTACTGTACCCTACGTTAAATCCAATTTTCAAAATTTTCCAACCAATGTTGCTATGTTTGCTGGTACCCTACCTTGAATTCCGTTTTCAACATTTTCAGTACTGTCTACTGTACCCTACGTTAAATCCAATTTTCAAAATTTTCCAACCAATGTTGCTATGTTTGCTGGTACCCTACCTTGAATTCCGTTTTCAACATTTTCAGTACTGTCTACTGTACCCTACGTTAAATCCAATTTTCAAAATTTTCCAACCAATGTTGCTATGTTTGCTGGTACCCTACCTTGAATTCCGTTTTCAACATTTTCAGTACTGTCTACTGTACCCTACGTTAAATCCAATTTTCAAAATTTTCCAACCAATGTTGCTATGTTTGCTGGTACCCTACCTTGAATTCCGTTTTCAACATTTTCAGTACTGTCTACTGTACCCTACGTTAAATCCAATTTTCAAAATTTTCCAACCAATGTTGCTATGTTTGCTGGTACCCTACCTTGAATTCCGTTTTCAACATTTTCAGTACTGTCTACTGTACCCTACGTTAAATCCAATTTTCAAAATTTTCCAAGCTGTCTTTTGGAACCCCACCTTAAGTCCCATTTTCAAAATTTTCGAAGCTGTCTACTGGTATCCTACCTTAAATTACATGTTCAAAGTTTCAAAGCTGGTACCCTACTTTAAATTTCATTTTCAAAGTATCCAAAGCTAGGTGTCTCTTTGTTGGTACCCTACCTTAAATTTAATTTTCAGATTTTTCAACGCAGTTTTTCCTTGTACCCTACCTTATAAATACCATTTTCAAACTTTTCATACAGAGATGTACTGCTACCTTGCCTTAAAATCAATTCTCGAAGTTTTTAAAGCTGTCCCTAATGGTACCCTACCTTAAATTCCATTTTCAAAGTTTCCAAAGCTGTCTACTGGTACTCTACCCCTTAAATCCAATCTCAATGTTTTCTAAAAGATGTTGGACATAAAAGGTGGATGAGTACAAAATCCTTTTGACTGAATTAACCAACCAAAAAGAGGAGAGTAATTCGTGACTCAATGAAAAGTCCTTTAAAAAGATGTTACAGTACTTTGAATAAGCTCCGTCTTTCTTCCCATTAAATTTTCACGCTTGGTTATCGCATAATGAAATAACCTCTAGAATATATCTGTTATCCATTTTATAAAATGCAGTCTTCTTTGAAATACTTCACTATTTCAATAAGCATGAACTATTTTAAACGGAGGACGAAATGTATTGTATTCAATCTGAAAATACATTGTTCCTTAAGTTTACACTCAAGCATTATGCTCTGAATAACGCTTATCATTGGGAAACACGGGGAGAATACAAAGTAATGAAATCTGAATAAGATGAATTAATATAAAAATAATACTGCTCACACAGTATGGATAACACATTTCCAGTGAACCACCTTTTATAAATGGATGCATACAGAATGCCAGTCTTCTGAGATAATAATTTGAGTTATACTGATCTCAGGTTTTCATTTAAATACCTCATTTTTACAAATCGGCTTCCTTTATTATATTATTGAACCGCCGTGACTCCGTAGGTTTGCCTACTGCGAGTTGTAGGAGGCGCTGGTTCGATTCTTCTAAGGTGTATTTCTCTGTTCTGTATCAGTTAAGCTTTCCTTTTGTGCACGGCCATTTATATGACGTTGTTTTGCGTTGCTTAGCTAAATAGGGCCCTTGTGCCTTGAAACCCAACCCTACTAACTAGTTTGCTAGATTTTGTGGCACAGGATTCATTCCTGTATCTTACCCTGGACATATTTCTCTCTTTATCAGTAAAGCTTTCCTTGTGTGCACATGACCATTTACATCACGCTGTTTCGAGCCGCTTGGCAAAATATGGCCCTTGAACTGTGAAGTACAACCCAAACAAGCAATTAGTTCGCGAGATGTAGAGATGCAGGTTTGATTCCCGTAAATTACCTGGGCATAGCTCTGTCATCTGTGTCAGTGAAACTTTTCTTATGTAAGTACATCCATTACTCGACGTCTTCTGCCATGCGTTTAGCGCAGATAGGTCAAAAATTACCTTTGCTGTATGAAAACCAGCCAATCTAAAATTAGTTATGAATTGAATACCTATACGTATGTATTGAAGTTAACTTTTTTCTTTTAATACACAATATCGTATTCTTCAATTCTTCACACAATCGTAATTCCCTTGCTGCAAGTCCAAAATCTTAGTGCAGTCTATTATAATACATATAAATTAAAGAACATTAAAATATTTCAGAAATGTTTTCATTTCAAACGAACTAAATTAATGAAATGTTTGCAGTTAAACTCCATCCATAATCGTATTTCCACTTAATCAAGCATTGAAATAATTATGTAAATGCAAAGTCTCCTTTAATTGACGAGATTTTCTAATTCCATTAACATTTCAAATATTAGCAAAACTATTTCATACGAGACATTAAAGTGGGAAGCAATCGTAACCTGAGGGAATCTATTGTTAAGCATAAGTAACCGAGCATAACAGAAGCAAAATTAAAGCGAATCCAGCAGTTCAAAGAGAAATTAGAAGGAACGTTCTTAACAGAAGCTTTTACTTCTAATAGAATGCAAGACGTGTATAAATTGAATTATTCTAAAAATCTAATGGACTTTGCTTTGAACAAGAAAATTAATTACTTTGTTTCTAAACTCGAGTTTTCAGCGTAATTTAATTTTGGAGTCTAATAGGAAACGAAGCTAAAATTGATATAAAATGAATTTGAAATAAATAGAATACACATCAAAAGCAAATACAACACCATTTGAAAGAAATGTGGTTAAAACTTTCGTTATAATCAAATATTTAGCTGAATATACTGAGATATCTAACGAAACGTTTATATAAAATATCCATATTTTGTTTGGGCCACGATAGTCCAGTTGGAAAAGTAACATATTATGAATCGGTGAGATGAGAATTCAAAACTAGGTTCTAACCAAAGATCGCCGTGTCCGTGGGGCTGGTGCACGTTAAATATGTGTCTTGGACATAAATGTCCTCAGGTTGGCGTGGTGTGGAAGTTTGGAGTTGGTCATAACTCAGGTGTTGATCTCGTCATCTGACCGTATTACAAAATTACAAGGTGCTGTCTTCGGAACTTTCCCTTCTGGATTTACTCTCAACCGTCGGGAATAGCCTGTTCTGCTGCTCCAACACGACATTAATTTAACTACCTACCTGTAAACGAAAATACTTAAATCAGCTTTAATAGTAAGTTTTTGATTATAGAATCGATCACAGATAATCGATGTTGGTTAGGCAATTCAAAACAACAAATTTTTCATATACAACCGTTCGAAGTTCCTCCGGAATTCAATTGATTAATTTAAATTTGAAATCGTGGTTCATCGGGGGTTGTCCACCGCACTACCTGCCTGAGAGCTGTAGCTGGCACAGGTTCTACTCCTGTAACTGTCCTGTGTATTTATCTTCTGTGTCAATAACGCCACACTGGAGCAACACTTCGGGCTATTACCAAACCTCTAGAAATCGATGGATTTGAGAATATGCTTACTTAAACTGTTCTACTGATGTCCAGTTGAATTAAGACCATAGCGTACAAGCTATTCATATATACAATCTACGTATTTAACTGATATGCGGTGTCACACTGGTGTGGTACAAGAATGGCATTGTTATGCATTACGAATGGTGAAACGGCTTGGATTTGGCAAGATAAATCTCATTTCAACAGTTACGTTTTGAGTATTTCACAAGTGTGTTCACAAATTATTTCAAGTAATACCCGTATAAATGATTTTGAGTATTTTTTATTACAAAGTATATTGAATATATTGTTTCAAAGAGACTTAAAAAGCCACTTTGGAGCAAAAAGGTAGATATTTTTATAAATGAATCAAGACGATATTTGTATTTTGTCAGATAGGAAAATAACATATTTTTGGTATGCTGCGAACATTTTAGTAATTAGTTTATGTGTGCCGTGTGATGAAAAAGGTTGAAAATTGCTAATATATAGAGTGTTTAGAAAATATCTGGCCAAGTTGAAAAAGGTGGAAGAGGAGCCCAAAATAAACATTTTAATACATTTTTAAATAATTTTTCTACAACCACATACATCAGATGCATATTTGAGAATTTCGAATTCGTGTAGCGATGCAGGCCGTTGAAAATCCGAGCTGGGATTGACAACTTACGCCAGCGATGTTATAGACCGATGTTATAGACTGAAACGATGTTATAGACTGATCTAAGCAGCTCCCGCAACCACTTGAATGCGTAATTCGGGACGCACACTCTTTAACAAAACTGCTTATTTTGGGCCCCTCTAACACTCTTTACAATTTGGCCAGATAATTTAGAAACACCCCTTCCTTCAGGAACATCAAACTTCCCCTCGGCCACTGAAATTATGTGTGTGTGTAATGTTCCTTAAGCCTCTCCAGTATCTCAATGTCGTTTCATATATAACCCACTTTAATTAAATTCTCAAATAAAATAAAATATGTTAATTCTCTCAAATAAAATTCAACATGTTTCTACAGAAACTTGCAGTACTCTTTTTCATGTGTAAACCACTTGGACCATATAAATTCTAGAAAAGAACTACAAGATAATCTCTATAAGATAGAAAAAGAACACTATTTCATGCAACCCAAGTTAGCATGTTAATTTTCAAACATAATTTAATCTCCACAAAGGCTTAAAGAACCCTTCGTATAAACAATTTTCAAGGACTATTTATTGACTTTCAGCTTTGATAAGAAAGATTTCTGCTTACACAATGTTATCACTAATCCATCCAGTCAGCCACAGCACATCCGCCCCTTTCCTTCAGACACAACAAACTTCTTCTCAACCACTGGACAGGCCCCACCCAACATATCCTCTCGACGTCAAAGTTAAATAATATATGACGTTCCTTAAGCCTCTCCAGTATATCAACATCATTTTATAAAATGTTAACATGTTAATTCTCAAATAGCATTCAAAATGTTAATTCACAAATAGAATTTAAAATGTTAAGTCACAAATAAAATTTAACATGTTTTCACACAAACTTAAAGTACTCTATTTAATCTAACCCACTTGAGCCATATGAATTCTCAAATCGAATTTAATCTTCACATAAACTAACAGAACCCTTCTTGCAACACACTTTTCAAGGACCCTTGACTTACAGATTTGATAAGAAAGACTGCTTGCACAATGCTATAACTATTATATGCACTTACCCATCCAGTCAGCCACAACATACCTGTCCCCTTCTGGGCACAGCAAACTTCGTCTCTTTCATCTGCGGAATCATACAACATATGCTTTCGACTGCAAAGTCTGAAATGATTTCGCGTTCCTTAAGCATCTCCAGTATATCAACTTCCTTCAAATATAACTGACGTTAACATTAATTCTCAAATAGAATTAAACATGTTTCCACATGAACTTACAATACCCTGTTTTATATAACACGTTAAAATGCAAATTCTTATTTAGTGTTTAACATGTTTCCATACAGAAACTCACAGTACCTCGCTATATATATATATACCCCACTACAACCATATTAATTCTTAAGTAGGATTTAATCTTTTCGCAGAAACTCACAGAACCCACTTTTCAAGGACTATTGACTTTCAGCTTCGATAAGAAAGACTTCTGCTTACACAATGTTATCACTAACCCATCCAGTCAGCCACAGCATACCCTCCCCTTCCTTCAGGCACAACAAACTTCCTCTCATCCACTGGACAGGCCCCGACACAACATATCCTTTCGACGTCAAAGTCTGAAATGATATATGACGTTCCTTAAGCCTCTCCAGTATATCAACGTCGGCCGCTGCCCTCTTTGTGCGGCTCCTTGAATGAGGGGAGGCTGCTTCTGGAAACAGTTGCTCGGTTTACAAGTGTGGGATGGTAGATGAGTGTCAAATTGAAAATAATGGCCCTCAGGGAGGACTTATCGGCTTTGTGTGGCATATGATTTTCTTGAATGGAGGCAACGTGAATATTACGGGATAAAGTCTGGGGTTTGGTTTAGTTAAGAAGGGATTTTTTTTGTGGAAGAAGGGAATTGGAAATCATCACGTTCGAAGAACTTTGTGAATAATTCTGATATTTTATAACATCTTGGTGAGTGGGTCTCGACAAGCTATCTTGACATTTTTTTTCAGACCCTCACCTCTTCAGCTTACCAAACGGCGTAGAGCTGTTTTACGAAGAGGTGGGGAGGACTTCCAGCACCAAAGGGTCCCAAGGGACCCGATTCGTCCCACAAGGAAAGCCCGGCCGCCTACCTCTCTGTGGGCACGTGCGGTTTTTATTTGAATTTGAATTTATACTTTGGAAAATACTCGTACATTTGAATACATTAGAGGGAGAATCAGAACATCAGAGCATACCGAACTGTGTAGATAAGAATAAGGATACAATCCGCAGACAGACTTTTGATATGTGCAAAACATTGGACACTTACACTTAGTTGGGGGCGCAGCCCCCTCCGCGCCCGACATAATGACACAGCAGAGTAGCGGGGGAGGCCCCATTTGTATGCATAGTGCGGTCTCTCCGAACAAGAACGAGACTCAAGTCTGCGGTCTTAAAGACATTCGACGGTACTCCTTGATAGGCAGGAGTTTTAGTCGCATCTCAGCTTCAGAACCTAGTCGAGGGTAGAGTGGGCTCTTGTCCCTCTCCTCCTCCCAATTCAGAACTGTAGGAGTACAACTTGGTGGCTGCACGCAGTGGTCACGCAACGTATCGACATACATTGGTACCATGGGTACTGGGAGGGCATGCAAATATGCACCTACTTTTTAACTATCTTGCATAATAATGCTAGCTGGCTGGAAAAATTTATGAGATTATGACCTAGGTGGTCATCTCCTAGGGAATGTGCCTCCACTGGAAGGTCTTTTAAACCAACCTGCATTTGCATGACGTGGAGGGGAAACCAGCGAAAACCCTCCATGGTTGGGTGAGCAGGGACAATGAGTATGCTCAAGTGCAACGCAGCACTTCGAAGGTTTAAACATCACCGACACTATGACAGTTCCAGCAAAACCGCCATTTGCCACTCGAATTCCGTTAAATCCTATAAAATCCATTAAATCCTTTAAGTAAGAGTATCAAATTGGACAACATTGGACAAACATGAACAATTACAGTACAATTAAGCATATTAGATCAATAAAGAAGAGAGGTAAAAGAGTAAGAAAAAGAAAAGTTTTAGTAAATAAAGGAGAATATAATGTAGGTAATTTTGAATTTGCATTTTTTTTAAATCCATGTCTGTGAAGATGAATCTCTGAATTTGGCTATCAGTAAACAAGGTATAAAAAATAAATGTTTAATTAGCTTTGAAAATTTTTTGAATCTTTATGACTAGCGTGCCCTTGCGAGAATTCTCGCATGAACAATTCCAAGCTATTTTGTCATTATCAAAACTGATCCAGAATTGACCGACAGAAACTGACCAGATATTGATCTCGTCAGCACCAATAATCGGCAATATCTTCATGACGAGATATCTCGTCATTAGCAAAAATTACCAGATCTTGATTGACAAGATATCTCGTCCAAACCTTTTGGAGGGTTAAAAGTTCATGATTTGTTGAAGAAGGAATTGGAAATCATATGATACTCGAAGAAATATGTTATTGATTTTGTCATGATCGAAAATCGGCAATATCTTGATGACGAGATATCTCGTCATTAACAAAATTGGTCAGATCTTAATTGACAACATATCTCGTACAAGCCATTTAAAAGTTCACGATTTTAAAAACAAAGATCATGTTTTCTAAATTCAATAAATAAAGATATTTAAATTATTATACCCTTATTTAAATTATTATACCCGTACATTGTACCCTTAATTATTCGAGCTAAATGGAGCAAGGCCACCTCGGATAACCAGGAACACGGGTAATACCATGACATTTTGTGACAATAAGTGCCAAATTGGATTCATGTTTTCTAAATTCAATAAATAAAGATATTTGAATTATTATACCCTTATTTAAATTATTATACCCGTACATTGTACCCTTAATTATTCGAGCTAAATGGAGCAAGGCCACCTCGGATAATCAGGAACACGGGTAATAGCATGACATTTTGTGACAATAAGTGCCAAATTGGAAATAATGGCCTTCTGTGGGAAATTAACGGTTTTATATAGCATATGATTTTCTTGAATGAAAGAGATATTATGGGTAGGTAGTTGAATTTACGTTCCACTGGAGCGACACAAAGTGTTATTAGCGACGGTCAGAGATCAATCCAGATAGGAAAGAACTGAGGTCAACACCTCATAATTTTGAGAGAACCATGGTCAGATGACGACATCAACACCTCCTCGAGATCATCATCAAGTCATGAAAGTGGAGTTGGCACCCCACTTTCCAAAACTCTATATTACTCCAACGTGAGGGTATTTCAATCCACGACAGGTTTATCGTGCACCAGGCCCCACTTAAACGATGGTCTTTAGTGAATCGAGTTTCGAACTCTCAAACCTCCGTTTGCTAATTAGTAACTCTACCAACTGGGCACTGAGGTTTCAGAATATTATGGGATAAAAGGACTGGGTTTTGGTTTAGTTAAGAGGGGTTTTTGAGAAAAAGAATTGGAAATTCATGTGGCCCTGAAAAAATATGTGAATAATTTCGACGTTACTAAAAGTTCACGATTTTTAAACGTAAGGATACATTTTCTAAAATAAACTTTACTAAAAGTTCACAATTTTTTAAAGTAGATACACTTTCTAAAATAAACGTTACTAAAAGTTCAAAGTTTTTAAAAGTAAAGATTCACTTTTAAAATAAACGTTACTAAAAGTTCAAAGTTTTTAAAAGTAAAGATTCACTTTTTAAAATAAACGTTACTAAAAGTTCAAAGTTTTTAAAAGTAAAGATTCACTTTTTAAAATAAACGTTACTAAAAGTTCACAATTTTTTAAAGTGAAGATCGACTTATTGTCAAAAAAATATTTATACCGTTATACTATCGAACACCTTGGTTACCCAAGCTAATGTGAAATAGGCTATCTTGGATAACCAGAAACTTCGATAGCACAGGCATAATAACATGATCGTATATGATAGTCAAATTGAAAATACTGGTATTTTCTAAGGTCCTATCGGCTTTGTGTAGATTATGTTTTCTTGAATGGAAGAAACATGAATATTATAAGATAAAATGTCTGTGTCTTGGTTCTGTTAAGAATGTTTTTGGCGAAAGAAAGAAATATAGTGTGTATGTGAGTATAAAGATAAAAAATACGTGAATAATTTTGAAGTTATTAAATTAGCCTATTTTAAAAGTAAAGGTTCACTTTCTGAAATCTACAATAAAAGTATTTAAACCATAAATAATTAACAACGCTGACTGATGAATAAACACTCGTGACAAAAGATGACGGTACAGCAATAAACTAAACGTATGAATGTAAGCAAACCCTTGTTTTATATAAAAAGTTGGTATTAATTAAATGAAAAAATTATTTTTGGAAAACCTATTCCCTAAAATTTCCATGAAACACTGCAATTAACACAATTACTACTGATTTTAGTTTCTGATATGAAAGTGACATACTTATAAAAATTATATATAACCTAAGTGGATTTGAATATTTCAGTGTTATTGTTCATTATAGTTATGCTGCGATATTAAATCAGTGTGCTGGTTAGTTTAGTTACCGCAAGAAATTAAACTATCTTCCATCATATATACTTATCATAAGTACATGCCAATGATACATTAAGCAAAAGTATGTATTTAATAAAAGTAAAGTATTTGTTTGTTATACTATATTTTTTATGTCTGGTTTTACTCTATTGGTATATTCTAGTTAGAGTTTTTGAAAAATAATTGATGTAATCCTTTAGTGCTTTGCTTATCTCAAATTACTCAAAACTTATTCACTCCTTTAACCCTCTTGTTGGTTGTCTCGACGAGATAACTCGTCATTAGAAAAACTGAAGATATCTTAATGGACGGGATATCTTATTAGAAAAACTGAAGATACCTTAATGGACGGAATATCTTATTAGAAAAACTGATCAGATCTTGATCTCGTCATCAAAAAAATGTACCACTTTTGACCATGACGAGATATCACGTCATTTTCGGAATTAGCCAGTTCTTGAGCGAGATATTCCACGGAAACCACTTGGAAGGCTAAGAGAAAATGAGATCAATTTTTCCGCTTTTCACTTTCTTTTATTTAGGTTCTTTTACTAAATAAAAGAAACTAAACTATATGGAGTAAGATACAAAGTAAATATTTATATGTAACTTTTGTGTTTTTGTTCCATGTGGCTTTTAACTCTGATCATTTGATACTTGCTTTCTTATCATTGTATTTAGGCTATTTCTAACTTATTATTTGCTATATTCTGGATTTTTCGAAAATATTTGGCCAAATTGTAAAGGGTGATAGAGGGAGACCCAAATAAACATTTATTGAGAGGACCACATTCTTTCAATACGGACAAACATCCAACATTTGAGAATCTCGTTCGTTGTCATTCACATCCCCATACATCATATTCACATCTTGCAAGCTCCGAATTCGTGTAGCGATGCATGCTGTTGAAAATCCGAGCAGGGAATGACGCCTTAAGCCACAGAAACGATGTTATCGACTTTTTTTGTCATTGGTCACACAGTTTAAAAAGGTTAACGCAATGATGTAGGTAAGTAAGTACTTAATTAAATTAACGTTACACTGGAGAAACACAATGGTCTATTGGCGACGGTCCGGGATCAATCCCGAAGAGAAGGATCCAAGGACGATGTCTCGTAATTTTGTACCACGGTCAGATGGCGAGAGCCACAACTTAGCTGGCTCCTCACTCCCCAAACTTCCATACCACGCCAACATGAGGACATCTGAGGCCACGACAGATTTAACATGCACCAGCTCCCGTGTACAAGACTGTCTTTTGCTGGACCTAGTTTCGAACTCGCAACCCTCCGGTAACTAATCCGCTGCTCTTCCAGCTGGGCTACTGCAGCCCAGCAATGATGTAGGCAATAAAAAATTGCATTCCAATCATTGGCCCAAGAAAACTGAAAAACCTTATCTTGTTTTCAAATTTAGCACATTATTCCCCACACTACTTCTATATTCGAGAGACCGATGTGATAAAAAATCAAAATCACCACCAGCAAAAATCGAAGCACTCGCTCCCAAATTGCCAAACGGAATGAAACACGGGTTCATATGCCTGGATGAATGACTTGACTTTATCTCCAGATCATAAATACAACCCAGCACATGTTCTTTATGATATGATCCCCACTGGCCTGTGACTGTATCCATCAAAATAAGCGACACACCATCACAGACCGTGCCCGTCCCTTTACTTATTAAAAGAACAATCAATTTCCAGTAGGAATGACCCGGTAAGAAAAATCCATACTGCGCCTATTTCTCAAATTGGATACACAATAATGATGAATCTGTGAAATACCCCGATAGGAGTCTTCATTTATTACTCCCCTTGCTGTAAATTCCATTATCCTTTCCTCCTGGAGCTCTGCTTAGCGTTGCAAAGGGATGGATCGAAACGTACACTTTAAGCGACGTGGATATCTGTAATTTCTGATAAACTTTAACCGAAAACGGATAGATGCTTGTCTGCATCGAGTATGTGTTAAATCACGAATCGAAAGTGGGATTTTTTGGCTGCTTTCCAATTGGGGCCTTCGGGAAGATATTGGATTTTCGACGGTGGCGATGAACCATTAGGGGAATAATAAAAAGCAAGGATCGTGGAATGAATTTAATTAAACTCCTTCGAACTGAAATCTAATGTGTATCATGGATGTATATGGAGAGATTATAGAGATAAATGGAAAGACATACATATTTAAGGACAAATGGACAGATTGATGCTGATACATATTGTAGAGACAGATTGAGAGTGATTAGGTATATTTATTTAGATGTAGATCCATGGAGATTGAGATGAGGATATAGATAGATTTGATAGATTGATACTTATGTGGTTGATAGATTAAATAGGTTTATATTGACGTAGATGAGACAGGTTGATATCGATGTAGATAAAATAAATAGATGGATAATAGAGGTCATGCATAAAACCTTTCCTTTTTATTCAGCTTAATCCTCGTGTTGGTTGTCTAGACGAGGTATTTGAAGTATTGAGGTAAAAGTGACCAGATCTGGATGGACGAGATTTCTCGTCATTAGAAGAAAACTGGTCAGATTTTGGTTACGTCATCATAAAAATATCGGTATTATCGTGATGACGAAATAGCTAGTCATTTGCAAAATTTGTCAAATCTTGATGAACGAGATTCTCGTCGAAACCACTTGAAGGATTAAACCTTTCAATATGATTATTTTCATATATTCCGTTCCAACCCTCTCACTCGAATGCATTGTTGTCTGTCTTGTGTTTGGCGCAGCTTGGCTAAATATGGTCATTGCGCCATAAAACCCAAAACCAATCAAACGTTTGAAAATATTAAATTCGCTTTATAGAGAACTTCTATTTAACCCTTCAAATTTTTCGACGAGTTATCCCATCCAAGATCTGGCCAATGTTTTTGCAAAGAATAAGATATCTTGTCCATTTAAATCTGGTTAGTTTTGCTAATGACAAAATACCTCGTCAAGATAAAACTGCTTGGATACTCCAAGAGGAATGAAGATCCAAGTAGAAACAAACGACCTGCTTGATCCCAATGTTCGAGTCACGACTGCAAAGTTAAATTCTTTAATAAGGGGATGTTGGTATTCAACCTCCAAATGTTTTCGACGAGATATCTCGTCCATTACGATCTGACCAATTTTTCTAGTGACGAGATATTTCATCGCCAAAATTTTGCCAATTTTTCAACGATGACGAGATAGTTTCAGCTTTTGATGATGGCGAGATCAAGGGTCAGTTTCCTTCTAATGACGAGATATCTCGTCCATCAAGATCTGGTCAGTTTTGCTAATGACGAGTTACCTCGTCCAGGCAACCTCGAGAAGGGTGAAAACATTTTCGTAAGACGTGAAAACATTTTCACGTCTTACGTTTTGAAATATAATATAGATGTAGGATATATATATATATATATGACAATATTAATTTTAACTCTTAACGATTAATTAGCTGCAACTGACAATAGAATGTAAGATACGTACTTTATAAGTTCCACGTTTTGGAATCAACATTTTTCTTAATCTTATAAAGTGCAGAAAAAATATGCTAGGAGCACATTCAATTTTACACCAGTACAATTTATCTCGACAGCCCAATACATTAAGTTCAGATAAAGCTCTTGGAAAATAAATTTCTTAAAGCAATAATTAAACTATTAAGTATTAACAGAATTTAAAATGAGAATAATCATCAACCTTTTCAACATTCTATCTTCAAATCTTGTTAAATATATTAATGTTGGAAACGAAGCATTTCCTTGTACCTTTCTTACATTACTACATACGTATGTGCAGTTTGAAAAAGAGTAGCACAAGTGTTACCTTATAACATTTTTAATGGAATTTTGTAGTTTGGAAAAGTTATTTTACGCTCATCATAAACTGTTTTTAAATTATATTTTTCATTTTTGTGTAGAGATTTAAAAAATGTACAACTAAGTACCATTTTTACTTAAAAAATGCTGCCCTGTAAAACAATGTTTCTGCCAACAGTGCTGGCTATGTTCATAGACGCTTTTATTTGTAACGAACTTAACCTTTTCGTTAATCCACTTAATTTCTTTCCTCGGTTGTACGGTTCTGTGAAAGAACTGAAGGGGATTTAAGGATCTGCGGAACGTTAGTGAGTTTAACACATTAATTAGTTTATGGTATTACAAATTATCTTGTTACGTAAAAGAGGAAATGGAAGAAACAACAGTTTAGGCAGTCTTTTTATATCGGCATTAATGTATGCTGGAACTAGGAGTATACAGAATTTTGGTTTATATAGAAAAACTAGGACAGAAGGTTAATTTTAACTTAATAAAATAAATTCATATAATGTTAGCAATGTAAAGGCAGTATAGTATAATCTTGATTTATCTGAAGTAATATTGAGCAAAGTCAACAGTTTAGGAATTTTTATATATAGGCGTCAATGAAAATGCTGGAACTGAGGGTATACAGAATTTGATTTCTTCATAAATATAGGACTGAAAGTTTCATTTTGAATTAATGAAATACATTGTTATGAAGTTGTTAGCAATGTAAAGAGAGAAAGTAGACAACACAGTATAATCTTGATTATCTGATGTAATGTGAAGCAAGGCAAACAATTTAGGCAGTTTTTACCCCGGCGTTAATATATGCCTGAAAGTTGCAAAGTCAACAGTTTAGGAATTTTTTTTTATATAGGCGTCAATGAAAATGCTGGAACTGAGGGTATACAGAATTTTGTTTTATTCAGAACTGCAGGACTAAAGTTAAATTTTATTTTAATGAAATAATTCTTTTAGAAGTTGTCAGTAATGTAAAGGAAGATACGTAAAGTCAGTACTATTGAATCTTGATTATCCGAGGTAACGTGGACCAAGGCACCTCTGGTAACATCAGTGCAGTGAAATAGGACGCAGTAACACAAAACAGATTAAACAAAATACAGAAAAAATTACTGCATTACATGTTACTACTATTGCTACTAAAATTTTCATAAAGCAAGGATTAAATATAATCCACACTCGGATTTGTGTCACAGTATATTTTATTGTAATAATTTTACAATAAATTTGGACATGAGTTAAATACCTTTTAAGCTCTCTTGAATTTCCTTAATGGTTTTCTGTTTCGCAGCACTTTCTCGCCTGTTTGGACTAAGTGCGAACACTCGCATTCTATATTTTAATAAAAGCTTAAAAATATACATACAATTCGGCTCGGATAACATTGACTCTTGCTCAATCGGAGATCAGATAATCAAAGTTCTATTGAATTTTGAAATAAAATATTTGAATGTATTCCAGAATTTGAGAACACAAATAAAACAGAAAGCTTATGAGATATGAGAATGTAAGTATCTTTAGAAATAGTGAGTTTTCATTGCCATCAAGAATGCAAAGATTAATAACATAAAGATACCTCAATTTTCAAATTTGTTTTGGCACTTCATCTACTTGTAATACGCATGCAGTGAAATAGTTGAAAGGCAGAACCTTAATATTCCATGAAATAAAATCTCAATAACACTTTTTAATTCTTATATAGTATTAATATTGCCCAAAACCGTTCCTGCAAGCTAAAATCTTTGTTAAGAAACAGACAGCAATCACCTGCATCATTGCCCTGCGCTCATTAAGAACTCTCTTTCCGATTCCTACGGGGAATCCTAGAACTTGGGTTTATAGACTAGTTCTGCAGTTGCCCTTGTGTTATGCTTTGTTTTATTTCATTTTTAGCTCCGTAATCTGTAATCCTACCATTGGAAAAATACTTTAGCATTCAAACGCATTCAAAATGCTATTTAGTCTCTGTTGAACAGCCCGTTGTGTTGCTCTAGTGCGACATTAATTTAATACTTACCTAAATACCTCTATTGAAATAACATATTAACTATGTATATTAGATTAAATATTTCATCCCAAATGCATACACTCACAACCCCAACGATACCTAAGTTACGTATCGCCATCACTATTATACAGTTAATTGCAAAATGTATGTGGCACAGGATCGATTCCTGTATCTTACCATGTATGTATTTCTTTTTTCTGTATCAGTAAAACATTCCGTGTGTGTATGTCCATTTACTTGACATTGTATGCGTCGTGTTTTACGCAGCTTGGCCAAATGTGGCTCTTCTGCCATAAAAAGACCAAAAACCAACCAACCATCTATATATATGAAATATACTTTGACCCTCCAACTGTTTTGACGAGATAACTCGTTTATTAAGATTTGACCAATTTCGCTAATCAAGATATTGCCATTTTTTTCATGATGACGAGATCAAGATCTGGTCAGTTTTCATCTAATATCAAGATATCCACTAAGATCTAATATCAAGATATCCAAGACATCCACTAAGATCTGGTCGGTTTCAGTAATGAAGACATACCTCGTAGAGACAACCACCAGTAGAGTTAACAACCTATTAAATACAAATTGTGTTTATTTCCGATATCTCCAGCCATATGCATTAAATTTGCAACCTAATCAAACCCCAATCACCAAACGGTAGTATTCCCATACAGTTTACCTCACAACTTTTTCCATACATGCAGTCCCGTAAGCCATAGCATATTGAAGCCGCAAGCCAGGCAACGAACGCCATCGAAAGCAAAATAATTCTAGTAGGCGGTTATAGAGATGCCCTTGTCTAGTATTTCATTCATTTGTATTTGCTTAAACCACCTTTTAGTTCGCGTGATGGCAGTAGATTTTTAATTCATATTAGCACGCCTAAAATGGGGTGTTAATATAGTGCACCTGTTAGGTGATAATAAATCCGTTAACCTCATCCTATTTGGTAATGCAGTGTATATATCAAATCTACAGTTAATAGTTTCTGTTTAAAACCAAAAAAATCTACAGTGCTGAAAACACACTTCAACAAACAATTATGTTACTAAAAGCAACCCCTTAAGTACTATTATTTCTCTTTAGAAGCAGTACAATTTATATTTCCAGGTCAAAAACATACATTCATAACTTTGCAATACCTGAACTCTCAATTCGATTTGGAAGATATGTACGACTTTAATTGGAGGAGTAGCTCCTAACTCAATGGGAAAAAATCTCAAAAATCTGGCATTGGAAACTACTGTTGCTGTTTAGGAATTACATTATTTATGTTTCCATCTAAAAGCCTACTTTATGGACTAACGACTTGATTTGGCAACTTTTGAACCAAATTTGAACCCCGAAAGAAAAATACTTTTGCCGGTGGTTGTCCAAATCGTAACAACCAATCGTTCGAAGAGTACATTTTAACATAACAATACCTGGTTTGGCTACTTCTGTACCCAATTTGTCTTGCTATGAAGAGATTGAAAACAAGATGACTAACTTCATGAAGTGTGATCATTACTCTTCAGCAACCTATTACATACAACATAGATCGATTAATCCCTAACACGTACCACTGCACTTTTAGCCATATGCATACTATATTCCCAAAACTAACAAAACATCAATTACCAAACGCTGGTGCTCCCACACAGTTTACCTGACATCCTCCAATACATGCAGTCCCATAAACAACAATCGAATGTAAACGCAAGGCGCACACAATACATCATCGAAAGCAAACTACTTGTTGGAGGTTATCTAAATCTTAAAAACCTAGCATTAGAAGCTTACCTTTTAATGTAGCAATACCTGGTTTGGCTACTTCTGTACCTGATTTGTCTTACTGTGAAACGCGATAACTCTTAACTTCATGAAATGACCACTACTCTTCAACGATTGATTAGTTCCCAGCAGGTACTACACGTTTAGCCATATGCATACTACATTCCCAAACAGACGAAACCTCAATTTCTAAACGCCAGTACACCCACATAAGTTACCTGCCACCTTCCAATAGACCAGTCCCATAAACCATAATCTAATGCAATCTCAAGGCACACAAAAAACAGCATTGAGAGCTAAATAATACAGCGGTCAGCGGTTATCCAAATCCTATCAACCAAGCATTAGAAGAGTACCTTTTAAGATAGGAGGGTACAGAAGTTGCCAAACTAAATATTGCTATCTTAAAAGATACGCTTCTAATGCTTGGTTGATAAGATTAATTAAAAGGTTAAAATAAAATGACTCTAACTTGATGAAATGGTCATTGCTCTTTAGCAACTTATAACATGCAAATAGCGATTAGTTCCCAACAACTACATTCCCAAACGCCAGTGCTCCCAAACTAACAAAACCTCAATTCACAAACGCTCCCACACAGTTTACCTGACACCCTCCAATGCATGATGTCCCATAAACCACAGCCTAATGCAACCGCAAGGCACACACAAAACAGCATCGAAAGCGAAATACTTCTTGTCAGCGGTTATCGATACCCTTGTGTAGCATTTCATTCACTCCCGCAGCTGTTGCCTCGTTGTATTTGCTGACGCAACTATTCGGGGCACGCGATGGCACTTATTGCATTTTCAATTCATGAGCATGCATGGAATGGGGTGTTTATGTCGCGCACCTGTTTGGCGATTATTAATCCGTTAACCCTATGCCACCACACGGAAGGCGAGCGAAGTCCGATCCAAAATAAATTCAACCGACATCATCGTAATGGATGTTTAGTCGATGTTCGGAATTCATTATGCATGGATCGATCTGTTCGAGGGTAACGATATTCAACTTTAATCGGAGAGTAAAAGGAAGTATTAACCTTCTCTCGAATAATGTGTAACGCACGGAGTGGTAATAAGTAAGAGTTTAACTTAATACAAGTGTTAAGGAATACCACAATAATACAATTACCGACACTTAATTGTATCGATTATTCTAAATTCTCTTTTCTCCTGTTTATATTCCTTTTTTATCGTGCTTAATGACACTTGCTTTAACTTTCATATCTTTTAGAATGTTTTAGTACAGATAAAATAATTTTATTAATTATGATGTTGAGGGTAAGCTGCTAACAGTTAGGGCACTTCGTAATTGATTCCATCCGTTACATTCCGTAATGCAATTAGCTGTTAATAATTTAATTTGCTTTCATTCTATTTTTATCAACATATCCGTACTAAACCAAACTGTATCTGGAACATTTGACGTGAATAGTCTTTAAAATCGGAACAGTACTGAGGGCATGCATGAAAAGTTGAGCGTTACAACTGTTATGTCTCATGATTTCAGAACTTGAACAGACATCCTGAAGATAAATATAGCGTCATGTAGACACAATATGTACATTCGTTATTAATTAAAATTATAACTTCAATGTTAACGGCAAAGTACACTTTAATCGTTCAAGCTGTAAATTAATTGTTGAATATTCACACAATAAACAATCTCTCAATCTTCCTATGACTGCTTCCTTCATTCTACAATCCAACATCATGCACGAGTATTCACATCAAAACCAAAGTTTGTGATCTCGATACGACCTACCATTTTTTTCAATGACAGGCAGAATACAAAATACACAATAAATAGGGATTAGTAACAAAGTACGCTCGAACAAAACAAAATTTATGCATAAAAACAGACAAATTAGCTGTGCATATGGTCATAGCGCCCATGTTTGAGCTACCCTGAAAATTTTAAGTAATTAAAAAGTTTTGACAATTTATCTCTGTGGATACTATTGATGAAATAATGTTAACAATATCTATCGCTTTTAATTATAAGGTAGTTAGACTATACCGCATCTGAATGTAATGAAACAGAAAAAGCGGATCTCTCCCTAGTTACATTTATCCTCATAATTCCTCCTACTTGTATTTCAGAATTCTATCAATATCACCAGAGTACATACACGCAGATGCATCTTTATATGACAGTATTCATAGAAAAAGTAGTGAGTTTGAAGTACCTGTTGAAATTTTGAAGGAAATTTATTGTTGCATAAGTGAACAACATTCAATTTTTTAAAAATTATTTTTAGATGTGTTCTTTGATATTTATAGTTAATATAATGAGTGGTAATGGTAATTAATTAATGTCGCACTGGAGCAACACAACAGGCTATTTAATACAATGGGAGAGTGTTAATAAAGTATGGTCTTTTGAATGTTCCATACGACACAGTTCATGTCCTTCATGAATTCATTATTTTTCGTTCATGGGTAGATAGTTACATGTATTATTAGACATGACTTTTTCCCTGTAAAATCAATTTTTTTCCATCGAAATTGAATGTCAGATGAATTCTAAAAATTATCGGATTAAAATTAATTCTTCGCTACTTTTAAAATCACTGGAAAACTTTCCAAACGTGAAGACGTTTGTTCAAAAAACCATATTGCTCATTTTAGTAAACAAATTATATCAAAAAGTAGTGAAGCAAAGCTTTTTTTCATGAAAGTCCCGTATGAAATTTCAAAACCATTGATTTTTTGTGGAACAAATGTATAAAACATCCAGAAAAAAATCAAAGCAAAAGTTCGTGTCAAATTTCAGTGAACCTTATTATTTATAAGTTTAAAAAGTATTATTGTCTCGTGTTATGTAACGAAAAGGATGGCATTGCAGAAGATATCTGAAGGTACAAAAAACCTGACGAGCCAAAAGCATTCTTTGTTTATCCGAACCCTTTCTTTTCTTCCAAAACGCATTCTTTCTTCGCATCCGAAGATACCAAGAGTGCAGATGTTCTTGATACTGACATAGAATCAAGAGATACATATAATATAAAGAGAAATAAGAAAGGAAATGCACAACCGGCTCACGAATAAAGCTAACATCTGGATAGAACAAGACATATAAATGAAGTAAAAAGGAAATACTGAAAAGAAGAATGGGGAAATGATTAGTGAGAAAAGACGTAAAAAAGAACAGATAATCTAAGGACTTTGATTGTAAAGAGGATTTTTTTATTGAGAAATCATCCCAAAACTTGTCTGGAAGATGAGTTCCGAAAAATTATTCTCTGCAATCGTAAAGGAAAAAACGGTGAAAAGAGGCTCTTTCTTTGAAGCAAATAAAACATTGTTTCTGTTATTTTTTGTTGTTCTTACTGAAAACAAGGTATGGTATTCTGAATTTTCCATCCTACATTCGAAATTCAATTTGTTTTTATGCGCACCAGGGAATTTGTTATAGATTGTGTTTTGCTCAAATTTCGAAGAAAATGTATGGAGTAGAGTAAATTCTTTTGTGTGACACGTTTCCTCAAATTTTAAAGGAAATTTGTTGTTGCATAAGTAAACCATCATTCGAGTTTAATTTGTCAAATTATTTTTACATATGCTCTTTGATATTTAGAATTATTATGGGATAGTGTTAACTTTCATCAAAGTATGGTGCTTTAAATTTTTCATTGGACACAGTTCATATTCTTCATGGATCATTATTTTTTCTTTCATGTAGTCATATGAATATGTAATTAATATATATGGGTAGTAAATTAAACATCGTTTCTCCCTTTAATATAGTTTCTTTTTTCCTTGAAAACTGCATTCAAAGTCAGACGAATTGTAAAAGTGATTGGATTAGAATTAAATATCCGTTCCCGTCAAATTCACAGGGCAAATGTCGAACTTTCGTTTCTTACGTTTCTTTACGAAAATACGTTTCTTTAAAGAAACACATTGCTCATTTTAGAAAAAGAACCTCAAAAATTCATGAAGCGGAATTCTTTTGATAAAAGTACCGTATGAAAGTTCAAAACTATTGATTTTTTGTAGAAAAAATGTATAAAACACCCTGAAAAAAATCAAAGCGCGTCAAATTTCAGTGAACCTTATTATTTATAACTTTAAAAAGTATTATTGTCTTGTGTTATGTAAAGAAAAGGATGGCATTGCAGAAGATATCTGAAGGCACAAAAACCTGACGAGCAAAGAGCATTCCTTTGTTTATCCGAACCCTTTCTTTTCTTCCAAAACACATTCTTTCTTCGCGTTCGAAGATACCAAGAGTGCAGATGTTCTTGATACTGACATACAATCAAGAGATACATATAATATAAAGAGAAATAAGAAAGGAAATGCACAATTTGCTCACGAAGAACGCTAACATCTGGATAGAACATGACATATAAATGAAGTAAAAAGGAAATATTGAAAAGAAGAATGGGGAAATGATTAGTGAGAAAAGACGTAAAAAAGAACAGATAATCTAAGGACTTTGATTGTAAAGAGGGTTTTTTTATTGAGCAATCATCCCAAAACTTGTCTTGGAGATGATTTTGGAAAAATTATTCTCTGCAATCGTAAGGGAAAAATGGTAAAAAGGGGCCCTGTCTTTGAAGCAAATAAAAGGTACATTGTTTCTGTTATTTTTGTTCTTTTTGAAAACAAGGTATGTGGTGTCTTGAATTTTCCATCCTATATCCGAAATTCAATTTGTTTTCATGCGCATCAAGAAATTTGTTATAAATTGTGTTTGGTTAAAATTTTGAGAAAAATATATGGATCAGAATAAATTGTTTTGTATGACACACTTTTCAATTTTTAAAGGAAATTTATTATTGCATAAGCCATCATTCGAGTTTACTTTTGTGAATTATATTTACATGCGTTCTTTTATAATTGAAATTAATCTTATGAGATAATGTTAACTTTTTTCAATAAATTACTTAGTTTTGAATTTTTCATCGGACACAATGCATATGCTCCATGAATTCATTATATTTTAGTTTGTTCAATGATGGGTAGCTACGAAAAGCCTATTGCACAATTATCGCTTACATGTTGCAGAAAGCTAAAGTTAGTGGTCTCTATTGCTTTGGTTTTGACTATACTTGCGAAAGTGCGAAACAAAGATAATTTTAGGTAGATAGTTAATAGGCACTTTATAAAAAGTATACATTCCATTAAAAATTACTGCGTCTTAATAGCCTGATTTACTTTAAACGTGACAAGTATTTCCATGAGTGGTATACTCTTCTAATATTGTTCACATGAATTCAACAGAAATATTTTTCTTAAGATACTAGAATTTTAAAGCTGCATTTCATACAAGGTATACCACTCTATAAACATATAATTTGGAAACTATCATCAGAAGAAAAACTAAACAAGATTTAAAAAGATGACACATATTTCCAATTCTGCATGAATACAAATTGCTAGAAAATTAAATTAAAAAATTCTTAAGTTATTTATCTAGGAATTTATGTCTCGTGATTTTATTTCTTCAAAACAAATGGCAATGGAATTGAAAATTTGAGCTAAAATGCATCTACGGATAATTATTTACTTAAACAAAATTTTGACGAGATTTTCATTTCAGAAAAAGCGGCACTTCATTTGGATTCAAGATAAATAGCTTTTGGGTTTTAATTGGAAATAAAATGCTTCTAGAATTGGCGAAAGAATAAATTTTGAAAGGAATAACTGCATCGGAATTTTCAAAATACATTAGGCATTAAAGTCAGTGAAATTAATTACGAAAGTGATTAATTATCTACTCAGTATCTAGCTTTTTTATTGATCGTTAATGGATTTCTAAATAAAAAATACTTTGGCATTGCTGTAAATTCAAAAAGAAACCGCAAGAATCTAGATGGTGTAAAAATTGATAACTAAATCCAATACATTTTGTGCACACGCTGTTTCCATTAATTATCAAATTTACATGTGAACACGGACAAATTCCAGGGTTAAAAATAATGTCGTATTCCTCATTGATTATCAGACAGCAATAATAGTTCCCACTCCAAGCCAAAATGGATATGATTCTGTACGTTGATGTAAAGACAAACTAAGTCACCTTGAGAAGGTTAAGTAAAAAGTTGCCTTTTAGTAGATTCGAAGTCATTGTAATATATATGGTCAATTAACAAGCTGATCAATTAGCTAGGGTTGGCTAGCACTGTTGCCTCAACCTAAATCTCCTTTGCCTCTACACATCGTCAGAGGCTTATATACTTAAGGACTAATAGATTTTCACTCTACTAAGAGATGCCCACAGAAAAGAAATTGAATAACTTATTAAGAAATAATTCTTGTATCCCCGGTTCCTTGCCCAGAGCTGTTGGAATCGCTTTGGGATTTTTGGATTTGGATTTGCTTTCGACTTCTCGCTACACATGACTATCTACAAAAACACTTGCATCGCATTTAGAGTAGCGAGATCAATTATCTGTCCTCTTTGCAAACCGGACGGAATGACTGGGCACTACAGGGCAGTTTTACACATTTTTTTCTAACTGAACTAGATCGTTCGATAGAAATAAAAGCAATCAGTCAACAACAGGTTTATTCATGAATTGAAAGAAAAAAATGACCATTCTAACAACAAATCTAAACAATTTCCATAGCGAAAAAAGTCTGAAGATTTTTTAAACTTATGGTATAGTTGAGTACTAAGTTGATCCCCCCCCCCGAAAAAACTGAAAGATAAAATTTGTCTAAGATGGTCGAAATATTTAAATCTAAGTACACTTAATTACCATAGTTCACAAGTTTCAAGATCTGTTAAAAAAGCCAATAATTCTAAAACTCCAATGAAGCATTAACAATGCGTAACGCTTTCTACTTTTTAGCCACATGAAGTAATCGAAAATCAGTAAATACATACATTTTTGAATATATAATATCATAAATGTTTATATTATGGAATACCTATTCTTAAATTCTAAGCTTAAACATAAAATATATCCATTAATATTTTATAGATAAATATGAAAGGGTTAGAATTTTCACACATGATTAAGGTCGCTACAACTAAATTTGGCAAAAAATATTTTCAAGAATTAAGTAATGTTTTTCGAAATTGTGTACAAAACTCAAAGGTTCTTAAAATCAACAAACTTATTTCTGGATACACTTTATTTTTCACTATACGTAAAGAGATAACAATACATAATGCTTGAAAAAATAGATATTTAATTTAGTACAGCTTAATTTACTTACGTTAGGTAGTGAATTACTTGTTATGTAATGACTGTGCATGTAGTAATGATTTATTTCATACAACTTCACATAACTTTATACAACTTAATTTACTTACATTAGGTAGTGAATTGCTTGTTATATAGGGATTGTGTGTGTGAGTGTGCATGTAGTAGTGATTTATTTCATCTTCACGTGTCAGCTTAGTCTTTTGAAACTGAATTTCAACATCATATTGTTAATAATTATGTTGTGCAAGTTAATTTATAATATTTCTTCATCCCCTTGGTATAAATTGAATTACTCAACCCGTTTATAAAACTGTGAAGTGTAATCAATTTTTATGATGTAGTTTACATTATATTATTATAACTACCAGTACGATACTTAAGAATCTCCACTATTTTTTAAAATGTAATTGTTTCTATCCAATTACTTTGCATATACCCAGGAAGAACACGTGGCACAAAACATCAAAGTCCACATACATACCATAGAACATTCATAAAACATCTACATTCAAATTCCAAAATATTTTAGGATCAATATATAAGATTAGACTGGGGAAATAGAATTTTAAAACAGAAAATAAGCGCTGAGTGTATTCTTAAGAGTGTCAAGTATCTCTGTGCCCGTATAGCTTTATTTCTATTTACTTAGTAAAAAGTTACAAAAAACATGTTACTACAGAACTTCAAAGTCGGCATCATATCAAACAGCATTCATAAAGTATTCATGACAAGTATACATTCAAATTGGGGAAATGGTTTTAGCATCATGATGTGCGATAAGAGTATAGCTAGAAATATAATTTTAAAACAGAAAATAAGCGCTCCGAATATTCTAATGAGCGCAAAGTATGTCTGTCCGTATAGTATTTTCAATTTACTTTAATTAAATTACATAATCAAGGAATTCAGCTCCATTTTCTGGAGAAATACGTGGCAGAAAACTCTGAGACAGTGTAATATAATCTAATTATTTTAATCAAATCTCTCAGATGAAAAACAAAATTGAGCGGCAACGTTGTGTTTTAAATCATGAATAAAAAATGCATTTTTATCTTAGTTTCGAGTAAATATTTTGTTAGAAAAAGCATACGGTTTTCTTTTGGTTCAATTTATTTTCATCTCTTCAATACCTTTTCTCTTCTCCAAACAATGGGTAATGTTTTTTATTTGTAATTTAGTTTATAATGTATAAAGAATTTCATAACATAAAAAAACATTTAAGTGCTTCATAGTTTTAGTTCTTACACGGAGTTTGAATCCTCAAAGGACTTGCATGCAATAAAAAATATTCTGTTTTTTTTACAAAAAACTATTTAAAATTTTCTGTGATTTAAATTTTATTAGGTTTCTTTCCAAAAAGAAGTCTCAAAAATATGCATTTGAAAACCAGATTCAATACTCAAAGTGGTTGAAACCATGATTTCACCTTGCAACGCGCAGTATTCCCTACATGATGTTTAAAGAATTTTGAACTTTTTGACCAATAGAATCTTTCCAAAGGGTTCTGCTATAATTAGCAATAGCCTCTTTCCAAAGGATTTTATTCCAAGGAAATGAGCAATAGTCTTTCCAAAGGATTATATTCTGAGGAGAGAAGCAATAAGATGTTTCCGAAGGATTCTATTCAACGAAACACAAAGCAGTAGGATCGTTCCAAATCATTCTATTCGGAGGAAATGGGCAAAATAATATTTTCAAATGGTCCTATTTTAAGGAAATAAGCAATAGAATTTTTCCAAAGGATTGCGTTCTAGAGAAAGTGTCAGTAGAATCGTTAAAAGGATTCTATTCCAATGAAAGGACCAATAGCTCCAAAGAATTCAATTCCAGTGAAAGGAAAATAGAATATATTTCAAAGGTTGAAGGAATAAATGGATTCTTTTAAACTTTAGATGCGGTTATTTAGTCATTAAGTGGGTTGTGGAATAAAACTCTGAAATTACAGGAAATTACTCCGAAATCTCGGGACGTTCAGAGGGTCAATAAAGTGCTTTGTTTACAATAATATGTATGCATTTGTTCATAACAATATGTTTCTATATACAATATGTATTCCTTCCAATGGAATGGAATTCGCAATCATAAACATTTTTTATCCGGAATGTATGTAGAAAACATTGTATTTAACCTAATTACTCTATTTTAAGGAAACTTGTCTTATTTAATGCATGTTTGTCAATAGCCCGTTGTGTTGCACCAGTGTGACGTTAATTAAAATGCCTCCCATACCTATCTGTATGTCTCAGTGCATTTAGGGTCTCAATTCATTTTAATTTAATAAATTTTGGATATTATCAGTTCCATTTCACTAGTAAGAATAATCTTCAATCATTTAACTAGGAAGACTTAATTAATAGAACATAGAATAGAACACATCAAAATAGAATTAGAACACCCTCGATTAACTAGAAAACAAAATCATATTCTGGTATATAGCTAATGAATGGTTTGAATTAATAATCAATGAAAATTTCGTTAGTGTTGTAATTAAGTTAAATAGCTTTACAAAAAACCATTTAAATCGGCAAAAGGAATTATTTTCTTAATATTTATGCCACGTTGAGAAATACTTACGATTTGTATAGTAACACTAAATCGAATATCATATCGGTCGAATGCATTATCAAACAGAATTTATGCTGGTTCTTATGTCGTGTGTCTTAAAACGTATTTCAAAGATTTACATCCAGATTGCTTACACCTGATTTCTAAACAAATATTTAAAAGTAAAACTCATTGTTTTTGCAACTTTTCCACTACTGCGGAAATGTTATGTTAAACACACAAAATGGTTTCTGTTTCCTATGTTTCTTAGTTTCAAAAGTTTCAGTTATTGATTTACATCAACTAATTTATATTTTTTATATTTATTAAACTGGTTAACACATTTTTTACTTATAGCCCATAAAATATGGGACAGGGTTTGGCTCTTTAATTTTGCTTCTAAAACAATTTATGAAACCTGAAACATGCTGTTTCAGCTATCTCGCAGCCACCTCATAAAAATCCTAACATAAAATCGATGCAAATCGATAAGTTACTGCAACACGCTATTAGAATTACTAATTAGAAAATGAGAAGAAACTCTAATTTCGAGCTGCTCTAATGGCTGCTGGTTCAGAAAGAAATATTTAATTACCTGGAAACTCGTTAGTAGTTAAAAGAAGGCACAGGGTGTGATAATGAGCAGTTGAGCAATTCTGGATGAAATCAATCACCTTTGTCTACTCAAATACAATTAAGACTAATAAAAATTGCATTTCGTTACATTTAATATCTCACCGTTTTTCGTGACTTCAAGAAATTAGATGTACACAGACCATGTATATAACAATCATATATAAAACAGAAAATATGTTTTTCTGAAGCAGCAAAAATTCTCGAACAATGAGGTCTAAAATTTGCCACTTTTGTCAACTCAATTATTTTCATCCCTCTACGACTTTCCATTAGAATCATTGAAGTAAAATTTAATTTAAAACGTAATAACATCCTGACTTTGGATTTTGCTAAAAGGAAAATTGGAGAATAGTTTTCCAGCCGAATATAAAGGTCGAATTTAACACTTACTCCATAGTAATGTTTCAAAATGAAGCCTTGCAATTCTGAAACTTAACTCTCCAAGGAGCTTAGACTAGATATCACGTTCACCAAGATCGGACCAATTAAACCCTAATGGTGATTATGTATCTCGTCATTAGCAAAACTGACAAGATCTTTTTGGACGAGAAGTCTCGTCATCAGAAGAAAACTCCCCCAGATCTTATTCTCGTTCTCATAAACAAATCAACAGCATCTTGATGACGAGGTATCTCGGCATTTGCAAAATTGTTTGGATCTTGATGGACGAGATATCTCGTTGAAACCAATTGGAGAGTTAACTAAGAGTGAGATATCTCGTTGAAACCAATTGGAGAGTTAACTAAGAGTGAGATATCTCGTCGGGAAAAACTGCCCTATTTACTCCAAGGGGAATGAAGATCCAAGTAGGAAAACAAATTGTTCCTATCCCAAAACGGGTAACAGTTTCGAACAGGGTTGAGTATCTGCAGCTGGCCACATCAGGGAAGTTTTCGTCACAGAGATAAACCACCAGGAGGGTTGATGGTTTAATTATTAACATAAAACACAACCTCTTAAGCACATTATACGAATTGCAGGTGGCACAATTACGATTCCACTTCAACCCTGGGTACATTTTCACTTTTTTGTCAGTAAAACTTTCCATGTGTGTATGTCCATTTGCACTGAAGTTTAAAAAAAACTGGACTAGCCTATACAAAATAAATAGCAGAGCAACCTAGGCACGCCATTGGTTGCGTCTGCCAGAACATATGTAAAATCATAGACACCCCTTGAAGCAAATAGAGCTTCCTCCGACGTGAGAATGGAAAGTTGTCTCGATTTAAGTGATTTTCAACGCGGTTTAATAGTTGGAGTTGGTAAGATGGATCGTAGATTTTCAGAGGTGGATGCGTTTGAATTTTCACGTACTACTATTTCAAGGGAAAACCGTGACTGCAAGAATTCTGAAAAACCTGTACCTCACGGCAAGAGAGTGGCCGTAAGAAAACTCTTGGTGAAAGTGACCAGAGTAGGTTGGCAAGAATCTTTTCACGCGATAGACGTGCAGCACTGCCTCTTATAACATAGTAATTCAATTCTGGGCCATCAACAAACCTTGAGGACTGTGCAGCATTTCTCCGAAGATAGGTGCTTTAATGAGCTGACGCTCAACTCGAGTACCCTTGATGATTGCTCGATACACAACTATGCAACTTGCCTTGTTTCGGGAAAACGCCACTGGGAATTTGATGACTGTGAACAAGTATATTTGTCAGACGAGTCACGTTTCCAAATGTTTAAGGCAGATGACAGCAGTAAACCCCATAAAACTATGGATACCGCATGCCAAGAGGGCATTGTACAGGCTGGTTATGGCTTGGAATGGTATGGTATATGTTTGCATTCAATGGGACCCCTGGTACGTTTACTAAGTCTGTGGCAAGTGAACGCTATGTGTGCATCTTTTCTGACGAGTTACCTGTCCTCTCTTATACTGCGATCATTCTGATGGGCTTGGCCTCTTCCAGAAGGACAATGCACCGCCGCAATACAAATCTAGACACACCGAATTATGGTTAGAAGAAATATAATCTGAGTTTGGGTTCTTGCCATTACCACCTAAATCTCCAGATCTCAAAATAATCTAATACATCTAGGATTCCATGCAAAGTGCAGAGGAACAGAAATCCATCTCGTAATACAACAGAACTGTGGATCGCTCTACAGGAAATTTTGGGTTCAATGGTTGCACAATACTTCCTGAAGCTAGTGGAGTGCATGTCCTGTCGTATTTCTATAGCTCTAGGCTCCCGTTGGATAGCCTTTGTACTATAAATGCCCCCAAAACAAACCTACCTAAGTACATAGAATGTTTCAGAAATTGATCAAGTGATCTTCAGGTTTAAATGCCAATGATTAAGAGAAACTTTAACGTCCTCGACGAGATCTCACCATTAGAAAAGCTGACCAGTTCTTGATTGACGAGTTATCTCGTCATTAGCGAAATTCGTTAGATCTTGATGGACACGATATCTTGTCGAAACCACTTAGAGGGAAAAACTTCTGAGTACCACGGCATAGTGTCCTTTAAAATATTACATGAAATACGACAAAAGTCAGTACATTTAAGTTTCGAGAATAACTTTTCAAAAAATCAGGGAACGTACAAAATCGACCAAAGAATATTTTTAATTTTTGCGTTAAAAATTAATTTTCAACTAAACATATTTAAAATTATCCTTGGTATCAAATTCTGTGGATAACAAAAATATTTTTCAGTTACGATCTTTTTGAAGAAGCTACACATACACAACATCAAAGATATAGTTGACTAGTAAATCTACAAACAGCGTTTTCCTCCGATTCAGATTTTATGACATTTTTTCTGATTTAAAAATGTTCCCCGAGTACCTTTCTTTAATTGATTTAAATAACCTTTAGGGAGAATAATTAAAATTTGTGGTATATATTGAAGTGTAAATGAAAAATTCATCATGCTTCCAAATTTTGGTTTAAAATATTGCTTAACCTACGATTTTTTGCAAAATTTTAAATGCTTTGACACATTTTTTTTTCTGTTTTACAATCAAGTGATTCACTTTCCAAATTGCGTTAATTGGATTTATATGTGCACAATCTATTATTTGAAATACAATTTTGATAATACAATGCGCATCCAATCCATCAAATTTTGTTAATTTATCAAACATTTTACCACGTTTTATGATATAACTTCCAAATAACCTAATATTTTTGGACTAAACATATATAGACGTTTTAGTAGGAAACAAACAGTCTGTGAAAACTTCATAACAATCGGATAACTGCGAAAGTTTGTTTTGCAAGTCCTCTATCCCCTTAATATCCCTCATTGATCAAGATTAACACATTTTTGAACCTTAAATAGTTTTTACTGCAAATCATCATTGTCAGAAAAACATTTCTCTACAAAATAAAACTAAAATGTTGACAGCTAATATTTCTTTCAAATACATTAAAACGATACCGTTATTTAGTCGCGACTCTTATATTTTCAAAATCAGACACACACACACACACACTCCACACACAATTAATCATAATCTCAACAAAAGCGTCTGTTCGTCTAGCCTCCAGCATTTTAAAAATTCGATATCATTTATTTTTGTTGATGTATCATTACTGAGTCATTTGTTTGAATAAATACACTTACGATATTCATTCATTATTAATCAATTCAAACTTTCCAATAGGATAAATTTAATATCGTATATGCAACACATTTCTATCTAACGACTCCTAGATTCTTTGACACTTTAAAAATCTATTGTCACCAATGAAAGGGAATTGCGCCAAAAATAGCAAACCCCAGCATTTCTGCTTCGACAATGCAACCCCACGGTCTTAATTTGAAGGGAATTTCGACCCCCTTTTCAGTTTTTATTTTCATTTCTGTTATTCAGGACTATACACTAACAATTCCTTTGCATTAGTCATTCCTTTCAATGAAATCGTCTTATTCCCGGCGCAAGAGATACTATTCTTTATTTTCTGGGAACTTATTCCAAAGCATCTTCACACCATTAGAGCTAGGTAAGCGCTCGAAGTTATTAATGGAGCTGCATTTTGGAGCTTCCAGCAAAGACCTTTTGCACAAAGCATTCAGATGAAAAAGTTTGAATGGCAATTATTGTGAAGCGCTCATTTATTTAAATAGCGTTAGAATTTTTATGGTGGTGTTATGGCCTTTGATGCGATATTTTTCGAACATTATTCCTTATGAGCCGATAAATTCTTTGCTTTTGCAAAACGATTGTATGAAGGCACTGGGTGTGACAGTATATTTTTAAATGTGACGGCTTTAAAACAAAATTATGTTAAATAAATAAGTGAAGCAGCGCACGTTTGGGGATGTAATTTAATTACAGTAAGGGGTTACGAAACATAATTGACCTCTGTCTGTTTTTTTATTCCAAAGGAGATAATAAAATTTCATTCTTATGCAGGTACAAGATTAGCTGACCTCATGTAAGGAGTAGGTAGATTGTTGAATTAACGTCGCACTGGAACAACAAAATGGGCTATTGGTGACGGTTCGCGATCAATAGCGAAGGAAAGGATCCGAGGACATTATATCGTAATTTTGAATCGCGGTCAGATGACGAGGTCATCACCTGAGACGGCATCCCACAGTACTTCTCTCCGAACTTCCACACCACGCCAAAGAGATGACTTTTCAGGTCACGTCAGATTTAATATGCCCCAGCCCCCATGTACACGACGGTCTTTGATTGGATCGTGTTTCGAGCTCCCAATCCTCCTGTTACCCACTATTCTACCAACAGGGCTACCGTGGCTCCGACATATGATAGTCAATTGGTTAACTCTTAAATAGATTAAACGCCAAACATCGCAAAAACAGTGATGAACTACATTTTAAGGAAACTGCTATAAGTGTCATGCGAAAGCATTTGGGTTGGTATTGGTATTGGTATTTTCAATTAACGTCACACTGTAGCAACACAACGGGCTATTGAAAGTATTTGGGTAAAGGAAGTAAAATCCTTGTCTGGTTTGTGACATGAAAATCCCTCTCACAGTATTTTCTTGGAATCATTGAATAAAATTGATATTTATTTAGAGTAATTTTTTATTACTGTGCAGTTTTATCTTATTAACCTACTAAAAGTATTTTATAATTTCATAAATTCATATGTATAAATCCTGTTTGGAATAAAAATTAAAAAAAATACTCAGAAAAGGAATCAAATAAATTTGCTCACGTATCCCACATCGAATAATTTGACGTCAGGAAACTTTCTGTTTGAAATAATGGTGGTTTCTTTTAAATATGTATAGCATTTAAACTATTTGGAGTTTTGGAAAGAAGTCCGCTCTTTCAACAAAAGGACCAGACGGTAAAGTTCAGGAGAATAAATTCTAAAAGCTTCTCCATCTTTTCGCAAAATGCGACGCCATTTTATAGCGGATGGCTTTGACATGCATTTTTAAAGCGAAAAAAGATGATATATCATTTATTTTAAAAAGAATGTTATATGTCAAATGTATTTATTTTTCATATGGATTTTCTTCCCTTTTCCTGTTATGTTATCAGTATTTTTCTGTGTAGGGTGTTTTCAAAATAAGAAACTTTTCCTGGATACTTGTAAGAATCTTGTATCTTATTAAAATTAAATGTTATAGTTTGATAGAGAGTATCTACCCTTTATTGAACTTAAAATATATTCAATACATTAAAAATAGTAATTATATTTTTGAAAAGATAATGCTACTCGTTTTTCAAAAAAATCAACATTTTTTATCTCTATCAAATTTAGAAACTATTGTTATTTAAAATTTCAAATAGTAATTGCTTATCACTTAATGTATTTGAGTTATACTGCCAAAGTGACAGCTAAATTCAGTAGAAGTTATTCACTGAAAAATTTCTTTGTTGATTCTAGTTTTAAATTTTATTCTTATATACATGTAGGGATAAAATTTGTGATTTCATTTACAAATAATGTTTAAACAAGATATTTTGACTCATTACGGAGAAAATGCAACTGTCGGGTATCCAACTTTAAACTAGATCGTTAAGAAACTTAGTCAAAAAAATAAGAATTAATTTATATCCAAGAATTCTCAGAGTATAGTGAACTGAGTAGCAGATATGATTAATATTTTTCTACAGATTAAATCTCAGTCTTAGCAATAATCTCAAAAACTCTACTACAATAATATAATCACATAACTCTTAATCACTGCATTTCTAATAAATATAATTGGTACTTATAACTCAAGGTGTCGGATATATTTACGAAAATTACATATTTAGCATTAGTGTAATGATATTATCATCTGCGCCTTTTGTCACTACGATTCAATACAAATCCTACAAAGATTTTACTCCTACTGTTCAAATGCTCTCGTATGATACATATAGGAATTATCTTAAAATGTAGTTCATCACACTTTTGTCTACTTTTGGTGTTTAGCCTAATTGGTGTTGACCAATCAACTATTACAAATCAATTCTAAATTATTTCTTTGAAAGTTTTACTGGCGAAGTGCTAAAATCGTTTTCCAACAAACAAACCAAATAACTTTCAGAATACGTGCAGGAAATACATTTCGCCGCAGAAATGCTACCGCCACCTATATTTAGCTTGACGGAAAATGCCTCTCATACATCAATATTAACAAGTATGCAAATCAAATTCAAGATTGTAAGCCATTTAACGTTTCAAAATATTTCTTACACCAAAACATAGGTAGCATAAAATTGTTTCTAAGGCTTTCTATTCAATAAATTCAATTGTTTGCAGTATATAGTACTTTAAATAGCAAACTAATTAATAAAATCATATAATTTGAAAATCTCATTTTTATTCAGTTTTACTGTGGGATATATTTACACAGAAATCTTCGCAATCAATAGCCCTGTAAAACAAATACAGAGAATTTACTCTAACAAGCAAAGCTTCAAATAAATAATGCTGATTAATGCTAAAACCATGAAATAAACGACACCACATCTGAGATGCAGTTCATATGTGAAATCAAAAGTGTAATTAACTAATTTACACATTATAATTCCTAATGCGAAACCTAAACTTTCCAATTAAAATATAAACATCCCATTAAGTAAACACATTCATTATTTCCGAAAGTTAATTGAAATATTTCATTAAAAAACGAATTTTCTTCGAAATGGAAAATTGTAAACATGTTTGCACAAAACGCAAATTAACGCTTTAGAAGCAATGTGTAAACCATTTAAGAAACGCGAATTTCATTGCTTCAATTAATCACTATGGGCTACTTAGCAATTTAAACGATGATTTAAAACAAAACAAAAATTTGCGTTTCCGGATTCTGAATTTGTTTATTCCACCCGTATTATGATTAATAAACAATGCATCAACCGTATAAAAATTATTTTTCAGAGAAGGGAAGCTGGTATTAATTAAGGAATAATATTTAAACAGATATTTGAGTTCTTTTTGAACGAAGAGTTTGCAGAGAAAACTGAAATATTAAAAACTACATCTGTGTGTGTTATCTCAACCCGATTGATTGCTTTTGAAGTGGTATATCTGAATTTTATCTTTTTCGTCGTTTACGTTCTCACTGAATAAAAATTAACGCTTCAAAAATCTTCTCGGTGATTCAAATTAAAAAGTGCGTATCGTTAGTTTCGTTATTCCTTAAAAGAGTATTCTATGTGATTGATTGAAATAAATCTGAGATTAATATTTGATAATTAATTATATTTAATTCTACAAATTCAACGAAAATCGCTGCCTTTGAAATTTTAAGCATTTGTTATGCGAGCTTTTTCTCTTTTTACAAAATTGTATGCACTCAATATTTTAACGCATAAAAATGATCATCAATTCAGATGCAAATTATGAATTCCAGATAATGAAGATAGAAGATGCTTTTGAGATATTATCACAGCCTATTGAATGCTATGTTGTAAAAGAATTTGTACCATTTATTCATTCAACATTAAAAACATCACATGCTTTCAAATATGAATCTGACATTTAAGCATTTACTAGTATAATTACCCGTATTTACGTGCGTTGAATTGATTAACTGCAGGTTGAAAAAGTTAACAGAGAATAATCATGTTCTTTCCTAGAAAATTGCAAAGATAACTTAAGTTGCCTGGAAAATAGTTTTAACAGCTTTTTGAAATTTGTATAATTTCTATAATTTCCTTTGGACAAAAATTTTAAACATGTATATCCATATAGATAAAACATTTCACATACCCAATGGACATTTGGAAAATCCATATGGTTGTCCATTGAATATCCATTGGTATGTCCAAATTTATGTTTTGCCTGGAAAATAGTGTTAACTGCGTTTTGAGATTTTTATAATTTCTATAATAAATTTGGACAAAAATTTTATATATGCCCCCATATCTATCTAGATAAAACATTTCACATACCCAATGGACCTTTGGATAATGCAATCGGTGAAGACAATCAAAACTGGTTAAGAAATCCTGCGAAGAACACTGTAGGTTGTTGAACGCATATATGTGTATGAACCCGTCAGAATGCTAAGCCTTTGCAACCCTCATGATGGTTGTCTGAACGAGGTATCTTATCATTAGCAAAACTGACCGGATCTTGATGGACGAGATATTTCGTCATTAGAAAAAGCAACTGACCAGATCTTGATCTTGTCATCATAAAAAATCAGCAACATCTTGATGACGAGATATCGTCATTAGAAAATTGTTCATGGGAGGTATCTCGTAGAAACCACTTGGAGAGTTAAAAGCATTTGGGATACATATGGACTTGATCAATTTGAAAATGCTGTAAAATAGATTGGAAAGAAAAATGTTTGACACAACCTGTGTTCCGATGACACATCAATCCATCACAAGTTCTTTTGGGGACTACATGTGTTTATTCCTTTATCACTCGAAACTGCGAAAGTCTTTCTGGATAAACGTCAGAAAAGTACTCGATGTGACATATTTACATTGTGTTATGTTTGAATTAAAGTTTGGTGTTTTCTGACTTGTGGATAAGATAGTTGAAAAGACGTGTGTTTTGGAGTTTTCTGTTTCACTCTTGCATACGTTACCGCATGGGTGAATGGACGTTTAACAATCCAGTTCAAATTCGCATCAAAACATGCTGAGTTTCTCAACTCGTTTCGTTTTCTCTAAGCTTTTCGGAAATAACTTTTACGTTCAAAGAATTATCAATTCCAGAAACGTTTTAAAACTATGCTTCGTGTTCCACGTATTTTTTCTGGTTTTATAATTGTATTGTTTCAAACACTCTTATTTTTTGTTACACTTAAAGATAATAGACACAATTATTAAAGGAAAAGCATAGGATCAAAGCAATGTTTCTCAAAAATGGCAGAAATATATTTCTAGTACACATTTCATGGATTTACACGTAGCATATACAGAGAAGTATCCTTGGTTTACAGCAGCCAATTTGAAACTTTTCATGTCATGCCATACATAAACCAATTACTAAAATTCTGTATCAAATCAAAAAAATATTTTTTGCGGACTTGACAAAAAACAATAGTTAGAATTTTGATTGATTTGCAGGAAAAAAAATTGCCTTTCATTTTCGTTCAGAATTGGCTTTAAAAATCTCTCTGGAAATATTTATGAAACTTTGTAACACAAAACAATACCCAAAAATTTTGCGAGTGGCGGGAATTAATTGATATTTTGTGAACTCACTAGTCAAAAGTTGAAACCTAAACCGTTGAAATGGAATACATGTAACACAATTCAAACCTTTTCACCATCCATAAGGCACACCAGTGAAATTCTTGGGGAGCACCGGTTGAAAATTGCAGGGCTGCAGTTGTATTTTTGGGGTTATTGCTAAAGTTTAGACAGTGTTTCTCGAAATTTTGTGGATAATTTTATTCCAGTATGTTCCTACCCCTAGTGGTCCAAAGTATGTTTTTCAAATTAATCTTTTTATTATTTCATTTGGACTTACATGATGAGTAAACTATATGTGATATATGCATCATTTTTTCACCAACAAGTTTCCTCAGTCTTTTCATTATGCTCTCCTCTGAACTTATCTATCAGAAGTGCAATGTATATAAAGGTTAATGCACCGACAAAACCTTTTCATCAATTAATCAAAACTCTAACACAAGTCATTACAAAAATAGCATCTCGTCCATCACTAGGCCAAATACAACAATGAAACTCACGCCACTCCAACCAACAGCTTGTTAATTAAGTTCCAAAACTGCACTTACCTAGACTTAAGAGTTTTCTTTCACCAAAACATGATCATAGCCAATTAAAAAGTGTTTCTCAATTTGAAATTTGAGGACCTGAAAACTAATTTCTGTGCAACCAGAAAATCTGGAACACTATTTTAATTGTTTTATGAAATAATTTGCTTTGTTTATTCACATTTACAATTAAAGTCAATTGACTTTAGGTTGGGAAGTAGATTTCCCAAATCCTATGTAATTCATCACATTATAATCTTCTCTTCTGTGTCAGAACACTTATGGTTTTATAATTTTACTATATTGCTTGGTGTAGGTTGATCAAATATGACTCTTTCACTATAAAACCCAATCAATCTTTCAATGTTGTTTGGCGCAGCTTGACCAGATATGAGCCTTGCGCCATAAAACTCAACAAAGCTTCAGCTGTGCTGCCTATGATGTGTCGTTTTCTAAGACAAAAATATCTAATGTGAATACGATATGATATCGGTACATAATACGATACAGTATCGGTATATAATACACAATAATATGATTGTAATCCAATATTGGAGAACAATAGAGAGCAAAAGATAGTAGATGGCCATATTCAGTCGGAAACTAAACAAAATCTATATGATATTTTGCCCGTATAAATGGAAACATCTTTTAAACTCATCTGCATATGTCAAAGGGCAATAGTACTTTCAAAAATCCAACACAAATCACTACAGAAATAACATCTCGTCCATCAGCAGGCCAAACACAACAATAACCCTCACCAATCCAACCAGCAGATCACTAATTAAGTTCCCGAACTGCACTTACCTAGACTTACGCGTCTTCTTTCTTCGAAACACGGTTTACGTAGCCAATTAAAAAGTGTGTTTCTCAATTTCAAGTTAATTAGAGCGCGTGAAGCCTCTAATTTGAATCCAGTCAGAATATCCAGGTTCCTCGCTGCGCAGGGAATTAGATCGGGCCCCCTCCATTCCAGCTGAGCCACTCCTTTTGTTGTGCAGCCGATGATGTATCGTATTCTAATTAGATACCAAAAGGCTCACTGGGATTAACAGGAGATCTGATTACTAATCAGGAAATCGCTTAGTTATGGTCAATACATTCGATACTCGGAGATGTCAGCTAGTTTGTTATTGCAAAGATGGTAGCTGTAGGTGGAACGTGCTGTTTTAATTGCATCGTAGAATAATTTGTTGTGAGTTTGGATTCGAATCAATTATCTTCATCTTTGGAGATATATCCTCCGGCACTTAAATCTGGTTTGAGAGGTTTCTGACATAAACTATAAAATGTTGGTGACTTTCATTTTCTAAGTGTTTTTTATAAAGAACGGGAAATCGTATTGATAGACATTTTGTATAGAACATTAACTTGGACTTCTTATATTAAGTTAATACATTTGATACTTGGTGATCTCGGCTTGTCTGTTATTATATTAACGGTGGCTGGAAATATGGGAAATGCCGCTTTATTTGTATAAATTAATTATTCAAATTATCCTTGCAGTGAATATCTAATATACTTGTTATCGTTATAGTTTGATTAATGTATCATTAACCTTCCAAGTGGTATCGACGAGATTTCTCACCAATAAAGATTTGACTAGTTTTGCTATGACGAGCTATATCGTCATTAGTATATTGTAGAGGTTTTTAGGTTAACGGGATCAAGATCTCGCCCATCAAAATCTGGTCAGTTTTGCTAATGACGAGACACCTCGCCAAGACAATCATTGGTCGATTGGTTTTTTGAGGATTTTTGGCGCAAGGGACATATTTGGCCATACTGCAGCAGACACAAGACATGGACAATCACTAGGAGGGTTAATGTACCCATTTCCTCCCTAAAAGGTTAGAATATTATATTATAAGAAAAGATGAACTTAAGTATAACATTTACTTTTATCTCCATGAATATTTACTATTAGAGTATTAAACTTTGGCGAACTTTTATATATTTAACTATAAATATTTCGCAACTCTCTGTGTAAATCGGTTTTAAGCCAGATCTTAATTTAGTCTAGACACTGCCTTCGCATTCAAAGAACATTAATACAAAGACCCTGTACATTTTGTGAAGCTTATATTAATTTTTCTACACGCTATTATGAATTCATACAGACTGTTGAGTGTCCTCATTTACTTAAAAGATACAGTTTTCGTGACGGAACATTTGATTCTCCAGACAAGTTTAAAACTTCTCGACAGACTTATACGATTAAAGTTTTATTTTATTGATTATTCAGGAAATTAAAACAATGACCAGTTGCTAGGATTCATAAAACACAAAAGGTTAAATGAAATTTATAATGATTCTTTTACTAGATTTGTTTGTGTTATAATTGTTTTTAACCCTCTGAATGGTTAAACCCATATATACGTTCTGCATCTTGCCGTCTGTCCTGAAAGACTCCTAACTAGCTGTTATATTGACCAATACTATATTTCATAGGATCTTTTAATCGTAAGATGTAAGTATTTAATCATTATGTGTGTTGTGGGTGAAAGCAAAACTACTCAACTTGCAAATAACATGACTCAGAGAAGTAATTAAATCTGATGCTTAAAATGTGTATGTACATTAGTAGATTAATTTATATCTCTGAGACTTAATATAGCATTATAATTTGTTTGCAAACAGTTCAAAGAAAAGATATTTTCGAGTCTATGCATAGAGGACAATGTTTTTCATCTTACTTCAAAAACTTGTGTACATTTAATAACTGCTCTAATCATTTTTAGGACATGTTTTTGAATTATTACAACTATTGCATCCAACCTTAGTGTTATAGTGATAAAAACGAAGGTTTTTATCACTATGATACTTCGAATTAATTTTTATGTTAACGAAAATAATTCTAGATCATTTAAACTTCAATCGTCCAAAAATATTAAAGGTGGTGCAGGTTCGATTCATCCCTAATTGTATTTCTCTCTTCTGTATCAGTAAAAATTACGTTTGTGTGTTCCCAGTTACTTGACGTTGTCTGTTTTGTCTTTGACTCAGATTGGCCAAATATGACGCTTGCGCCATAAAACCCAAAACAACCAGCCAAAAATATTGAATAGTTTCGAAGTTATAATTCATTTCCATTTAAAACGAAAATAATTCCTGATAATGTAAACTTCAGCCGTCACATGTTGCATCTCTGGTTACATTAAGATGTCCAATACATGACGGTTTGATGTTATCTCTTTTGTATGGAAAAAACTCACAGATGTACCGACAAATTTGGAATTAGCTCGATAAAGAGTAATAAAATATGTAACCATTTTCATGACTAAAGTCTGTCTATCAAGATGTGATCAGTTTTGATTATGGAGAGATACATCGTCGAGACAACCACCAATAGGGTGAACGAACAGACTCGTTCAAAACTACATTACATGACCTCTAACTTGCGGAAGCCGTATTGTAACATCGCTGAATTCTGTATACTTCTGAACATACGAAATTTCTGATTAATGTAGTATTACCCACAACATTCATAATGGTATAAAAACCGTATCTAATTTTGAAAGATTGCTAAGAAATATTCTTTTGTAGAAGGTCAAAATTGGTTAGAAATCATACAGGGAAGACTGCAGGTTGCAGAGAAAATACAAACATGTGAACCCTTAAAGGGTTAAAAGTTTTTCCATAGAGGAATAAAGTTGAATTTTTTAAAAGCTATCTGAAACATTTCAAAGAAACCAAGGAAAGGGAAGAATTTCAACCTAATCTCCTTCATAAATGGTACATACAGTCTTCCGATGAGTACCTTGATAATATTTAGAGGATATGACGAAATATCACACTTTACTTTTCAGTTTTCCTAGAACGTAATAAGAGAAAGGTATTCGGAGAAAGATCAAAGAAACATGGCGTTAGCTTTGAAGTTTCATTTGTATAGCACCACACTAGAATGGATATTGCATCACTTCAGGATTTCCTTTTGCCGCATTTACATTTAGATATAAGAGAGTACTAGCTTTAAATTTAGTCAAAGGTTCCCTCTGGGACATTTTAAAAGCAAGAAAAAAGAATTCATTGGGTTCACAGAGACATTCAAAGAAAGATCTAAGGATCTTGACGCGAGAAATAACATAAATCTGCTTGCACACCCCCGTCAATTTCATTAGGTCGATGATCCTTTTGGCAACTTGTAATCTTTGCTGCATGAGTTAAAATAATTTTACCATCTTGACATATTACCTTTACAAGGATTCATTAACCGTCTAAATGGTTTCGAGAAGATAACCTTCCATAAAGATCTAACCAGTTTTGATAATAATGAGGTATCTCATCATTCAGATGTTACGAATTTATTATGATGAAGAGATCAAGATCTGGTCAGTCTTCTAATGATCGTCATCTTGTGTATTTTCTAAAGATGAAATATCTCATCCAACAAGATCTCGTCAGTTTTGCTAATGACGAGATACCTCGTCGAGAGGAATCAGAAGGGCTAAAACAAAACATGTGATTATATAGTCATGTGTGTTTTGTGAGTAAAATCAATACTACACTGCTAGAAAATTTTATGACCGCTCGCATTAGAAAATGTAACTTAATTTTTAAAAGTCATTTGAACTCCCTATAATATAGAAACAGATTACGATTCGTTTCTTTGGAATTTCTTATGCTGTTCACAAATCGAAATTTCAACGAATAAAAAAAGCGATATAGCTGAATATCCCATATACCCCCAAGGTGTGATATAACGAATAATAGTATAATTGATTACAATTCATTCGTTAGATCAGGTGCCTTAACCCACCTAGTGGTTCTGTCAACGATGTATTCTCGTCATTAGCAAAACTGTCCAGGTCCTAGTGGATGAGATATCTCATCATTGGAAGAAAACTGACCAGATATTTATCTAGTCGTTATAAGAAAATTGACAATAACTTGGTAATTAAGTAATCGAGGTATCTCGCCATTACCAAAATTGGCAAGTTAATTCTTCATGGGCGAGATATCTCATCATTCGAAGATGTCAAGATCTTTATCTCGCCATCATAAAAAAATGGCAAATCTTGATGATATATATCGTCATTAACAGAATTAGTCAAATCTTGATGGAAGGGATACTTAGTCATTAGAAGAAAACTGACACGATATTGATCTAGTCATCATCAAAAAATTGCCAATACCTTGATGACGAGGTATCTCGTCATGAGAAAAATTGGTCGGATCTTAACGGACGAGATATCTCGTCAACATCACTTGGAGAGTTAATAGTAAAAGCCTTAAAATCTCGCCATTTGAATCTTAGCTGCACTTAAAAAAGAATAGTCAAAATTTATTTCTGAAGCAATTCTTCCAGAAGCATCTCCAAGAAATCGAGAAATGAAAAACCATCCTCATTCCTAGAAGGAATTCTTCAAAGGTTCTAGGAATACAGCGTAAGCTTTATAAAGTTCGCTTTAAACCGCTTCTGTTGTTGAGATATCCCTCATGTAATTTTCTTTTGTGGCAAGAAACGGATAAAACGTTTCCGCGGCCTGCGAGAACATGCAAAAAGGAAGGGAACACGAGTACGAAACAAATAAAACGGATTTCTGTGGAGAGCGGCGCAGCAGAAGACAGGGAAACTTATGTTTCTTGATCAATGGTAACTCTGGAAAGTTCCAGGGCCTTGTACTTTATTTCATGTGTGAAGAAGGATTGGAGTTTTCTCCGATGCTTATGCTTTGCCTGGTTTCTTTTTCTGGTCTAGTTCTACATAAAAGAAAACGGATTGTACTTTCTTTTCGCTCGCATGTAAATAGATCCGAATGTGCCGAACCATCGGTTCCCAAGCAGGTTTTCTTTTTCTCTTGAAAACTGAATGTGAGCATGCGTTCGAGCTTGCTTCTGCTTATCGGTTGTTTTGCACAGTTCAGAAAAATTCTTCTAAAAAAAGTAGTTTAGATTTGTTTGTAGTTTCTTGAACGATATCTTTATTCTTTTGCTTAACCCTCCTAGTAGTTTCAACTAGATATATGGTACATCAAGATCTGATATATTTTGGTAATGACGAGATACCTCATCATCAAGATACTGTCGATTTTTTTATGATAACAAGATCGAGATCTGGTAGGTTTTTTTTATAATGACCAGATATATCGTCCATCAAGATCTGGTCAGTTCTGCTGGTGACAACTCAGCGAGACTACCATCAGGAGGGGTAAATAACTTGACTTGATTTTCCTGGTGGCTCACCTAAGACTCAAAAACTGCTCTGTAGTGACTAGCCTCTAATCTAGAAAAGAAATTCCAAAACATTTTAATGTACCTTCCCTCTAATGATATACGCTATTTAAATTACTAAAAAAAATTAAATTGAAAAGCCAACTTTAATTTATTTAAAGGGACAGAAGACTTTCAAAATCACCAAAATTGATTGAAAATCAACTTTTTTAACTTTAGCTTTAAACATTAATGGATATCAAACTCTAGATAACAAAAGAATTTTTCATTTACGATAACTTTTGATGAAGTTACATTTTCAAAAAATTAGTACAGCAAGTGTCTAAACAAACAGTAAGTGTGTAAGCAAAGTGTAATAAAAACATATTTTCTCCGATGTAACTTTCGAATGTTATTAAAATTAGCAAACTTATTAATTAAGAGTATGCGATCAGTCTGGTTAAGAAGACATTATCTACAAATTTGGTCTTTCTGGAATTCGAAATGGAATATGAAAAAATATTTATATTCATAAGAGTGGGAGAGAGATAAGTAGTGTTATGTTCTAAAAGCCATGAAAACCGGTACTGGAGGTAGGTACTGTTTATGATGTTTCCAACTCCGGTACCGGAGGTAGGAACATCATATCTATTGCAATTCAAAACTATACTGGGTTATTTTTGTTCAATATATTTCTGTAAAATAAAAAGTCAAATCTTAAAATGAAATTGTATATTTTTAAATTTATCAAGTACTTATTTCATTATATTTGCAAATTAAGAAATTGAAACTGAAATATTTCATTTTCTTTTAGGTAAGTTCTATTCTGCAAACTTGAATAATGCTTCATATTGCTGTTAAACTCTATAAAACAGAGGTAAGAATATTTATTTAGTTTCAGAAACAGAAAGTAACAATATGAACATTTTTCCAATCAATAACTTTATTTGGAATCATATTTTGGAATTAATAATTTTCTTCAATTAGGTCAATAATCAAAACTTAAAAATGGCGGATTATTTCCACAAATTAATTCAATTAACACTCCACGTGGTTTTGCGGAGATATCTCGTTCATCAATTTATGACCAATTTTACTGGTGATGAGTTATCTCGTTTTCAAGATAATGCCGATTTTGTCGAGATCAAGATCTGGTAGTTTTTATTAATGACGTGTGATATATCGTCTATCAAGATCTGGTCAGTTCTGCTAGTGTCGAGATACCTCATCGGGACAACCAGGAGGGTTATTGAACAATTTCAAGAGACGACTTTCGGATGCAGATTTGTACATTTGCATAGAAACCGAATCAAGATAAGGGATTTGGAAAATGCTGCATCATCAGAACTGATATTTTATTAGAAGCTTGACATTGAAAATATATCACCAAAGAGATACCCGTTGAAAATTTTCAGACATCCTCCAACTTTTAAAATTTTTGCTATCATTTGCTAGCTTTCAGTGTACATGATACACCATGCTAAATACATTTTTCAAAACGGTACATTTTACTTTAAATAGTGCTATATTTAATCCTACCGACTGTTGCTTCGACTAGGTATCTCGTCATTATCAAAAGTGACCAGATCTTGATCACGAGACCTCTCCATTAGCCAATTTAGTCAGATTGCAATGGACGAGGTGTCCATCGAAACCACTTGGAGGGTTAAACACCGATAGTTTTAAAATTCCTTACCTAAATTTTTCAAGTACTTTTCCCGATAAAATCAGATTTTTTTTTATTTGAAAATGTCAAATAGACGAAAGGAAATCTAAAATTATGGTAAAATGTATTAAAATTTTCTACAAAACTATGACCAACACAAAGATTGTATCGTGAACGCTTCCTAATTGACATATTTCTCTCAACTTCGCGGGCCACGGTAGCTCGGTTGAAAGCGTAGCGGATTAGCAAACGAAGGGTTGCGAGTTCGAAACTCTATCCAACCAAAAATCGTTATGTACATGCTGGCTGAGGCGAGTTAAATCTGTCGTGTCCTCATTTGTCCTCAAGTTGGCATGGTGTGGAAGTTTCGAGAGTGGAGGGCCAGATCAGGTGTAACCTCGTTTGTGACCATGCTTCAAAATTACGGTGTTGTCATCGTACCTTTCTCTTATGGGTTGATCTTGGATCAACGCCAATAGCCCGCAGTGCTGCGTCAGTGCGACGTTAATTCAACGACCGACCTACTAAACGTGATATCACTTGGTTGGTTTTTCGAATACGAGATCGGTACTTCGCCAATAATTCCAGTTTTGTTTTGTAACGGGATATAAAAGTTATTTAAAAACGTATTTGTGTAGAGTGGGGATCCAGCTCAAATGTTGCCTCGTTATCTGACTGTGTAGACAACAAGCATATTTACAGGACAGATAAACTTAACATGTAGGATGCATATTTGCAACAGACCACCCTTGATTGGGTCCTTTCCGTTGCACGAAAGGCCGTATTTTGTTTTCTACTTTAGAAGAGTGATGGAAGCTGTTTGGAGGAGGCCCCGTCCATCCTCCGAGCTGAAGATTAGCATGACAATCTTTACCTTAACCTGCGGTTGACTTTCACTGTCGAAGTGTTCTTTAAGAACCTAGAACTATCGTGTCTCGTCTCCCACTCTGCGGGACCACTTGCCGAAATTCCTGAGGCCTTGTCCTTATCCGTAGTGGCTTATGTCGGCGCGGAGGACTGTGTGTACTCCAACTAAGAAGACTGTGTTTCAAAAGTACGTGGTGTTGTGTCCTTGATCTTTTCCTTCGGGATTGATCCCGGACCGTTGAAAATTGCCCGTTGTGTTTCTCTAGTGAAAAACGCTAATTCAACTACCTCCTCTCAACCTCGCGTAGATTGTCTCCAACTTCTAGGGTGCTCAAATTTCTAGTTCGACCGGTGTCATGTCTGCTGACATGGATCTGAAACAGCTGACGATACAAGCGCTCATATGTTTCACGATTCGACAAGCACCCATTGAAGAAGCGTTCACGGTATAATCTTTGAACCGACCTTCAATTTCCATTGGCAACTCCATACTATAGATGCGCGTCAGCCATCTTTGAATTCGTGTAATGCTCCATCACGAGAGAAATCAATTTTGCAAATACCAAAGTTTTTTCTAAACTTTTTACAAACACACCAAACTGTATCTTTTTACCAGCTAAGGACAACATTTGCTAACATACATTCTTTAACATTTTTTTATTTTCGTGCAAGCTACACCCTTTTAAAATTTGGCTAAGGAATTGCGAATCATTCTCTAATAGAAATAATTGCCTTTCAACATTCTTCACGAAAAATGGGTAATTGATTCTTATTCCGATTACTGTAGTAATTACTAATGTAGGAAAAAGAATAACAGAGTAATTATTAAGGAATGCATGTTGTTTATTGTATCGGGAAAGTTGTCAGCGCTTCGGGAAAGTATCTGTAATAGTCACTAGGAAGGCGCTTTCGTGAAAGCTTTTATCAATAAATTGTCCGCTTCGTCCATGTTGGTGGAAGTGGGCAAGTGTGAAGAAAATTTTAAATAACACTTAATTGCATGTTACACTGCAGAATGTTGTAATTAAAAACAGTAACTCAGAGAATGCGAATTTCACGCATCTTTCTACACCGAATTTCTCAACCATGAGGATCGAATGGAGCTTGATCTATATCCTGGGGATTAATTGTAAATTAAGTTTCTCTATAATTGATTTGCTAGAATGTAGCACAAAACAAGCAGCAAATTAAAACAGCCTAGAAATTTAGCAAAATATTTAATGACTAGGTACAACAAAAAGGGAATTTCATTTATGTATTCAGTATAAATTTTGCGACATTGGAGATGAACCTTATATTAATACTTAAAAACAAACATTTGTGTAACGCATTTTTGGCGTTGAACTTTTTTATTTAAATTAACCCTCCAACTGGTTTCGACGAGATATCTCGTCAATCAAGATCTGGCTAATTTTGCTAATGACGAGATGTTTCATAATCAAGTTATTGTCGATTTTTTTAAGACGACGAGATCAAGATCTCTTAATTTTTTTCTAATGACGAGATATCTCGTTCATCTAGATCTGGTCAGTTTTTCTAATGATGAGACACGTCTTCGAGATATCCACCAGGAGGGTTAAGCATAAAATATATCAAGTTAATTTTAATTCCAGATCATTCATTTCGAAACTGCCGATATTTTGTATTAACTGTTGTGAATGAATTCCTTTACATCTCTTACTACTTCATTTTCATTTGATATTGGTTATTTTTATTTTGTTTACGGAATTAGGCATATTGTATAGCATTTGTTAAATTCTTTATAAAAGCGATACATGGCAAAAATTAGTATTTTGATTTAAAAATATTGCTTGAAAAAGTTGTGGTTTCGCTTTAGGCTCAACCCAATCAGCTTTATAACCTTCCAGATGGTTTATCATTGAAACTGCCCTGTACCGGCCAGCCTCTGATGTAAAACACTGTTTCAAACTGTCACTACTTGGATCTTAATTCTAATTGGAGTAATAGGGCAGTTTTGTCTCGACGAGATATTAGCAAAATTGACCAGATCTTGAACTCGACATCATGTCAAAAGCATTTGCAGTGTTAAGTGTTTAATCTTAGTAAATAAAAGCTACATAATTTCATTACATGCCGCAGATCAAATTGGGGAAATCATTGAGAGAGTTCTTTCCGAAAATTGGAATTTTACTTGACGGAAATAAAATTTTAATTAAAAATTATTCAGTGTAACTTTTCTTCTTCGTTACATTTAGAAAATTCATTCTAAAGCGCAGGCTTAATCTTCAAAATTCAAGCCAAATACGTAAAAGTAATTTAAATTAGAACATTTATATTAAAATAAAAGAAGAGTTAAATTATACCTTTCGCTCCTTTCGAAGAGGTTAGATTGCCGTGTGTTCATAAAATAATTCTCCCTATATACGAGCCCCTAGCGACTGCAGTTTTCAAAGAATCGGAATGAAATTTGAAATCAGAGATTTCAAGGTATGAGCTCAAGAATTATGTAATTAAGAAAATCGATCTCTCACGGTTGCGGATACAGTTAAAAAATTCCAAAAATTTCCAACATCAATACCCTCTTTTTTATGGCAATGTGATTGGCACAGTGCAAAACCAAGAACGGCGTTTTTCTATAGCACTAAAAGCGACTGTGCAAGTGCATTGTCAAAGGAGATGAGTGTGAACAACAAAAGATGAAAGAAAGGAAACAGTGATAATCCACGTAATTTGCATAAATCGCAAGTACCTATCACGAAATTTCAATTGGCAACCGCAGTTGTAATAAAGGTAAAATATTCCGGTTTCACTCACTTCTTTTTATTGGAATGTGATCAGTACAGTGAAAAACCAAAAATGGCGTTGGAAGTTTACTTTCAGCTCTAAAAGCGACTGCCCAAGATCACTGTCAAAGAAGATGAGTACGAACGACAAAAGAAGAAAGGCAACAAGAAACCGCAACATTTTACCTTTATTACTATTGTAGTTGCCAATTGGCGTTTTGTGGAAAGTGCTTGTGATTTATGTAAATTATGGGCATTATCACTGCTGCTTGCTGCCTTTCCTCTTGTGGTTCACTCATCTGCTTTCACAATGCTCTTGCAGTCATTTTTATTGCTTAAGATAAAATACCAGTGACATTTTTGGTTTTTCCCTGTGTCGATCACATTGGGATAAAAAGTGGGTATTACTATTTTAGGAATTTGTGAATCGCGAGAGCTTGATTCTTGTTATTTACACAATTCTCGGGCACAATCTCAAGTTTCATTCCAATACGTTGAAAATTGCAGTCACTACGGGCTTGTATATAGGGAAAGTTATTTTATGATCACCCTGTATTTACTGTTACAAACAGTTGTTTTAAGAATACAGACAGCTACTAACACACCAGAGAAAATTAAGATTTATTTTTAAATATTTCATGAGAACAAGTAAAAAGTTCAAAATGATTGGAAATATAATTTATTTTCAACCCAATTATATTTAAAACACAAATGAATTGTGAGCAAGCTACTCTTTGTCTACAAATTTAGGAAAAGCTGATTTATTTCATGGGTACATTGGGGCATATTTGTGAAGCTCTAACAAATATAAATTCAGAACATCATGAAACATGATTGGATTCAGGCAGATATGCATATTTCAATCACTTAAGGAATGCGACACATTCTGCTTCTTCATTCCATTGACGAAACAATTCAAAAATTTATTAACGTTACATATATAGAAGCAACACCAATTTTGGCAAATTCTTATATTCAATTTTTATTTTGAATTTCCCCTGCAATTTGCAGAAAGCAATAATCTTTTTGTTTCCTCTTTTGGATACGAATTAAATTGGGAAGGAATATTTGTGTTTACTTTTGAAAATAGCTGCTGAATCTCTTGTTTTTATTATAATAATATAAAACATGGCGCATGGTAGCCATATTTGAAATTTTAAGCAATGATTGGATAAAATTTAGACAATTGCCAATATTCAGTATGTAACGGAGTTCATTTAAGTGTAATGAAATTCGTGTTTCATGCATTTTTGCCGCATACTCAGCATGGTATATTTGTCTTTTTTCAGTTATCTTTTCTGATGACGTCATCCAAAATGTCAGATTATAAAAGGGTTGGAGATTTTATAGAGGAACGTTTATATGCAGTAATCCTACGATATATCGCGTTTCTTGAGGAATAAGAAACAAATGCGATACATAGCCAGAGCTTGAAAAACCTGCTTATGAAAAAATGCACGTATTACGCCCAGTTTTGTATTTAAAATTATCCAAAATTATTTGCAGAGTCGAGTCATAAGATCATTATGGCTACCGCCTACTTTTGACGTCGGCAGCAATAAAATAAGGCATGTATTGGAAGCTGGCTTGGTGGGTTACCAATTCAGTTCAGGGTCTATTCTTGAAAGAGGGAACTGAACTCCCGATTCGAAAGAAATACACATACATACTAAGAAAACACTTTGCAGTAGTCAATTTGTAACTACCTCAGGCATTCTTCATACAGTAGACCTCAATACTGTCAACAAAACAGGCACTGTAATAGGCAACTTATGGTTTCCACTTAGCTTAAAACTGGTAAAAACAACTCGGTTACTAAACACTCCGGTATTCGTTTTCGAACTACCTACGTCATGGCCGTTCTCAATATACTGCTTGCCCACATGTGAACCTAAAAAAACATCCTTTCTCATATTTTCAAGTACGATCTTCCAAATAAATTTACATTCACAACTCCTTTATGGCCACCCCCCCCTTTTCGGAAATTAGGAAACAAAATTTTTCGTTTCATTGGTGCCAGTTATCAAAAAGCATATGTTCTTCCTTTCCTCCCTTGGTCTAGACAAGTAAGACCGAATTCGTGACATCATACACCTTCAAAATGTTCATGATGGCAATATCATTACAATACAGATCCTCCATGAATAGTCACGGACAAGTATGGTGACCAGAAGGGGCTTGCTCCATATTGCATTTCCAATAAATTGAGAAAACAATAGGCACATCTAAAAACATTGATCAAGAAGGTTGATATTTATATTGCCTTCCTTCTTATAAGCCCATTTATTGGTAAATAATGTAGTAAACATAATAATGCAGTTGTAGTTTTATACTGATAAACCTCTCAGGCTTTTATTTTCTATATTGAAGGTTTTTACTCTACCTCAGCCACCCCTATTTTTTCCTGACTAAGTGATTTCAGCGCATCAACGCTCATGAAAGGATCTGATCTCAGACATTCTTCATGCAATGGATCACTCAATACGTACGATCGCTAAACTGGGGCTGCACTATAAAATCTTAAAACTTGTTTCTAATTTACAGTAATTCTACAGTTACCACTACTAGAATCCCAACCCCAGTAAATCCTCAAAGCCGCATTGAACATACACACATGTACCAGTCTGTTCAGTGGCACTTTCCACCTCGACGTACGCCGAGCACTTCAACGCACACAACCCAACCTGGAAATCAAAACTTTAATATCCGCCGCTTCCAAATTCAAAATTACACACTTCTGCACGCCCCGAAGTAACGATTCCCTAAATTAAAGCACCACCGGCGTATAAATTCTTCATCCTAATAATTGCATTTTCCCTAGCAAAGCCCATTAATACAGAACTGCTTTCACATATGACGGCTCGGATAACAGCATCCTCAGGAACCAGGCAGTTCAGGATTCCGTGGACTTAGCGTATTCTTAATATCATAAACGCTTGCTCTCATCGGATTAGCGTTCGCCAATACCGGTAATGCGTTTCACAGACTCTAATGAAATTCGCTAATGGAGTGTGTATGAAGTGGGGTTTCCGGAAAGGAGGGAAAACTTAGTTTGGGACACAGACATCGATTCCCTGGAAGTACCTCGAGTTTCTTAATGGCTCGGCAAGCATAACCTATTTGCTTTGCTTTACTTTACAAGGTATTGTCGATTTAGTTTTACGAGTGAGTTGATGAGTGGATCACTTCAGAGTTTTTCTGTTCTCTTATCGATTCAAATCATAAAGGTTATATTGACAGTGCATAGATCTTTGGAAAATGATGCCTATCGATCCAAATTAGCTAAACTTATTTTTTACAGACTGTGATTGCATGGATTTCTGGAATTATTTGTTACAGTAGACTGTTTCACTTTACAAGGTATTTTCGATTTAGTTTTATGAGTGAGTTGATGAGTGGATCATTTGCGAAGTTTTTCTGTTCCCTTATCGATCCAAATCAGGTAGATTTATTTTGACACTGCAAAACGATGCAATCAAATATTGTTCATTAGTTGATTGCAGAACGATGTCCTATCGATTCAAATTAGCTAAAATTATTTTGAGCATAGACTGTCGATGTATGGAGTTTTGGAAAACGATACTACCATATATTTGATCTGCTTTACTTTATCGATTGTATTGTCTATTTAGTTTTACGAGTGACTTGATAAGTGGATCACTTGCGAGCCTTTCTGTTGTCATTAATCGATCCAAATCATAAGTAGAGTTACATTGGCAGTGTATGGATCTTTGGAAAACGATGTCCTATCGATCCAAATGAGCTAAAATTATTTTGTTTACAGGGTGAGTCTAAACTAATGATACAAACCTCAGGGGATGATAGAACCACAACGAAACAAACACTTTACACCATAGAATGTATGGTCGCAAGTGCAGCGGTTGACCGGTAGAGGGCGCTTTCCATTTCGGCACAAACACACGATCCGATGCAAGTTGGAAAGGAGAAGAGGCATGAAATATGGAAACAACGTTTTAATGTCAAATAAACATCAATAACTGCTTGACAAAACGAAATAATACAATTATATTTGCATAAATTAAAAATAAGTACAAGGAACAACGGGTAAGAAAGAAATGACATGTACAAAACATGAGTAAATTTTCACATGGAAATGAAACGACATGTACAAACATCAGTCGGTAAGTACAACGCAAATGCACAATTACAGAAGCTGTTCAAAATGTCGACCACCACACCTGATGCAGGCCTCTCATTGCCGACGTAACGCTTTTATACAAGCGTTTGACTGCGCTCTCTAGCGGCCAACCGCTGCACTTGCGACCATATATTCTATGGTGAAAAGTGTTTGTTTCGTTGTGTTCTATCACCCCCTGAAGTTTGTATTATTAGTTTAGATTCACCCTGTATAGACTGTCGCCGTATGGAGTTCTGAAAAAAGGAAATTACCTTAGACTATTGGCTTTGCTTTACAGGGTATTGCCGATTTAGTTATAAGAGAGAGTTGAATCGCTTGCAGATTTTCTGCTGTCTCCTGTAGATCCAAATTATAGGTAGAGTTTTACTCTTATTCTGACAGTGATGGATCTGTAGAAAACGATGTCCTATCTATCCAAATTAGCTAAAATTATTTAATACAGATTGTCGATGTATGGAGTTCTGGAAAACGATATTACGATATACTATTTGCTTTACTTTACGAGGTATTTTCGATTTAATTTTACTAGTGAGATGATGAGTGAATCACTTGAGAGTTTTTATGTTATCTGTTATCGATCCAAATCATAGGTATTGTTTACACTTAATACTAACCGTGCATGGATCTTTGGAAAATGATGTCTTATAGATCCAAATTAGTTAAAAATATTTTATACACATGCAATATTTCTATAAAACAATCCATTTGAATTTCCTTCCTTCTATAAAACTATTCGTTTGAATTTTATTCCCTCCATAAAACTATTCTGGCGAGATTCTATCTTAAAAGAAAACAATGCATTTGAATTTCCTTCCTTCCGTTAAACTATTCACTTAGTTTTTTTCTTTTCATCAGATTAGTCCTTTGAATCTCCCTCCCACCATTAAAATATTCCTTTCACTTCCCTTCCTACCATAAAACTATTCCGTTAAATTTAAAACCATTAACAATGTATCTGTCTTCAAAAGATGCAAAGTAAAACTGCTCCTTGCGACATTACCCGCCGTTCAGCTATCCAAAGTAAACGTTCATCAGTCCAGCATATAATCCCCTCAAATTCCTTCCTGTAGCAGCCTGGTTATACAACAGTTTACTGCGATTTACTGCATCATTAAAAGCAACCACTTTGTATAAATCAGTGCGACAGCTAAAAATAATTGTTAACCGTTTTCACAGAGCCCTTACTACTTGTGCAGTAAATGAGGATTAATGCTCAGCTGTCCTGAAACCCATTCCATAATAAATGATAATTAAGAACAATTAAGAGACAAAAGCGGCAGATCACTTGGGAAAGAATGCGCATAACAGGAATATTTTGCCGGGTGTAGAATATATAAGGGTAACACATACATTAGTTCTGAAAATGATATGTGCTTTACCTAGTGATTGTAAAACTATTTATAAAATAAATAGCTGTTGTCTTTTTTACAAAAGGCACTGATAAGATATTTTTTAATGAATAGTATTACTCCATCCTAATGTAATATATAGTACTAATCCTACAATTGGTTTCAATGAGATATCTCATCCATCAATATCTGACACACTTTGCTAACGACGAGATATCTCGTTATCAAGATCTTGCCGATTTTATGATGATGACGAGATCAAAATCTGGCCAGTCTTTTTCTTATGACGTGATATCTTGTCCATTAAAGTGTGGACATTATTATTAATCACCTCGTCAGGACAACCAATAAGAGGATTCAGACGATTATCATTAGAATACCCCAGTAAACCTTTTACCATTATAAAATTGTAAAAAAAATCAGTAAAATTTTCATTAAATTTATTAAGCAATGGATGTTTAGGTTTAAAATGTCAACATTTTATGCAATTTTAGTGTAAGATCATAATATTTTTCTCTAAGCTGGTGTCATATTTTACGAAAAGTACTTTAAGTATGGATATATTTTTATTTAATAGTATTAGTCCATCCTAATGTATTAACGTACGTAGTATCAATCCTCCAAGTGGTTTCGATGAGATATTTCGTCCATCAAGATTTAATCAATTTAGCTAATGACGAGATATCTCGTCCATCATAATAAGATCAGTATTCCTAATGACGATACAACCTCGTCGGGACAACAACCAGGAGGGTTAAGACGAGTATCATAAAAATATCAGTAAAATGTTTTACCATTATAAAATTTAAAAAAATACCAGTAAAAATTATTAACAAAATTCGTTGAACTATGTATGTTTAGCTAAAGAATGTCAACATTTTTTGCAATTTTAATGTAAGACTCGTAATATTTGCCAAGGTATAGAAAAATAAATTTTATCTTTCGTATAACTAAGAAAATTCCTGTTCTACTCTGCCAACATCACTGGAAATATTTTTTATAGCTACAAATAAGCTTTTAGTCTAACAACTTTTTAATCCGTTGTAAACGGATTACGTTAATTTAAATCCGTTAATAACATAAATAAGTCGGATGACTAATTGGTGACATTATTTAAACTAATCAATGAATTATTGATAAATAAAGATAATCCAATCTTGGATGCAGTCAAAAAATTATTCAAACCAAAAAAATATTATTTTGAAAATAATGCAAAAATGGGAAAGATTTTCCATGTATAATGTTTTCTATATTCTTAATTTTCTATGTATAATCTTTCTATTTCATATTTTCTTATTAACTAAATTCTTAATTTTCTATATATATCTTCCTATTCGAAATATTTCGAAATTTGTTATTTTCTTATTCTATACATTTTTCCTATTCAACATTCTTACTATTCTATATGTTCATCCTATTCAGTATATATTCCTCCTATTTCTTTCATTCTTCTTATTCAATATATTCTTCCTGTATCTTGTATTCTTCCTATTCCATACATTCTTTCTATTTCTATCATGCTTCTTATTTTATACTTCCTTCCTATTTTTACTATTAATATTCTATGCTGCATTTCTCACTTTATTATTCTTCCTATTTCTACTATTTTTCGAATTTTATATTTCCTTATTTATTTTGGGTATTTATTAGGTAGGTAGGTAGTTAATTAGCATCGCACTGGAGCAAAACGACGGGCTATGGGCGACGGTCCAGGATCAAACCCGAAGGGAGAGATCCAAGGACAACTCCTCAAAATTTTAAACCACGGTCAGATGGCGAGAACAGCACCAGAGCTGGCACCCCACTCTCCAAAGTTCCACACCAGGCCAACGTGAGGACATTTGAGGCCACGACAGATTTAACGTGCATCCCCTCTCCAGTTGCTATTCCGTTACTCTTCCAACCGGGTTACCGAGGCCCAGTATTTATTAGGAAAATTTTGGGTTAGGGTTGATTTGAGTGCAGCATAAACATTTTATCCAGCCAGCTAAGTAGTCTCTTACAGTTAGTTCCTATATTTCATACCCTGCTGTAATTATACAGAATCCATGCCCTAGCTTGAACCACCATTAAACATTTTGACCGTATCTTTCCCAGCCATTCGTAAATTCCCTGAGGATTTCCCCTCAAGGCAGATGGAATTCCCTCTCAGAAATTGTATCGCGAGAATCAAATTAAAATTTTCGTAGTACGAGTACAGGGCCACCTAAATACCAGAGACGCGAGACGTCAAAGTAATTTCGAAGTTTATGTCGCAATTTCTGAATTGAGTTTGGCACCTTTCTAACGAGCAGTGTCATGTTTAAGTGGGATGTTGTGGTCGGATTTCGTGCTTAGTTTCTAGGTTTACTAAGTTTTTATATAGTGGGAAGAAAAGAGGTTGGGGTTTTTGTGTCTTGAATTAGAAAAAATAAACTTTTACTTGATGGTATATGGAATAAGAATAGAAAATTATGGATTGTGTTTTGTGTCAGAAAGTGAGAAAATCATTTTACTTGATAGTCTATCGAATAAAAATAGAATAATATGGATTCAATTTTTAGTCTGAAAAGGAAGAGTTTTACTTGATAGTATATGGAATATAAATAAAAGAATGTATAATGAATTTTTGTGTGTGAATAGGAACAATGCTTTACTTTGTTGTACATGGAAAAATAGAATTGAATTTTTATCTGAAAAGGAGCTATGTTTTACTTGTGGAATAAAAATTAAAGAATGCGGATTGATATTTCATGTCTTAAAAGTTGAAAAGTACTTGATAGCATATCGAATAGAAATAGAAAAACATGGATAGCATTTTTGTGTCTGAAAAAGAACAATGTTTTACTTCGTAGTATTTATATCAAGTAAATATCATTGGTGTTTTACCATTGTTTCATATTTAGTAAATGTTATTAACATGGAGTCGTTCATATTTTATTTCATATGAAACAAAATAGAAGATTGTACATTGAATTTTTGTGTCTGAAAGGAAGCAATGTTTAACTTGAGAAGTAAAAATAAAAGAATGCTGATTGAGTTTTCATGTCTAAAAGTTGAAAATATTTTACTTGATAGTATATGGAATAAAAATAGAAGAATTTGGATTGAATTTGTGTGTCTGAAAAAGAACAATGTTTTACTTGATAGTATATGGAATAAAAATGGAAGAATATGGATGGAAATTTTGTATTAAAGTGGAAAAAACATTTTACTTGCTAGTTTATGGAATAAAAATTGAAGAATATGGATTGAATTTTTGTGCCTGAATAGAAACAGTGTTTTATTTACTTACATATGGAAAAATTAGAAGAATATAGTTTGAATTTTTGTGTCTGAAAAGGAGCAATGTTTTACTTGAGGAATAAAAATAATAGAATGCAGATTGATATTTCATGTCTGAAAGGTTGAAAAGCACTTGATAGTATATCGAATAGAAATAGAAGGATGTGGATAGCATTTTTATGTATGAAAAGGAGCAATGTTTTACTTCATTGCATATGGAATAAAATAGAAGAATGTGCATTGAATTTTTGTGTCTCTCTAAGAAGAAGCAATGTTTAACTTAAGGAGTAAAAATAAAAGAATTGAGATTGAGTTTTCATGTCTAAAAGGTTGAAAAACATTTTACTTCATAGTATATATAATAAAAATAGAAGAAATTGAAAAATGTGGATTGAATTTTTGTGTCTGAAAAGGAGAAAAATGAAAGGGGGAAGGGGGGGGGGGTTCTACTTGATAGTATATGGGATAAAAATAGAAGAATGTGGATTAAATTTTGTGCCTAAAAAGAAACATTAACATTTTATTTGATAGTATATGGAACAAAAATACAAATATGAGGATTGAGTCTCCGTGTCTGAAAGGAAAAAATTACTTTGATGATATACGTAATAAAATTAGAAAAATGTTGATTAAGTTTTTTATAAATAATTACAGAAAATTGTGGGTGTGTTCTTATTCGTATGGCAAACGTAGAAGCTTAGCTCATTGGTTCATCTCTAGCATCTCCCAGAAATAAACCATGGGTACTGTGCCTGTTATTACTTATAAAGAAACAGAAAAGCGAATTTTGTGTCTGCATCAGAATTTTTATATTTAAGCATTGGAGGAAATGTTACTCTTGGCTCTGATATTATTCTTATAAAGCGAAAAAATAACTGAGTATTGCGTGTCTGAATCAGTGAAAATCATAACTGTCAGCATTTTTCCAATAAGACCAAAAAGAGCCCGAGGGAAAAGCTCTTACAAAAAAATTATTTAAAACACTAAAAAAACAAATAGAAATTAGAACAAAACATTAGGTGCTCGAAGAATACAACTCGAAGAATACAGCACTTTCATGGCTGACTCGCAACTGAGAATTAATGGCGGGAACAGTCCCAGGGAAAAGTCACAACGCCTACGTTGGCTTGTTACCATCTCCCCCTCTGTCTCTGCCGACGTCCGTCAGAGACAGAACTGGAAGATTTGGGAGTTCTTGCAGCAGTGGCTCGAGTCTGAGGCTTTTTGAATCTCTGGACAAAGGAACTGGTCTTTGAAGCAGTTCCCGAAGCATACGAAAGATCTTGATTTGTGCTTGATCCCAAAGTAGTTTTGGTGGTCGACCTCTCTTTCTGAGCGGGACAACTGGAGAAGTGTCAATGTCTTTGAAGGGTGTTAGTGCAGATGTGTGGTACGTCGCTATCGGTTCTGACGGTTTGTCAAGGCTGGCAATGACGTAGGAAGTGGGCGATTTCTGAGTGAGAACTAAGTATGGGCCTTCACGTTTTGGCATGAACTTCGAGATCTTTTTGTTTTTTGCATTACTAATGGGATGCAAAGTGACCCAGACTTTATTTCCAGAGAATAGAATACTTGTCGCTGCTTTTTGTCCTGGGTCTCCATAGGGAGCTAAAAACAATCCGAAATCCCCATAAGAACAATATTGAGTATTTTTAGGAGCACTGTCAGACGATTTCACACTAAATTTGGTACATTAATTCTTTAGAATTCTGCGGGACTCACAGCCTATATATTAACTCCAATCGGATTTGTCCTGAGTCTGCAGAGAGGGCTAAAAACAATTCTAAATAATCATAGGGATAACATACACAAACACACACTAAGTATTTTTACAATCACTCTCGGACCAATTTACACCAAATTTGGTATATTTACTCTTCATAATCCTGCCGGAAACATAGGATATATATTAATACCGTTCAATTTGTCCTGGGTTTGCAGAGGGGGCTAAAAACCATGTGAAATCCCCTTAGGAAAACATTATTGTGACAATCACTCTTAGACCAATTAAGGCCAAAATTTGGTGCATTCATTCTTTAAAATCCTGCGGGAAACATAATTTAGACATTAACACCCGTTCTATTTTCCCTTGTTCTGTAGAGGAGGTTGGAAGCAATTTAAAGTAACCCATAGTCATAACAGTGAGAAATATTTTTATGAATTACTAACAATTCAACCCGAGCAACGCCGGATAATTCAGCTAGTTGAATATAAAATAGAGAAAAGAATGTGTGTATCTGTATTTGACATTTTTGAGTATGAAAATTGGAGGAAATCTTAAACTTAACCAGATATTTAATATGAAAGAGAAATGTAAACTATACAATAATTTATAAAGCAGTCTGCAAGTGCAAAACAACTATTTTTTTGAACAAAACCTAAAATTTTATAAATAAGTTCATGTCTGTGCTGAATGTAGTTTCAGTTATTAATGAACTTGGACCAAGTCCAACTTCTATATAAGTAGTGCAAGCCAATATTAAAGTCTATTGTACCTTAGACTAGATTAGTAACAACTAAACCGCCTTTCCAGTCAAAACAATATAGAAAATAAATCCTTTTGTCTTATTAAAGTGTACATAAGTCATACGTGAAAGATGTAAATGTGTGAGTCATATTTCATGTTAACATTTAGTGAATTTAATTACAGTTGAGCCTTGATTATCCTAGGTAATGTGTACTAAAACCACCTCGGATAACTAAAAACTCGGATATTACGGTAGCAACCCAAAACAGCCTAATGCAGAAGATATTTACTGTACTGCATGTTCCTGTATTTCTGCAACAAAACGGTTCATAAAGTAAGGGAATTTGGTATCAAATTGGGTTGGACATTCAGTTAATAGGAACTCGGGAACTCCAAACATCTTGTTATACTTCTCTCTCACATGTGTATATATATTTTTAAAATTTTGTAATGAATTCCATCAGAATTAAATCATTTCAGAATCCTTCAAATTGTTTCGACGATATATCCCGTCCATCAAGACCTGACCAATTTCCCTAATGACGAGAAATCTCGTCATCAAGATAGAGTATAGCAATTTTCTTGTCAATATTTTGTGATGTCAAGATCAAGATCTGGTCAGTTTTCTTCCAATGACTAGATATCTCGCCTATCCAGATCTGATCAGTTTTGCTAATGACCAGATACCTCGTCGAGACAATCACCAGGAAGGTTAATATAAGATACCCGCCAATTTCTACATTTTCGGATTACTACATATTATGATTTATGCAGTGGCTAAACTAAAAAGCAAAACGTACATTAATTCTCGCATAAAACCAAACTCTAAAACCCATTCATTCAAACACTTTTTTTATACCCAGCATATTTATTAACATCCTTAACATTTCGCTCCGCTTTTTCCCATTTGCTACATTAACTTTCCCAACGATCGCATTTCTCATTCTTTTTAATTAAGCTCGCAATGAATAACAGATACACCTACATCGATTCCCGTCAACGATATTTATATTCGAATTTTGTGCACTCGAATATTCGCGCGGCAAAAAATTAATCAAATCGCGAATCGAATATTTTTAAGCGAAGCAATCATAACCAGAGCTGAATGAACTTATTTTTCTAACTCTAATTTCTTCCGCCTTTGGGGAGATTAAATTATACAGTGTACGGTGTTCATTTTACCCATAATTCATCTCCTCGCTTCCGGTGGGCTTGAGTTTAGGTGAAGTTATTTATTAGTCGCTGTTAATTTTAGAGCACGCGCATTTTGGATGTCCCCATTTTCTCGGGAAAAAGTTCTTAATGCTTTTTGCGAGTTGATGCTAGACTGTAATTCGAATGCTGCTAATAGACTTTTCTTTGTTTTGTGAATGAATAGCATGAACATTATTTCACGGAGGTTTTGTATTTATGGAAGTGCATTAAATGAATAGGGGTGGATTTATTTAATGTTACTTTGTCTTCATATGAAACTACGTGGTTGATTAGAGAGAGTTTACAATTTGGGTCATCCTTGGATATTTATTTTATCGTATGGTGTGCAACGTTTCGCTGAAAACAAGCAATTTCGATATTCGTCTTTCGGAAAGGGATTAACCCGAATTTTTGAAAGAATATAATTTGATTGATGGTTTTGCATTCGGTCAACGGATTCACTATTCGAAATTAAGCCTAATTTTCAGAAATTCACTTTGTAGATAGTTTGCTTTCTGTGTATCAAAACTTATAATTCCTGAGCTAAACAAAATTGAGTATTGGTTTGTCTCTTGAGAAAGGTGAAATCTCTCAGATGAGACATCTCTCATCTGTTGAGACTTGTAGCCGGGGTTTCATTTAATATCAGCTTTACAAACCCCATACAAATACAGAGCCTCCACCAGACTGTACAATCCTTTGTTGACATGCGGGATCCATGACTTCATAGGGTTTTCTCCACATACGATCCTTCCATCTGCTCGAAATCGTTGGATTTGCCAGACAAGACTACTCGTTTCCAGTCATCAAGTGCCAAGTGCTGGTGTTTCCGAGCCCAGGTTAGGCGCATAACAGCATGTCGAGTATTCAGCATGGCTGCAGAGTTGGCGTTGGTTCCTAAAGTCCATATCTTTCAGGGTCCATATCTCTGCACAATCCTCACACAGATGTTTGTTGCGGATCCAGCATTGAATTCCGATGTTATTTGAGGCAATGTTTCACGCCTACACGTGAAACGATCCTTGCCAGCCGAAGCTGATCACGTTTGCTTGAAGTTTTTGCAGCCACATTGCTGCCGTGGGTTAGAGGCTTTGCCAGAATACTTGTAGTCACTGCACAATCTTGAAATGGTAGTACGTGGTAATTCAAACTTCTCTTCTATCTCTTAAATGTTGCGATTTATCACCTCCAACTTTTAAACCTAGTTGAAAATCGCTTAAATCGTGATAACTTGCCACTCCAATGGCGGAAAGAACTCTATATGAGGCTAAAGATGTATATCTTTTTATATATGCACTAACAGACACAAGCCATGACATCCATAAGTGACGTTTAGTGATTGTACGGTTTTAGTAAAATGCAAAACCGGTTTTTCGGTTTTAATTTTTTCCAAAACTCGAAAACCGGTTTTGTAAAATATACGAAAAACGCCATATTTGTGTAAGAAACATTAAATAAATTTATTTCTTAAGTATGTAACTTATATACATATATAAAACGATTACTACCTAACATTGAGAACTATAAAATCACCTACAGTTAGCATTTTTTTCGGCATTAGTGTGCTCGCAGAAAATATAGTGAATTTATGGAGACATTCAAACTCGATCTTATTTTGGTTACGAATTGACCTGACGTGAAAATGCCCTTCCCGACTCCACGCTTGTCGGTGGAATAGCGAGAATTTGCTCCATAATTGTTCTTTTGGCTCTACCTCCTTCCAATACTGCAACATCTTTTTGAATTTCCGTTTCAAAATCACTATTTGTACAATTATCCAGTGATGCCGAACCAGCAAGCTCTTTGTCAATTGCCCTCTGCATCAATTGTCCCATGTATAAAACAGGAGATTTTTCCACAGCATCATCGTCTTTGTCATCGAAGTTGATATCCTTTGCATCGGATTGTGCTGGTGTTAAAGAAAACGGCGATAAATGTTTTATCAGGTTATTTATAAACCAACAAATAGCCGGTTCCCCAACTTTTTAAACACATATTACGATCTTTTATCACCGGTTCGATACGATACCCATTATGTAGAAATTGAAGTACTGCAGTAAGTACTGAAGTACGTTAGTGCATCTTTCTTGAATTCTTAATTCTAGGGATTCTTCAGTTCATTACCGAGTGTAGTGTGAAGATAATTTAAAGACATCAACATGAAATTTAAAGCAGCGTCAGCAGTCAATAGATTTGCATCTGCTCTACATAATGCTTCCACTGTAAGTTTTATTGGCAATAAGGCAAAAATAGTATCCACTAATAAATTAAAGTCCTGTTCAGAGAATGAAATTTTCGATAACAAATCAATTAGGGCTTCAGAACACATGATTTTAATATGTTTAACCCTTACAACGTGGCGAGTAAACTATTCCATCGTGTTTTGGAATCTAAAACCAATGAGTGCTCTCTACCAAATTCTAATTTCACATATTTTTGCTGTATGTCATCGTTTTTGGTTGGGAATTTGCGGAACAATCGTACCACCACTCTAATTCTTGTAAAACGTGGTAAGGTGGTTTCATGTTTAACATCTGAAGCCGAATTTCCATCTACATCATCTGAGTAAGCAATACTGAACCCACTTTCAAATGAATTTTCATCTTCCAATTTCGAATCTTCATCATTGTCAATATCCAATTCAATATTCTCTCCTTCAGATTCTAAGATTCACGTTCTGATTCAAGTTCATCATCCGATTGTGTGTTATTCTTTTCAACTTCGACAGGTACTTTTTTGTATAGCACTTTCATTACACCAAGCTGAATGGCATGCACTAGACAGAGCTGTTGCTCAACTTTAATCAATTTGCCTACTTTTTCCATGACCGACGCTCCGTCTGTAGTGATACATACTATATCTTTATCAAGGCACAGACCAAAAACTTCCCATTTTCTTCTAATTACTTCGACACATATCTCATCTGGTAAACTTCCATGTACACGAACCAGACCTAGACTCCAAAATTGTTTTTGACAATGTACATTGATGTTCAAAAATCGTCGATTCCTTATTGATGTCCATTCGTGAAGAGTTAGACTCGCTCTATATCCTTTTAACTTTAGCCCATTAAATTCGCTGACAACAGCTGCCTGCACTTTGCGTGAATAGGCGACCACTAATTTCTGAATGGTATTTGAAGATTTTGGAATATTTTAAATCCCCTTGCAATGAGAAATTTACGAAGATCAATTGAAATGCAAGATACGGAAAAAGGAATTCTTGATAAAACTGCTGGCAACGTGTCATCTACTAGATTATTAAATTATTTTGTTATTTTTGTCGAAGATGATATTGCTGGACTTTCTTCCGAAATAGGTACTACTTTTCTTTTCAAAATGGAAATACTATGCATCTTTTGTTGGTGTGTATGTAATGCACCTGTTGAGCCGCCAACACATTTTATTTCTTTAGAACATTTTTTGCATTTGGCTAGTTGACCATTTCTTTCACGAAGATAATGATACCAAATGGAATAATCATCACCACTGCTACGTTTAAACTCCTCGAAAATATGACTGGTCATGCTCTATTATGGGTTGAAATAAAAAATACTATTATTTTATTTTTATTTCCAGCCAGTGAAGGATTGCGAAATCAAATTTGTGATCTACCTCTTATTTCATTCATCCACCTCTTATTTCTGAATAAATATGATCATATTATAAACTACAAAAGGTTAAGCAAAAAAACTAATAATTCTTCAGTTCAGAATTACCTAATGAACATCAGTAATTGACAATGACATTGTGGCATTACGCACAAGGAGCCGGCCGTGGCGTAGAAAGTATTTTACTACGTTGGTCCCTGTGGAGTAGGAAGAGTTTTGATAGTATGATTGTTTATTGTTTGCGGCAGTGGTAGTCGAGTTGAGCTGCTTCCTAAATGACATGTGATATAAATTTCTACTCTATTTATATTTTTACATTTTATTGGCACCAATGAGGATCGACTGTCTGGCCTCATGGATACTGATGCAGAAAATCCATCTAAATGTTCTTATTATTGGTCAGTGGAGAAGTAGGTCAGGTTGTGTCACATGAAAGTGATGCATGACTCATGTTGCATTAATACCACAGATATGTAATAATGTTGAATTTTTATTCTGATAGGGTAGTAAACACTAAACATTTAGTTGTTTGCATCAGTATGCGTAGTATGGTATACCTTGTTGGGGTGAGTTTCTCTTATGGTCTGCCAATGCTTAAAACCGAAAACCCGGTTTTTCGGTTTCGAAATTTGGGTCGGTTTCCCCGTTAACCGGTTTCCCCGAAACCGGTTTTGCACTCACTAGTGACGTTGTTCTGTATATTAAACAGGCTGGTAATATACCTGTTTTTATTCCTTTTTTACTATATACTACTGCAGTGTAAGTTAATTTTGGTGATAGTGGCTGTTTACCAAATATTTTTAGGGTTTAGCGGGCTTCTGGATGGAACTCCTCACTAAATAACTCCTACCATTAAATTTGTACAGCAAGTTTCAAACCATCCTTTATATTAAGTTACTAATTATCTGATACGTTGGAAGATATCCATATTAACTTTCCATGTAGTTTCGACGAGATATATCGGCCGTCATGATATTACTAATTTTGCAAATGACGAGGTACAACATCGTCAAGACTGCAGATTTGTTGATGATTAGAACAAGATCCATTAAGTTTTTCTAATGACAAGAGATCTCGTTCATCAAGATCTGTTCAGTTTTGATAACGTCGAGATACTTCGTCCAGACAACAACCACTGGGAGGGTTAATGCCATATATACCATGCCGAACTATACACAAATATGCAAATAATATTCAATAAGTGTTTCAAATCATCGAACCGTAAGATTAATCGAAATGCTTCCCAGATCTGTCACGTGCATTCGAGTCGACACAAACCACTCCAAAGGAAACTTCCAAACCCCAACTTTATGATACCCAAATTGGAAATTCCCATTAGCGATTCGATCAGAAAAATGCCAATCACTCTCTCAACTGTCCCTATAACAACCCCAAGCAACGCGTCCCACACTGCAAGTAACGAAAGCCATGATACGACATCACCAGCTGTTACGAAATCGAAAAGTAGCACGCATGTGTTCCATGTGTTTATCTTTGGAATAAATCTTTCGAAGGGGCATCCCCCTGAATAAACATGGCGGGACTGAAACATTACAGAGATGATTTAGCTCAATTTCCCGCTCCGTTGCCTTGGAAAGGATTAAAGGGAAACGGGATAATATGTCGCTTTCAAAAGCGTGGATCGCGGAGTTTAGCGTAAGTAATTGGTTGACCAAAATATGTTCATTGTTGGACTTAATTACTTGGGCTAGAAAGTTTCTCTCCGCAGTCCGGCATTGTTGGAGACTAATATGTGGGAGATGGGATTAAAAGATTTGAGAGATTAAAGGGAAAGTTTTTATGGTAATCATGAGAAAAATTTAAGAAATCGAGGTGTAACAAGCTTAAATAAAAATATTTCCACAACTGATTTTAAAATATTCCAATGCTTACCACGTGTTTCCTATTCCTTAACACTCCTGGTGGTTGTCTCGACGAGGTATATCGTCATTAGCGAAACTGACCAGATCTTGATGGACGAGCTATCTCGTCATTAGAAGACAACTGACCTGATCTTGATGGACGAATTATATCGTCATTTGAAGAAAACTGACCATATCTTGATCTAGTCATGATTAAAAATCGGCAATATCTCGATGACTAGGTATCACGTCATTAGAAAAATTGGTTCAATCTTGATGAACGAGTTATCTCGCCAAATCTACTTGGAGGGCCAAGGGTGTCATCATGGCTCACCTGTTTTACCCGCTGCGCTAGCAAACTTGCGAGATGTACACGGCGCAGGTTCGATTCCTTCCTGGGTGTATTTCTCTCTTCTGAGTCACTAAAACTTCTTTATATAGGTATGCCCATTACTTGACGATGTCTGTTTTGCATTTGGTGCAGCTTAGTTAAATATGGCCCTTATGTTCAAAACCAACCTTAAGGACTTAGCAAGTCCTAAATAGGTAGCCTAAGTACATGAGTCCTAACGCGCTCAAAACCTCCAACACTAGATCATGACTTCCATAGAGATTCTTACCTTTAGTTTAGTTTTTTGAAGAACTATAATCTGTACCTCACGGCTATCTGCCAATTTCAGTATTTGTTCCAATTTAATCACATAGTAATTTATGTTGCACTGGCTCTCCACTGACAATATACTATAAATGCTGCTTGTGATTGCTTGAAATGCAACAAAAATACTGATAAGTATTGCTTGGAATGCAGCTCAACATATATATTATACTATTTGGAATGCAGTATCAATAATTTGGTTTCCTCGAAATGCAGCATAAGTGTCACATGCGAGTTTACAAATAAGTTCATTGTCAAATCATTGTATGTGATAGAAATGAATAGTCAATCCCGAAGGGAAAGATGATAGAACACCATGTCGTGATTTTGAGTCACAGTCAAATGACTAGGTCAACACCTGAGCTTAAATCCCACTCTCTAAACTTCCACACCACGCCAACGTAAGGACATTTGCGTCCACTATAGTTTTAACGGGCACCAGCACCCCCTATACACAACGGTTTTTGATTGGATCGAGTTTCGAACTTGCAACCCTCCGGTTGCTAATCCGCTACTCTACTCAATTACCGACGGGGCTACCAAAACCCCTGTTGCCCAAAGGATTTAAAATCTTGAAACTGCCTAACTAATTACAGTGCATTGCTTGGTATTGATTGGAAGACAATTACAGAAATGAGATGTACGCTTAACTTTTACTGTTTGGTTATTAGCAATTTGCATTTACTATTTCAGTTTCCTTACTACGTCTTAAGATTCAGGCCTACTATGGATTAATTTCACGTCTTAATATTTCCGAATCATCTCAGGAAAACCGTAAATAATGTTGTTTTATGTTTTGCGTATTTCCACTTTAACATCGTATACGTAGGAGCAAAAAGATCCGCTAAATTTGAAATGCAGTACAAGGGATGACTTACAAAATATATGTGAAGCATTACCACACATATATTGTAAACCATCATGTGGATACTTTATATACATCTTCCTGAATAAACATGGCCAGACTGGAACGTTACAGAAATGGTTTAGCTCAATTTCCCGCTTCGCTTCCTTTTAATGGATAAAAGGGAAATGCCATAATATGGCGCTATCAAACATATGGATCGCGGTTTAGCGTAAATAATTGGTTGACCAAAATATATTCATTGTTGGACTCAATTACTGGGCTTGAAAGATTCATTGCGCATTCCAGCATTATTGGATTGCCAAGACTGATATGTAGTAGACGGATTATCCGATTTAGAGCTTAAAATGGAAGTTCGTGTGTCATATTTGTATATGCTTTCATAATGTGTTTAAAAGCTTGATGTATGTACTGTTGGAATTCAGTACCAGTACTGAGAAGTATGATTTGGAATGCAGTACCTCGAAGTTTAGTGTTTGTTGCACTATGATGATTAACAATTCACAATTGATGTTTTTAATATTTAAATTAATTTTAACACCCAAATTGTATCATAATATATGCGTAGTGAAAGCACATAATTGAACTTCATTGTTATACTTTTTATTATTAGCAATTTACATTTGTTTAATTAGCTTTCTGAATAAAGGCTATGATGTAATAAAGTCTCGGCTTCCTGACACTTAAACGTGTCAGGAAATCATACACTCAGGCAAATCCTACAGAATTTTCTATCATTTTTTGTGCATGCGCCCTTTAATACCATATGCTAGAACAAATAAGCACGTTAGAAGTAACGCTTACATGCACTTACATGCCACTTTTATTTGTTTCAAAATTGTCTTGTACAGTGAAGTATCTTAATTATTTAATATATTAACTACTTACTATATATATATATAGTAAGTAGTTAATATATTAAATAATTAAGATACTTCACTGTACAAGACAATTTTGAAACAAATAAAAGTGGTAAACTTTCGTTTAGAAAATTGTTAGCATATTCTAAACTATTTAAGAAACCTTAATTCAGAAGTACATTATTTTTAAGACATGATATAAAAAAAATAATTTCTAGCTTCAATTTTGACCAAACCTATTACATGTATGTACGTTTTATTCAATAAGGAGTTACACAGTTTGATTCAAATAATACACGTAACTGTTTCTGAAATAAAGCTACTTTTGAACTCCACAAAAATAACGATATGTGACTTTATATTATAGTTTGAGAAGCATGTTTCAAAGTTTAAATCTGCAGGAAATTTAGTCTATTCAACTTATTATACAGGATGAGTCCAAATTGTTTTTACAAAATAAGAGGGGTGATAGTATCCATCCAGACGAGCAATAATTTCCATGGGACATAGGGTCGCATTCCACTCTGAGAGGCAGAAAAGAGTAAAATTAGAATTTCAACATGAACTTACAACAGTGTGGGAAAGTGAATGAACGATACCAAAAGTTGTACAATCTGATTGATTGATCAGAGAAAAACTCACAGCAAGTGTTCAAAGTGGCGGCCACGCGTGTCGTTGCACAGCTCACACCGGCGAAGGAATGACTGGCGCATGCTCTCGAAGATTCCTGGTGTTGTGTTAATTTTGTCTGCGGCAACACCGATTCTCGCAGCGAGATCTTCAGCCTAGTCCACAGGCGTCTGTAACACTAAAGATTTTATGTGCCCCAAAAGAAAAAGTTCAGTGAGTTGAGGTCCGGTGAGCGAGGAGGCCAAGCCACAGGTCAGCCACTTCCGATCCATCGTGTGGGATATGTGGCATTCAAGAAGTGCCGGACCGTGCTGGAAAAGTGTGCTGGGGCTCTATCGTGCATCAACCACATGTCTCTGAATGGAGAGCGACTTTACACTTCTCTGCCTCTCAGAGTGGAATGCGACCCTATGTTCCATGGTAATTATTGCTCGTTTGGATGGGTACTATCACCCCTCTTATTTTGTAAAAACAATTTGGACTCACCCTGTATATTGTAAGCCTATACCCAGTTTTACATTAGCAAACCATACTAGAGTTAAAAGAATTCTTGATCGTCACTATGTAATTTTCTCCAACAGACTTTCTGTGCTCTGTTCAAATCGATAAAAAATGAACAATCATTCTATTCCCCGATTTTATTACAGATCTAAAAACAAAGGCAATAATTAAATTAAACATCAATTTTGAATACACGTATCATATTTTAAGATACGAAGTTTATATATAATATAAAGTTTTTATAATCATATTTCAATATTAATATGATTATATTAAGTATAGTTTAATATAATCCTATTTTAAGATACGAAGGTTAATATCTGTCGATAATATCTTTCTACAATGAAATGGTGTGTAAATATATAAATGCTTCAAGTAATTCATGTTTTAGTTATTGATTTGCAAAACATGCATACAAAGGCCTTATTCCACTATTTCATTACAGATAAAAGTCCAAAAATAGAGTCAATAAATATAAAACACTCAATTTTGAATACGCATAAAACTATTTTAGTTTTGAATACATGTATCATATTTTAAGATGCAAAGTTAGATAAGTAAGGCAAATATATGGATATATCTCTACAATGAAATAGTGTGTGAAGACATACCTTCTTCAAATAATTGACGTGTATTACTAATTGATTTGCATAACATGTATTCAGAGGCTCTATTCGATTTTATTACAGATAAAAGTATCTAAATATAAAAGGAATTAAATTAAACATTCAATTTAAGTATACGTATCATATTTTAAGATGCGAAATTAGATGTAAGGCAGAGATATCTCTCTACAATCAAACAGTGTATGGAAACATACGTGCTTCAAGTAATTTTTGTGTATTAGTTTTGATTTGCAAAACACACATACATATATTGACAAGCTCTTCCTCGATTTCATTAAATATAAGAGTCTAAAAAGAGACAATAAATGTAAAACACCCAATTTTGAATAACCATTTTAATTTTTGATTACATGTATCATATGTTAAGATGCAAAGTTAGATGTAAAGCAAAGATATCGATATCTCTTGAATAAAACAGTGAATCAAGACATAAAGGGTTCTAATAATTAAGGTGAATCAGTCTTTGATTTGCAAAACATGCATTGAGATGCTCTATTCCTGGATTTCAGCACAGTCTTAAAATAGAGACAATGCATATAAAACATCCAATTTTGAATACGCTTATAACTAGTATAGTTTTTTAATACCAATATAATATTTTAAGATGCAAAGTTAGATGTAAAGCAAAGACATCAATATCTCTCGTCAATGAAACAGTGTATGAAGACATGCATGCTTCAAGTAATAATTGCGTGAAAATAATTTATTTTCTAAACATGCACTGAGGAACTCTATTTCTCGATTCCATAGCAGATAAAAATCTAAAAATAGAGACAATAAATGTAAAACATCCTATTTTGAATACGTATATAACTATTTTAGTTTTTAAATACATGTGAAGTAGAGTCTCGCTTATCCGACATTAACGGGCCGGCAGAACGTTGGATAAGCGTAAATGTCGGATAACAAGGAGGAATTAAGTAAAAGCCTAATAAACGTCAAGTTACGTTATATTTTCACAAATTAAGCACCTAAACATCACGTTTTACGACAAATCAACAGAAAAAAAAACAATTCAGTACACGATAACGTTATATATTAATTTATTTACAAATTAGCACCAAAACATCGTAATGTATTGAAACGTATTGAAGTTGTATTGAAGTTAACGTTAAAAATTGACTACAGATAAATATAGAATTGCATAAAATTAACATACAGTAACAGCATTGTCGGAAGTTAAATCCATAGAAAGTTCAGTCCTGTGATGATTAAAAAAATTTGTGATCCTAGTTTGCTTTCCCGACGATTGCCATTTCTTCGCTGCTATTTCTAGCCATCTTTGCAGCATCATTATGTCAATCCCCATAGCGTCTTGTTGCTCAACGCATTTCATGGCGATTTCTAGAGCCTTAATTCCATCGTTATGCGAGATTCTGTGAGGCTCAACAGTTGATGCTTGATCATCAATTTCGTTGCCATCGCGTTACAATGTCTCACTCTCGCAAACAAGCTGCACACCTTTCTCGTCGCCGATTTATGCGGGGTTTTTTGGAGCCGTCGGATAAGACGGAATGTCGGATGAGGAAAGGTCGGTTAAACGAGACTCTACTGTATTATATTTTGAGATGCCGAGTTATATGTAAGGCAAAGATATCTACACGGTAAAACAATGTGCGAAGACATGCGTGCTTCAAGTAGGGTAACCAAGAGAGTTATTGACACCCTTATGCTATAAATTCATGAGGAAAATAGTAAAATAGTTCAATCAAATTGAAATTCATTGTAACTTTTCCTGAATTACTCTACTTTAAGCTAAATAAAGGGTTTCATACAAAAGTTATACCTGGAAGGTATTTTGTAATATAATTGAGAATAAATAGGCAAAATCGGTTATTGACACCCTATGGATGAGTATTTGATACCACAGTTATTGACATCCCTTCATTCTTATTTAATTTATTTTTGCAGTATAAATGGACTTATTAAAAGGAAACTATAGCTAATCTATCTTACAAAACATGCTCATGCTCTTTTCTTAGCAAAAACAGAAGAAACTGTCCTCTACTACCTTGTCTGTATACTTCTTGATTACGGTTATATTACCTTTCTTGACGTTTACAGTTTGAAAATCTTTTAACACAACTGACTTCTATGATTCACAAGGAATTTTCCCCGCCCTTATTTGAAACTGAACATTGACATGAAAGCTTATTTTTAAAATTAAAGATTAGGGTGTCAATATCTGGCCGAGGTGTCAATAACTGTCTAGTTTACCCTAATTAAGGTGTATTAGTAATTTATTTGCAAAACTGGGAATAAGGGTTATTTCACATTCGTGTATCGGTGGAAATCTTTCCCAGGTAAGCTACAAATTATTTCCGGATTATAACAAGTAAAATAATTCAATAATGCTGTAATGAAAGCTCGTTTGCTAGATCATTTGCTATGTTTCAGTCTTCGAAATTTGAAACGCTTAACTAAGATAGTTTTCTTCCAACCGGGGATGTAAGCTACATTCTACATCCAAGGAAGTTTGATATCTCCCTAGTTTGTAATTGCTTTATTCTCAAGTTGTCAGTTCTTAAGGTTCGTAATAAGTGAACGTCAGCTTTAGTTGATAGTTAGTTCTCAGAATAGTCGGCTTTGAAGTTTTACTGGAATTAATACTTCCTGCCCCAGCCTCTGGCGATGAATACTTAGTAAATGGTATCTGCAATAGTGTGCCATTTTATAGATAATATATTGGTCTCAATGCTCAGAGAAAACATGTTCGTCGTCTGTCCTCGAAAAGTTTAATTGTTAAACATTAGTATTAATTAAATGAAGCATTTCAAGTGACTTAATTTTTTTAAGAAAATATATTCTTCAATGTAAAATTAATACATGATGGATGATAACATAAGAGCAATTAAACTACCTTATTTGTGAAGTAAAAATGACTAAAATTTAATTTCACTTCTGAAATTAACAGTAAAAACATTGCGATTGTAATGTCTTTTGTGATATTTGTTCATTAAAATACACTGCTGGCCATATAAAATGCAATACCATGGAGGACAAGAGATATCAGTCATATTTGAGGCTATCAGAGCAAGAGTGGTCTAACTCACAAAAACCCGAAAATGCCAAAATAATTATTCTTGGCAACTACAGTACACTCTCTTGGCGTTTAATGCGTTTGCAATATAGATTGTAACCCTCCTCAAATCATATTGTGGATAAATAAAAATGTATAAAAAATAGTGCCTAGAAAATCGCATTTATCTTCATTGGGTACGTTGGAGGGTTAGGACACTCTTGCTGTGATAGCTTCATTTATTATAGATTCGTCTGAAAAGACGATGCCATGCTATTCGTTTGTCCATGCGCAGTGTCCTATGCACCATTGCAGCAGCAGATACTATTGGTGTAGAGTAAAAGATGGTCGCAGAAATGAATGGGGGGGGGGCCTTGACGAAATTCCCGGCTCTGCAAGCATAAGAAGACTGACTCACCAATCCAAAAATCAAAAAAAACTTATTGATTGGTTGTTTGAGATTTAACGCACACGGGCCATACTTGGCCAAACAACTCAATACAATGTCAAGTAAACGGACATACACACAAGAAAAGCTTAGCTGACACAAAATATAATACATCCAAGAGGAAGCGAACATGTACCTCCTATAACTCGAAGATTTCTAGCACAGTGGACAAACTCTCTGCATCCCTTCGTTAGTTGAAGAGCCATGTTAGCTACTTTTTATTTCCAAATATGATAGACGTTTTATTTTTATTTCTAAATCCATAATTTAACGCTCCTGGTGGTTGCATCGACGAGGTATATCGTCATTAGAAATAATTATTTTGATATGAATGGACGATATATCGCGTCATTAAATAGGTAAGTAGTTCAATTTACGATGCACTAGTGTGACACAACGGGCTATTGACAAAAGTCTGGGATCAATTCCTTCGGGATTGATCCCAGACAAGGGATACGAGGACAGCACCTCGTAATTCTGAACGATGGTCAAATCACGGTCTCGTCTTTGGAACAAAATTGAGCAGATCATGATCTCTTTTTGACTCCAGATCTCTGGCATCATCAAAATATTGCCAATATCTTGATGACGAGATATCTCGTCATTTTCAAATTGGTCAGATCTTGGTGGACGAGATATCTCGTCAAAATCACGTGAAGGGTTAAAAGGAGATCACAGATATATCATATTTATTCTGTTAGATAGTCACATTAACAAATAACATGAATTCCCATAAATAAATTTTGCTCATAAAATAAGTACCAGCTCCTAATTAGACATTCGAGTTTAAAAATGTAATATGTATGCCCTTTTTTTTCAATTTTGTTTCTTTTACCCTTCTTTTACTTCATTATTCTACTCTTTCCCTTTCTTTTTATCACAAAATGCGCTCACCCATCTATAGAATCATAAAATAGAAATTTTAATTACCACAAGGTTCAACGAAAATAATAAATGCTTGTTCCCTAATTATAAGGGTAAATTTCAGTTCTTATTTTTCACGATTGTTATGTGGTTTTTAAGGCATAGAATCGTAGGAAAACAAGGGGTGGGATATACATTTATATTCCCAATTTTCGTTTTAATTATGTAAAATTTTTTCACTGTTGCGTTGTTTTTCAAGAAAAAAAAATGAATATCGAGTTCTGTTATTAATTGACAAGCTATGCCTCAGGGTTTAAAAAGTGCTTTTGTCCTTTCCTTAAACATGGTTTTTACCTTGTTTAAGAAAGGAATATTTTAAAATTTCATTGTCTTCAGGTGAATGCGTTCTCGTAACAAGCATTGTTGAGTTAGACATGAATTTTTCTACTAATGAAAGAGAAATAACGCTATAAACGTTTGGGTGTGTGTTAAGTAAGTAAATTCTTAATCAAACAAACGCTAACGCTAATTTCCTAACCTCATACTAAAACAAATAACACATTTATGGTTACCATGTAAATTATGGCTGAAAAAGTAATTTGTAAATTAAATAATTCCTAAACTGTTTACTAGAAGCAAATATTGCTGAAATTTAAAAAATGCTGATCAATTTCTCTTAACTATCCATAAATTTATATTTTTTTATTAAGAATCATGTTCTGCAGACAATATTAGTGCATTATTTTGACAGTATTACAATTTCCAATAGCAATATTTTCCCTTTTTGGAAGCTTAATGTTTATTTTCTTCCTTCAAATACTTAAATAATAGAATTTGTTTATAAACAAATATATGATGTTTCATATTAAAATATTTATTTCCACTTTGTATGTCATTGCGTTAACAATTTATTTAAAGCATAGTTTATTTCAATGAAATCTCGATTACTAGATGTGGGTATATTGAAATAAATCGATTTTGAATAAGCAAAAATTAACACAAAGACAAATAACATGAAAATAAAATATAATTTCAGATCAAATTTCTTATATGTTACTACCTAATTGCAAGAATTAGTCAATTATATTGTTTGGTTATTGAGATAAGAGGAAGAACTGTTCGCCAGCAATCCCTTTATACCTCCATTTTTCATTAGCCGGTAAATAGAGCTAAGGTGGTCAGCAAATTACCTAATGTTTGCATTAAGTTCTTTATGATCTGAGCCATTTTCGATAGGTGACCATATATAGCATGCAACTTATTATTATTTTACTTGTATTAACAATTTATTGAAATCATAATATTTTTGAAAGAAATTATGATAAGTACAATTCAATTTAGTATAATTTATAATGTATAAGCATTTATAATTCATGACTATAACTTAATGTAAGTACAATTTAATAAACATAATTAAATTAAAGTAAGTACACAATTTAATAAGTATAACTTAATTAAGATAGGTATAATTTAATTAAGTAAATGTAATATATGGTACTTATCTTACCATCTAATGCTGAATTAGCACGGAAATCTGTAACGCAATATAGTTAAGACGAAATTATCAAAGGTAATCTAAATAAAAATATAGGTTTAATGGATGTTTTGATATAATTGGTTATATATATATATCTTCACTCAAACTTTCTATATATGCACAGAGATAATGAGCTTATCGCAATTAGACGGCTTTATCCTTTGCTCTTTATCTTTTTCTCTAATTAATTTTCCCCTATGTTTATAAGCCAAATCTCAATAAGTTATAAATATAAGGATGGTGTAGTCTAAGATATTGATATTAAACAGATTTGCGTAAAATTCTATAGAACATCTATTGGTTGCAGAGAAAAGCGTTCAATTGATTGAACCCTATATGTTTATTAAAACGGCAGCTTGACTTCCAACGTATATGCATACCTTCAGCTTACAATTGAAACATATTAATTATAAGTTAACAATTAAGTACACATTATTAAGTTACAAATTTCGAGGTATGAGTTTTTTAGATTTTCTAAATCAAAATGTGATACTATTAGACATATGAAGTAAGCTAAGTCATTTTTTCTATACATGAAGGTTATATTTCGTAAGAAATACCGTAGTATATTTACTCAAAGTAATACTTTCTTTAAATACACTAATTTGTGGAGGATAGAATTTATGTGCCCATTCAATAGGGTTTTGTTGTAACATTTTTCTCAGTAATTTTGATTCAGAAATCGTGAATTAAAACACCAGCAATGTTTATAACTAAAGTTGTAAAGAAAGTGTTCTACAAACTTTCCTACACGTTTCCTGTTCCTTCTTGCTTGATTTTAAGTCTACAGTATAAATCTTAGACGAAAGCTTTGAAGACAAAAGCTTTTGACATTCATATAACAAAACATTCACTTACTTTTAAGGGTCTAAAAACTCCAAGCCAGCTATATTTTTAGGAAAAGATAAAATAGGGAATTTTTGTCAAAAACACACCATTAGTGTTGTTGTGAACTGTGACGCTTTATTAAGGAGAGTGTTTCGGAATAGTTTACAGATATATCGGCCCTAAGTTTTTATTTTGTTTCGGAATTATGTGTGATATATCTGCTCTTTTGAGCGGTGCTTGTTAAAGTAAACAGATTTGAAAAGTATTCAATCTTAAGGTAGAACGCAAAAGTGTATTCATTTAATCTTTTCCTGCTTGTTATTCGTCGCAGGTTGGATGTACCAATCCATGTGGCCTATTTTTGGATAGTAAAAAGGTACCTCTGATCATATGATATATATGGCTTGAAAATGAATATCAGATATATGAGATTTGATTCAATTAGAAAGTTTTAGCCGGACACCTTTCTATTGCGCTATTTATTTAATGAATTAAAATTATTAACCCTCCTGTTGGTTTTCTCGACAAGGCTTCTCGTCATTTGCAAAACTGACCAGATCTCGATGTACCAAATATCTCGTCATTAGATGAAACATAACCAGATCTTGATCATCATTGAAATATTTTCAATATCTTGATACCGAGATATCTCGTCATTAGTAAAATTTGTCAGATTGATGGATAAGATATCTCGTCATTAGCAAAATTGATCAATTGTTGATTGACGATATATCTCACCAGAGCCATTTGGAAGGTTAAGTCACTTTACGGATAGATTGGCTTTTAAAATATGAAGTATTATCACCAGCTTAAAAACATTTTTTAATCAAACTAGTTGCAATTCAAAAAAATTGATCTTGCTAAAATATGCGCTTAGCTATTTATTTAATGTCTTTGGGGCAGGAATTATTAAAGATCTTAATAGATGGATTGGCTCTTAAAGTAAAATATTACCTCCAGTCTCTAACTATTTTAACCAAACTAATTGCATTTTTAGATCATTTGATCTCGTTAAAGCAATAGCTAGGTTACTTATTTAATGGATTTGGAGTAGGAATATTATAAGAGTCTTTATGGATGGATTAGTTCTTAAAGTGAAATGTTACCTCTAGTCTCAAACTGTTTTAGCTAAACTACATGCATTTTTCGATCAATTTATCTGGATAAAGTATGGGATTTCTTGGTCTAGAATATTGCCACACCGAGTTTGTTGGACTGTAAATATTAAATCAATAAAACTATCATTATAGAAATGAACATTAATTAAACAATCAAATGTTAGCTTTCAAATACGATCGCACAAAACAAAACGCCACAAGTTAAATTACTAGAAGCATGGATGACATATGGCTATTATTTTAAATTCTACAGAAAAATAACATTAGAACTGTTGTCGTTTGTAAGCTGGACTAGTTATGTTTGCCTTACCAGACATAACCAAAATTCAATTCCACATTTCTGCCCAAATGCAGAGAAGGGATTCTTCTTTGGTTTGCATTACTTCCCTGCCGAAATTCGAAGCTCTCTAGCGGTGAAACTAATGTATAGGTCTTTTTCATGTATTTCCAGCAGGCGCACCCTCTACATTAATCATAGACGCTTTTTATATTCAGTAGACTCACCTATCCCGCAAACCATTTGCCATACTTTACCCTATTGTTATTTAACTAAAATTATTTTCAGAGAAAAGTAAACGTTTTTAATTCCACTTGGTTTACTATAGCTTCTTGACACATGCATTATATGTCGAATAAGTATTAATACTGACCCTTGTGTAGGGTATTGATATCCCACTGCTGCCACCACTTATGTAGGGGATATTGAATCATCCCACCGCTGCCACCACTTATGAAAGGGATATTGAATCATCCCACCGCTGTCACCATTTAAGCCGGAGATTGGAATGCCACTGCTGCCACCATTTAAGTCGGAGATTGGCATCCCAGCCACCATTTAAGTCGGGGATTCGAATCCCACCGCTGCCACCAATTAAGACGGGGATTGGCATCCACAACTGCCATCATTTAAGTCAGGGATTGGCATCCCATCACTGCCACCATTTAAGTCGGAGATAGGCATCCCAGCCACCATTAAATCGAGGGTTGGCATACCACCGCTGCCACCATTTAATGTGGGGGATATCGAATAATTCTACCGTTGTCACCACTTAATATCGGAAGATATAGAGTGATGATTCGAATCGGTTCCTAATTCACCTGGAGATGAAAACTCTAATCAATTTCCGGGTGATTAGAGTTTCTCTAAGATTGTATTAAATAGTTGTAGACAAGCTTTCTCTCTCTCCAATTGCATACATGGAAACAAATGCTTGTTAGAAAAATTGAGTCATTTATTGATAAACTGAGGACGATACAAAGCTACAAAGAACGCGAATCAACTCTTTCACTCCTCAAAATCTTCTGAATTTCAAATTAATTTTTTAACGCTTTCCATATCATTATGCATAGTTAAAAATAACATTCACTAATATCATATTTGCCACCTGCTTAATAAACGTAATATCAAGACGCAATAACATTAACCTAATCACAGTTGCACACGCATAATTAAAACAAAATTCAAGGAAAACTTGAGCGCTCTAACAACTTGTATTACAACAATCTAAATAGAAAAGCTTGGTCATTAGCAAAATTAGTCAGATCTCGATAAACGAGATATCTCGTAGAAATCACTTGAAAGATTAAATGAATCTGTGTTACTAGTCAAAAATTCAACATCACTGTTATTTCTTGGATTTTATATCCTAATTGAACTGCATTAGGGTTTGCTAATCCAAGACATTTTGATTAGTTTCTAAGTTGGATTTCAGTCTTTCTATCCATGAGTGAAACCGGGATTAATTCGAGAAACGTGGGGGGAATTATTGATGAGCGAACTGGGACCCGCTTGTATAAACATAGATAACAGAACAGAAGGTAAGATTTGTTACAATTGTTATTGATTTACAGGGAATTAGATATTGACGAATCTTCTCAAATAATTCTCTTCTGATGACGAGATGTCTCGTTCATAAAGGTCTGCTCAATTTTCTTCTAATGACGAGAATTCACTTCGAGAAAAGCACACCAAGAGGGTTAACTATTCTTTTTAAATTTTATCAAGGGATTTTAACCCTCTTGATGGTTGTCTTGATGAGGTATCTCGTCATTGGCAAAACCACTAGCACATCTTGATGGACGATATATCTCGTCATCAGGAGAAAAGTGAACAAATCTTGATCTCGTAATCATCAAAAATCGGCAATAAATGATGGACGAGATATCTCGTCATAAGGAAACTTGATCAGATTTTGATTGACGAAATATCTCGTCGAAACCACTAAGAGGGTTTAGGAATAATTACTTAATTTACAAAAGCAAGTATTAATCTGAAGTGAGAAAAAGAAAATAAATTTTTAGCCTTAAGGTATATTTCCCCTTTTCTTTTATAAATATAAAACATTTTTTATTAATTTCAAGAAATACCAGAAGGAATAAATGCACCAAGTTTAATAGGAGCTATCATGTTGTAGGGTTTGAAGTTAACGCAAGTCGTCTGGTCAAGGTAATTACCTTGTCTGTCTAGCATTGATTTAGGCTGTGGTTGTTTTCATTCTCGTTTTAAATAAAATTGCGGTAACGTATGCATTATCATTTCCATCAACTTGATTTTGTGATAGATAAGTTTATTTTCGATATCGAGTTCATTACTAGCAAGCTAAGTCCTGATGTAACGATTGACTTTTTAAAAGCTGGAACGCATACAGTTGATTGGACCGTTTTGTGTACAATAGATTTATTGGTCTTTCGTAAGATAGCTATTGGATATGGAATTCTCTCTGTGTTGATGTCATTACTGTAGCGTTCATATTTTTTTCTGAAAAGGAATTAGTCAGAATTTTTTGGATATATTGCATCGAAAAGAAACTCATTACTAGAAAATATATCAAAAAAGGATATATGAATATGGGTGTATAGAAAACTACCAAGTGACATTAAGCTAATACAGCGTATTTTTATAAGGCCTCCATTATATTTTCTGTCTTTGGAAACTGCTCAAACGACCGCTGTAAATACGGGTTATTTCGGGCACATTTTAGATTACTCTTAGGCTCATTTCTAGGGTAATTAGTTCAATGTTTTCGCAAATGTTGTGCTTAAACCATCTGGTGGTTGTCTCGACGAGATATCTCGTCACCAGAAAAAAACTGACCAGATTTTTATGAACAAGATATCTCGTCATTAGAAGAAAACTAACTGATCTTGATCTAGTCATCATAAAAAAATCGGCAATATAGTCAGAAGGAGATATGTCGTCATTAGGAGAGTTGTCGAGATATCTCGTCTAAACTACTTAAAGTTAAGCTGTTGAATCGTAGCATAGCACAGCATTTGCACTTTGTCGATTGTTAGTGTACATTTGTGCCTCTAAGTAACTCCACAGAAAAATCCGGAGTGGTCAAATCAAAGGAACGAAGGGTCCGTTGCCGGATTTTGTTTGCCCAGGAAATACGTCCTTTAGAATTTGCATCTTTGTATGAACTTTAGGTTGCTCTACGTTGTTGAAACCATATCTTGTAAGCCCTGTCGATCAATTTCATGCAGAAAGAAATTAAGTAACATTGCACAATATCGACAATAACCACATTTCTATTAACATTTTCAAAAAATAATAACCCAATAATGCCTCTACTCCTAATCGCCTATTGCAACAGTATGTAAAAAAGATAAATTCTAAAATGTTTTACTTAAACGTTATTCCAAAACAAAATGGCGCCCTTTTATAAAAAACACCCTGCAGAAGAGAATGCCTTTAATCGTAAATTTTTGCATAAGTATGTAGAAAAAGATTATTTTAATAAAAATAATTTCGAAAGGCCATTTTCAGGCAATTTCAAATATCACATATAAACATATAAACACACACACACACATATCACATATAAACATATACACATATAAACATATACCCACGATATAAAATCCATAAATATACTTGGTTCAACAAACGTACTCTTTTTAAAAAAACATGAATGTGTTTCGTCCATAAATTGCAAATCTCTAATAATTTGCAACGTGTTTTTTAGCCATTAACTACTTTTAAAAGTGAAAAGGCTACCAACAATCATTTTTACAGAATCAGTGACTAATATCCAAACATCACGTAATATTAATACCACACGTAATGGTCATTACTTCAAAGCAGCGTCATTTTAACTCCATTGATTTTCCACTATAAGGTGCTTGCAAGAGTCTCATAACAGCAACCTGATCACGTCTTGGCTGCAGCTCTCATGGCCGTTTTAAAATTGAAGTGAGTAATTACGGAGAAAGGATATTAAACGTTTCACTTTTGAATACAAAATGTTGGTCAAATTCAAAGGTTATTGTACGGATAAAGTAGATAATTTAAATTTTTAAATGCAGGTTTATGTTCTTTTCAGACGTGACAAAAAATAAATGACTTAAACTATTGAAATACCGATATGTATGGTAAATGTGGGTAATATAGAACACTATCATATCTCGGGAGATAATTATCAAAATCTAATGGGCAGGTCACCGTGGCCTTGTGGGTACACCCTCTAGCAATCTGCGAGTTGAAGTGGGCTGAGGTTCGATTCCACTCTGGATGTATTTCTCTCTTCACTATGAGTAAAGCTATTCTTATGTGTGTATCTCCATTTTGTTAAACTTCTTTGGCACAGCTTGGACAAATATGATCCTTGCACCATGAACATACAACCAACCAAAATACATCGGAATCTGTAAAAATGCTCTTAGAATCCATACGTGAACCCGTTTTTTAAATAGAAGGTAGGCAGTTAAGTAGTTGAATTGACGTCGCACTGGAGCTACAGAATGGGCTATTAGCAAGGGCCTTATAATTTTGAACCATATACAGATGACGATGTCACACCTGAGCTGCCACCCCACTCTCCAAACTTCCACACCACGCCACCGTGAAGACATTTGAGGCTACGACATATTTAAATTGTACCAGCCCCCACAAACTCGATATTTGGTCTGATCGAGTATAGAACTCGCAACCCTCCGGTTGCTAATCCGTGGCCTTTCTGGTGCTAATCCGTGGTTGCCGGTGACTAATCGGTGCAAACATGCTTCTATGTAAAGCGTGCTACATAATCTCGCTTTAAATGGAAGCATTTTCGTATTTCGAGGTGCAAAATATATTTTAGAGGCTCATTTAAAAAGCCAATTATTTGAGAGAGCGTAATTTTAAAATTATTTATATATCAAATTTCATAAAATATCTATTCACTTATGAAGCTTAATTGTGTCGCGATTTGGTATTTGATTCATTCAAACTAATCTATTCCTCTATTTTTGACAATCTTTTACAACCAGTTGTTACATTAACGTGTCTTTACTATTTCATTAACGTACGTAGCGCAGAAATCGCGATAGTTAGAATTTGGTGAATATAAATTCCAACCGCCGAAATTTTTACCACTTAATTTAGACATTCATGGTTTTAACCACCAAGCTACTCAATACATGAAATGGCTCGCTAGTCTAATGAGTTTCCGGCAATCTGATGACAGAAGGTAACGAGGGATCTGAAACATTGAAATCACCACAGAAAAAACTGAGAGAACGCGAAAATACGTTTTGTCTTTAAAAAGTTCTGATTGGATTGCATTTGTGGTTTTATGATGCAAGATTCGAAAGTTCAGTCCATCGGTTTCTTATCGGTACCCTGCCTTGACTAGGTTTTCTCACCATTAGCAAAACTGACCAGATCTCGATGGACGAGATATTCCGCCATTAGAAAAACTGACCAGATCTTGAACTCAATTACTAAAACTCGGTAATTTCTTAATGACGAGGTATCTTGTCATTAACAAAATTGATCCGATCTTGATGAACGAGATAACTCGACGAAACCAATTGGAGAGTTAAAAGCGACACCCTTAACTGTTCGGCTAGTGGTGGAACTCGTAACATAAACAGCACAATATCAATCACTACGAGATTTATCCTTTAATTTTGTCACTTAGTCTAAGGTTTCACTTTGGAGCATAATTTTGCTCCATAGACAACACTGGAAAGCTAGTAACTGATGAACGAGACTGACATCTAATTATTAAAATTATGCGACACACCAAAACTTATATTTTTGTGGATCGGACATAGGTATAATTTTGCTTGATTTGTAGAAAATAATAGTAATTACTTACTCCTTTTGATTTCAAAATGTTTTTAAATATTTTTTGTAAGAATTTATTTATTGTACTTTGCAATAAAAATTATATTCAAATTATTTTTACGGGTATTAACTCTACTGGTGGCTGTCTCGATCTTGACCAGATCTAGATGGACGAGATATCACTTCATTGGAAGATTACTGACCAGATCTTTATCATGTTTTCATCATAAAAAATGCGTAATATCTTTATGACGATATATCCATTAGCAATATTGATTAGATCTTGATGGACGATATATCACGTCGAAACCTTGGGAGGGTTAACGAGTATTACTGGATATTATCCTTGAATATAGTTCCCAAAGTTCAAAACTAAATCGATATGCTGAAAAAATCTCACAGAATTTAAATCGCTTCACCATTCATTCAGCATGCAATTATTGTGGCACACGGGTTGAAAATGAATGGTTTAAGATTGAGAGACTCGCAATTACTGATCTTCTAAATTTGGAAGAAATCAAACTAAACCGGATCTGATCTAGAGGATAATCTCTTCTCAACGAGGATAGAAGAAAATACGTGAAATGATTACTTTTGAAAGCATTTTCACTTATAAAGCGTTGTTTCCGAAAGACAAGCTCTTTTATTTTCTGTGTTTTTAGAGGAATAAACTCATTCCAAATAAACTAAGCAACTTCCGTCCAGATAAACATCCCTTTAACTTACACCATAAACAAAAACAAAAAACATTCCCCGTTGTGGATAGGCACTTCTCTCTAACCTTGTTGAGAGCCGCTCGACGCTGGACGATTTCTCCTCTTCGGCAAACGATTCTCTTCCACCTGTACTGCTGGGATCGAGGCTGCTACACACCCTCGCCTCCCCCATTCGAACGCAACGCTGTCTCCACCTACCAGGCTCGGTCAGACACAGAACAGCTCTCGAGCCCGCCAATCGCACGCTCCGTGCTCGTTCCATGCGCGCCTCCGGGACAGTTTCGAACACTTCTTCACTTCGTTTCGCTGTTGTGTATCGTTTGCGAGCCGCTCCGTGAAGGATGGAAAATCATCTGCAGGCCGGATCTGCGAGCCCAGAGTTGCGCTTGTTTATCGTTTGCGGAAAAAGGTATTGTTCTGTGCCCTGGTGAGAACCCCCGTTGGGACGCATGGGTACCGTCTGATTCGAATGTGGGTGACTTCCGAACTGAGCGCAGCGATTCAGTTCACTTCGATTGTGCGGTAAAGCAGACGATTTTATCTGTCGAAAGGATAATTTTGCTTTAAGAATGCTATGTGGTGACTAGTTGTAGAGATAAGTAGAAAATCGTTGTGTGTATATATTCTATTGTGGTACGTGAAAAATTGGAATCTTCCGAAAATTAAGTGGACATATATTCCGATTTTATCCCAGATAATTTTCGTCTGCATAATTTGGTGAGATTCGTATAGATGCGGTAACCTTTATTTAATATTTCAAGTCATATTCGTAAAAGTATATTTGAAGTACAAATAGAAGACTTTCGGCTTCTGAAGTTTTTTAAGCTGAGTATTAAGTGATAAGGATTTTATATGCTGATATCACAGTGCTTATATCAATAATGAAAAATCTACTTCTCTAAGTAGCTTTTGTTGATAATATATGTATTAAATACTAATATCTTAATAGAGTAGATTTTCCGCTGAAGTATTTTGAAGTTAGTTATTTTCCAGAATTGTATTATCATTATGCGATATCAAGATTGATAATATATTAACCAAATATTCATTAAAACCAGCTTTGGGACCTGGAGCTTAAAGAAAAGATATATCATATATATATGCTAATATAGAAAATTAGATTGTTGAGAATATATATAAGGTTTATATAGTAGCATATTAAAGCTCGTGCATTTAGATTTCGAAAAATTTTATTCTCAAAGTATCAGTAGTAAGACTATTCTCTGAAAATCTATATTTATTGTTGTAAAAGAAAGGCTTCATATTGAGATTGTTACAGAAAAAGGTGCTACTGAAGTTGAATTAAGAATTTGAGCTTCTTATTCAAAGTATAAGGATAGTTTAATCTGTTAAGAACTGACCAAGTAAAGTATAGGAAAGATTAAAGCTTGCTTAGATTTCAAAGTATATTAGAAATCTTGCAGCAGTGAATGGATTATATTTTATAAAAATCGTGATTATCTGTTTAGAATTCTATTCAGTATAGCAATTATATTCAACTTTCATTGTGGTAGCAGAAATCGGAAAGATATTAATATAAACTTGTAAAACGACTAATTAAGAGTACAATCGAGTTGTGCTCATTATCGAATATTTACTGTTGCAACGCATCCTTTGGTTTGGATTACACTGAACATTTTTCAGTGTGCAATTCCACGCTTGTGCTCAATTTTATATAGGCGAAATAGTATTTGATCTACTCAAATTGTTTACTTTCTGTGGTATTTTGTGGTCAGATATTTAACCAGGAACGTATTACGAGTTGACTGGAAAATTAAGGTTCTGGCACCATTACCATTAACATTAACTCATAAAAATAATTACAACTCAAAGTCCACTTCTTGGAGAATTAAACGTACATCGAAACTCCACTTCGAATTTTTATATTGATCTACCATATATGTATACCACCTGAGAAATTAGTTCAACTGTCGCTCCTAAAGTACTCAGATCTGAACACTATCATCTGGTACAGGTTACTGAATACCAGTCACAAGGTCTAATTTACTAAATGGTCTGATTCACTTGAAAGTTACGCTCCAACTAACACTACCAGAACACTAGATCTGAACACTATCATCTGGTACAGGTTACTTAATACCAGTCACAAGGTCTAATTTACTAAATGGTCTGATTCACTTGAAAGTTACGCTACCATATAACACTACCAGAACACTAGATCTGAACACTATCATCTGGTACAGGTTAGCATGCACTGAATACCAGTCACAAAGTCCTATTTACTGAACAAGTTTGATTCAATTGAACAATTACTGGAACTATCGCTATCAGATCACTCAGATCTGAGCACAGTATCATCTGGTACAGGTTACCTTGCATTGTGTGAATACCAGGTCTGATTTACTTGAGAAATACTACCAACTACCGCTACCAGATTTCTAAATATGAATATTCATGGTACAGGTTACCATGCTCTGAATACCAGTCACAAGGTCTGATTTACTAAGTGAGCCTGATTCACTTGAACAATTACACTAATTATCGCTACCAAATCACTTAGAACTCAACACAATATCATCTAGTGCAGGTTGCGATGCATTGAACTCCAAAAACAGTATCTAATTCCCTGAGTGATAAATCAAACAACGAAACTCGATTACACCGATGATGCCGTGGTATAGAGGGCCAAGCGGTTCAGCCCAAGATCTGATAGAGTTGCAGAAGGAGGAATCACCTCCAGCTGCCGAGGTCAGCAAATTGCGAAGAGTTCTGACCTCTCACGCCAAACGCAGGAAGAAGAAATCTGCCCACCATGTCGGAGGTTTCTGCCTACACTCTGTGCTGAAGGAACCGCTCTGCTTGGTCAATTCCGTGCCCCTCAACTTTGAATTCGGAAGGTAAGTCCTGAATAAGATTTCCATTTAATTCTGTGAGTGTCGAGATTCTGTGATTGTGAGTTCGAGATTCGCGAGTAGTGTAGTATTACTTTTACCTCACACTTAATCACTAAATAATTATATCTTCTTGGTGGAAGGAATCCATGATTTTTTTCTACTTTTTGAACAATTCTATTGGTCATTTCCTTAGAGTAGAAACCTTTGAAAATGTTCCATTGCTCCGTCCCTTAAAATAGAATCCTTTGGAAAGATTCTATTGTTCCTTTCATTTCAATATAATAATTTGTGAATATTCTATTGCTTCTTTCCTTAGAATAGAACCATTTGGAAGTATTTTATGGCTCCTTTTTCTTAGAATAGAATAATTTGTAAATATGCCATTGCTCCTGTCCTTAGAATATAATCCTTTGAAAATATTCCATTGTTCCTTTCCTTAGAATATTATCTTTTGGAGATATTCCATAGCATCTTTCCTTATAATAGAATTCCTTGGAAATAATATATTGTTCCTTTCCATAGAATAGTATCATTTGGAAAGATTCCATTTCTCCTTTCCTTAGAATGCAATCTTTAGGAAAGATTCCATTGCTCCTTTCCTTAGAATAGAATCCTTTGGTCTAGTCCAAGGAAATTTTATATTTCTACTTTTATTGTATATTATATATTATATTTCTACTTTTCCTTGGAATACAATCCTTTGAAAAGATTATACTGCTTATTTTTTGGGTACAGGTTACAATGCATCTTGAATTTTGGAAAGATTTTATTGGTCAAGAAGGTCAAAATTGGTTAGAAATCATGTGGGCAAAACTGCAGGTTCCAAAGTGTAATAATGTATGTGAACCCTCAGAGAGTTAAGATAAAAAAATACAATTTAATTTCACTGCTCAGAACTAATAGCAAAGCCAGCATTTTATTTTTAAGAGAGCTTAAATTTGAAATAGAATTACAAAGATAGAATGTCTATATGTAATATATATTTTTCTTGCTAAGTGAAGATAAATATTTTAGAAATGTATTTTTATGTTGTTTGGATCCCAGACCATAGATTTTAGCAGTCCAGAATGTCTGAAGCCTAAGGTCAGAAATACAACCAAACTTTTGATAAGAACTAGGGTTTGGTTAAATTACCAACATTATCCTTACCGGTACAAAACCTATGAACATTCTCAATACCTCTCACCAGTTTTAAATTCTTTCTTTTTCCCTCAACGAGCTACTTTAATGCACATTTCAGAATCATAGAAATTGCTTTTGGGTGAAAGCAATAACACGTAAGTTTTTGTTAATATGAAAATATTTGCAAAAAATAAAATTGCTCAATTGATTTCCTTCCGAAAATTCGTTTGAAATAGGGATGCGATTTGTTTTTGCTTCCAATAGAAGATATCAAATAAATGAATTAAATAAGGGGATTCTTAACATATTGAGCAGAAGGTCACATTTAAATATTGAAAAATCCTACCAGTACTCGTGTACGACAGCATTTGCAATTATTGTCATTGTATGAATAGAATCCCGCAATATGATCTTAAAAGCAAAGTCAATAATAAAATATCATTAAGTTCATAAATATATCATAAATAAAGTTAATAATAAAATATCATGAAATAAAGTTGTAAAATATCACGAAATAAAGTTATAAAATATCATAAAGGTAAAGTTAATAAAATATCAAAGTAAAGTCAATAATCATGTATCATAAAATAATGTTAATAATTAAATAACGTAAAATAAAGATAATACAATATCATAAAGTAATGTACTATAAAATAAAATTAGTAATAAAATATCACAAGATAAAATTAATAACATAACATCACGAGATAAAGTTTATAACAAATAAAGTAAAGTTAACAATAATATATCATAAAGTAAAGATAATTAAAAATATCCTAAAATAAAGGAAAAATAAAATATAAAATAAAATTAATGCAATATCATAAAAATAGTTAATAAATATTATAAAGTCAATAATCATAAATAATAAAATTAAGTTAATAAAATATCACAAGTGAAGTTAAAAATAATGTATCATAAAATAAAGATGATAAAATGCCATAAAAAGAAGTTAGTAAATATTATAATAAAAGAAAGTTAATAATATAAGACTCAACAATAAATCATAGCTAAGAAAAATAGTAAAGGTGATTCTCACTTCTTAGCAATCAATGTAATTCTTTCTGTGCTAAAAAAACGAGGGAAAAAAACGAGAATAGTGAGGTTTATTTAAAAGATTAGTTCTTCGTTACTTGTATATTAAATGTGAATGCAAAGTACTAAGAATCTTGATTTGCTTAATTTAACATTGGTACCAGAAGTCATTAAACTTTTAACTTAACTATCTCGCTATCTTTCTCATGTGTTGAGATAACTGTCTTCACTACTAATTTTCAGAACTTTCGAGGCTGCATATCAAATGAAATTTAATATATGAATGAATAATACTGTGAACACAATAGATTATTGATATAATAAACTCACATAACGTTTTGATAAATAAGACAGTTGTGCAAAACATTTAACTAGATCCAAACCTAAGTTAATGTTGTGCAAACATTAACTAATGGTTAACTAATTGGTTTAGTTAATTAATTGCACAACATTAACTAATTGGTTTAGTTAATGTTGTGCAAACATTAACTAAACCAAATTTTGCTATACTAGTATAGCAAAATTTGGTTCATTATAATCATTGGATCTTAAGACATCTTACAAATGAATGGGAAGTACTGAAAATTACGAATTGTCTGAATTTTTATGAATTTAAGTAGATTAAGCAATTGTAGAAGTAATAAATTTATAATTTAACGGCCAAACATTTTACTCTAAGTAAATTTTCTTTCTAACTTCTTGACAAAAAAAACATACTGGTGATTCGTTACCAGTAGTAAAAAATGGAACCGCTAACACATTTTCGTTGATACGATTGTAAATGAAAACAAAACCATTCCCTTACATAACTATTAGACTTACAGCATGGTTGAAAATACGAAAAAAGCTATACAAAGCATGTACTTATAAAACATCTTGAAGCATTGGTCCTCACAAAAGTTCCCATTACTTGATGCTGTAATTTTAAACGAAATATTTAGTGCTTCATCCACTTTATGAAGTACCCAAATATAGCTAAAAATCCAAATTTCCTAAACAAAGTAAATTTTTGTCTCGTATTAACCATCCCATCAATTTATAAACCTTGCCTTGAGTTAACCACCTGAAAAGTTACAAGCATATATCCGATCTGAAACCTGTTGTCTTTCTCGTATGACTTCTAGCCTGTACTGACTTTCTATACCAATAAAATCTTTTCTATGACTCTTCCAACCAATAGCTGTGGTTATTTAGTCATCTTTTGTGTTATGGTGTGAAGGAATTCTACATTACACTCAAAACCCGTGTTGTTTAGATTTGCATGACGTTCTTTGTGTAGCTTGGCCAAATATGGGCTTTCTGTCATAAGACATAACCACATCAACTAACTCGTTATGCTCAGAGGGTTAAAAATAGAATAATTGTAAATTAGAGGAACCCCCATGACTTTACAAAGTCCAAACACCGCACATATATCTAAAGTTAAGCACATCTCCTATAATGTGATGAACGGAGATGCAATCATACTAACATTCACCTCTTCCTCAACAAGAAAGTATAATCTTATTAAATTCGTAGAAAATAAATCCAAAATCAAATGAAAGTAGTACTTATGAGGACTTTACAATATTCTGCCGCATATCCTTGATTTATTTGTCCGTATGTACCTGAGAGAGCAGAAACATTGTGTGTAGCAATCCGATAAATTACTACTTTCGCCTACTTCAACACAGAAGTGCAGAGCAGAGTAAGAAAGGTGATTTACAACTGCACTGCATCATTCAAACGTCGAATGAATGGACCAGTGAAAATAAGTGGCTTAATAGGACAAGTAGCCTAAGTACTTCTTATCCAGCGGTGTTAGAGTTGCAGCGTTACAGAAGAGAAATAAGTTACATTATATACCTTGCGGTTTCGTAAATAAAAACTAGAGGTTACATTTGGGGTTTTTTCAGATCTTATATACGTTTCTTGCTCAGCTCTACTCTTAAAGTCGCGATAAAATGAAGAGTTTAAGCAAACCCAATGGTTTTAATATCTTTGAAACTCATCTTAAACACCCTGGTGGTTGTATCGACGAAGTACCTCATTATTGACATAACTGACCAGATCTTGATGGACGAGATATCTCGTCATTAGAAGAAAACTGACCAGATCTTGATGGACGAGATATCTCGTCATTAGAAGAAAACTGACCAGATCTTGATGGACGAGATATCTCGTCATTAGAAGAAAACTGACCAGATCTTGATGGACGAGATATCTCGCCATTAGAAGAAAACTGACCAGATCTTGATGGACGAGATATCTCACCATTGGAAGAAAACTGACCAGATCTTGATGGACGAGATATCTCGTCATTAGAAGAAAACTGACCAGATCTTGATGGACGAGATATCTCGTCATTAGAAGAAAACTGACCAGATCTTGATGGACGAGATATCTCGTCATTAGAAGAAAACTGACCAGATCTTGATGGACGAGATATCTCGTCATTAGAAGAAAACTGACCAGATCTTGATGGACGAGATATCTCGTCATTAGAAGAAAACTGACCAGATCTTGATGGACGAGATATCTCGTCATTAGAAGAAAACTGACCAGATCTTCATGTCGTCATCATCAGAAAATCGTCAATATCTCTATGACGAGATATCTTATCATTAGCAAAATTAGTCAGTTCTTTATGGACGAGATATTGAAACCACGTAGAAGTTTATGTTGTCATACAAAAAGGAAGAATACCAGTATATGAAAGCCCTCAGGGGCTCATCTTTCTTAGGTGTATACAGGCTCCATGGTCCTGAGGTACTCTAGTGATCTTATCTTTTGCTATGGGGTTTACTGTCTTTAGTAAACAAGAGTGCCGCGCTCCCGGGATATTAATCTACCATTTTCTGCTTTCATCACACTATTCTATTCCTAATCCTTTTTCCTTTCACGACGTTTTTTACTTGAAGTTGTCTATCTTGTGTTTTTGACGCAGTTGACCAAATATGGTCCTTGTGCTATAAAACCCCAAAACAACCAAACAACCAATATATGAAAAATATTCAGATCTCGACTGAACCAGAATGATTTTCGAAGGTAACTAATTCCCCTTGTTAGAGACAGTGACATCATGCACCTTTATTTTTCAACCCACATAATCCCTTATAAAAAGTTATTTTTGGAATAACTGTTGCAATTAACGATTCATCCTTTTTTAATTAAAATGAAACTCCCGTTTCCAACAATTTCATTCCAGCCATTGTTTTCTTTCGTTTATACTCAGAAAAAAGTATTTCCGAGAAAAATTCCTCTCATATTAATCCCAATTCTTTTTGGATTTCCCTCATAAGCTCCTATCTGGAACATACTCACATTGATTCGGGGAGTGGATTACTTTCATCAAAACCAAACTTCTGCAGGAAATGTTTAAAAAACCTCATTACTGACGAGCTGTCCCTCTATCTTAATTATAAGGATCGAATCTACGGCGATAATTTTTTCACCTTTTAATATCTGCTTTCATTAGAAGGAAGGGTATCAGTGATAATCAAAAGTAAATTTAATCAGGCATATGTTGGGAACTAATTTGAAAAAGAAAAAATCGTATTAAAATACTTTTTTCATTAGATTCGTTGAGTCCGAACTGCTTAATTTTCGATGTAGTAGATACAAATTGGATTTTAGAATATTATGTACTGAAAATCATTTAATATATTAAGTATTGAAATTTAATAGATATATTCAATCTCTCAATGAGTTGCTTTTAATTTTAATGAACTAAATATTAAAGAATTCAACTTTTAACCCTCTTAGTGGTTGTCTTGACGAGGTATCTCACCCAAAACGCGATCATTAGCAAAATTGGTCACATCTTGATGGACGAGATATCTCGTCGAAACCACTTGGAGGGTTAATGAACTAAAATATATAAAATATTTCACCGCACTCAAAAATATCGTCGGTTTACAAGTGAAAAACACTAAGTAAACAAAAACAGTTCTGATAAACTGAAAGGAATAACATCCTACACTTAAGCCTTACTAAGTGTTCTTTAAGAACTCTAAGCTCTATGCAAAGAATCAATTATTTTGTGCCGACTTCAGTCGTCGCCATATTCTGATCTATAAAATCTATAGATCTCATATCTTGGACTTTTTGACTTAGTATGTATCCTTGTAGGCCTACAACATAGTTATTTTCTATTGTTCTGTTTGTGGTTTCTAAAATAGATTAATTTGTTAAGTAGTATGTATAAATTGGATTTTAGAATATTATATACTGAAAATCGTTTAATATGTTAAGTATTAAAATTAATAGATATATTTTATTCAATAAATTGTTTTTAAAGTTTTAATCAACTCCTAAATATTAAAGAATTCAACTTTTAACTAACTCAAACATTTAAAATATTTCAACACTTATGCACTCAAAAATATCGTCAACTTATAAATGGAATACACTAAGTAAAAAATACAAGTCTGAGAAAATGAAAGGGAAAACATTCTACACCTAAGCCTTACAAATTGTTTCTAAAGAAATCTAGCCTCCATGCAAAGAATCAATGATTTAGGGGACTTCAGCCTTCTAAAGATCACCACATTCTGATCTATAAAAGGAAAAACTCATATTTTCAAATTTTAGACTTAGAGTGTCATTTATAAGCCGAAAATATAGACACAGGAGTTAGTTTCTATTGTTCCATTTTGTGGTTCCTAAAATAACAGCTGAATTTATTAAGTAGTAGATATGAATTGGATTTCATAGTATATACTGAATATAGTTTGATGAATACTATGTACTGAAAATAGTTTGATATATTAAGTACTAAAATTGATTATATATATATATATATATATATATTCCATTCAATAAGTCGTTTTTAAAGTTTTAATAATCTCAATATTAAAGAATTTAACTTTAAATAAACTCAAACATAGAAAATATTTCAACTCTTAATACACTCATAAATATCATCAGTTTACAAGTGAAACACACTTAGTAAGAAACCAGTTTTGTGAAAATTAAATGAAAAATGTTCTATTCTTTAAGACTTACTAAGTGTTCCTCAAGATGAAATCTAACCTCCATGTAAGGAATCAATGATTAAGTGGACTTCAGCCTTCTAAAGATCACCGCATTCTGATCTACTTGTATAACAGGAAAAACGCATCTTGAAATATTTGACTAAGTGTGTATCACTTGCAAACCAACAATTCATATTGCGGAGTTATTTTCTATTGCTCACTTTTCGGTTTCTAAATATCCAGAACAATATTATATACTACTATGCAAAACTACTAGTATATATCTTCGTCGTAGAGTAGAAACTGACAAAAAATTCAGTATAACAGTTTCAAATTAGTTTTTAGATCAAAAATTAAGATAATACAACTTTGGATCGGTTATATTTCTATTGAAACAGATTAAAATAAGACAATATATTTCTCATTATCATGAAATAAGCATAAAATGTCGAAGAAAGGATTTCCGGAAAAATTCATTTAATATGTTTCTGCTTGACGATATGACTAACACGTATTTCATTTTCCGCATTACATTGACGTAATCAAAACGCATCACAAATATTTAGCAGTCTTGCAATTTTATATATAAGTCTTTTGTTCAAAATACTTGCATAAAAATATTTACCTTGCTTGACTGCTCTATTCGAATAAATTAAGTTTTCATCGGGTTAAGGCGTTTAACTTCATATAATTAGTCTCCTTAAAAGTGGAATTCCATTTTTCAAAATATACTTAACTCTTATCGGTCATGTCACCCTGAGTGGCATTGAAACTTTCTCGAGTCGTTTGTATGTCACGTATGAGGTGAGAAGATGTAAGAAGAAAACAATGTTGTCTACATGTACGCGTAATTGCGTTTTCATTTAGATATGCGGTAGCCGTCAGTGTTAGCTGTTACTGCAAACTTTATAATATATGAGTTTTACTTGAGATTAAATTACGATAATTACCACATACAATATTCGTATTTTTGTTAATATTAAAATACATTTAGAAATGCGTAGCATCGCATATTACCTGAAAAAGTATCTGAAATACAATACTCTAGAGAAAGAACTGATACCCAACAACCTCCACTTATGAGTTTCATCTAATTAAAATTATCTTTCAAATCTGTTTAAATCGGACATGAATGAATCATTTTGAGTTGCTACATTATGGTACCTTGTAGCCTCAAGACTTGCACTTGCTTTCAAATGCATAACTCCGAAAATTTACATTTAAATTACTTAGACATTAAAACATGAGACATTTATAAGCGTGATATATACATTACAAAGCAGTAATGCTGTAATGAATGTCGGTATTCCTTAGATATGTAAACCACCGCACATATGTCTTCCAGGACGCAAGACAACGATTACAGGCATTTCCGCACAATACATAATTTATATATACCAGAATCTCCCGACGCTGAGAATTACAAAAAGCATTTGTCGGAATTCTTTGTCTTGGTGCAAGCACCAGACATGTCAACGGTCACCATTGCTCATTCTTGTTATGCGTATCGATTCCTTTGAGGGTTTTCTGTTATTCTGCGAATGGATTATTTTATCCTTATTCTGTTGTGCCTCATGTTTGGTGTAGATGGAATGGGCAGCTGTCAATGCATTGGCAGTAGCTGGAGAGGGGTATGATGGTGAAACATAATTTTGCGTGCAGGTGCACCAGTGTCATTATGTCTCAATTTAAGAAAATACATTTCGGAATAACAAATAGCACATACGTTTATCATAAAAGTACAGTTTTTATGCTTTTTTTAGTGTTTAGTAAGCATATGTTGGAAAGCTTTCTACCTTGGTGGAAGTACCAGTCACGTCAACGGTCATCATTGGTCAGTCTTGTTATGTGTATGAATTCCTTTAAGAATTTTCTGTTATTCTTTAGTAATAGATTATCTTATCTTCATAATGTTGTCTTTTATGCTTGGTATAGATGGAACAAACAGTTATATTATGTATTGTTCACTTCTTTTGAACCACCTTAATAGCTGCATTTCCAACCATTTATTCCAAATTAAATTTTTTATTAACATTTAATTAAGTTAAGTTAATAAACATCCCACTAACTTTATGAGAGTTATCAATTTAATTTTTATTTTCATTGTATATGAAATACTGTAATAGTTTCATTTTACTTTTACTTCTTGAAATTATAAGTCTAATTTTTAAGTAAACAATTTTGCAATAAAAAACCTCACCTAACTTGGCATTTTAAGCCAAGCACATTTAAGAAAACAAAAGAAACATTAACTCTCCTGGTGGTTATCACGACGAGGTATTCCGTCATGAGCAAACCTGACCAGATATTGATGGACGAGATATCTCATAATTATAGGTAGGTGGGTAATTAATTCAAGTCGCACTGTGTACAGTCTGACTGGACCGAGTTTTGAACTCGCAACCATCCGGTTGCTTATCCGTTGCTCTTTCAACTTGGCTATAATGGCTCTTCCCTATCTAGAAGAAATCTTACCATCATCTCGTCATCATCAGAAAATTGGCAATACCTTGATGACCGAATATCACATGACATCTCGATATTAGAGTCCTGAGTATTAAAGCCGATATCATGATGTCGAATTACAATGTTCTTGCTTTATCAGAAAAAGTGGCATCTGCTTTAGATTTTTTGAAGTAATGGAGGTCATTAGGCTTACTTTGGAATTGGAAAAGATGGCGATTCATTCCAGTGTTCCTCTATAAATACGCAAAAGTGATCGAACTTCTCCCCTGACCGTACACAGACACATAAAAGTTGACGAGATAACTGGTCTTTAGCGAAATTGCTCAGATCTTGATAGACAAGATATCTCTTCAAAACCACTTGAAGCATTAACTAGAACAGATGTAAGATACGTATAAGATAAAATTTGTGGGTTGGACATATGAATTTTCACAACACAAATTTCTATATTTGAACTGACAAAGTGAAAAGTGCACAAGAACACACATGACATATTTTACTGAAAAGTTAAATCTCAATCTAACTGGGTCGAACCTTTCAATCACTCTAAAAATTCACAACACACTCCATAAAATTTCCGTTCACTTTTCAAACCCTCTCCGTAATGATTGGTAAATAAAGTGGTTAAGAAGTAGCGGTAAGAGGAAATGGAATTTTTATCTTCTAAACACCAAACGCTTCTAAATCTTCTTTTCAGCAGACATGGCAGGCATTAAATTTTCACAAAGATACAACTCGGATATGATTTGGTGTTTCGCGGTGGTAAGGGCTGGAGATTCTTAAAATTTGATGTCAAACAACGGCGAGGAAAAACATCACATCCTGTTTCTGATCGCAATTTTTCCTTTGGTAGCCAGATACATAAATTTAGAGTACTATCGAGTAATTGACAGTAAGTGGTTGTAAATTGTTGATATACTTTATCCAGGCCATGTGGCTGTTATATTTCTAAGGAAGAAATGAACCATCTTCGGAAATCAGACATTGAAATCTCATATATCTGGCGGCTATTTAAATTAATTACAGCCATTTCAAATTTCTACAGGATTTTGTTTCCAGTGGAAAAGAAGTTTATTTCTCACGAAATCACTTCGAAAGAGTACTTTCGATATCCTTTGTTGTGTTGTTAATGTTTCTCAGATTTTGTTAGATTGAATTCTATAGTCCCAGTTGGGTTTGTCCGTAAAGCTATATACAGAGGGGGCTGTTGTTTCTCTGGCCTTCTTTCATTGCGTTTAGCATAACTTCGGATGTTATTCAAATGTAATTTAGATATGTTTCAAAATGCTGCAGAGATGTTTCTCAGATTTAGTTAGATTGAATTATATAATCCCAAGGGTTTGTCTGTAAAGCTAACTGTAGGGAGCGCTCAGGTTTCGGCAACTACTTTCGTAACTTGTGGTGTAACTTGGCACGCCATTCTAATGAATTTCAACATTTCGCCTATATTAAAAAACTAATGCCAAACATCTCAAAACGGGAGATAAATCGAATCAGCTCTGAAACAGAAGTATTTTTTCTTGTGTAGGTTACGTTCACACTGTAAAAAAATCTTATATTCACAGAAATTTTTAAGAATATTCTTACAATTGTAGTAATTGGAGAACTTAATAAAATCAACTACACGCTTTTCATTTAACGCATGAATGAAATCACACTGTTCTTTGTGTTGCTCTATAATTAATATTATATTATCGTTGCCTTATTTTTTTTGCTCAAAAACTTAGTATGAAGCAAAAGAACAGTTGAAAGCAAAAAAAGTGTGATAATTGTTTACATTGTTCTTTTCTAAAATGTTTTTCAAAGATTCTCTACATTTTTTGCTACATTTAAATGCTCGATAAGCGTTGAAGTGTAGCAGGTTTGAAGTTTGACATGGTGATCACCAAGGCACGGATTATGTTAATATAAAACACGTATAAAATGACTTAAAATATGACTAAATGACCTAAAATATAAGCAACAGACATTTGATCTGCACAAATTTTATATTAGCTCTCATGGTGGCTTACCTTGCATCAATACATTCCCTGTAGTATCCAGCCTCTGCGGCAAAAACCTATTCCCACTGTTTCTTTGTTAATTCAACTTACTTCTGTAAGTCCCGTGTTGTACTTCTGTGGTACACGAGGAGTTTTCTTTTGTTCAATAAAAAAACTGTCATCAATTCTGGGCAAAGGACAATTTGTTTTTCCTACTTGGAATAAAAGGGCAGTTTTGTCTCGACGAGGTATCTATCTCTACATTAGCAAAACTGACCAGATCTTGATGGACGAAATATTTCTTCATTAATAAAATAATTCGGATTTTTTTGGATAAGATATTTCATCGAAACCATTTGGAGGGTTAAACATAGTCTAATGAAAATGTTTTCTCATAGGCATAAACATATACATTAAAATTATATTTCTTATAAAGATAAAATAAAATGTTTCTCGTATCAATTTTGAAACTTTTCTTGGTAACTCAACCATAAATTTTCGACCCCGAAGTTTTGCTTTAAAGCAGGGCTGCAAGAGAAATTGTTAGAGGAGTGTAGGTAAAGAGGAGTGTAGGTAAACTCACTGAATCAAGTTCCCGTTCCAATACCACTCTAATGAATCTGTATTGTTCTGAGCATTGAATGTTGCAATCAACAACTCGATGATTCACTAAGAGTAAAATGTGATCATTCGTTCCCTTATGATATGACTAGACACTCATCAGCAGCCCTTATCCTCTTTACGGAATCGATGATTCAACCACAGTAGAAAAGTTTTTGTTTTGAATAGTAGGCATTATTGCTTTGGGAGCAATAAGCTTGTAAGTCATGTGCAATGTGTCTTGCAAGGAAAATAAAGAACAGGGAAGAAATATTGCGATTTGGGAATAATTCTTAACAAATATTAAAAATCAGGACTGAAATGAAACTCGAAACATGATCGGAAATGCCCTAAACAACTAGAAAAATAATCCAAATAATGCCTTAAAAATTTCAAAAATGACCCAAATAATGCCAAACAATTTCGAAGAGGACCCTAAAAATGCCTTTAACTTTCAAAAATGTTCCAAAAATAAAGAAATACCAGAAAGTGACCAAAAAGAGAAAAATAGTGAAAAATGATCAAATAATAAAAACACCAAAAAGTTACTAAAAATACTGAAAATGACCCTGAAAAATGACCTAAACACTGAACATATCTGGAACCAGAAAACGGAAAACATAATTTCTACGAAGTGCTTGCAAAATCACGCATCAATAAAATCCACACTAGTAATCACGCTGTGTAAACTGTACAAATGTGCATGTTCAGGATCATTACATTTGTATACAGCTCTTTGAAAGAGACTGATAATTAGATAAATGGAACGACTCTTTTTACTTAAAAGGAGTCTGACTCTTATTTTGAATATGAAGATATGCTGCTTCAATACAGCTTTTCCATTAATGCTTATTTACTGCGGCTGCAAACCCAAAGACTTGAAGTCTAATTTAGCATTAAGCAGAATTTAACTACATAATTAGCATGCTGTATACTTCGAAAGTGCTTAATGCAGGAATATAAATTTCACTTTCAACACTATATTTTAAGCATTAACTACAATTTTCTAATCTCGTGGTAGAATATAAACAATTCAAAAGAAGTATGCACTTCAGGAAATTAGTTTAAAACTAATGTTTTTTTCTAGAAAACGTATTAAAAATCTCGGAGAATTACAATACAATTTAGCACGCTTAGTGAAAACATAAAATCAATCCTCATGCTAAGACTTAAAATTCCATAGAAATAGAGTAAATATTATTTACACAGGAAATACAGAATTTCGTTTTTAGACCAGAGAAACTGAAAACATTCCTCCATGCTACGGTGAATTAGATATATTTTGGTTTTTTGACCTTTCAAGTGGTTTCAACGAGATATCTCGTCCATCAAGATCTGACAAATTTTGCTAAGGACGAGATGCAGCATCATCACGATATTGCCTAGTTTTTTATGATGACGAGATCATGATCTGGACAGTCTTTTTTCTAATGAAGTGGTATCTCGTCCATCAAGATCTGGTCAGTTTTGTTAAAGGTGAGACAACCTCGTTGAGACTGTCACCAGGATCCCCCTGGTGACAGGGGGATCCTGGAGTAGTAGTCCTTAAAATAGTATTTAATCAGAAAAAACTAACGCGCATATATTTAGTGTTAAGAGACTGAAATAAATTTGGATCATCAATACAATTTAATAAGAGGGAAGGTTTTCAGACTAGCAGAAAAAATCTTAAAAGATGTTAGGATGCTAAGGAGGAAATAATAAATTCATTAATAAAAGTCAAACACAAGACACCTTTTCAAATCATTGAAACAATAGAGATTAATTTATTTTTGAAATAGGCACCTTCTTTGGTACAGCTACATGTCTAACAACAGAGTTTAAATTGCGTGTCCAATGACACAAGAACACAGACACATCATATATTTTACAGTTTCAGCGGAAGTGTACACTTAAAAAGAAAAATACGGAGGATAAGTCTTTGTTAAGAGTTATTTTGGGATACACCAATGCAATGAAGATCGTGTTTTTAATTCATCGCATTTTATGTAGATCCACTGTTCGTTACTGTGGAATACGAAGTGACATGGTTAGCCCGGCCACAAACTGGAGCAGCATACGGCAAGATGTACGACATGCGCATGCTACTCCATTTTTGTACAGAACATACGTCGGTACGCATAGGTAGCATACGCTGTTGCTGGACCAGTTTGTGATCTGCCTTACGTTTCTTATCCACCTGGAAGAACGTTACAAATAAGTTCCGGTAAGTTGGAATTAGAGTCGCATGGTTTAAAACGAGTCTACTCTTTAACCCTCCTGGTGGTTGTCTCGACGAGTTATCTCATCTCATTAGTAAACTTGACCACATCATGATGGACGAGATATCTCGTCATTAAGAGAAAACTGACCAGATCTTGATCCCGTCATCATCTAAAAATCGGCGATATCGTGATGACGATACCTCATCATTAGCAAAATTGGTCAGATCTTGAAGAAGATATCTCGTCATAGAGGGTAGGCATGTTTGTAGGGAAATTAGCCACCACTACAAAAATGAACTTAAACTACAATAGTACTCGTATATATAGCAGAGTAACCCAACTCAACCTTGAGCTACTTTTCAGTAGACAAAGCTTTACTCCTTTTCATATACTCTTGCTAAATTGGTGACCTACGGAATGATAATAAAAATACATGCTCTCTCTCTTTCAAAATCAAGCTAGATGGCTCTTCTGAAGAAATCCCGATGGCGTGGGCCACGATCAATCACGTGGGCCAGAATTCGATAGATGGTCCATGATGAATAGTTGACTTGCCAATGCGAAGCTAATCACTTCCAACGACTGCCTGAAGTCATGTGATAACAGACTCTGTTCCTATTTCTATCAAAGCTTAACTAATCATTACTGATCAGCCTTATTTCAACAAAAACTTCCTGCTACACTCACACTCGGTTGCTAAAGGCAACACAGTACAGTATACGGTCGAAATCTTCCATTGATTGCCCACGCATAAGGAAGTCCACCAGTGATCTTAGTACACCTCTCACGGTCTCACGCAATTGGGAATCTATCAACTAATAATGGTAACGTCTATTGAATTCAGTCACTGCTAAATCCTGGGGAGGAAGTATTGTGGGGAATTTAATACCTGTGATCATATTTGAAATATGTATATAACCCTATTTATGAAGAAATTCACTGAAACGTAAAACATTGAAATAAGTTGTAACACATTTGATTTCCAATAGGGCATGTGATCCCTCACGAACGTTTGTTAACCCTCCAAATGGTTTGGACGAGACATCTCGTCCATCAATATTTGATTAATTTTGCTAATTACGACATATCTCGTCATCAAGATATTGCCGATATTTTCATTAGAAGGAGACCAAGATCTGGTCACTTTTCTTCTAATGGCGAAAGACAAGATCTTGATGGAGGATACACCGTCTCTCAAGATCTAGTCAGTTTTGATAATAATCACGAGATACCTCGTCGAGACAGGAGGTTTGTTTTCAATATGATATTCATTTTTATTTTTATAGTTTAAATAAATGAAGATTTAACATACTGTATAACTTTTTAAAGTTGTTCTGTTATTAATTCCAAAGGAAACGGGTATATTCAATTATATGACCCTAATGAAACGCTTCCCACAAATTATACTTAAAAATGGTCTTAAATAAAAACTGAGAGTATTTACCAGAATTCGACTGATGCATTTAGGGCAAAATGTTAAAATATTTTAATGCATATATTCTCTCTAATGATATACACCAGTGGTGCGCAAACTATTTTCATTTCCTGTCCCCAATTTTGTGTACTATTTTGTCGCGACCCCTGGATAGACAATAGACGTTTTTTAATCATCAACGTAGTTAAAGTTGAATTCTTTTGGGGATTTGCGCTTATGTTTGTGCTTTATTAGAGATTTGAATAAAACACGTAATTTTATGAAGCAATGGTTTTATTTATGCATATATGGGTATAAATATTTTTTTAATGGAAAATACTTTCAAAAAACTTACAACATAAGAATTCAATGTGAGGTATGCGCTTGCAAAGAGCTCATTATTACTTCTATGTTCGGATCTGTATTGGAAATCGCAAGCCGTAAGTCATCCTCTGGATCCAATCGAGAACGATATTTTGTTTTAATGGCAACTAATTTTGAAAAGCCTGTTTCACATAAGTAGGTCGATGCAAACTGAATCAAAATATTAATTACCTTTTTCTTCAAATCGGCATATTCGTTTCCAATCGATAACCAAAATTTTTGGTAAGTCAGACTTAAATTGAATGAGCAGTGTTTCGTCGCTTGAAACATCAATTAACTGTTCTTTTTCATTTAAAGAGATTGGATTGAAAAATGTCAAACGAAAATTGATCACGTATCCATCCTAATTCATTATCTGAAAATTTTTCGAGTCTTTTCGAAAAGTTTTCTCCCTATTTTATTATGACGGGTAATGGTGTCTTTAAATATCAAGAAATCTATATTATTTTCTTCAGTAAATTCTGAAAAGCACGGGAACATGTCTGTTTTTGTTCAATTCTTCTTGCCAAAGTATCAGCTTATTCTTAAAAGCTTCAATTTTACTGTTCGATGTTAAAATGTTTGTATTCTCTCCCTGTATACTTAAATTCAAATCGTTAAGTTTTTCGAAAATGTCAACTATGTGAGTTTTCCAAGCCAATCTTCATTAATGAATGAACTTGTCAATATATCTTTCTTTTCTACCAAAGAAATGTAAACTTCGTTTCTCAAATCGAAAATACGTCGCAGTATTTTGTCGCGTGAGAGCCATCTGACTTCGGTATGTAGTAATAATGTCTCATACACAGAACCCATCTCATAACAGTATTGAAAAGAGACGACTGTTTAGGGCACTGTTGATTTTAATGTAATTAATTACAATAACAACATCCTGTAATATCTTGTGCAATTCTACATCAATGTCTTTTGCGACAAGGGCTTGTCTATGTATCATGCAATGGTTGAATACTATATGGGGAGCAATTTTCTTTATTAACCCTCTTAGTCCTTTATTACTACCTGTTAATGCTGCAGCACCATCAGTGCAAACCGCGACACAGTGTGTCCGGTAAGGTCATTTGTTTCAAAATATCTATTAATAATTTCAAATATTTTCTCTCCATTTGTTTTTCCTTCCAATTTTTTACAACATAAAAAATCTTCTGATATGTCTTCATAAAAATAACTCTCATAAACAATTAATTGAGACAGTTTAGAAATGCCAGTAGTTTTGTCACGTTGTAAAGCAAATACAGGAGAGTTTTGTAATCGATTTTACAGAACTGATTCTATATTACGTAATATGGCGGAAATTCGGCGAGAAACGGTATCTCTTGATAATGGTATCGTTTTTAAATCGTTACCATATTTTTCTCCATGCTTAATTGATGTCATTTTAATTGCTGAAGGAAGAATGAGTGATTCACACCAATTGTATGTGGTTTCAAATTTTCCCCTATTAAATATGAAACTTCTTAGGATGCCCGTAAAGCCTTCTCAGGAATTGTATATTTTTTCAAAAATACATTTTAATTTTTCATACTTTCAGCTCGTCTTTTAAAAATGTTTCAGATTTATTTGCTAATTATTTGTTTGGTTTCCAAATGTCTTTTTAATTCAGCAGGTTTCATACTTTCATTTGCTAATTTATTCCTGCAATTAACACACAACGAATGTTCTTTCCCATTAACAATGCAATATGTAAATCCATATTTAATAAACTCTTGATATTTTCTTAATTTTTTATTAGATAGCACATTTCGTTCGATATTATTTTATGTAGAAACAGTGCCATTGGATTCATTCACAGTTTTTCTAAGTTCATTGGATGTTGGTCCATCATTCTCATTGTATTGGATGTATTGTCATTCTTTTCATTTTCTGAACGTTGGGTACCTATTTTTAGCCATTTATCCATCACGAGGGAACTAAAACTAAAACAAAATTATAAATATACAATATTTCATTTCTTTGCGTTTGTTCAATAACGTGCAGCTACCACGTGGGAAGAAAATAAGGTCCGGGATTACTCTGTATAAATCATGTTTATTTGTAGCTTATTCAGACGAGAATTAAAGAAAAGAGAACTTAATTATAAAAGAAACATCTCTTTATACCAATTTCTCATGCTCGCTCCTTAAAAATAAAAAATACAACGCTAAAGTAAAAATTTACACATGGTAATCGAGGCAAGTAAATATCTCAACTGGTGTTGCCAGTCGAGCACACATCTATATTATACAGAGGTTACAGTGAATCATAACATACAAATATTGGAGCTTACTTAAAAAATACAAAACGAGTACAAAATTAATTATAGTGATTTAATATAATTATGCTTAACATTACTTACTCCTAAGAGGTAAAATATGTATTTAAAAATTACAATTAGCGTTTATTTTTCAAAATTCATATTACTATGATCTTAAATTTGTACTCGCACTTAAACTGCAAAAGCAGGCTTTGTTTAGTTTTACTTAAAATTAGCAAAAGCAGTATATAAACAGAATTACAGAATGCACTTGAATGAACGTATGAAGCAGCAAAACCGAACTACTGAGGCAAAGACGGAAAGAACTGCACGGTCCTAGCTGTGATCACAGTATAAAGACTAAATAGCAGGGGTGAACACCTAGATTGAAAAAGCTGTAGTAAAGATGGCCACTGCTAAACGTCAGACCGACCCAAGTTGCATATGAATCCCACCGGAGAGCAGGTAAAGGGCATCTCAAATTGACAATTATCTTTTATCACTATGTCTGTTCGCCTGCCGGTTGCCGAAGTATAGGTATTATATACTAATGCAGACAATTGTTTTCGTAAAAAAATATAGTTTTTTTATAAATAATATTGTCTCATTTCACTATTTTACTGGTACCTGATACTTGTTGAAGGAAAGCCTTATATTTTTAGAAGCCTTATATATTTTTAGAAGCCTTATATATTTTTAGAAGCCTTATATTTGGCGACCCACAAAAATTTTCAAGCGACCCCCACGGTTTGCGCACCACTGATATACACTATAGTACTGTCGTTTAAATCCCAAATAAAAATAACCTAAATTTAAACGCCAAAATTTAATCGCTCTAAGGATTGAGTTAGGTTAAAAAACATGGTATGAAATTCCACGATAAATTTCTCAACTATATTTAATCCTAACCAAGTATTTAGTAAGATTAATTATTCACAAAATATAAAAGTTCGAAGTTGACATAATTCACGGCAGTTAAACTACTTTATTAACAAAGGTATAGTAAAAGCTTAGTCCTGTTAACGTCTTTGTTGTCATTCTCTTCAATACGACTTTTCAACATTTATTTAAGCATGTACTATTATTCCCAAAAGCCGATTTATTCTTCAAATTTAGCTTAATGAATGAGTTTAGATTGAATTATATTGAAATCGAATTCCTTTCATTCAACTTAAGCTTTAAATCATTTACATAAAAGACAAATATTTGCATATGTTAGAGTTTGATTCCAGATGTACAGACGTGGGTGAAATTTCCAGGGTAATACTTTAATAGGTATACCTAGAATAAAATTGTTCTAAAACAAGAATGGCTCTATTCCGCGTTTGAAAGAACATCTACAGATGCATCTACAACTAAAATTTCCTAAGTATGTTTATCCTAATAATTACATTCGTTTCATAGGAATGTTTACTTGCATGTTTGAGTTGTTCGTAACAGATAATCTTAAATCCACGAATATTTTAATAAAACAACTCAAGCACGTTTGAAAGATTGCATTGAGGGTTCACTTTATTCCTTATCTTATTTGTCTGATGTGCTTCTACTCAACTTTATTTGGGAAAGGGATTTCGTATTTACATTACAAGCGTGCTTTCCAGATGTATCTGAGAAACGTGGATACTGAGAAATGTACATGAAACATTTCATTAATTTTAATCTATGCATTCGTTTACAAATTCTAATTGAGATTTTTCTTATCTATCAGATTTTGGGTATAATTCCTTTTAAAATTAAAAGCTTCAAATCTTCCCTGAAGTATTGATATTCACTTAAATAATATCCAACAAATGAAAATCTTAGACACCGCCAGTTTTGCCTCACCATTTAACCCTCCAAATGATTTCGACTAGATATCTCATCCATCATGAACTGACGAATTTTCCTAATGGCGAGATATATCGTCTTCTAGATATTACTATTTTTTATGATAACGAGATCAAGATCTGGTCAGTTTTTTTTTCTAATGACGACATATCTCGTCTAGTAAGATCTGGTCAGTATTTCTATTGACGAGATATCTTGTGGAGACAACCACCAAGAGGATCAATTGACTGAAATATATTATTTAACCCTCCAAGTGGTTTCGGCGAGACATCTAATCCATCAAGATCTGACCAATTTTGCTAATGATGAGATATCTCACCTTCACGATATTGCAGAATTTTTGATGATGACGAGATCAAGATCTGGTCAGTTTTTCTTCTAATGACGAGACATCTCTTTCATTAATATCTGGTCAGTTTTACTAATGTCGAGATACTTCGTAGAGACAAACACCGTGAGGTTTAATGGAGTCTCTCACAATTTAATTATTTACTTCTTTTTTTCTCGATTCACTAAAGAATCTAAGCAAATTAACCTTTAATCCTAAAAATTAAAAAATCCTTAATCTTTAAGTATAATTATGTTGATCATACCACATTCTTATTAAGTCGCTCTTTAATTTAATTTGTGTAAAACTCGGTTTTTGATAATGTACCTTGAACACTGAACCATTTCTGTAATAAACTTATGGTGAGATATCTTCATAAATGTATTATTTAACTAGTAAATTCAAATAAATTTTATTATTTTAATAATAAAGACATTTTTCACAGATTATCAGAGATTTATCAGAGAACAAAACAATGCATTGTTCTCTGATAAATTTTACCCTGTGAGCGTCACGAGTATTCTGATTTGTGTAATATTGCTTTCCTTCAACGACATATATAAAGACTAAGTAACCACACCAATTGGTTCTAAGAATCCTAGGTAACATTATGTTGGTCAATAAGGTCAAAACTGATTTAAGCCATGCAGGAGAATGTTTGGTTTGTCGAACTGATATGTGCGTATAAATCCCTCAGATTATTAAGGGTGGGTAGTTAATTAACGTTGCATTGGAGCAACACAAAGGTCTATTGATCACTGTCCAGGATCGATTCCCAAGGGAAATACCGAGGACAACACCTCGTACTTTGAACGAACCGCTTCCAGATGACGAGGTCAACAGCTGAGCTGTTGGCCTCTCTGCAAACTTCTACACCTCGCCAATGTGAGGAAATTTGAGGCCACTACAGATTTAATGTGCATAAGCCCCACGTACACGACTGTCTTTGATTGGATCAAGTTTCGAACTCTCAACTCATCGGTTGCTAGTCCGTTACTCTTCCAACTGGACTATCACGGCCCCTCAGATAATTAGGAGAGAATATGCACAATCTCATATCTTACCACTCCAAAAAAAGAAATACTTCACAAAAATTATATTTATTATTCATCACTCTTCATGTATATGTAGATCTTTCATAAACCATTCTTCCTAGAAATAAAGTTAACTATTAGATTAAAATCTTTTAGTCCCATAGAAATTTCTTCTGACGGAAGATATGAAATTATGTTTCTAGTATATATCCAACATTACATTCTATTCTAGAAAACCTTGTTACATTTAGAAACTTTTATCGCAGAATTTCTTCCTTTTCTCGAAAGATAAGAATCACATTTTTGAAGTTACATTTAACGTTAAGGGGTAGAACCTTTGTTATGTGATGTATTTTGCATCATTTGGAACATTATACTTTCGTATTCTTCATATCTAAATTTCGCTTGTATGTATAACAAATATTTCCTAAGAGAATAAGGATACTATTTTTTAGCTTATGGTTCGTTAGGAAATTAATGCTAAAATTTTTGTTTACCATTGATAAATTTAGTCTAACTTTTAATCAACCAGGGAAGATTGATTAATATTCGATGAAAGGTAGTATTTTTTCTCAGTGTGTTACATTTATTGGCACTGTTAACCCTTCTCTGTTATATTTCGGCAATGAATCAAAATTTTTGTTAATTTATCAAAATGTATGATTAGTCATAGAAACCTGAATGTCAATTTTGATCAACATATTTATTTTATGTTTGTTTATTTTTTTAAATTTAGTATTTAATTTGATTTCTTAGTTTCATCATGGCCATCCTTTGTATTCGGCGGGTTGTACTTAAATCTCTGAGCGTCGCGAAATTTATGGGTAGTGAGTATTGCGTTTTCTCCGCAACATATAATAATCTATTTTGAAATGCATATGTATTTCAAAAATCTATTTTGAGTCACCGTTCTCGAAAGATACAAATGTGGGCAAATTCCACATATATTTCAATTAAACTATATGTGTAAACACCACAAGTAATACACATATATGACAAAAGCCATATGAAGTACACATATTTTTCACAATATATAATACACATATTTTTCACAATATATAATACACATATTTTAGATCATATGTAATAGACATATCTTACAAACATTATATGTAATACATATATCTTACTAGCACCATACTAACATCTTACAAATATCATATTTGATACACATATCTTTAAAACATCATACGTTATACACATCTGACAAGCACCATATATAATACACATATCTTACAAACACTATATGTAACATACAAATCATACATGTATCATATTTGATACACATATCTTTAAAACATCATACGTTATACACATCTGACAAGCACCATATATAATACACATATCTTACAAACACTATATGTAACATACAAATCATACAAACACCATGTAATGCACATATCTTACAAGCATCATGTGTAATATACATATCTTACAAACACCATATATAATATAAATATCTTACAAATACCATATTTAATATACACCTTACAAACATCAAATGTAATACACATATCTTACAAACACGATGTGTAACACACATATCTTACAAACACCACATGTAATACGCATATCTTGCAAACACCATATTTAATACATATATCTTACAAACACAGTATATAATACTCGTATCTTACAAACACCATAGTTAATACACATATCTTACATACACGATACATAATATACTTGCATAACTTCATTCAAGAGCATCAATGCGGAATACACTTTCTCCTCGAAACAAACGCATCATGCGTTTCCCGTGACAACCCCAAAATCCTTTTCTAGGATTACTCGACAAAACACCATCAGACGTACACAAGTTCAGCAACCTGGGACATTGTCATCGAGTCCCGAGCGAAATGGGACATCAAGGCACAGATCCACATCCTTGTCCTCCTTCCCATGTCCTCTCCCCAGTCCTCCATTTCTGTGATCACATTGCTCTGAGAAGGAGATAATCTATCTCTTGGTCTCCTTCATGTGGAGACTGGACGATCAATAGCAATTGCTTTTATGAAGTCTGTTTACCGGCCTTTTCCCGTCTTTTGAGAGAGTTCTCGTGTCCTTTTCAGGTGAGACAGAGATACGTTTCGCTTTCCATGGATCTTTTTGTGTGGGTGGAATGGATTTTTTTGTTTGTATTGTTCGGTGGTTTTGGAAAGTTCTGCTGTTTGTGTTCGTGTTGAAAGGAGGTCTTGTCTGAATTCGGAGGTTGGATTTTCATTTGGGGTTTCTGTTACCAATTTTTGCTGTTTGAAGTTCAAAGACAATAGCTTCTAAAATATCTTAACTGAAAGACCTGTTCTTCAATCCAGACGAGACTTTTATGTCTCGTGGCAGTAAAAGCCAACTGTTATGATTCTCTACAGTTTTATTGTTACATTACTTTCACGAAATATTTTCGAAAGCAGTCAGTGAACTTGGGTTTGGGTCTTCATTAGAGCAAATATTAATTCATATTCCTTTGATTGAACCCAAATGGGGAAAGAGCTTTTTAAAGCACTCGTTGTACTTCAGTGAACTTGAGCAAATATTAATTCCTAATCGAATTGAACCGAAATGGTCACTTTTTACAAAATTAATTTCCAATTAAACCCTTTAAAGCTTTATGCGATCTGTGGTTATGTCATTTGGTATGGTATTCAATTCGGTATCACGAATTGATTAGACAAGCTATAGAGAGATTGATGATGAATGCAAGACCTAGTTGTATCAAGTTATTGAGATATTGACTATTGGTAAACTATACTCCTTACTTGTTCGAACAAAGAAACGTAAGAATTTAGAGAACAAAAAAGTGGCCCCAATATTCGACCATCAGTCCCTTAGAGTTAAAGTTCCAGGAAATTTCGGTCAAGCACTGTTAAACTTCAAATTCTAATTCAGTTAACATCCATCTTACTGACAAATGTCTCTGGTTTAAAAAGAAAAGGTCAACTAATTCGATTGAGCTTAAAGCCAATCCAAAAGTTTTCTTTTCTTAAATTCTTGGATACAACATCCTGTTCACAATCCTAAATGTATTAAATGTTTTCTTATTTGTTTTACACCAACAAACACTTACTTTTAGGTCCTCTTGTGAATAACATAAGGACAATCTGGTCTCCGAATTTTATTTTCACACATTGCATTCATGAAACTAAACTTGATACAATTTGCTTTATTGTCTTATTGTTTAAAATAGCAGTCATTAAATGTTGCCTTGTAAACACATCATACTTTGCTTTTAACCACTCTCTGAAACAGTTGTTCTAAATGAGGTTACTATCATCTCTATATTTAGGTTCTAGACATGTCAAATATTGGCTCATCTGTTTAAGGTATCCGAACACATTGAAAATAACCAAAAATCAAATTTTTTGACCAAAAATAAAAAAAAGGTTTTTGATCTCATTTGATAGAGCATTTATTTGACTTTCCAAAATATATTTGATTTTGTCTCTAAGTTAATTAGTTGCAGAGATATTAAGATTTTAATCAAGGCGGGGGGCAAACCGGAAGTAGGTATGGAAAACACCGGAAATGGCCGTGAAAAGACCAAAAACTTGTCAAAATTTAAATTTAAAACTTACTTTTTTTACAAATATAATTTTAGAATGGTTTCTCAAATGTTTCTAAAAAAATTACAAAAGAGAAACTATTTAAAGTTAAATAGTTTCTCTTTGGCTGTTAATTTAAATTAAAAGCATAACAATTAACACTTCAAATGCATTTTTCTCTAAATTAATTTTTATGCATTATTTCCTCACTTCAAATGTTATAACACAAAAAGTTATTGATGGATTCACGTAAAACTTTGAGAACTTGTTCTTTATAATGTTGTCTAGCGAATGAACTAAAAGAATTTTGCTGAGTTGAAAAGTTTTTAAATTATGGCCATTTATTTAAGAAATATTTGACTGTAAAACTATCAAAAATCTTGTATTCATTTTTGACCGCTTGTCAAATTTTTGTTTATTTAAATATACTTTTGATTCTAGTTCATTCCCTAGAAAAATGCATGTAGTTCATTTTGGTAGTATCATTTTTCAAATTGGTTGAATAGATTTTCATGTAGCACATTTAAAGTTTTTGGCAAATTTCTTTAAAATTTAGTACAGAATTATCATTTTTACAAAATTATTAATATGTATTTTAAATATTTATAGCCCAATGCTATTATTCAATAACACTAAATATAAAAAATATCATTAAAATGTTACTATACCACATTTAAAAAAAAGGTCTCGAACGTGTTCGGATACCTTAAACTATGAAATGATGAAACAACGTTTTCGTGAGATATATATAGTATACATAATAACTCTCTTACTGAGCTTTACCTAGCAAGTTTATATCTATAGCCGTTCTATTTTTATTTCCTTATTTAATTATTTTAATTTTACTGTTTTACATATTATTTCTTTATTTTAATATTATTTCTTTATTTTAATATTATTTCTTTATTTTAATATTATTTTTTTATTTTAATATTATTTCTTTATTTCAATATAATTTCTTTATTTATAATTTTATTTCTATGTAAAAATCTGTCCATTTAAAGAGAATAAAAAATGTGATCCAAATGTACAAGAAAAAAGACCTACATAAATACAGTTACATAAGAGATAAAAGAAATACACGTTTGAAGATTACTTATTGAACTGGAAATCACTAAATAATATATTATTTAAATATACAATATTTAAAGATTTAACAAAAAATAATTGAATTTCTGGTGATATACCTAGGGATGTTAAAGTTAATAGAAGAAACTAAAAAGGGAAAATAAATTTTGTTGTGTAGGAGGTTGAAAATAAATTTTGTTAAAGGAATGTCTCTACGGATCTTCAAAGTAATAAAACCTAAATAATTCCGCAATTTAGAAGAATGTAATCTGAATGTTTATAATTCTTAAAATAAATATATTTCACAAATTTTCTCTGTATTCTTTTAATATCCATAATATGGCAGTCCTTGTAAGTATTACAAATTACAGATGCATATTAGAGTCCCGATCTAACAAAACATTAAAATACAAATTTGTAGCATTACAAAAATATCTTGCTTTTCTCTTGATCCAACAAAATTTGCAGTATGCAGATTTTATAACACATAGTATGTCGTAATTTAAGGAGAAACACGAATCATAATGTATAGATAATTCAACAGTTACTTTTTCGTAATAATGCACCATTAATGATGTAATATACATTCTCGAGATTCCAATGAGGTATCTCCTCATTAGCAAAAACTGACCAGATCTTGATAGGTGACATATCTTGTCATTAGAAGAAAACTTACCAGATCTCTTGCCTTCGCCATCAATTCGGTAATATCTTGATGACCAGATATCTCGTCATTAATAAAATTGATCATATCTTGATGGACGAGATATATCGTCGTTAATAATATTGGTCAGATCTCGATGGAAGAGATATCTCGTAGAAACCTCTTGAAGGGTTAAAGACACTTAAGAGCATGAGATGTGTAAAATACCAAGACTGCTAGTTGAAGATTCTGAGTCTATGGTTTGAAGCTTACGTTAAAAGGTGTCTAAATGTAATGTTATTCCTATGTGGGTTGTATAGCGTTGCATTGTTCTGTTAATTTTAAAGAATGCTACTTAAACAACAAATTACCAATCCATAATTTTTGTACATTGAAAAATTAACGAAATTTTATTTATTTAGGCTAGGGAAAGTTTGAAAATTATCTTTTTAACAACAACATCTACTTGAAATATTTTCCTAGGGTAATAATGAAACACAACCGAAAACACGTATGTATCCTTCACTTCGATGGAAGAATTTTTACTTAACATATTCAACTTTTAACAGAAAATGTTTAAACTTATTCAAATTAACCATGCAGGGGAAAAAAATCGAGCAGGCTGATTTTAAAAATATCCTTTCCATAGGTTGCAAACTAATCTGTATGCAAATAGCTGATTGGATATTCAAAGAGGGTTTTTTCTTTACGTTTTCCGATGCACTATACACTTGCATAAATTTCGAGAATCTTTCAAAAGAAAGTCGACTTCATTTTAAACGTCCGAGGGAGAAGTTAATTGGCTTGAGAAAGTCGAGAACTCTATTCCTTTGTAATTATTAAAGAGGTAATGCAGGAAACAGAATTTTCGTGAACTTTTAGTAATTGATTCAATATCGGCTTTACGACGAAAATGTAATTCAAGTGTGACTTCCATCGAGAACTATTTTAATTGATTTCATTTTGGGACAAAAAATTGGCAAAGAAACAACATGCAGCGAGAAATCGACAACTTTTTTGCCAGTTTCAAATTTAATATTTTTAGTCGGATAATTTTAAATCGAGTTTTTCTTTATTCTATAATCAAAAAAGTTCTGTTCGACATTTGGTAGTGAATTCCTAAGGAGTCTAGATTAAATTTAAAAGGAAAAAGTTGCTGGAAAAAATTTTCAATTTCATATTTTAATTTTAAAAGACTGGAGCAACTTTACACAGAATCTTTATTAACTATTTTTGAATTCTTAACAAGTTGGGTTATGTGTGTTTCCTTGGTCTTTTATGTTTTGATCCAGAGTAGGTGTAAATTAATATATAAAACGTAATACATACATAAATATGTAATTGTATGCATTAAATTACGTGCACAAGTAAACAAGAAGCATACATTTGTAAATTCCAAAGGAGTCTAGATTAATAAACGCATAAAAAATTTGCATTAATGAGTTAACAATTAAAATTTTTCTGACACCCCTATTTCAGTTTTAACCCTTTCAACTTAGCTTAGATCGTATTTTCTCAGAATGAGAATTTTCAACTCAACTCGCACTATAAATATTAAGATATTGAACTAAGGCATGTAAAACATAATAAAAAACACATAAAACTTAGACGTATAAACAGAAGTTGAGCTATCATTGGAGATTCAAAATAAAGCTAAATTTTGTGCAAATGTAAGAGCTTAATTCAAAACTGAGTATAATGTAAGAAAAATTTTGCTAAACATCAATTAAGTGAAATAAAAATTGATTATTTTATATTTTTGTGCTACTTGAGTTACATATTTTTTTATTTTCATTTCAAATATAATTACACTGTTTCTTATTTCACAAACAGTATTTTGGTTAAATGCATGGGTTGACTCAGAAAGTGTTGCGCACAAGTTGTCCTAGTAAATATTTTTCTTGTAGATAGAGTTTATGTAAATTTTAATAAAACATTACTTAAGATTAAAATATTAACCTCATGCTTCTGTATTGTGTAGTATGTAGTACACATAAACACTGTTTAAAGTGTCATTGTGATACACAGCAAACATTAGAAGAGACAATTGATCAAAATTAAGTTGTTTTCCCACCTGATTTGAATGCTTAAAGATACCATGCCCCCTTAGATCATTATGCCCGATACTAAGGATATTAATTTGGATATCGGATTTATATTCCTACATGTGTATCTATGTTGTCTGTTTTGTGTTTGGGGCAGCTTGACCAAATATAGCTATTGCAACCTTAAAGCTCAACTAACCAACCTAAGAGGGCGAACCCCACATATTGATGAACACTGCCTCAATGTGTAGTTTGAGCCTCATGATAGTGTAGTTAATTACAAATAACACATTTTAAAAAGTCACCACATTTTTCCAGATAACATCTGGAGAAACTAAAACAGTGGAAGTTATGTAGGTTAAGTTGGGAGTGTAAAGGCAGAAATTAAATAATTAATTACAAATTTTCTTGTAAGTGTTGTTTTTGGGCGCTACTATCGTACTAAACCACATTTTCAAACTCAATTCTTTCAAAAGGACTATTTCTAACGATTCCTAAACTAGCCGTTTTAGAGTTTACGAATATGCATTGCATCGAACTAGTGCCTTTTCAATTTAAAAATAGATCATAGGTAGAAAAGTAATCAATTCGATTTTTCTGTGAGTATGTTCGTTATACCTAAAAGTAAACATGCTTTCCATAAGTAAAAAAGTGAGGCAAAACAGTCATATTCAAAAGTTGCTTTGGGTTTTCATGTAATTGAAAGTACACATTATTTTTCTTTATATAAATATACATTACAATACAAAATGTAATCTTGAGTGTTCAAATACTTTCATGTTAATCAAAAAGAACCACACCTTCATCTTCAATAAATATATCTTCCGGAAATCAAAAATACATATTTGTTTTGAATAAAAACCAAAGAGATTTCAAATGAAAACTAAATGTAACGACGAATAATTATATTCAGTATATATGTGTAAGGTAATTGATATGAAATCAATACCATCATTTCTCTGTTTCCGCTCAAATAATAATCACCCAGTTACTTTATTCACATTTTATTCAATTCCAATTTCAACGCAACTGCGACCTGAAAACTAACGAGTACATAACTATCTATATATTTATTATAAAATAAAACAGAAAATGTGAGTGAAATAATTTGAATTATTATAGAAGATAACGGCAGATACTGTTTGCTTTATTTTGTGGGGTTGTATTTAAAACAAAATCAATAATGTCGCGACTCTTGAAAATCCATACTGTTACTTAAATCCAACTAATTCAATCCACAACTGTGACATTAGAACCAACCATTAAGAGAAACTATACTTATTTGATTTTCTTTTTATTTATTATAAGGTCCTTTGCAACTGTGACATTAAAATCAGTCAAAAATTGTACATATTTGATTTTCCTTCGATTTATTATAATACATTAAATAACTTTCAAAAGAAAATGAAACTGTCTCAAATACCTTTATTTATTTCATGTATCCCTCCTGGTGGGTGCACTTCGACGAGTTATCTCGTCATTAGCAAAACTTACCAGATCTTGATGAACAAGATATCTTGTCATTAGAAAAAATTGAATTGTCATCATAAAAAAATAGGCAATGTTTTAATGACGGAATACTTCGTCTTTAGCAAAACCTGGCAGATCTTGATGGACGAGATACCTCGTCTAAATCACTTGGAGGGTTAATAAAATCCTATTTCCATCACGAAATAAATCACGCAGAATCTCTCTTGAGTAAAATAGATCCTGGTCTTTGAGAATCACAATTGATTCAATCTGGTACTGACAGTAAATCTGACCAGTAAAAACCACCTACCTATTTAATTTGTCTTTTATTATATCGCAATGTAGAGCTTTCAAAGAAAGTGAAAGAGCCTCAAATATGTTTATTTATTTCATTTAATAAAGTCTGATTTCAAACATGAAATCAGTCACATTGCATTTCCCTTTTCTGAATCAAAATGCATGTTGGTTCTTGAATAACAATTAATTCAATCGTTATTCCACTGAAATTGACATTAAATCTGAGCAATATGAAAACTATCTATCTATTTAACCCTCCAAGTGGTTTCATCGAGATATCTCGTCTATCCAGATTTGATTAATTTTGCTAATAACAAGATACCAGGTCATAAAGATATTGCCAAATTTTTTACGATGATGAAATCAAGATCTGGTCAGCTTTCTTCTAATGACGAGATATTTCGTCCATCCAGATCTGGTTAGTTTTTGCTAAGGAGATGTCTTGTTGAGACAACCGCCAGGAGGGTTAATTTTCCTTTTATTATGAAGATCTTCCAAATTATAGATAAACACAACTAATTTATTTTTATTATTTTATGTGGTTTTTCAGACTTGAAATCAATGATGCCCTATGTGTTTCTAGAACAAAATTCATCCTGTTGCCAAAAATAACAAGTTGCTCAACCTCTATTGCACCACATAATAACCCGTTGTTTTGCTTCAGTGCACGTATATTCAACTACCTACCCATCCTATTACACCACAACTGTTACATTAAACCTACCATTAAAAGAACTCTATATACTAGTCGGCTTACAAGTGAAACACATTATGTTAAAAAAGAGTTATCAAAAGCAGCGAAGGGAACAAAATATTCTACTCCCTAAGTTATATGGAACCATGGTAGTTCAGTTGAAAGAGTAACTCTGACTTCGTCATCTGATAGCGGTTCAAAATTTCGAGGTGTTGTTCTTGGATTTTTCCTTTCGAGATTGATCCCCACCATTATCAATATCTCGTTGTGTTGCTCCAGTGTGACTTTAATAACCTACCTATCCTGTTTTGCTCACTAAGTGTGTTTTTCAAAAAGAAATCTAGCCTTCATGCAATGAGAAATGACTTATTGGACTTCACCAATATTAAGACCTCCCTATTCTGGTTTGGAAATGCTAAACAACTCGTATCTGGAAAACATTGTCGTAGGATGTTTCACTTGTTAGTCGACGATATTTGATTTTATTTTGTTTCTCGAAGTTCATAAAAAGCTCTCAAATGAAGATAAAAGCTAAACACGAACACATTTTATTTTTACGAGAACTTATTTAAAACATGAAATCAATAACACCCCGCATTTCTTCCACGAATAATACCCACCCTCGAATCTCAATTTATTCAATTCCTATTCAACCACAACATTAAAACCTACGCGTACAAAACCTAGAACCCTTACAACCCCCACACAAAAAAGAATAACCCAAAGAAGTTTTTCATGTCCCAGATATATCTCCCACCGATTTCCTTCCACCGCCCTCGAAACGGTTTCTTCATGAAGATAAATATTTGAACTGGGAGCCTACTGTAAATCCGCTAGATACCGTATCCGATAAAACGGTTTCTCGCTCAGAGCCAGTGCGATTGTATTTCACCGAGCTCCAAGCTTCGACTTTTTGGCGTGGGACATATTTTTCATAACTGAGAAATCCGTTTATTTGGTCGGAGGGGAGAAGTGAGGACTGCAGTGCAGATAGTGTCAAGAGAGGGAATTCATTATCTGGATGCGAAGGTACTTTTCCCCTATTGTTGGGGAAAATCTCATCTTCAAAATGGGATGAATTTTCCCGCTGTGTTGGTTTCGTTTTGGGAGGTGTTACGTTTTGCGTTTTGTTGGGATTGGTCTTGACGTTATTAAGGAATGCATTGTGCACCTCTTTAAAAGGACATGCTTCTTTGAAGTTATGTCTTTGTACTTTCATTCTTTTGAAGAAGACAGCACCTCCCTGTTTGGTCAGAGTTGACGGTTAAATGCTTTTTATATAAGTAAATAGATTATCAACAAACAATATATCTCATACATCTAGTGTTAAGAAATGCACTGTTTCTATCAGTTAAAGACTGCTACTCGCAATTTATATATTTATGCCACCATACTAGTGAAGAAGACATCTTCGTGTTTCGTCATTTAGGTACGACGGTTGTTAAATCGTGCTTACATACGAATATGAGACATTATAGCGCTGGAAAGCAATAAAAAATCTGTATCTGCATTTGATTGATGATCACTTAGTAGCTTATACATACATCTGCAGGTTGTTTAAAATTGCATTGTATCTCTCTGCCATGCTATTCACAATTTATATCGCTGTGCTGCCATGCTAATAAAGAAAACATAATCCTTATCTTTGGTCATTTATAGTAAATGGCTGTCAAATGCTGCTTACATAAATATCTCATACCTCAGAACTAGAAAGCAATAAAACTATCCACAGTTGATTGATGGACATCAGTTACATATATACAGAGCGGGTGCAATACATCTGGTATTAAGGAATGTATTGGAATGATGGTTAAAAAGTTTCTATATCTATACCAAGCTAGTGAAGAAGACAGTATCTTCATTGCGGTCCTGACTGACGATTTATTCCTATTAAATTCTTCTTACATAAGTATCTGAGAACTCATTGCTTTAAAAAGCACTAAAAGCTCTCTATTCACATCATTCATACATACATTCATACATCACCAGATACATATTCACAAATCGGCTTATGTAAATTTAGTTTTAAGCGTTATATTTATTGTTACAGCATGTATAATTTCAAACTACCTGACTAAACTTGCAAATACTGCCTTTTTAGACTAGTATGGCAGTTTCAATTTTCTTCAATAGAGATCCCATTTTATTAGATAACGCCGATAAATTTAGAATTTAACCCGTCAAGTATGATGTGCAAAAATCGATAAAATTGATTAAAACTATCGATTCCATTGCATCTACTCAATGCAATAATTAGGGGTAGTCAGGCACACCCATCGATTGACCAGGGATTAACAATGTAGATGTAAATTGTATCATATTAAAGAAGCTAAGACTGGTTTGCTTGTCGGTCTTCCTTGGTGTTATTTATCCCGTTAACTATCCTGGTGTTTGTTTGTACGAAGTTTCTTGTCAATAGCAAAACGGACAAAATCTTGATGGACGAGATATGTCGTTAGTAGAGAAAAACTGATTTGATCTTGTCATCAGTAAAAAATTCGTAATATCTTGATGATGAGGTACCTCATCATTAGTGATATTAGTCAGGACGAGATATCTCGTCGAAAAGCAATTTGAGGGTTATATTGTTTTTAAAACAGGCCCCACAAGAAAACTTATTGTATTAATATTTTTGACTCGATATTAGTTTTTACAGTTTCATTTTGACCTCCTGGTGGTTGCCTCGACGAGTTATCTCGTTATTGGTAAAACTGACTAGATCTTGATGGACGAAATATCTCGTCATTAAAAGAAATCTTGTCAGATCTTAATCTCTTCATCAAAAACTCAGCAATATCTTGATTACGAGATGTCTCGTCACAAGCGAAATAGACCAGATCTTAGAGATATATCGATGGGACGAAATATCTCGTCGAAACCACTTGAAGGGTTAAGAACGATGCATATTTTTATAGCTGAGAAATATCTTTATTTGGTGGATGAGAAAGAGAGAGAGAGCGGTGTTATCAGGAGAGGGAATTAATAATCTGTATAGGAAGATATTATTCCCTATTGTAGGGGAAAATCTTACTTTCCAGAAGGAATATATTTTATCGCTGTTAGTTTTGTTTATGAAGGAAATGGAGGTTTTACATTTAGTTGGAAATATTTGTTGTGTTGGGATCTTTGTAGTTTTTATTGAGAATCACATTATGTTTTCGTAAAATGCTATGCTGCTTTAAAATGTACTCTATTGTTTTTCTGTACAACTGTATATAGTAAAGGACGTTAATGCTTTTGTGGGTGCACCCACTCATTGTGGAAGGGACGAATTATTTGAAAGCAACTTCAGCATATTAATCAGACTTAACTCAACAATTTATAAAATTTACGCCTTTCCTTTTTAATATGACAGTTTACCGTCTATTCCAAGGGATATATTTTCAGTCAAAAATTTAATTCTGGATCTAATCCACACGAAGAATTTAGTGTCGTAGGAATTTAACGTCAGACATTGCCAAAATCGTGTTTAATCCTCTTGGTTATCTTGACCAGGTATCTCGTCATTAGCAAAACTGACCAGATCTTGACGGACGATATATCTTGTCAACAGAAGGAAAATGACCAGATCTTTATGGACGAAATGTTTCGTCAATGGAAAAAGACCAGATCTTGATCTCGTGATCATCAATACATCGGCAGTATCTTGATGACGAGGTATCTCGTCATTATCAAAACTGGTCAGATCTAGATGGATGAGATATCTCGTAGAAATTGACAGATCTTGAAAAATTTGGTCCGATCTAGATGAACGAGATATCTCGCCGAAACTCCTTAGAGGGTTAATAAACTGAGGTCTAAGCACAAAATATTGTTTCTTAGTTTGTGTTTGCGTTTGAACATTCTCAGTATAGTACCTGCAATTTATAGGCAATGCAGATTCGATTCCTGAGTTTATTTCTCTCATCAGTGGCAGACTTTCCTTGTGTGTGTTGTTCCCTTATTTGACATTGCCTATCTTGTGTTTGGCTCAGCTTGGCTAGGTATGGTCCTTGCGCACTAAAACTATAGAATCCAACCAAACTTTCATCGAAATAGAAATAATGATCATTTTGTACAAATTCAACCGAAAAACTGATTTTGATACTTTCTCTTTGGGAATTATTTTACAGGGGATGCGTTCAAACCACATTCCATTTCAAACTCACCACTACCCTTTTGCACCGTACATGGACAAGTAATGAATGAAGTAAATAGCCAGTGAATTCATACCAAATTGGTCGCAGTTACACTGACAGTGGCACCTTATGTAATATGGATGAATGACTAAATTCCAATTTACTAATTAAGCATTGGAATCGTGTGCAGTCAAAGTGCTCTATGTGGTAGGGTCTAATGGACCAATTTGTCCGATCCTGTTCAGTTTTCATAACAATGGGAATGGATATCCAGCACCATATTGTGTTAGGAATATATAACCCATCTACGTCATGTCTCTTTCATATGGATTATTGGAAATGAGGTAGAGATTACATATTGCAGCGAAACTTAATCACTTAGTTTGAAATTGGAATCCAAACTAGCTCATTGTTGTAAATAACAAATTACATCCTCACTGTTCAGCACACCTTATATTTCGGAGTTATGGATTCCGTTTAAAGAGTTAGCATTTAAGATTAATATGATAATGTTACTACTATGTTTCATTCATCACAAATGGGTTCTGAACTTAATAGAATTAACTTAAATATAATTATAGATTCGGTAATTGTTCGCTGAACATTCAAAGTGGAAAAGCTATAATGTCAACGAATATGTAGTCGGAAGAGCTTAAAAAATTACGGAATACCTAATATATTTTTCTACTTCTTAACATGTTTATAAAAGGTCCATATAGGAATACCTTTATAGGTTTGGTTGGTTGAGTTTAATTGCGCAAGGAACATATTTGGCCAAGCTGCACTTAACACAAGACCAACAACATCAATTAATGAACGTACACTCAAGAAAAGTTTTAATGACTCCGAAGACAAAAATACACTAAGTGTGAGTTATGGGAATCGAAATTGTACTACCTACAAATCAGATTGCTACCCACAGCGCTGCAGCGTCTCCAACTTTTATAAAGAATATACCAACTTCTGTACCAAATTTTCTTCTTACTTTTCGGAAAAGTGGTATTTTAATTAACGTCGTACTAGAGCAACACAACGGGCTATTGGCGGCTGTCCAGGATGAAACCCTAGGGGAAAGATCCGACGACAACAACACCTAATTTTGAATCACGGTCAGATGACGAGGTCACACCTGAGCTGGTACCGCACTCTCCGAATTTCCACCCCACGCCAACGTGTAGGCATTTGAGGTCACGGAAGATTTAATGTACACCAGCCTCCTTTGTACTCGACAGTCTTTGATTGGATTCAAACTCACAACCCTCCGGTTGCTAATCCGTTACTCTTCCAACCAGATTATCACGGCCCCCGTGCAGGGAAGAAACATACTAATGGAGTCATTTTGACTCCACATTTGCTTTCGCGTTGGATAAATACAGAGTTTCTAAAGTAATTGAGGCGTTGACGTTGAAAAGGAGGTAAGTCAAAAACTAAGTTTTACAAGACAAGCAAAAAAACATATAGGAACATAGGAAAAGAAAGTAACACCCGTTTTCAACTCATAAATTTATAATTTGTATTAAATATTAATAAAAAGTTATGAGTTGAAAACGGGTGTTACTTTTTTTCCTATGTTCCTGTATGGTTTTTTGCTTGCCTTGTAAAATTTAGTTTTTGGCGCTTACCTCCTGTTAAACGTCAACGCCTCAATTATTGTTGTGAAAAGGTATTTTAATACCTCCTTTGCGAATAAATGAAACACAAAACAAAAAGTATTAATACAAATATTCTACATAGGCCCCCTTCATATCAACACACAGATCCCGCTTTCAGTGGTAGCTTGGAAAACCTTTTCCAAGATATCTGGTGTAATCCTGGTCACTGTAGCTGTCATCTGATACTTAAGTTGATTAACGCTATTGATCTCTTTCGAGCCATTGATTGTCTTCTCCACAAACAATAAAGAGCTGTACACCTTGCGTTTTGTGGTGCTTAACCAAACATTAACCTTCGGAAAGTCCCCATCTTCAAAATTGCATTGGACCAAGGTAGCCCAGTTAGTATATTCCCGGATTAGTAACCGGAGGGTTGAGAGTTCGAAACTCGATCCAACCAAAGCCCTTCGTGTACGTGAGGTCTAGTGCACGTAAAACCTACCATGGCCTCAAATGTCCACACCTTAGAAGCTTGGAGGTTGGGGTGCCAGCTCAGGTGTTGATCTCGTCATCTGACTGTGATTCAAAATTACGAAGTGTTGACCTCGGATCTTTCACTTCTGGATTGATCCCGGCCGTCACCGATATCCCGTTGTGTTGTTCCAGAGTGCCATAAATGCAGCTGCTTACATACCAAAATTCTGTGTGTATGTTCGGCGACACAAATCTTGGAATTATGTTACTATTAAGACTAGCAGACCCGCTTCATTAATAGGTATTCATAGGTCAGTATGATTCACAAAAATCTAAAAAAGAAAATGATTATTCGGCTTTACATAAAATAGACAGTTGCTTTATGAACACCCTGTATAAATCTCTATTAAAAGGTTATGCATTACGCGATACATTTTTGGCACAATTCTTATCCCTAGAATTAAGCTACAAAATATACCATTTAGGGTAGCTTATCTTATGTACACCCTGTACATCTTTATCTTAGTGCTATTTTTAGCTTAAGAAAGCAGACACTTCAATTAGAATAAACCTCGCAGATGCGCTTGATCCATAGATATTCAAAAAGGTCAACATGATTTATAAAATCTAGCAAAGAAAGTGATCAATCGACTATTTCCTTAAAATAGATAATTACTCTAGAAACACCCTGTATAAGTCTGTATTAAAGGGTTAAATATAACACGGTCCATTTTTGGCACACTTCTGTCCTTAGAATAAGCTCCTTAGAAAATAAGCTACAGAATATTCCAAATAGGGAAGCTTATCTTCTGTCCACTCTGTACATCTCGATCTCCGTGTCATTTTCAGCTTAAGAAGGCTGCCACTTCGATTAGAATAGGCATTAAGGACGCCTTTAGATGTCTATATTGATTCCCTGTTTCGCAGATAAAAGTAGATCTTAGCTTCCATTTTGAATGGTTGTGTGTCACGTAAGTTTCTACAAAGCACAATGGCGCAATGATTGAAGCCGATATCCATCGTTACGTTTCCCTAGTATTCATTCACTTGCAATGTTTTAAAGCTATAATTAAATATTCTTATTATATCTCGAATGGAAGGGGATTTAAAATAATGCAAGCTAACAATCGTGGTCATGCCTTTGTTACAATTAATTAAGAGATATTCGAAACGTGGTGGATAAATTTGAATATTTTAAGCAATCCTGTTGTCTCTGCATGATGCATGTAAACATTTATACAAAGCATCGATTCACATAAGTCTAATTATTCATTGCAAATTAGTTATATAGTAAAAATATAATACTTACAATTCTGGGGTGCATTTACAAGCTTTAAAGATGGTTTTTCGTAAACATGTAAAACATACTATTTTGAATTAATTGAACATTAAAGACCATGGAAAGAATTTCCATAATTCTAAATATCATTTCAAATTAAGTATGATGTCAAAATACATATTATTGTAAAGCTGGAGTGAATTTACAAGTTTCCTAGCACAAAAGATGGTTTTACATGAACTGGAAAATCAAGCTGTTTAACTTAATTGAACATTATGAACATTAGAACACCATGAAACTAATCACCATACTTTATGTGGTGAACTTGACCTCTACTACAAAAATTAACCTACAGAATAGTGGTACATATCTCAGTTTAATCTAACTCCACCATGGAGTATGTTTTGGTAGACAATGTGGCACTGTCTTTGACACACCTTCTAAATTGGTAACCGTTGTAGTGATCATGAACAGGCGCACTTTCAACAAGTTAGATGGTGCTTTCGAATATATTCCAGATGGCGTACACTTCAATGGATGGTCCACAATGAACACTTGAAGCCCTGTGATAACGGACACTTGCCCTATTCCTTTCACAGCTTCACTAATCGTTACTGCTCAGTCTCATTTCAACAAACTGCCAGCTGTATTCACTCTCATCTGTTAAATTCAAAGTAGAAAGTCTAAGGTAGCAGCTATCCATTGCTAGTGGTAGCATCTATCGAATTCATCCACTGAGAAATTCTACATGGGAATATTGGGTGAACACAGCCACCACTGAAAAATTAACTTTCAATAAAGTAGTATACATATCAGTGTAACCTATTTCCACCATAAAGTACTTTTTGATCAAAAAAAGTTTCACTGATTTTCAGGCGGCGTCCTCCTAAATACGTATTCTTCAATTTCTAACTAGACCAAGTCCATGAGTGCAAACAATTCAAAACGTTCAACACTTGATCAGGGCTTCCATAGAGTTTCTCTCTTGCCAGACTAATATAGGTCAGAAGATGACTTCCGGAGTCGATCTCTATGGAAGTGCTGACCTAGACTGAACTTTTTGAGAGTGTTCGCACTGATGAACTTGGTCTAGTTGTTTATCTAGTTATTATGGAATAAGTAACAGCATGAAAAAATAAAGTCAAAATTGAGCACAATTATAGCTACCAAATTAAAGATCCTAAGAAACCAAACAGTTCATAGTTTGATGAGTCATACATATAATGGGAGGCTATGCTTGATGATATTACTTAAAAGCGAATACCCAATTTTAAATTTATTTTGTTTTTTAATTACCATTCCTAACCCAAAAGTTTAAAAGCTCAAATAATAAAAGTGTTACCTTATTATTAATTGTTATGCACAATGAATCTGAAGTAATACTTTAATCTCTAATTCGCTCAATTATTAATCTCAAATAGTTATGTCCTCAATTCGAATTTTCTATTTTTAAGCATAATGAATATAATTGATAAGATGCAAGATTAACTGCTTACTCTAAACAAAGCAAGCAATGACTAGAATATAAACTGCATGCTAAATCCAATCTCTATATACATTATATAAACAACATACAAAGACTGATACGAGCAACAGGCAAATATATAAAATATAGTTTTTAAAACCGCTTCTTATAGGTGCTTCAAACTCGCTTCAAAATCATTTGCAAAAATAAAGATTTGTCACAACAGTAAAAAATATATTTTGATTATTAAAAATTTCTATAATTAATGGATACAATTTCATCACCAGTAATGCGAAATTTAAGAAAAACGAGGAAGATTTATTTTGCATACTACTCTATTTTTGTTCTCCATTTTTCACTGGAAATATCTGCAAAACCGTCAAATTGTTCTTAAAACTTATTTCAGAAATTATTTTTTGACCTTTTTTACCTCACATTCCTTGTGCTTTAATTAGTATCGAAGAGGAAATAACACTTTATTTCGAAATCAAATTTCTGAACATAGTAAAAAAGTATTGGAGAGGGAATATTTTTTCTCGCAACACACACTTATTCTTATTAATTAAAGTTGTAAGGGAAGTTAATTGCATTTCAAAGTTACCCATAAATCTAAAAAGGAGTTAATAATATCTCTTTGAATGCGCTTTATTGCATTTATGTCTTACTTAAGATGGAAACTAATAATTTCATTTCATTCCTAATATTAATTGAACAATTTCATTTCTTATATTAAAGTTACGAATCCTAAGATAAATGTTATCGAATCAATTTTTACGAAAATACGTTAAATATATTGGTGATGTGATAAATAAAAGTTTTAGAGCAAATTATTTTAGTTATTTCATTTTACAGAAAAATGGTCAATAAAAGAGGTAAAATTATTTTTCGTAAAATTTTCTATAAAAACTATTACATAAGTTGAATGTTTTTAATATGACATTTTTTATTTTAATCCATCTAATAATTATATTCATTTTCTGGCAATTTCTCCGAAAATGATTATCAATGAATAAATGGTAGTAGTCTCTTACCCTATTGAGAGATTTTTTTTAATTCTTTATATTTTTGTAAAGATCTACGTTAAAATTTAACAGTAAGTTTGATATACATCTAAAATTCATACTTAAATTTTATAAAGCGGACATTTCGCAATAAGATATTTTAAAAGGGTCTCGTTTCAAAGATAGTCTGAAATCCATTCTTCATAATATAGCCACTAGACTATTATATTTTCAAAACAGGTCCCTTTCTACTGTCTAAGATATCTTTAAACTACCAAAACGATTTTGTCGTCTACGATTTTTTAAATATATCCGAATCAGACAATCATTTATTGACAAGTGAAATGCACGTACATGATTGGAGAAGCGCATGTAAAACCACTTCTTAGATTTAGACGCTGCAAAATACACTAAAAATCTTCTCAGACATATTGAATTTATATTCTTCTAGTTACTGAAATATAAAAGCTTAGCAATGTCGCCACCAAGTTTTACTAAAATGTTCTTATCAAATATTCAGATTAAATATGCTATTTTTTTAGAAGTTCTATGTAGAAGTGATGTGCATCAGCATTCTTTTTTTAATCTGTTCTTTAACGTTTCTGATTTTTCATAATCTTATACTTTCCTAAAGAGACCTATAGTTTCCTCGAATATCTAACAATTTAAATTCATGTATACGATTTATATTTAATACGTACCATCTGTTTTGCCATTAATTCTTTTACGATTGTGTCGAAAATGGGTTAACCCTCTAAGTGGTTTCGACGAGATATCCCGTTCATCAAGACCTAACCAATTTTGCTAATGACGAGATATCTCGTCATCAAGATCTGTGGAGTTTTGCTAATGACGAGATACCTCGTCGAGACAACCGCCAGAAGTGTTGTAGAATGAATTCAGTAATATCTTGCACTGAGATAGGAATTGGAAACATTTTCTTATGTTTAAAGAAGAAATACGTTTAAAATAAAAGTGCTAGTTAATTGTATACTATTCGAAATACATACTTATGTTTTAAAGACCATACATTCTTCACTAAAATATTCAAACAACGCCTCTTCGCTTTTCAAATACTAGTTTAAACTATGCGTTCTAGTAATCGAGTGTATCCCTAGATTTCCACAAAAGATCCTAACTTCTGGCTTCAAATCTCATTGAAATTCTGAAGCGCTGTCTGTTTGGTCAAATTTACCAATAATTTCATGATAGATGATTGGAGGAGCGTATGTAAAATCATCCACAGCAAATTGCACCAGTATTCTCTTCAGACACAAAATTTACAAACTCCAATAACTAAAACACAAATAAAATTCAATAATTTTTGTACCGACTTTTACCAAAATGGCGCGTATCAAATATTCATACTGAATATGCTTTTATTCCAGTAGCTGGATGTAGTAGAAAAGTATGTATTACTATTCTCTTCGAACCAGTTCCTGTTTCTTCATAATCTGAAGATATTGCTGTTTTGTTTTCCTCCTTCATATTGTAATTTACTTTCATCTCTTCCCCCATGCGGACTTTTTCCAAAGGAACTTTCTCCAAACAGAATATGCATAAATGTATTCTCTACCATCCATTTCTAAGTTTTTATGATTTTCTGATGCGGAGTGTATATTTTATATCCAGTTACGAATGCATAGTGTGTTTTGGGAGAAAAGCCAAAAGACCACGGCTCTTGGAAGAATTCTTAAGTTTTTTTTTTTCGTCCTAACTTTTATTGTCTCTGGGAAGTTCGGTTTGTTTACGGAATTTGGAAAGAAATGTCAATAAACATTTTTATTTTTGCGTTCCTCTTATCTTGTAGGGACGGAGGAAAAGGCTTTTGCATTGAATAAATCTAGCATTTGGAGAGGGATATTTAATATTTAGGACTCTCGTTGTGGAAGTACTTCAGTTCGTGAATATTATTTGAAGGTAGTGTGATATTTAGAGATAATATGCACAGTAATATGAACAAAGTACACTGGATTCTTAACGTGAATGTATTTATTATTCATGAAAATTCAAGACAAGTTATTATCGATGTGTACATGCGTTGTGAGGAGTTAATTTATTTTATTTGCTCATTGCAGAATCATATACACATTATTAAATATTCTCAATAGCAATAATAAGAATCTCTTATGTACTAAAGTATGTACATTAGATCTCTAAACTCCTCATTCAAGCATTCAGTCTCAACAACAATCCATGTTGCATACCATTAACACTCCTGATGGCTGTCTTGACGAAGTATTGTGTTATTAGGAAACCTGATGTCTCAAATTCATACTTCTCACACGTAGAGCTTTGAGGTGCACTGATTCGAAGTTTGCGTGGTGCAGAGAAATGTCCTCCACACGCCATCCCTTCCCCTCCCTGCTCACCACGGCGCGCAAACTCAATATCACTAACAAGTCCTTGCTCACCCAGTTATCGAATGACACTAGCTTGGTTTGATTCACGTTGATAGTATGGGTTGTCAGGTAGTTAATTAAAGACGCACTGGAGCAACACAACGATGGTCCGGGATCAACCCTGAAAACAAAGATCCGAGGACAATACCTCGTAATTTTGAACCACGGTCAGATGACTATGTGAACACCTCAGCTGGAGCCCCACTCTCCAAACTTCCACACCATACCAACTTGAGGACATTTCTGGTCACGTCAGACTTAACGTCCACCCCCTTAGGAATGATCGATTTTCAAACTTTCAACCCTCCAGTTGCCGATCCTCTGCTCTTTTAACCGTCTAACCGTGCCCCCCAAGGGAAGTTTAACTGATAAAGGAGAAAGAAATATACCCGGGTTGGAATCGAACATGCGTTACCTACAACTCACAGATTGCTAGTGAGCGAACCTTCTGCATCACGTTGACCCGTCCATTAGATTTTGATAATTACCTGTAGAGATAAAGCGATGTTCCATATTACTTGCACTTACCCTATATATCGATATTTCAATAGTTTATTCCGGTTGCTTATCCGCTACTTATCCAACCGGATTATCATGGTCCCGTTGATAATATAGAAATTATTAGACCAAACTCGATGTCCATTTTTTCGTAAAGCTTAACTTTCCGTACTGGCCACCTAGTACTGATTTGATTATAAATATGTATTCAAGCGTCAATAATAGGACGTAATTTTTAATTCATCCACCTATTTTACTACTTTGTGTTATTATAGTTAAAAAACCACATTGTGCTTTTCTTTTGCTATACAATGAGACGATGAGTATTAAATGTTGAATTGGTCATTAGGATGAACAAGCGAAAACAAGAGCTACGGATAATTTTTACAAATTCCACTTCATGAATAAACGGCGTTGGTTCCTGTTGATATAGAAATTATTAGACTGAACTCGATGTCCATTTTTCGTAGCGATTAACTTTCCCTACTGACCACCTGGTAATGGTCTGATTTTAAAGACCACTTCAATAATATCATGTAATTTTTAATTCGTCTGCCTATTTTACTACATTATATTGCTGTAATTCATATGATCGCATTATCCTTTTCTTTTGCTGTAAGTTGTTATACAATGAGAAATAAATATTGAATAATTCATCGGAATGAATAAGCGAAAACAAGATAAATACTTTTAGAAATTCTACCGCATGAATAAACCGCACCATCGCCTATTTTATGAAGCATAAAACATCGATAATATTTGATGTCGTATATATTGCGTTTTAATAAAAATATTTTTTCATTCCCTTCGCTTCATTTTCGTGAGAAACCCGAATATATTCGGAATTATGAAATTTCTATGCACCATTGAGATCTTATATCATAGGTAGCTGTAATTTAGAACGGAAAATTGTCTTGAAACGCCATATATTTTCTTTGTGATCCGGACGAAAGAAATATTGGATTATACGAGTGTACTTCGCTTTCTCAGTGATGTTAAAATAGAAAACCGTTAAGATTGATTTTTATGCCTTGTAATCTCTGTGGACTTAAGTTCTTTTTTAGGACTTAAAAACCGGTTTGGTCCTTATAAAAGAAGTAGTAATTCCCTTGGTAGAGTTCCTTTCGAATTTTATCCTATTGCCAACTTGAATTGAGAAATTTGTTAGAGAAATAGCGACATCCTTTTATTTCTTACTAGAAATGTGCGATCGTGTGTGCTTTTTCTCTATTTAAACGTTTATGAACCCGGTGTAGCTCAGTTGGAAGAGTAACGGACTAGCAACCGGAGGGTTGCTAGTTAGAAACTAGATTCAACCAATGACCGTCGTGTACGCGGGGGGTGGTTCACGTTAAATCTGTCGTGGCCTCAAACGTCATCACAATGGCTTAGTGCGGAAATGTGGAGAGTGGGGTTCCAGCTCAGTTGGTGAACTCGTCATCTGACCGCGGTTCAAAATTACGAGATATTATCCTTGGATCATTCCCTTCCGGGTGGATCCCGGACCGATGCCAATAGCTAGTTGTGTTTCTCTAGCGCGATGGTAATTAACTACTTACCAACTTATTTACCTAACTATACGTTTTATCTCAAGATAACTGTTGACTTCGGTTTAGTTTGTCCCTCTACTCTCATTTAATGATTCACGAGATAATAATTGAAGCTTGGAAAGTTCATAAAGAAATGGCTATCTTATGTAAAAAATTTTGTTACAAGGCACCCATACTCTGTTTTGAGCGTCAGTTGATAGTATGTTTTTTAAATAGCCTCGGAATAGCAAAAGGCTTTAATAGCCTAAAGCCTTTTGCTATTCCGAGGTGCTGAGTGGGTTTGTCCAGCGACGTGACATATAAGAAATATAAGTAGACTGAGAAATGCTATTGAGAGGAGCTTCCAAATGTGTCACCAACATGTCGACTAGTAGTCACGTGACTGCTCTGTGAAGACTTGATTGGCCGATATAGTATCTTTTCAACTTTTCTCCAACGAGGTATCTCGTCTATCAGGATCTGAACAATTTTGTAAATGACGAGATATCTCGTCATCAAAATAATTTGATGATGACCAGATCAAGATCTGGTAAGTTTTCTTATAATGACGCGATATCTCACCCATTTGGATCTCGTCAGTCTTTCTAATGACCAGATACCTTCCAAGATTACAATGTTTAAGTCTTGGGACTTATGTGTCCGAATTCATTTGTTATCCCGGACTTTATAATAATAAATTGATTGAAAACATTTAGCAAAAGTGAATTATAATCAATTTGACTTCTTTAGAAAAACTGTTTCGTTAAAATCTTAATGTTTAAAGGGTATTTTTTCGCATTTAAAAACCTAGATAAAATATATGTCTCAATTGTAAATCAATTCGTAATTCTTTACGAATTTATAAGAGACAAAAAACAAATTTGAAAGACTAGTTTCCAAAGACAACTTTTTGAAAACGTAGTTCATGAAGATTCTTTTTAACGGTATTGAGCATGTTTCAGTTTTAGTTCTTAATAATTTAGCCATCTTAAAATAATATAAATGTCATAATGTTTGTCTGCAACTCAGTAGATTCCGTGTTGGAATCCCTGTTTGTAAGAGCGTGGATGTTCTGATTCTCCTTGTAAGGAATTATAGTATTTTACCCACGGGGTGCTCCGTAAATAACAATCACTTCATTCTTGTTGTGCCAAAAGCCGAATCTGTCAATGGTTGGTCATTAGAAATAAGAAAAGGTCCAAAGCTGATGTCAGATGAGCCCATGTATCACCCTATAAGCGTCGCAATTTCCGAGTAGCATAGTATTGCTGTTACTTAAATACCTACACATGTAATGACTAAATAACCATATCTATTGGTTGGAAGAATTCCAGGAAAGAATATATTGATCAAAAACATCAAATCTGGTTAGTCGTCATGCAGGCAAGAGTGTAGGTTGTAAGGAGTAATAATGTGTGTGAACCCCGGTTAAAATACGAAAACGTTATCGGATTGTCTATGCTTCATTGAAATCAAATCATTTTGTAAGCTAAGCTACACAGAATTCATTTTATCATTAACTCTTTAATCATTAACTATCTGGTGGACGAGGTACCTAGTCATCTCGACAAGGTACCTAGTCATTAGAAGAAAACTGACAAGATCTTGATACACAGACGAAATATCTCGTCTTTAGAAGAAAACTGACCAGTTCTATATACACGACATACCTCTGCATTGGAATAAAACTGACCAGATCTTGATAGATGAAATATCTCGTCTAACCATCATTTCTCTCTTTTCGCTCAAATAATAATCTCCCCGTTGCTTATTCACATGTTATTCAATTCCAATTTCAACACAACTGCGACCTGAAAACCAACAAAACTATGTATATATTCATTATAGAATAAAACAGAAAATGTGAGTAAAACAATTTAAATTGTTATAGAAGATAACGGCAGATACTGTTTGCTTTATTTTTGTGAGGTTATATTTAAAACGAAATCAATAATGTCACGATTCTTGAATAAATGTTACTTAAATATATATTGTTACTTAAATCACAACTAGTTCAATCCAAAACTGACATTAAAACAAAGCAATAAGAGGAACTATACTTATTTTATTTTATTTTTATTTGTTATCAGGTCTATTTCTCGGCAACTGTGAAATTATAATCGGTCAAAAAAAATTATACATGTTCGATTTTATTTCGATTTATTATAATACAATGAAGAACTATCAAATGAAAATGAAACATCCTCAAGTACCTTTATTTATTTCATTTAACCTCCTGGTGGTTCCACTGTACGAGGTATCTCGTCATTAGCAAAACTGACCAGGTCTAGATAAACGAGATATCTCGTCATTAGAAGAGAACTGAACAGATCTCGATCTCGTCATTATCAAAAAGATGGCAATATCTTGATGAAGAAATACCTCGTCATTATCAAAATTGGTTCGATCTTAATGAACGAGATATCTCGTCACTATCAAAATTGGTTCATCTTAATGGACGAGATATCTCGTCGAAACCACTTGAAGGATTAAAATATATGACTAGAACACTGAATTAGCATATCAATACATTGCCCACTATCATAAGATGTGAATATCCCCTTTGCACACTTAATTTAAGTAAAAGCATAAGAAAAGTTTTTTAAATAAAAAAGTCACAAACAAATAATCTTCCAAATTATCGGATTGAAAACCATGAAACGATTTAAATATAATGTTTTAAAAGCCCATTTTTAATAGTTTCCTAAGAATTTCCTTCACAAGCGATAGCAAAAGTTTCGCTGTAATTATCAATTTCCTAATGATTCCACTGTGTACATTCTGTTACCAAAATAATACAATAGTACGTAAATACTAAAATTGAAAGCTAAATAAAATAAACAAATACTCTTTAATAAATAGTTTCTATCCTTTCATATGAAGTTCTAAGAAAAGATGCATGGGAAAAAAGTAATTCATCGTCAGCATTTGTAACTTATTCATTCTTGGAAAACATATTTTGATAAAGCAATAAGAAATCAAAATGTAATTCCACTAATCAAGCTGAATTCCAGGAACAAAGAATCCTACTTTAGTTTAAAGCTTACACATGACATTGGATAAAAATAAGAAATGTCGAATTGGTTTTTTCAAGTAATGAGTTATTTATGTTTTTACTATGACAGATTGCTTAAGCTGCGCAATTTTAAAAGTGGAATTTCTCTTTTTGAAAGAAATTATTAGTTTCCAGATTATTGAATATTAAGTGGGGATCTAATGCACAAATCTTTTTGCAAAGTACACAACAATAATCTTTTCGTCGAATGAAAGAAACAAATACTTCATTAAAACATTCTTTTCGAAGCTCGTCAAATCCCTCTAAACTTTGCTTTGATGTTCTAGAAATTTTCAGCTTCCAAAAAAGTTCTAATTTCCTTAATACCTGTACTTACAAAACTATTTCGAAGAGTAATTGAAAGATGGAAATAAAGTGGGTTCGTTCTTTTATTTGTGGTGAATTCTTTAAAAACTTCTGCTGTTGAGATTTTGCGTGTGCAGTTTAATTTAATTAGTCATCTACTGAAAAGTAAGAAAGTTTTCTGAAAATAATAGATTATGAAGCAGAATTTTTTTTGAAATTTTAAAAGAATTTAAAAAGGATTAATAAGAAATCCAAAAAAGATCTTTCCACATCATTTCTTATCCTTTTTAATACAAAATGCGAAGACATGATAATGCATGATTCATGAAAACTAAAAATAACGTCATTTAAGAAAATATTTTATTAATTTAACCCTTCAACGAGATATCTCGTCTACCTAGATCTGACCAATTTTGCTAATGACAGGATATCTAATCTTCAAGACATTGCCGATTTTTTTATGATGATTAGAACAAGATAGTGTCAGTTTTTTTCTAATGACGAGATATCTCGTCCATCAAGATCTGGTCAGTTTTATCTAATGACGAGATATCTCGTCTATCAGGATATGGGCAGTCTTCTCTAATGACTAGATATCTCGTCTATCAAGATATGGTCAGTTTTTCTAATGACGAGATATTTCGTCCATCAAGATCTGGTAAGTTTTTCTAAAGGCGGGATATCTCGTCAATCAAGATATGGTCAGTTTTGCTAATGATGACACGTTTCGTCAAGACAAACACCATTAGGGTTAAGAGTGGGTCCTGAATTTGAAAATTCGCAAAGGTTTTTTAATAGAAGTTTTTGAAAAACGCATCTGTAGTTATCTGAAGAATCCCAAAAAGAATAAGCTAATCGGGTTCTGACCTCATCATTTGACCGTGGTTGAAAATTCCACGGTATTTTCCTCGGATCTTTCCTTCGGGATTGATCCCGGACCTTTGCCAATATAATACCTCAAAAATAATACATTGGCGTGTATGAAATCTATAGAGTATAACTGCACCCACAATCCACCATTAAAGTCGTTATCATACTTCGTAAGACACATTATACTTGAAATTTAATTTTTAACAAAAGCTTTCGTGTCTTGGCAGTTAAAGGCATCTTGGCAGATAATGATTCATCTTAAAACTCCAAAATCTGCGATTAATCAGAAACATTCGCACAAATGAATAATGTATCGACGACACAAATGAGACGCACTAAGTATAAATTTTCAAGGTATGAGTTTTTTTAGCTTTTCTAGACTATAATGTCATGATTTTTAGACTGGTGAAGTTCACTAAGTTATTTTTTTGTGCGTGAATGTTTTTTTTGAGAAACACGCTAAAAGTTGTTATAGCATGGGAGAAGAATCTTTCGTTTTCTCATAACTGTATTTTGACTTAGTGTGATTCACTTGTAAGCAGACTATATATTTCTTGAAGAGAAGTTGCGAATTTCTGTACTTGAGAGAGGCTCATACCTCTTTCATTCTACAAAAAAATCATTTATCTTTAGAATAAATAGATGTTAATTTATAAAAAGCTTTAAAATTACACTGTTCCATTTATTTGATTGATATCGGAAATAAGTTTAATTTAAACTTCCAATTATATTGACTCTTAATGAAAATCTAGAAGAATTTACTTTATTTTTCTCGAAACTACAAAGCCATATGTAATCTTTTATCAGTAAATTCTTCGAAATTAATGAAAACCTTTAAAGTTCTTAAACCGCCGTATTTGGTTTCTGCTTGAAGCAATAATTATCGTCTTCTACCAATGAAATGCTCCAAAAAGTATTTTCTGCAAAGCTAAATGTAGGTGGCAGTAGTGTTTTTGGTGATTTTACTTCTAATGACGAGATATTTCAACAATATCTGGTCATTTTACTTCGAATGACGAGATATTTCAACAATATCTGGTCATTTTACTTCGAATGACGAGATATTTCAACAATATCTGGTCATTTTACTTCGAATGACGAGATATTTCAACAATATCTGGTCATTTTACTTCGAATGACGAGATATCTCTTTCAATAATATACGGTCTATCTTCTAATGAAGAGAATACCTTGTCGAGACAACCACTAGGAGGGTTAATCTAACCTCTATGTTTAGAATTTCAGAGCATTTGGATTATCGAAGTAAAATCATTTTTCGTCTTGTTTGTTTACACTGAAAATCCCTATCATAGAGTATTGATTGATCTACATCTTCATTTGATCTTTTGAGTAAAAGGATTTGTTCATTCTTAAATTACATTAGACATTTAAATAAACCATAGTTTGTCGAACTTATAAGCGAAGTTCCCTGGGTAAAGAAGAGTGCCGACAAATTTATTTATAATAATATTTTATACGACTCATAAAACTTATACAACCTTACAGACATGTGTTTCCCTTGAAATTCATAACTATTTTTCAAAAACCATATCTAAGTAAAGCATCGTTTTCACATTAAATATCTAGTTCAAGATGAAAATAATGTAGTTTTCTGCTAAAAATATACTCCACAAAACTATCAAAAGACGGTATTTTTTCACACTCAAGCTATCCAGTTCTAACTAAAAGTCCCCTGAGGAAAACTTTTTATACCGCTTTTGAAGTGTTGAATCCCTTAAGGGCATCTTAACACCACCGAGCGATAAGGGGCCTCAAAGAATGTGATACTTTAGACTTTTTATAACTCTTGTGGTTTAGGCGATTTTTTCCTAAAAAGCTGTCAGCTCGAAAATGCATTCTTATAAAAAGTTTCCCATGCAAATAAAAAGTGTTCCCCTGGAATTGAAATATTTTTGTACAGAATGTTAGTTTATGAGTGTTTTGTTGTAGTGAGCTACTTAAAAGTTGATTATACTGCGAGGGTTCTTCAATGTTCATTTATTCATAGATAATTGTTTGAAAATTAGTCAAGATAAAAGACAAGTACTTGATCAATGCTTTGCGTTGATTCAATTTTAGTGATATTTTAGAAAAAATATTTACTTTTTATTTGTAATAGAAATATGAAGTGTTAAAAAAATATTTTCGAGGCGAATGTATTGAATTTTGGTTTTTAACCCAATAAGTGGTTTCGACAAGATATCTTGTCCATCGATATCTGATCAATTTTCCTATTCATGAGATATCTCGTCATCAAGAAAGTACCGATTTTTTATGACGATATCAAGATCTGATCAGTTTTCTTCCTAATGGAGGTGTATTTCTTCCATCAATATCTGGTCAGTTTGACAAGATTCTGCTTCGAAACGTTCACCAGGAGATTTAAGACACGGCATGTTGGCTATTTTTATGTATAGATTAGTAAGAAATAATATAATAACAGGTACTTGTTCACTCTATTGTAGTAGTCGAGTGACTATGGGAAATGAATCATAAAATAGATTAATTTATTTACATTTATTATCTTTTTGTTTTGAATTATCCCTGATTGTCTCGACGTGCAATAGTATCAATACGTTTCCTAGGATTTTTAATTCTCCTAATGGTTGTCTCGGCAATGTATTTCGTCATTAGCATAACTGACCAGATCATGTTGGACGAGATACCTTGCCAATAGAAAAAAACTGACCAGATTTTGATCTTGTCATCATCAAAAAATCGGCAATATATTGATGACGCGATATCTCATCATTAGTAAAATTTTTCAGATCATGAACAAGATATCTTGAAGAAACCACTTAGGGTTATCAAAATTGAAACTACTTGATATCGCCTGTTTAATATTATCTTAGTTCAAAATTATTTAATATAAAATATATTTATCTGCTTTTGAGAAATATAGATGTTTCAAACTATTATTTGTTTCTGAACGGTTTTATTGTCAGTAAAAACTGTTTTAACTTTTCAGGAATTCAAATGCTTGTAAGTATTTCAGTTAGTTTTGCCGATGACAAAGTAGCCTTGAAAGTGTTATTCTAATTCCTAATATGGTGATACATATTAGGATGAAGGGTATAGTTTTATTTAATACGAAATTTGTAACGTCCTTTAACTTCTGATTACTTTGTATACTGATGAAATTCCCCAACCATCAAATCAATAGAAATTGAAATAAATTTTCATTTCAAGGCTCTAAAATAATGTGTTGCTATAAAAGTTGATGGTTTTCACTTTCTAACATGATTATTGGGAGAATAAAACTGATTCTGTAACCCAGATATTTATTCCTTTTTTTGAGTCTTCCAAGACTTTACTAAGGCGACATGTAATCTCCATGAGAGAAATTTAAGTATTGGTCTTGGTGTTCTATAAAAGAAAAATTTGAACTCTTCCCAAAACTATTAAATATCGATCTTAATTGAAGCATCGATCGTGTTTCATTTGAACACTTATGCTGATAAATACTCATAAATTAAATGGCAAAGAAATAAAAACGAAATTCTGAATAGCATTCGAATTTGTATAAAATCGTACACTTTTGAGAACTGCATTTTAGCGCTATACACAGGAGCCTATTTGTATTACTGTAAGATGGAAGTAAGATTTCATCTTAACCCTCTGAGCTTTGCGAGATTTGCGTGTAGTGTTTTTACCCTACAATACGCTTAATCCTCCTGGTGGTGTCTTCACGATATATATCGTAATTAGCAAAACTGACCAGATCTTGATGGGCGAGATATCTCGACATTAGAAAAAAAGACTGACCAGATCTCGATCTTGGGATCATTACAAAATCTGAAATATCTTCATGACGAGATATCTTGTCATCAGCAAAATTGTTCAGATATTGATGGACGACATACCTCGTCGAAACCACTTGATGGGTTAATGAATAAATAGCTACTTCTCTCTGTGAATCCATTGATTCTTTCAACCTTAAAGTATCTATTGGTATTTTCTTTGGGATAGAATCCTTTGAAATGATACTAATGGTCCTTTCCTTAGAATAGATATTGGAAATTTATATATTGGTCACTTCCTTAGAATAAAATTCCTTAACTTCGCCATTTAGTCCGTTGTGTTGCTCCAGTGCGACGTTAATTAAATACCTATATTAAATATCTGCCTACCTTAGAATAGAATCCACGCGAAAGATCAATTGGCCAAGAAGGTCAAAATTGGTTATAAGTCATGCAGGGAAGACTGTAGGTTACCAGGTGGAATTATTCGTGTAAGGGTTAATCATCAGATTCAAATTGAAAACCTTTCTAAAATTGTTGAAAATTTTTCTACTTTGAATTTTTTGCGATAATTTATTAGTATTTTTTATTGGAATTAGAATTCCGTTTTCCTAGAAACAGGGTTTTTCATTAAGATAAATTCCAATAAAAATTTAGAAAGAAACATTTACCATATCGTATATATATTCTGTACAAAAATTTTCCTAATACAATTTACTTTATATTCTTTGTCTCGTTTCTATTTTATAAGCAAGTCTATTGAAATTTTAAATAAGTAAACAGTTCCATTGTAACGGAATTTAATAGTTTTTGCTTTGGGTAAAATAAAAAGCTATTTCATTTGGAGAAGCATTATGTTCTCCAAATGATAGTTTTGTTTTAAATTAACGACTTTATTTCTTGTACATACAAACTCGTGCCTTTCCTAACATCTCAAACTGTTTTCATTAATTGTTTCTTTTAATTTGAATTCTTATTCCTTGTGGTTGAATAAAGTTTTACACAAAAGAACATTTCGTAAGTAAAAAATGCTTTCTTAAGCACCATTCTAGCTTCAGATGTGCTATTATGTTTGTGAATAATTATGTTCTAAATACTTTATTATTTCCAAACAGAAAATTTAATCAACCCTCCAGTCTTAATTTGCTATAATTATACTTTTATGTGTAACTAAAGCAATAACTCCTTTTTTTGTTCGTTACTACTTTCTTAGAATAAAGAACACGATTAAGCGCCTTGGAATATTACAGATTTCTATTTGATATCCGAAATACTTGTCAACAAAATGAAATATGCTGCTAATATATATATATGTAACAAATAATATATAATAATAAAAGTAAACTATGAAAATTAACAGAAATTTAGGGTTACAAGACCTCGAAATGGAAGTTCTTGACAAACTCGTAAATCCTGATATTTGAGGGAAAATCCGTACAAATGAAGCTCAATTGATGGGTATCAATAAAAATTCGTTTGCATTGAAACAGTCAAATATAAATTGTTACAATCAAGAAATAACAGTATTTCAAATAAAAAATACCTCTAAAATAAAAATAATCTCACTCGACACGTACAATTCCGTTAACTGCCACATACATATTCTTTATATCTTATAGATTTCGCAAATATATAAATGTTAAACTTAAACATGGTAAACACTTTCAGGTATAGATTTCACAAGAGGGTTACAATTAATGTAAATTGTATTTTGTTATATATAATTGTTAAGCCTTTAATAATCTAGTTAAAGCAGATCGTAATTTTAATTGAAGTATAGATATAACCAATATAGATATGGATTAATTAAGTTCAAAACATTAACATTCATTATAAATCTATCAATTCATTCCAAATATATTTATTCCTTATAAATCTATCTACTCTTTACGAATTTATCTTTTCATTACAAACCTATTCATTTGTTATAAATATTTCTACTCATTACTAATCTGTCGCTCCATTACAAATTTATTCCATCTCATTGATTCTAAATTTGACACACACAACTCGCACATTACAAATCTATTAATTTTTTAAGAATTTTTCCATTCATTTTAAATCTGTCTGTTTTTACAAATCCATCTATTCATTCCTTACGAATTCAGCCATTCATAAAAATTCTTTTTACTTAACACAAATCTATTCATTACAAATCCACCAATTAATTGCAAATATTTCTACTTAACAAATCTATTCATTACAAATTCACCAATTAATTACAACTCTATCTATTCATCACACATCTATCAATTCGTTATAAATCTATCAATTCGTTATAAATCTATCAATTCGTTATAAATCTATCAATTCCTTACCAATGTATTCATTTCTAACTGATTATATGGATGTAAGCATTCAGTTTATTTTGAATTACATGAGAAATCTTCCGCTTACGGTTATTGCACATTTACTCACAAGGGCAGAAATCTGGAACAATCCACAACCAATATTGGCGTCAAAATTGCATCCCATTTTGGTCGTGGCCCATTGAGCTAAGGAGGTGGAGTAGTCAATATTTAGACATTGATTTCCGCCGAAAAAAATGTTAAGTAAGCTTTCTATTCTATGTATGTACTTTATAACCGACAAATTCGGAAATAGTTCATTGTTCCACAATTTACACATAAAAGATAAAACATTCAAATGAATTATCACTCACAATAATAAAAGGATGTTCCACATAATTGCGAATTTAAAATTTAAACCATGTAAATCTCTTATCCAATTATCAGAGTGCAATAAAGATAAACACATTTTAAAATACAATGCTTAGTATGTTATCTATTTTCGCAAACAAAAGAAATTTCATAGAAATACAATAAACCCCAATCCAGTCTTATGAAATTTAATTATGTACCAGAAATTCTAAACACATCAGTGAACGAATAATTTACATTTCAGATCTCAAATTAAACAGACCTAAATTAATTTTAAACAATTTTAAAAATGTAATTATGCAATACTGTTTTTAATTCTTTCATAATTTAAATTACAATTTTCAAAAGCATCAGACTTAATCTCATTTGCAATTTCTCAGAACGCATCATGAGAGATTTTTCACTTCAGGATAAAAATGAATAATGCAGCTACTTCTAAAATGAGCGAAATATGCTAAAATCTTTAGATATGAACTTCAAAAATATTTAAATTACATTAATTTCGTTTCGAAACTTATGAAATATATGATTTTTAAGTTATTCGTTATAATTCTCTACTTATAAAAACTTTCGTTTTGTGGTTCATTCGAATACTAATTTACGAAAGAAATCCCAATACTATGAAAATTTTTTGTGTTGAACAGATATATTACAAAATCTTAAAATTATTTGTATTCAAAATAAAATTTTTGAGGTATGTAGTTGAATTAACGTCGCACACAACACAATGGGCTATTATAATTTTTTTGAAAAACTAGTACTAAACCTGCAGCAAACTAATTATTTCATGTAATTAAAAACTGAGCGTATGTTTGAATCCGCATGAGATAATTGCCTTAGTTTTTGTATAGAATACCAATAGATACTTTTCTAAAAACAAATATTTTAATATATCTAAATAAACTGGATTTAATGGAATAAAAAATCATTATTATTCTAATGCATTCGTTATTAGATTTATCGTCTTTTTCTGTATTTACAAATTAGTTGCATTTTCTCTACGGGCTTAAATTCCGTGCGTATGTAATTTTTGTTTGAAAGAAGAAATGTTAGAAGTATTTCTTCAAAAACCAGATTGAATCCAGATTAAACATACCCTGTTATAATAATGCATTTTAAATGCAACTGCATAGGGTGAAGCTTAATATCTTCCTGTGCATTGTTTGCATCTTAGACTCTTCAACGTCTTTTTAATTTTCACCTTTTCACCAAGATATTTGATCATTAGAAAAAAACTGACAAGATTTTGATTTCGTCATCATGAAAAAACGGCAATATCTTGATGACGAGGTATCTAGTCAATAGTGAAATTGGTCAGATCTTGATGACGAGGTATCTAGTCAATAGTGAAATTGGTCAGATCTTGATGACGAGGTATCTAGTCAATAGTGAAATTGGTCAGATCTTGATGGACGAGATATCTCGCCTAAACCACTTGGAGGGGTAAACTATTTTTAAAAAATTTTCCTTTTAATTGTTACGACTAACTCTCTGAACATCACAAGATTTCCGAGGGGTGTATTAATGCGTTTCCTCCACAACACACCTAGTGGCTAAGTAACCACATCTATTGGTTGATGGATTTCTAGGAAGATTCTATTGGTTATGAAAGTCAAAATTGGTCAGAAATCATGCAGGAAAGAGGACTGGTTACAGGAACGGATATATGCGTGTTATCCTCAGAAGGTTAATCTACTGTTAATTGTTACTTGATTGATGCATTTTAAATTTATTTTTATTGAATTTTATTTTGCTCTCTTATTCTTGGCACAGATTTTCCTATGTTGGACCTTAACCCTCCTGGTGATCCTTCTCTCGACAAGGTATCTCCACATTAACAAAACTGTCCAGATTTTGATGGACGAGATATCTCTTCATTAGAAGAGAACTGACACTTACCTGATCTTGCCATCATCAAAAAATTGGCAATATCTTGATGAGATGTAACTCGTAGCTGGCAAAATTGGTCAGATCTTGATGGACGAGATATCTCGTCGAAACCATTTGGAGAATTAATAAACCAACCATTTTCAAAGCAGACAAACGCTCCACACCACTTCCCCTGATCACTGTTCTTGTACCCTCCTATCAGTAATACTACGTCAAGACATAAAAATAAATTCCCTCGTCGAGTTTATACACCTCTCCGTCATAAATTGCATTTCACAAAATCTAGTCCAAAATGTCGCGGACTCGCATTCTTTTATGCATTTCAATGATATAATTTATAACACCTATTAACGCGTTTCAAAATTCGTGTAATACTCTGCAGAGGTAATGAAAATATTCCGACTACTTAGCCCGGACTGATATTCAGCGCCATACTCCCCGCTTATCTATTCTCTTTACGACTCGCCATAAATAAAATGTCCCTCCAAAACTCCGAAGACATTTATTCCTTTGAAAAGTGTCTGCCCGAGCAGTTCCCAAGTGAACAAACGGTAACGATCTCGTAGAGAGGGCTTGTCGCTAATTACCAACATAAGAACAAAAATCAATACACATATGAGGGCCGGAATCATAAATAAAAATATGTCCCCACCAAAGCTCAAGCACTATAATAACAGGACTTCAAATTAATGATTTTCTTCTCTAAATCGACTGAAGTGAGCTAAGGGCAGAAGAAAAATACTTGGAAACTCAGGTGGAAAAAAAAGATGCTAAGAATAAAATAAATGTTATATAATGATGAAGCTAGCAGAACTCTAATGGAACATGCGATAGAACGGAGAAAAGTTAACGATATGTCGAACTGTATTTTGCGTGACTGCTTCGGAATTTTATCTGTATTTTGTGTTTGATGTTCGGGATCTGTATAAGTATGTTCTGGACGAGAAATGATTTGAACTTTTGTGCCTCTTGTGTGTAACTATTGTATTAATTTAAACTCCTCCTTTTGGTTTTCTTTTTTTTTCGCGTCCTCCTTGTATTCCTTCTGATGTTTGAGCAGAAAGGTCTGATTGCGCTGAGTCGTTGGAAAGGATCTCGATAAATATTAATAATCGTTGCCATGCAATTTGATTGTTTGCCTCTGATGTTTTCAGATCTTAATAAATCATTTGCTGGATTTAATACTTTGTGTACACTACAAGAACTTCATGTTTCATATCAAGAATTTCATATTTATAAACTTTCTATTACATATTATTTATATTATGGAATTCATTTTTAGGACATAATTTATTTTTAATTTAAACTCCTCTTCTCTTTTGATCTTTTTTTCGCGTTCTCCTAGTATTACTTCTGATGTTTGGGCAGAAAGGTCTGATTGTGCTTAGTCGTTGGAAGGATTTGTTTTATCTCAATAAATATTAATAGTCATTGCGATGCAATTGGATTGTTTTCCTCTGATGTCTTAGACCTAAATAAATCATTTGTTGGGATTTAATACTTTGCGTGCAGTACAAAAACTCCATGCTTCATACACTTTATTTTGCAGGTTATTTATATATTATTATATATATTTATTTATATTTATATAGTTTTTAAGACATTAACTACCGTTTTAATTTAAACTCCTCCTTTTGGTCTTTTTTTCGCGTTCTCCTAGTATTATTTCTGATGTTTGGGTAGAAATGTCTGATTGTGTTTAGTCGTCGGAAAGGATCTCGATAAATATTAATAATCGTTTCGATGCAATTGGATTGTTTGCCTCTGATGTTTTCAGATCTAAATAAATCATTTGTTGGGATTTAATACTTTGTGTACACTACAAGAACTCCATGTTTCATACACTTTATATTGCGCATTATTTATATATTCTGATATATATTTATTTATATTTATACAGCGGAATTATTTTCTAGGACAGTAACTACTGTTTTAATGGGGTTTTTTTTCGCGTTCTTCTAGTATTACTCCTGATGTAGGCAGAAACGTCTGATTGTGCTTTGCCGATGGAAAGATTTGTTTTTATGTCGATAAACATTAATAGTCGTGATGCAATTGAATTGTTTGCCTCTGGTATTTTCAGTTTTAAATTAAATCATTTGTTGGGATTTAATACTTTGTGTACACTACAAGAATTTCATATTTGATAAACTTTCGATTACAGATTATTTATATAACGGAATTATTGTTAGGATAACTATATTTTTAATTTAAACTCCTCTGCTTGGTTTTTAGTAATCTCCTAGTATTGCTTCTAGTGATTGGGAAGAGGTTTGATTGTACTTAGTGGTAAGGAGCATTATTTTTATCTCAATAAATATTAGTAGTTTTTTTGTAGATGCTATAGTTTTTTGCATCTAACGTTTTCAAATATAAATAATTTGTTTTAATTTAATAATTTTTCAGTACAAGAGCTTCATATTTTATGCACTTTCTATTACAGATTATTTATGTAACGGAATTAATTTTAGAACATACCGTTTCTATTTAAACTTCTTTTGTTTTTTCTATTCTCCTAGTATTACGTCTAGTTTTTGGCAGAGATCTGATTGTGTTTAGTCGTTCGAAAAAATTATTTTCATTTCGATAAATATTAATAGTCGTTGCGGCCTTTGGGTTGCCTTTTGGCCTTTTGGGTTGTTTGCATCTAACGTATCCAGTACACAATAAATCACTTGTTGGGAATTAATACTTTATATACACATCAATAACTTCATATTTTATACACTTGGTATTAAAGATGATTTAAATGACAGGATATTTCAGACATATATTTCTTCTAACTTATTCGACTCCAATCACAGACCTTGATCTGTAAAAGTGCTTTAAGGGGGTCCGGAACTCAAAATTCTAAAATCTTCAATTTTAAAGTTTTTGTTCTGAAATTTTTTCTGTAGGTATACATTGTATTTTGCAAGTACAATAACTATTCTATATTTTCAAAACTTCAAAAAAAATTTTATTAAAATTAAAAAATTTAAAAATTGTGACATTGGGCAAAACTGATATATCTTAAAATATTTTATAACAAATCACTTCATTTTTGCACTAATTGAATCCTAAAAGTTCATACTTTAAACTGTCTTCGTGATTTTTGGTTAAAACTGTTAGAAAAAATTTTTAAAAATATTTTGTTCAAAAACTACACAAAACACATAGTATACAAAGTTCGAAAAATTATAGAAAAAATAATAATATATATGCGCAATTGCTGAAGACAGATTAAAGAAATATATTTGAAAAGTAATTGTAGAAAATTTCATTCATTTATGACAAGTAGTTTTTAAGTTATACCCATTTTTCACTATCGAAATCCCATTTAACAGAAAAGGAGAAAAAGAGCGTTTAAAGTTATGAAAATATTCAAGTTATTAAAAAGCACTTTTGCATACTTTATGTTTGTTTAAAATCCTCCTGGAAGTATTGTGTATTACTTCTTAGTTTTACTGCTTCATTTAATTTAATTTTAGCAGGTTGGACCTTTTTCCTATACCTTTTAAAAGTATTTGTGGACTTCATCGTCGCTTTCCTGAACCGCCTAGTCCTTTTTGGAAAGCGTTATTGAATATATTGATAGTACAGAAAATTCAAAAACGTGCAAATTCCACAATAAAAACAGTGAGAATATTACGATGATCAATTCAGATCACTTCAAAAGTGTTCGTAGTGTAGTTTATTTGAGTTAGAAAAAATAGAGCTGAAACAATAGAAAGTAGACTCCAAAACAGTTTGTTTACATTATCTGAAGGGTGAGGCTCGTTTGATTTATAGCTGTCATGTTATAAAAAGCCGAATATTTCCGGTTCTACTGATGGTAGAAACAAAATGTAGGTGTTATTGTATTCAGAAATATCTATATTATTTTTTAAGATAATAAAAAAATTGGACTATTTTTCATATTTTGAGTCCCAGACCCCCTTAAGCATTTACGTTTATATATATAAATCAAAAGCTCAACTTTAGTAATCATACATTCGAAGTTATGTGATATGCACGTAGCGTAAAGCTTTTATGTAACAAAGGAGAGTTTGTTTTCTTCAATATTAATCTATTTTCCATATTGTTCCCTTAAAAACAATACGAAATATGTATACAATGTTTATTCATCTATGTATATGATATTCCTTACGTAATATTGTTATGAATTCTTTGCAGATAGTCTTTCTTACCACCTCTAAGACACGTGAAAGTCATCACCTCTATGACACGTGTTTTTAAAGCACATTAATTTATTTTTAATCGTATGTTTAAATTTAAAATTATAAAGCTTTATATTTTAACAATGCAGGATTCCTCAAAAATTTCATTAAACATATTTTCAAAAATATTGTGACCAGTTTGAGAATAAAAGTAAATTTTAACTTAATTTTACCAAGATAATTTATTTTAACATAAAGCTAGGCTACATAACCAAGCTTTTGTTTACGTATTATATGTCATGATTAGTTATGATAGACATAATGAGATTTGATAATCTGATTTCTTACCAACTTATCAAGTTGTGAATAAAGAAATAAATTTTGGCGTATTTCAAAATTTTGAGAAATATTTTGAGTTTCACGCAGCAAAAAAAAGCTGTAAAATATTGTAATAATAATTCTGAAACTTTTTTGCCTGCAGTGGTATAGAACACATAAGCTACCTTAAAAAATCTTTTTCGAAGTCGTAGAAAATCTATCACTTGGATAAATATTGTTTTACCCTTTCAGATAAGATTTTATTTCAGATCTAGGGACCCTTTAAAAAGCACCAAATACATTTTCAAACATGACATAGAAACGCCATCCAAGCCATAAAAACTTCAAAGAACTCTTTCAAAGACGAAGTGATTTGGAAGTTTTAAAAAAACATAATTTTCTCTAATAATATTGAACTAGTTATAATATGCTGTTTACTTCCACAAATATTTAGATTGAATTTTATATCATAATATAAATATATATTTATATAATATATTATATATAGATCAATTGATGCATGATATTTTGTGCTTTGCGAATCAATGATATTAAGATTTTTTTTCTCTTTTACAGGTAAGTGACTTGTTGACTTGTAATCCTCCTACAGTCATCATCATCGGTATGAAATATAGTTCTTTTAGTACATGTAATGAGGACATTGATGATTAAGTTATATTGTTGAATCGCATTAACTTATAGCAGCCTAATTTTAGATGACATAGTTTGAAATTCGTACATCAACAGTGTTGTTGAATTTGTTCATTTCATAGCTATAATTCTAGTAAACAGCCTTTTCTTGTCATAATACATCAAGGTAAGGAAAGCTTCTACTTATGAATCGTTTAAATATGTTCATTTGGCCCAATTCGTAGACAAACAAAGGAAATGATAATACTAAAAGCTTATGTTTGTAAATCAAAAGCTATTGTTTTGCGATATCAACGAGACGACTATTTTAGATATTAACCCAATCTATCCTCTTTTTTGTCTGTATAAACGCCATCTATATTTATCTCCACAGATCTTGCTCTCAAACATGTTCTTAGCAATGATTTTACACATATTTTTATTTTTAAACAATATACAAAATTTTTAAGAATTTATTTTTTGGATTTGTTTAATTTATGTTATCTAATTTTTATTTAACTAATTCTAATCTTAACAATACAAAACAAAAACGTGCATTGACATTTTGACCTTAATTTTCTCATTGGAATATGTATCTATTAATCCATTGTACTGCAACTTTATTATAACCTTTTAGGTCCTTGTGTCAATTGTGTTATAAATAAATAAACAAATCTACATCCATAACACAATTCACACTATCCATAACACAATTCATTCGATCCTAACACAATTCACACATTCCATACCACAATCAGCACAATCCAAACACAATTCACACAATACATAACACAATTCGCACAATTCACTTAATATAATCGGAGCCGTCGTCACATCATCTATTTAATTCAAATTAAAATACTAACGTTCAGTACAAAACGTTCTCCTCCATCAATGGGATTTCAATGATTTTGCTCTTATACATGTATATTGATATCCATTTCCAGAAAAATCATTTGAACTCCTACGGAAATATGATATTTACGTATTAAAATTATCTTTTCGAACTCAAGAAACATGACTTTTAAAATCGATCTCAGTGTCTAAAGTTAAGCGTATACTTGCAACACAAAAGTTTACTTGACTCAGAATATTGATACGAATAAATATAAATATGAGAATAGCATTACGATACTCTAACATTATACACTGCGCTTTAATTTAAGAAAGCCCATCAAGAAATAATTATGAGCGGATTGAAAATATAAATCATTACATTTATTAAATGCCTTATTATTCTCATAAATAGCAGATACCAATGGAAATACTAAGAAATGGAGATATTTCCTGGTCTCTATTTGATAAAGCGAAACTCTTTTGACAGTCGTTACATCATTTATCACTGCTTCATAAATACTTGAGTCACTACCTTTATTTGGTGAAACCAAACTTGCAGAATTATAGTGTGGTATTGATATTCGAGTTTCAATTTAACCCTCTTGATGGTTGTCTTAATTAGGTATCTCGTCATTAGTAAAACTAACCATATCTTGACGTATTTCGTCATTTGAAGAAAAATTGATCAATTCTTGATCTTCATAAAAATATCGGCCATATCTTTATGACGAGATATATCGTCATTAATCCTCCAAGTGTTTCGACAATATATCTCATTCAAGATCTACTCAGTTTTAACAATGACGAGATACCTCGTCTAGACAAAACTGTCCTATTATTTCCAGGAGAATGAAGATCGAATTAGGAAAACAAATTGCCCCTTGCAGAGAACTGGTAACAGATTTTTGCACCATAGGCAGGTCATCAGGGCAGTTTTTAATGCGAAGATAAAACAATAGGATGTTAACAAATTGGTCAGATCTTGATGGACGAGATATCTCGTCGAAACCACTTAGAGGGTTAATAAATGAACTGTGGATGTTAATCATGGCTTTAAATGTCTTCAAACAGAACAGCTCTCTGAGGGCATGTATAAATTATTTCACCATGCAATGCGCACACTTATTGCACTACTACTAATCAGATTTAAACTTTTCGACAAATATAATTTTTTCTTTCAATCAATATACGTGTATAGTTATTTATTTAGTCATTATGTGAGTTGTAAGGTAGAAACAATTATACACTAAGCGGAAATCTTGTGACTCTTGGAGGGATTGAAAATATCCACTAAAACCATAAATAGCCTGTTGCAAAAATCAGAAAATTTTCAGCATCTTTCATAAACTTTAGGCAAACAGGAGCATAAAATAATTATCTACATAAGCAAATTTGCATATTTTCCTGAAAGTTTACACTCAAAAATAAACATCGAAAAATAAAAATATCTGCTTCTTTTCTAACCATTTCCTTAAAATTCAGTCATGATTTATGGTGACTCAGGTAGTATTGTTTAATTCATTTAGAACGGGTCTTCAGTTAAGAGTGTTAAAACGAAAACACTAATAATTAGTACCGTATTTAAAAAATGTGTATGCAGAGCGTCAAACACTCAACTCCGTAATGAGCAGAAGCTGTTACACATGATACGCAAGCCCGGGTAAATCCGGTTAAAACTCTCTTTTTAGCATTTTCATCCCTTCTGTCCCGGGAAATAATTAATCACGTCCTGGGAAGGTAAAGATTTCTATTAAGAACACCCGAGGAACTTTATTCGTACGTAATCCTTAGAAATTATGGAAACGTTAAAAATCTCAGCAAGCCTTTTTCGTACCAAAGTCCAGGAAACTTTTCTGGGAAATGAAAGAAAATGTAGTTTCTCATCACAATAAACTGCTATGATTCGGCTCGTTTGAGAGAGGTTTTTTCACCTTTTTATTTGTCGCGTCGTCTCGTTCTTCTGTTTTTGTTCTGGAAATTTGTTTGGCTTATTGTTCTTTTCCTACCTCCCTTCCGTTCTAATTCTTTGTTCGGCGTTAAAAGGTCTCTCGTCGAACATTTTAAGCCGAAGACGGGTCTTTAGAGAGTTCAGATTCTCTGTCAATCGATCCATGTTTCGAAGTTAATGGGTTTAGCAGCTTTCTCGTTCCGCTTTTCGGAAAGATATTGTTCGAAATCTTGGAGTAAGTGAGAGCATAAAATTTTCCTGTTTGGAATTATTGGCTCGGAAAGATCATTACTCCAGAAAACGCTGCGCTGAATGCCGGCAGATTACGTTAGGCTCGCGGCGCTGTAGCTTTCTCAGATTCGAGGAGATGGAAGGCGAAATAAAAATCAACATTTCGTAGTGAATCAAACGTGCTGAGATCACATCGACTGCTTTTGTCGTTTCGCTTGGTTCAGAAAAAGTACTAAATTAGAAATGTTTTACAATTTTCTCTGCCGCATTCAAATTTTAAAAGACAGTCAAACCTTATTTAATGAAAACAATATGCTTGTGAACAAATTCTTAGTACATAAAGCTAAATAATATAGTTTCATAGTTAATCAAAAGTAGTAATACTTGTATGTAGGTTTAAATAAAAAACAAGCATTGGCGTTGAAACTGTTTCCTTTATCTCAAATCCAAACAAAATGAGTTACCTTGTTCTTACATTCAGGTATCAATGTACTCATTTTATACACTTAGAGCATACAAAAACTCTTAGAAAGTTCTTTTTTTACTACTATTAGAATATTCTTAGTACAATTAGAACCTTTTTATAATAAACATAGAGCATACTTATAGCATAGAGCATACTTATATAATAAACATAGAGCATACACTTAGAACATTCTTTGTACTCCTAGAATATTGTTAGTACACTTAGAATATTCCCAATACACGTAGAATATTCCCAATACACGTAGAAAATTCCTTGTACACGTAGAACATTCTTAGTACTCTTAGAATATTCTTTTTTTAGTCCACTTAGAACATTCTTAGTACACTTAGATATAATAAACGTAGATATTCTTGGTACATTTCGAGGCATTGTAGTTTTCTCAAATTCGAGATGTAAGGCGAAATAAAAATTAATATTTTTTAGTGAATCAAACGGGCTGAAATTGCATCGACTGCTTTTGTCGTTTCGCTTGATACTGAAAAAGTACTAAATTCGAAATGGTTTTGAATTTTCAGTGGCGCATTTAAATTTTGAAAGACAATCAAACCTTCTTTAATGGAAACAGTCCGTCTGTGAACCAAACAAAATGAGTTACCTTATTCTTGCATTCAGGTTATTTTTATACGCTTAGATCATTCGAAAAACTTAGAACATTATTTTTAGTACTCTTGGAATATTCTTAGTACAATTAGAACCCTTTTATAACAAACGTAGAACATTCTTACAATTCATTTAGAACGTTCTCTTTGTACTTTTGGAATATTCTTAGTACAATTAGAACCTTTCTATAATAAATATAGAGCATTCTAATAGTTCACTAAGAACATTCTTAGTACGCGTAGAACATTCTTTGTACTCCTAGAATATTATTAGTACACCTAGAATGTTCCTAGTACACGTAGAACGAAGAAAATGTTTTGAAAACACGTAGACAATGAAGGTTTGTCAAGCTTCCTTAATGGAAACAATCCGTTTGTGAACAAATTCAAATTAGGCTGAATATATAAAGTTGAATAAAAATTAACATGTGTCATGTTTGTTTCGTTGTGAATCAAAAGTGGTAAGATTTCTTTCATATGATACTTCATATAATACACTTAGAACATTCTTAGTACACTTAAAGCATTCTTTTGAAGAGTTCAGATTCACTACCAATCGATTTATGTTTCATATCTAATAGATTTGCGGTTTACTTGTTCATCGTTTCGAAGAAAAAATATTATACTAAACTCAAAGAGAAGAGAATATAAAAAAATGTTGAAAAGTATAAAAGAAATCAAAAGTAAGTAATCCAAACAATGTTTGGAAGTATTGGCTCGAAAAGATCATTACTCCAGAAAACGCTACACTGAATACTGGCTGATTGTGTTAGTCTTTACTTAATCCTGTAACTATCTTAGATTCGAGAAGATATAAAGCGATATAAAAATCAATATTTGTCGTAATTTCGTTGTGGATAAAAAATCGATGTATCAATTCCTTTTTCTTATTTCAATTATTTCTGAGAAAGATTGATAAATTATAAATGTTTTAGAATGTCTGTTTAGATTTTCTCTACCACTTTAAAATCAAACCCCTTCTGTAAAAGATATAAACCGTTAGCGAGCGAATACTGAGCCCTTGGGCATTTGAAGTAGGGCAATCCTGATGACAAACACGTAAGAAAGTTTCAGAAACATTTTTAGACTATATATTGCCACTTTCTTTATAAGATTCAAGAGGAAGAGCAGGAAGTCTGCCTATTTATAATATTCCTTCTTTCCAAGTAGCCAGGGAAGATACAAACAGAAGAAGAAATACGAGACAAACACAGACTACTACAATACAACGAAAACGAGTTCTGCATCACATCATAAACGAGAAAGGGCCAAGAAGAAATGAAATCATAAAAATGTAGATTAGGGTTATCACCCTAAAAGTTCTCTCAATCTCAGTATCGGGAAATACCAGTCTCCATGGATTGCTTTTCAACAAAGCAGGTGGGATCTGTCTATATGATCAGGCTGATTACAAAACGGACAGAAAGACTCGATATCAATGACAATTTTATACAGATGGACGGCAAGACAACCATGCCCAGTGATAAGGCGAAAGGTTATCGCCCCGCCATTGTTCGTCAGGCACCTCTTCAAGACAACTGTTAGTCCATTGCTTTGTGGATATTCTACTTTTATGCAAGTAATATGTCCCAGACTAAACTTCAAAGAACTATTTTACACAATGATATTGCCGTGTTCACAATAATAGAGGCAAACATTTCGGTTGAGAATTTAAAATTCTATTTAGAACATATTACTTATTCTTAATACTTAGAACATCCTTAGTGTCCAGAATATTCTTCGTACATTGAACATCCATAGATAGAAGATACTCTAAGATACAAAAGATATTCTAAGTATACTTAGAACGTAAAGCGTTCTTGGTATATAGAATATCCTTAGTGCACCTAATACAAAAACATTCTTAGTATATAGAATATACTTAGTAGACAGTACATAAAACATTCTTAGTAACTGATTATTCTTAGTACATACACTTGGAATACAGGAAACTCTAAATTTGTTTGGGTTAACTGTTTTTTGGTAATGTCATATTTTTTATAATAGGCCCTCAATTCAATCGCACAATTCCAAAAATAAATTACTTCTCACTATCAAAACAGACGACTAAAGCCCCAATAAACAAACTCAAAAACAATTACTCCCATTTTGTAATTAGTGTTGCAAAACATTCCCAGGTATAAGTTCCGAAACGAAATATGATAACTGATTGGTCTATGCCAATTAGATTAAACGCCACATGTCGCCACAATGGCGATAAACTACGTTTTGAGTTAACCCAGATATGTATGATGCAAGAGCATTTGGGTAGCGGAAGTGAAATCCTCGAACTCCGTCTGTTGTCCTTTTTTTATTGATCCTTTTCATATTATCAAAACAGAGGACTAAAGCCGCAACAAAACAAACGAAATAAAAAACAATTACTCCCATTTTGTAATTGGCGCAGCCAAATACCTGACAACCGAAAAAGAACGAAACGAAAAACCCGAATCTGCCGTCAGTCTTGAGTGATAAAGAGAGCATAAAAACGGTCTTAGGATTGACACAAAATTAATAAAAAAAGAAAAGTCCTGGAAAGTTTCGACCAATTGACAAGGACCCAACGTTTTTCTTCTGGTTCTCCGAGCATTGGGAACGCGGATCCCATTTAATACTACAACTGTCCACCCACAGCGCCGGTTCAATACTTGTAGAAGAAAATTGACATTTTTTTACCTAGTTTCTGGATCAATAGGCTTGAGACGAGTGCAAAAAAGTTCCAAATTCTTTTTTCTTTGGTTTGCACTTATCGGTCCATTCTTTTTTCGTTACCTAGTTTCCCGCCTCGAATACGATTCCAAGCCACGTCTGCCATGTTTGGTTATGGAATCGACTGGAATCGTCTTGGGAGATTTCGGTAGTTTTTATAGAATAAATAAACACATTACTTTATCGAAGTGCATAGTAATGTATTTTTGAAGGCTATTACTATGAACAGCTTTGTAAACTTTATTAATGTACGGGGTGTTTTTTTATGTACGGGTGTCATTTTTGGTTTAGTATAACTTTTAACACTCAGAGAGTCATGAGATTTCAGAGTATTGCTTCGACCCCACAACACACATAATGACTAAATGACCACATTAATTGTGTGAAAGAATCATGGAAAAAGATTTTACTGGTCAAGAGACCAAACGGGTTGTAAATCATGCTAGGAAGACGTCATGTTGCAGAACGGTTATATTCTTATGGGGGGTTAAATGAAACATTTTAATAATTTTTTACATACTGTTTACTCAACTATAATTTTTTTAACACGATATCTGCAAAATGGCCACTCTGGTGGTTTTACGTTGATTTCATTGTCAAGTGTTTGGCGATACTTGGACACTATCTGATCCTTAAAATTAAATAAAACAACTAACCATTTACTTGATGTTGTTTGGCCAAATATGACCTCTGCGACATAAAATCAAAGAAACCATCTAAAATCTGAAAAAGTGCTTGGAAGAGACTTGAAGATTTCACAATTTTTCATTTATATTCTACTGTTTAAAAACATTGTTTTATGAAGTTACGTTTTAAATATTTATGTTTTTACAATATAAATTATGTTAAAGCAATAATTCAATTTTAATTGATTTGCTTTCTAATCTACTTACCCTAATATTTAAAAAGAGTATCGTGCAAGTTTCCTAGAGTTCTTTGATGTTATATATTTACATATAAAGATGGTGAATAACATGATAAAGTTTATAATGGAAAATATTTTCCAATAAAAATGTATATCTAATTTGAATGCCAGGGAATAATTCACTATCACATCAATTTCCATCAATTCGAGAAATTCTACTTAGGAACGAATTCATGATGCATATATTTATTTATGCCTGAAGCATTTTCCCACACATATCTCTACATTCTTCTCTACAACATCGGCTTGCTTTCATCCAGCTAAATAATTTTTATCCCTACACGCATTGAATTCGAGGAAAGCAAGACGAGCTCGAAAATACTAAAAAGAAATAAAAAATCTATCTCGGTTCATGTTATTTGCTTTACACAAACGAAACTCGGAAATGAAAGAATGAAACAGAATTAAAAAAGAAACACTTTTCCCAACTGGAATTGGATTCGAGTAAATAGCATTAACATCCAGTCTGACTTTTGATGTTTTGTAGGAAAACTAACATCTTGCAAAGCATTCATTCAGGCTCCTTTAGCGTTTGCAAGGAACGATTGCCAGATTTCTCGCTGTAAAAAATGGGGAAAGCTTTTCCCCAAATTAAATATTTCTTTCCCCTACAATACCACGTCTAACTTCATGATTGGTTAGTGAAAACCGGATTGTTAGATTGCAGTTGACACTTTCTCCCCGCCTACGAGCCAATCCGAAATGGGATCCATCCTTGCCTTAGCGCCTGGGGCCTTACCCTTACAGTTTCTATAATGTAGAGCTGAACTGAAGAATTATTATTAGATTGTCAAAGTGCGTGTGCTTTTATAAGTATAAAAGGGTGTCATGCATTAAAATTGAATGTAGTTTTGCTTACACTGGCTTTGGGCTCCCTTTTCAAAAGTCGTATATTCTAAATATTCGACTCAAAATGTTTTAACTCAAACAACATTCTATAAATTTAGTTTGGGAATGTTCTTCAAAAGAATTTATTTTTTCCAGGTATAGAATTTAAATATGAATAAAATCTTATTCAAATATTGTATGTTAAAGTTTAAATATAGTAAACTATAAAGTCGATGTAAACAATATACAATATAAAAGCGACCGTTTTGTGATTCATTTGCCAATTTTGCAACTTGTTTTAAATATGCTTGATTTGAGCTATGGACTTGCATTAAATTTCTAAAACTAAACGTAAGAGCTCGACGCTGTTGAAATTATTCAGCAGTCTGATGACAGATGCAATGAGAAATTAGGGAGATGTAAATCAGAGGAGCAAAGGAAATATATGCGAAAATAGGTTTAGCGCTTTTGATTAAGGGAATGGAATGCAATTGAAGTTAGGCGGTTTAGAATCTAATTGTGAAAGCGACTGACGCGCGCGAGCGCGCGCGCGTGTGACTTTTACAATTCATGTAATTGAAAATAAGAATTAACACCAGTTAGAAGTAAACAAAACGGTGTTAGATATATTTGGATAAATTTATTTCATTTTGAGGTATAAAATCAATTTATATGAATATGGATGATATATTCATTATTGATTAAAATATATGAAATGTGAGTTACTACACTTTGCCAACAAGATATAAGCAATTACGAACGCTAAGCGTAGACTTTATATGCGTGTCTCATAATAACTATTTGTTGAAAGACATTGTTCACCAAGACACACACAAGGGTTTCTTACATTGAAGTGATAAATTTAAAGTATGAGAGGAATTTTCAATGCAAGCAAACCAGACCGAACCCGATAGATTTTACTTCATGTTACCCAAATGCTCTCGAATGATAGATATAAGGGTTACCTTAACCCTCTCCTTACCCTAGCCGTCCACTCGACGAGATATCTCGTCCATTAAGATCTGACTAATTTTCCTATAACGAGATCTATTTTTGATATAACGTCATCAAGTTACTGTCGATTTTTTGATGATGACGAAATCAAGATTTCTTCTAATGACGAGATATCTCATTAATCAAAATCTGCTCAGTTTTGCTAATGACAAGATATCTCAATAATTCACAGAGTAGTTTTTCAACTCTAAATCATTTTTCAAAGGCAGTTTTCATCCTCTGAAACTAAAAAAAACAATGTTAAACACAATTTTTATTAATATTTACGTCAGTAACTTGTAAAACTTTTCTTCGTTTAATTAAATAACGAGGCGAAAACACATTACCAAACCATAATTATCAGAAAATTAATAAAAAATATCTGTCACTCGATGAAGATTTTAAATTCCTATTCACACATCCTGCATTTAAAATTTAAACATTTTGTCTTAAGGGTTTCGAATATTTTCTAAAGAACAGATTTATTAATATTTAAAGTCTTACTCATACTAACATTAATGCATACTTTCTTAAGGCTACTCAAATGTATTCATAAAATTAGAAATATTTCATTCCAACATTGTTACTAAACGAGACATCTGAATACTTCATAAGATAAAGTGAAACAAAACAATTCCTGGGGAAGCTACCTTGAGACATGGAACTGCCATGCTTAACTGGATGCTGTAAAAGGAATGTCATTTCATTTTCAAAAGATAACTCGCTTTCGCAAGTAGAATAACATGGTATTTGGAAGCAGAATAATTTAAAAAGCGTTCCTTCATAGTAATAAATGAAGTTCTTTGAAAAGGGTGAAAGAAATATTTGCATGCCGTTATTCCGAAAGAAAATCCTGTTTCTCTGTAATTTTTTTTCTTTCCGAGATAATATTTTACAGGAGAAAATGAGGTTCACCCCGAAAAAAACACAAGGAACAAGAGGAACTTGCATTTTTTTTCCCTTCGTCGTCTTGTGAAAAAAATAATTGAAAAAAAACCGGGTGGTTTTTTTTCTGCATTTATGTTCTCTGACATTAGAGTTTCTCTTTTGTTTTGTTTCGAGAAAATATGTTTTAGGAAAAATTTTAGAAAAACAGGTAAAAAATATCGGTTTTCTTTGAAGACGCTTTCTGGTTCGGAAGAATTTTATTTTTTATCCGATAATTCATGCGTGGCTTAACAGAATTTCTTAAGGTAAAAAATAAGGAAAATATTGACTTATTCACCTTTCAAAGGTCCGATTATTAATCACTTTTTTGTAGCAGTACTTGAAGTCGGGGGTAATCGATTTTGTACAATTAAGCTAATTTGAATAACCTCTGTTTTTCTAGATTATGTAATAGGGTATAATGCAAACTAAATAGGGGTATTTATTTTTCATTATACGGCTTATGGGACGCCTTTGCAGAAGAGAATTGTTCTTATGTAGGATTTGGTAACGCCATTTTTGTATTGTGGAGTCGCAGTGGCTGAATGGGTTTGTTCACTGCGCTTGTAACCTGCGATTTGTTGGCGGTGAAGGTTTTTATTCGTCCATTGGAGTATTTCTGTCGGTGAAACTTTCCTTATGTGTGTTTATTTACTTGACTTTGACGCAGCTTCGCTGAACATGGTCTTTGCGCCATAAACCTCAACAAACCTTTCCATATTGAAGGATACCTTTTCGTGAATAAAGTTGGTTTAAAGTGATCAAATGATTGTATAATGTATTAGGTAATTGCCCCTTTTATTATATAAGGTCATATTTAGATAAATTTATTGTAAACATTATTCAGAAATATTATATGAACGAATAAAATCTTTGTTGGATATAATAGCAATATTAAAGATAAATCACTGAGGGGGTCATGCGCATATATCCGTTCTTCAATTTCCAGCCTTCCTGACTAATAACCAGCTTTGCCATTAACCAATTGACTATCTCCAAGAATGTAAACATAAAAGTAGGTAGTTATTTTAATTAACGTCGCACTAGAGCAACACAACGGGCTATTGACGACGGTCGGGATCAATCCCCAAGGGAAAGAATCGAGGACACCACCACTTAATTTTGAACTACGATCAGATGACGAGGTCACACCTGAGCTGGCACCCCTCTCCCCAAGCTTCCACACCACGCCAACGTGAGGACATTTGAGGCCACGACAGATTAACGTGCACCAGCCCCCTTAGTACATGACTGGATTCGAACTCACAACCCTCCGGTTGCTAATCCTTTACTCTTCCAATCAGGTTACCGTGGCCCATAACATAAAAGTAGAGTGAGCAATGGTAGCAACATTGTATGTGTATTCAATGACAATGGTCAGTCTACTTATATTCCACGTCTATGATTTAGTCACGACTATTATTAGTAGTGGAAAGAAAAAATTACTCTGCCTGGAAATCTCGTGATAAAATCATACATATTATCCATCACAATTGAATCATCTGCTTCAGTTGCACTTTTTATACTACCATCGTTATTTACAGACCATTAACCTAAAACACAAACCAGGAATAAATATGTAAAACACCTGTGTCCAAACAGTTCCTCGTCTCTTGTAATAAACTTTTCAGGCATTGCAAAAACTATCATCAAACACTCATCCGAATATACATAAAGTGGCCAAATATCCATTCCAGCAGTGTTAAACTGGATCCCTTTACATAAACAAACGCCTAAGGTTTGCATTTCTAAATAGACAGTCACATGAGTGACTCATGTAGTCCTTAGAATTTTATCTCCATATTTCTAATTGTCTTTTATATGGATGCTTATAGACAAACAGAATCTTCAAATTATACGATAAATTTTCCATCGTCATAAAATCATTTACTTTACACTTTCTAAACTACCAGATCATCAACCTAAAAACAAACCAAGAATAAATACATAAAACGCGTATTTTCAAACAGTTTTACCATCTCTATCTTCAAGAAATGCAAAGACTATCCAAATGCCATCAAACACTCATCCGAATATACATAAATTGGCCAAAAATTTATTCCAGCAGTGTTAAACTGGATCCCTTTACATAGACAAACGCCTAAGGCCTTGAATAGATAGTCACATGAGTGACGTACCTCTTAGAATTGTTCCTCCTTAGAATATCTATATTTTCTAATTGTCTTTCAGATAGATACTTATACACGCACAGAATCTTCGAAATATATGGTAGATTTCCCAACATCATAAAATCATCTTTACATTTTCTAAACTACCAGTCATTACAGATTATCAACCTAAAACCAAGCCAGGAATAAATACATAAAACGCGTATTTTCAAACAGTTTTACTTATCCCTCATCTTCAAGCAATGCAAAGACTATCTAAATACCATCAAACACTAATCGGAATATACATAAATTGGCCCAAAACCCACTCCAACAGTGTCACATTAGATTCCTTTATCTAGACTATCTGAAACGCCTAAGGTTTTCATTTCTAGATAGATATTTTCATGAGTGACTCCACTTAGACCTTAGAATTTTATCTCTCAATTTTCAAATTGTGTATTTTATATAGATACAAACACAAACTCCAAATTATATGGTAAATTACTCATCAGCATAAAATTATTGGCATAACATTTTCTAAACTACCAATGTTATTTACAGATCAACCTAAAATACAAACCAGGAATAAATATATAAAACGACTATTTCCAAACAATTACTCGTCTCTTATAATAAACTCTTCAGGCGATGCAGACTATCCAAGTGCCATCAAACACTCATCCGAATATACATAAATTGGCCAAAAATCCATTCCAGCAGTGTCAAACTAGATCCCCTTCATCTAGACAAACGCCTAAGGGTTCAATTTCAGTCTATTTAGTCTTCCAACTCTGCCAAAAGAACGCAGTTCGCCGTAACAAGCTCAACATCACTGTCTTCCACTACCAATGTCTCTCCCTCGATCACGAACTGAAATGGCCTCAATCATAAATTGCGTGACTATCCTACTTGTTTCTGGATTTTACTGACGCTCCGCGTTTAAAGCCTCTGCCTGTGTCCAGGAGCTTGTGTCAAGATCAATTGCCGTTGTTAATTTGAAATGTTTGAGGGCTTCTACGTGCTTCCACAATAATGGGAGTTTTGGGCTGGAATTACGGAAATTTGCCAGGAGCTTTTGTTCGGAATTATGATCCTTTGGTATTTGATAATTATTGCTGCAATTTCAAGTCTATGCAATGAGATCTTTTGGTACACTGTGTTTTCTTAAGCGGATGTTATGTCACTCTCCTTTGTAATGTATGAAAATAGTTTAGAATTCGGAATTATTTGATGCTGAATTGAAGGAAAGGGTTACTTGTTTTGTAATTTTAATTTTTAACTATCCTAGTTGTTTCGACGATATGTCTCGTCCATCAAGATCTGGTTCATGTTAATGACGATATATCTCATCAAGATATTGGCGACTGTTTTATGATGACGAGATCACGATAAGGTCAGTTTTCTTTTAATGACGAGATATCTCATCCATCAAGATCTGGTCAGTTTTGCTAATAACGATACAACCTCTTCGAGACGATCACTAAGACGGTTAACTATTACCTGTTTTCACTTTTTTTATAAATTACACTATTGGTCAGTTGTAAAGTAAAGATAGTGAATCAATCACTTTAAAGTTATTTCTTTTTTAATTTAATGGGTATTTTTAGTGTCGCATTTATGATCAATAATCACGAAAAACTTTCTGCTGAGGCAATTGAAAAGTTTGGAAGCATTGATATGAATATAGGCCTTAATGTAAAATGTATGCATAAGATTTTAGGGATGTTGTTTGAAATAGTATCTTTAACTATCAGAGTGTCACACGATTGTTAAAAGTGTATTATTGCGTTTAACCTATATTATTTTTAATGACTGAATAGCCATATCTATTGGTGGAACATAGGACTCTATTGTTCACGGAATTCAAAACTGGTTAGAATTCGTACAAAAAGGTCTGCAGGTATCTGAACCTATATATACGTATGTGTTCCTCAGAAGGTTAAATTCCCTCTACTGTGAACAATACACGAATAAAACGAGGTGGCTCGTTTCTTCTGCAATTGTGTTTAACGTTGTGATTTAGGTCTGAGAGAGTATATTATATCGGTATTACGATATGATTTCATATATGGCTTTAATGTAGAAGTTTTATTAGTTGCGCAATGTATGGTCATGTTTTTTAATTATTTGTTACAAACTATTCTAAAGTATACAGATAAAAACATTCCCCACACTGTTTTATGGAGCCGTTATGGTTCAGTGGGTTTTCCCACTGCTCTAGGAACCTGTGAGTTTGATTAACGATTCACTAACCAAACCAATTTATTTAACCCTCCTGATAGTCGTATTTACGAGGTGCCTAGGCAAAACCAAAAAGATCTTGATAGACGAGATATCTCGTCATTAGAAAAACTGACCTGATCATGATCTTGTCATCAAAAAATGGGAATATCTTTATCATTCAGAATTCAATAGGCATTCTTGATGACGAGATATCTCGTCATTAGTGAAATTGATCTGATATTGATGGACGAGATATCTCATCGGAGAGTTAATCATAATTTGGAAAAAAATAATCAAATAGAGTGAACTCCCCCTATTCGCTTCGGTTCAATCACGTATTTCAAAACTCGTGCACTAAAAATTCCGAAAAATACAAAAACATCGTTTCCATCAGCTTATAGGAAAGATTTACAGAACTGCTATTCGCTCCGTGGACGTAAAAACATAATTGAACCTCCACATGTAATCCTTTTTAATTACGGGTAACGGCCTAATTCATCTTTTTTAGGCATCTATTATTTTTTATCCGCAGAAAATCGTTAAAATTTAGTAGATTGGTTGTGTGAAAAAAATCACACATGTTCTAGTTATGACAAGATGTAGCCGCGTTTTTATTCTGAAAAATTATTTACTAAAATTATAATACCCAGTTACCACTACGATCATGTTAATTAGTGTTTTTTGAGTTTTGATTAGTCGCTCTTTCAAGTCATTAAACTGCGAATCGGAAATTGGGTTATTAAATCCGTAAACTATAGAATCAGCGAAGGGGCTCTATCTATGATAGACTCTTCAATTGACCAGGGAATTAAATGTATTGTAGATTATTTTATACAAATTATATTTATTTCCATTTAAATGCATCTATTTAACTTTTTATATTTTTAATGTATGCTGCTGTATATAACACTTATATACGTACGCTTACATACGTTCTATATAATGTATGCTATTTGGACTAAGGAAAATGCAATTAGAAATGCAAAAATAGTTTGAACTTGTTTATTCTTGAATGAGTTTTCTTAATTCGTTTTTACTTATTGATAAGGGGTGACATATTATTTTTAATGAACATTTTTATCCATATTCACTAGAAACAAAAATCCTCTCACAAAATAAAAATCATATTTCGTGTACCCCCAAAAAAAGAAAAGGTATTATTAAGTCCTACCTCCAAGTGTTTCTACGAAATATCTCGTTGAAGATCTCATCAATTTTGCTGAGGACGAGATATATCGTCGAGGCAACCTTTATTATTACTAAAATGTGGAAAGAAGATTCAAGTAGAAAAACAAATTGTCCTATGCCCAGAACTGGTGACAGTCTGGAACAGGATTTTTGTATTTGAAGGCCAGTACAAAGTAGTTGTCAACTAAGCCACTAGAAGAGTTAAATGTTGTTTTGAAAGAGCTAAAAGTAACATATATATAATGCCATTTTCCTGTTGACAAAACAAAACTTTTGAACGTATTGACTTTAAATATCGTCGTTCTTTGGCATTTTGTTTCAGGGATTACTTCTCCTCGACAAAATTATCCTTGAGACATCTAGCGACTGCAAGGTAAAATATCTACAAAACACTTGACTAGTGGTTGTCTTGAAGAGGTGCCAGACTAACCACCGCTTGATTCAGTGGCAAAACTTTCGCATTCTCACGGCCACCCCTTGTCTGGCCTTAAATTGCTGGGTGGCTTAGACCATACAAAAACACTTTCCCCTTATAACTGGGCATGATTGTCTTGCAGTCCATTTCCATAGAATTGACATTGTTGCCCGTTTTGTAGACAGCCTTAGCCTATAGACAGATCCAACCTGCTTCGCAGCAAAACATTTCATGGATACCGAGATTTCTCAGTACTGGAGAGCAAGAAATTGTATTAGGACCATAACTCCGACTGTAGTTCCTTTTGACGTGAATACGTGTTTAAAATCGGAACACTACTGGGGCCATACATGAAAAGTCGAGTGTTACAAAAAGGCGTAACAACTGTTTTGTCTTATGAAGTCAGAACTAGAAGAAACATCCAGAAGATAAATAAAGTGTCGTGTAGACAAAGGATTCTGTATCTGACATGACCTTTGAATCGAGTGCGCAGGCGCACGAAGAGTAGGGAGGGGGTCAGCAATATGCCGAGATTCTATGGTGCTGGGCAAACTTTGAGCCAGTGTAACTTTGTATTGCGTGGTGAAGACTGCGTAAAAGTGGTGTCATTCGAAAGCTATCAAACTACGCTATAATCACAGGACTTCAATTAATGCAATTATTCTCCAATATTAATATCAAACTGAATTTCAATCGTTCAAGCTGTTAATTAATTGTCGAATATTCACAATAAGCAATAGTTCAAAACTTTCTGTCTGTTTCATTCATTGCACAATCCAATATCAGGCTCTAGTATTCACATTGAAATTAAGGTTTACGTCCTCGACTCTTGCAATATTTTGTACTTGTTTATGTTGTATTGTAGTAGTTTGTGTTGTAGCGTTGGATTCCATCTTTCTGTATCTTGCCTTGACCATTGTGTAAATATGTTGTGCATGTATCAACGTAGTGCTTTCCGTGTACGCTCTGTCACTTACCCTGGGTGTATTTCCCTCTTCAGTGTCAGTAAAACCTTCCTTGTATGTTAAATCCATTACTTGGCATTGTCTACCTTGAGTTTGAGCAACTATGATAAATAAATCCCTTTTGCCATATAACCCAAGCAATCAATTATTTTCGTCTTACGGCTTGTGTAAAACGCCCATAAAACTATACGTCGCTGTGTGTGTGTGCACGTGTTTCATACTAAAACCTCAATTTAATTTTCCTATACCTGTGTTCCTTTACCGGCTTAATCAACAATGCATACTTTTGATGGTGCGATATTGAGTAATTTATGCTTGGTACTTCCTGGCAGCAAACAAATTTTTGCATAGCATTAGAATAATAATGGAAGTTACGAACAATATTTTCTTTGCATAAGTTTAAAGTAATGAAGGTAAGCTTTCGGAGGATCGTGAGATTCATATAAATTTTACAAACATTATTTTAACACTTTTTATTCACACATAAACAGAGCGTAAGCAAAAACTGAAACACGATTCTGAAAGTTTAGTCACCTGGAATTCTTAAAATATTAAATATGAAATTTCGTTAACCCTCCTGGTGGTTTTCGGGACTAAAAATTAACCAGATTTTGATCTAATCGTCAGCAAATCGCCAATATCTTGAATACGAGGTATCTTGTCATTAGCCAAATTAGTCATATCTTGATGGGCGAGATATCTTGTGGAAACCACTTGGAGGTATAATATACCTAAAATATCTATAAATACTGGCAGTATTCGCAACGGGAGGGATGCGAGTTCGAAACTCTTTCCAATCAAAGACCGTCATATATGTGGGGACTGCTGGAGGTTAAATACGTCGTGGACGCAAATGTCCTCCCGTTGGCGTGGTGTAGAAATTTGGAGTGTTGGGTGCCATCTCAGGTGTTGACCTCGTCATCTGACTGTGGTTCAAAATGACGAGGCGTTGTCCTAGAATATTTCCCTTCGGGATTGACCCAGGACCTCCCCCAATAGCCCGTTGTGTTGCTCAAGTGCAGCTTTAATTCTACTACCTATCTACCTAGCATCTCATTTTTCATTATGGAGACTGAAAGAGTTGTGGTGTAAACTCATAAAACAGTTTAATTCAAGAAAATTAAAACTCGTTCTTCAAAGTAAAGTTTAAAGTAGTTTTGTCTTTTTGTTGGTTTCAAATTGGTTGGTTGAATTGAGTTTTATGACTGACGCCATATTTGGCTAAGCTGCACCAAGCATAAAAAAACAGCATCAAGTAATGGAAATACACACACAAGGAAAATACTAATACAGAATAGAGAAATACACCCAACGAGGAATTGAAAACGCACCGCCTTCAACTCGCCTGTTGCTAGAGTAATTGACACACCCACTAAGTCACGGTGGCCCCTGCTTTACATTGGGATGTTGCAAGGAGTTACAAATGTATCATTAGATGCATTCGTATTCTATTTGGCTACAAATATTTTATTTGCCCTAAATGTACCTTTTGGTAATAGTTTTCTATCAGATTTATAACTCTCCTTAGTTTCCCTTCTGCCCAATTTAACAACACTACATCAGAAAATATTTAAAATAAGCCATTTTTATTCAAGAATGATAAATTGTTTGTAGAATAATTATAAAATTTTATCATATGTAACAATTTGCAATATGACGTTAAAAACATATAACTATGCGAAAACTATGCATATATTTACATATAAAATAATCAAATAAATGATGATTCATAGATTCTGCGAAATAATTAACTAATAAATAAATACCTAAAGTGAAATTTGAAAACAGTGCATGTTTAAATGCAGTCTCATATTCTTTTTAAAGTAATACGAATGACCATAAATAAAAACATAAGAATAGTTTAGTAAAATTGCATACCTTGCATATATAATACTAGTAGCAAATGTAATTAAAACTCATATTTAATATGTATGAGTTTGTGGTACATGTAGAAAAATGTCCTGTGATGCAACTGTCAGCCTAAGGCCCCGTTCACATGAGACGTTTTCCAACGCGCGTTTTACGTCTAAACAAAACGCGGGTAGCCAAAGTACATAGAATTCTACTGGAGTGTTCACATGCAGAAATCGCGAGAATCCAAGCGCTAGATTGCTTCGGCGCTTCAACAATCTCCGGTCGTTCTCGCGATTTGAAGGCGTTTTGAGAAGCATAGGTTTCTTCTGCAGCGTTCACATGACACGCGTTTTGACGGGCGTTAGGCTTTTTAATTCCTCTAATCCAAGTTTCTATCTTCGCTATCGTTAAAGATAGAGTGAAAATTTCAAAGGATTTGAAATCTGCGGAAAATTTTACACTAGATCGATACCTGAAATGTGATTTTCTTTAAATAAATAATTTTTCAACTGTAACTTTAATATTTTCGCGATACTCATTTGACGAATATATCCATTACGAACACAAAAGGGAGTATTAATCTCGTTTTTATAGAAAAGATATAACTTGATTGGAGTATTTTGTCTTAATCCACTGATTTATATTTATGGCCATTAAAAATAGGATGAGAAAATTGAATCGTATTCGATTTATTGAAGAAATTTACCCTGCTTTCACACAAAACTTGCAAAAATTTGATAGTTTATAACTAAAGAGGATAGTGGTTAATTTTATTTCTGAGAATAACGTATACCGACAACTGTCCGTTCTAGTTTTCATGTGCGGCAAACGTCTTTAAAATAAAGCTTAAATAAAATATTCAGTTTAAAAGAGCTAAACTTTAGTTATTTTTTTATTTTTCCTCAATGGGTGAAATGCGTAAGATAAGTTTCAATTTTCATTCATTTTTCACATCCTCGTGTTACATTGAACTCGATATCACTTTTGAAAATCAACTTAATTTACTGTGAGCTTATTTTTCATAGAATTTATATTTTAATCTTGCAGTTAGTGTTATTACTACTTTAATCAAAATTTTTATATTATATATACGTGTAGACGCAAATTCTATTAGCAATCTCCTGATTTTCGATATATACTGCTTTTTGGTTTTTCTTTGAGATTTTTTAGTTTTAACAAAATTTTCTCGTTTCATCGTGGGGTTCAATCAAATTGTATTTAAAATATTTCCCACTCATTATTCCATTTGTGCTACAAAACCCCTGAAAGAGGGTAGGTTGGAGGGTTAGTATTCGTTTCGGATAGTTGGAACTCTGGGAAAATTGTGTTTAAAAATTAAAAAACTAATTATTGTTATATGTGTTATTTGTGCTGATACATTAAAATGTTTAGAGATAGGTTTTAAAGAAGTATAGAGATTTATTTGAAGGAAAATTAAATAAAAATTAGCTATAGATCGTAGGAAACACGATAAAACCTGCAAAAATAGCATAAAAAAGAAAGGTTATCACCAGTGCCGGATTTTGTTTGCGTGTCATCTTTTGATAGTACTTCGTAGACAATGCCATATAAACAGAAATTCAGTTTCCAATTTCCTGGTTCTAGAAATAACGTTTTTTGGGGATATATTTTTACTTTACACTGTCAATTTTAAAATTTTAAGGAAATTCTTTGGTCATTTTCTAATTAGTTTGGTTTTTTATCAAAGTTTTACAGAAATATTCCAATTTTTCTTACGCAGTTTCGCTTTTACGATAAAACGCATTACAAATGACTCATCTGCTAGCTTCTTGAGCCCAAAAAATCCGTGATCACCCCTTAACACAAAACAAATCCTACTTTGTTTTTGGTGGGTGAATCATCGACACTGGAGAGTGAAGATTATAGGGTTTCTTCCTCTAGTCTTGACAGTAAAAAACGAATACTTTAAGATTTTAGAGTTAATGAAAATGTTTAATAATGCCACAATTTGAACTACATAAAGCACTGCTTCTCCGTGATCCGCTGGCTCTTACCGGTTCCTAGGTCCAAAATATCCCGTCATTCGAAAAATTTTGAAAAACGTACGAAAAGCTAACGTTCAAAAATGTACAACCGAGGTTGATGGCATTGGAATCGTATACTACACGTTACGAAAGATTTACCTGTTTAGGTTGTAATTTCTGGTCAGCAAGACGTTTATATTGCATTTATTTATGTATAAAGGTTGAAGTTCAAAAACACTTTATTCACAGGCAATTAGGGAACGGATGTTTTACAAATCGAAAGAATATCAAATTTTTACGTCGTTTTGAATATTTTTTAGATTATTTTAGGCATTTTATTGCTCATTATACATTTCTAAGTTAACCAAATACAGGCTCTTGTGAATACAGAGAAATTAATTTTAGGTTGGGAAAGAAAGATTTTCATCCTACTTTTAAGGATGTAAAATTAAAACAGTTGATAAGGGGCAACAAAATATCGTATTAAAGTGACATTCCCTTTAAAAATAAGGCAATACTTCCGCTTACGCTTAGTATAACAGGAATATCTGAAAAAAAGATTAGTTGCGACTATTGACCAAAAAATAATTTTTTCAAAGAAAAGCATGATTTTGGTATCGATCTAACGTAAAATTTTACGCTGATTTGAAATCCGTTGAAATTTTGGCTCTATCTTTAGCCATTCAAAAGATAGAAAGTTGGATTAAGGGAATAAAAAAACATTTTAATGCATAACGGAAACTGACCTTGAAAAGCGCCCAAGTGCTGTTCACATGGTAACGCTCGAAAATTCTTATGAAACGCGCGTTGCAAAAAGTCCATGTGAATGGGGCCTAAAGCTCCAAATACAATTGGATAATTTTAACTTATTAGTATGTTATGCATACCAAGAGCTGATATGAATAAATAAACATGCGTTTGGTTTCTCCCGTCTGTTGGCAGAAAATCTAAAGCCGATGCTCTTCATGCATACATTATTAATGATAATACAAGCTTTATAAGAAACATCGTTGCTTTAAATCTCACCCGCATTTGCTTAGTAGCTGAATAGTTAACTAACCTCATCCCTGATGGTTCAATCCTTTCATCACATTTCCATAAAAAGTTTTTTTGAGTCAATGAACTAAAAGGTTTAATGCTCTTAAGGTACTGGTTGAATGCATGTTTTTCCATCGAGTAATCCAAATATGTTTGTCTTTTTTCTCTGGGTTGCTTTTAACCCTCCAAGTGATTTCGACGAGATGTCTCGTCCACCAAGGTGTGACAAAGTTTTGCAAATGACGAGATATCTCGTCATAAAGAGTTTTGCAAATGACGAGATATCTCGTCATCAAGAGGTTTTTTAAATGTCGAGATATCTCGTCATTAGCAAAACTTTGATATTGCCGATCATCTTTGAACAACTTTGATATTGTCGATGTTTTGAAGATGATGAAATCAAGATATTATCGGTTTTTATGAGGACCAGATCAAGATCATGTCAGTTTACTTCTAATGACACGATATTTCGTCCATCAAGATCTGGTTAGTTTTCTTCTAATGACGATATACCTCGTCCATCAAGATGTAATCAATTTTCTTCTTATGAAATATATCTCTTCAATCAAGATGTGGTCAGTTTTATTCTAATGACATCTCGTCCATCAAAATCTTATCAATTTTCTCCTAATGACGAGATATCTCGTCCACTAAGATCTTGTCAGTTGTCTTCTTATGAAAGATATCTCATCCATCAAGATATGGTCAGTTTTATTTTAATGACAAGATATCTCGTCATTCATGATGTGCTCTGTTTTCTTCAAATTACGAGATATTTCGTCCATCAAAATCTGATCACTTTCGTTAGTGACGAGATACCTAGTCTAGACAACCATCAGAGGGTTAAAAGTTTCCTTTGGAAGTACAAGGGAATGTACAAGTTTGCATGGAATTTGATAAATGAATAAAGTGTGTGATAAACGTTTATCTTCAAATGACTTATATAAGCATATTTTACATTAATCTTAAACGTTCACATCAAGATCACAAGCTCTCCTCTTCCCTAGTCTGTAATCATGGTAGTGTTTGCCTGGATCGATTTGCCAAACTTATTTATTACACTTCAGTTAAGGTAATTGATTTATCTGTTGAGGAAGGAATCCAAACACAAAACGCAAGTAAAGTAGAAAAGTGATATCGGTATTTGAATGGTGAATGTTAGCATAGTAACTGGAGAAAAGGGACGTCTATGTGCCTATTTAAAAGCAACGGACTATAATGTTTCATGATAATTTAATGGTGTTATTCCGTTTCAATTAAGAAAGAACCACTATCATTTGATTTTTAGAGGTAACCATATTGAAGTTCTTAACTTGCTTGTGCATTTAAATTATATTGGCCAACATACGTATATCGTTGTATAAAACTATAATATATGAAGTAATACATGAAGTAATATTTCAGAAGCTGATTCCAAGAAAGAAGCAGTTCTGAAGCACATATATAATCAAAAATAAGTACCTAGAAACAAGAACTAGAAAAAAGTTGGGCAGTAGAATTCGATTGATCATCATATAAAATGTATTCAATCGTTATGTAAGATCATCCTCTTGCTGTGCATTGAGATATTTGAAGTACTTTTCTAAAATCCTCTAGACCTCAATTGAAAACTGTTTCAGTTCAACGAAATGATGAAAAATATCTTTATAATGCTTTTTTATATTATCATATCCAGTTGACATTAGAAGTAAAAGAAATCTGACTCACTTTTTTGTTGCTGAAGGCAATTCTGTTCTGTTATCTTTTATTAATTTAAGGAAATCGTATTATCATTCAGTTAATTATATGTATGATTTCTTTACCAGTGTGTTAGAGAATGTTATTTTTGTGCATTTTTATGAACAAACTTGCGGAAGTGTTACGTAAAAATTGAACTTCACACTTCCTCCAGAATTGTCCACAATTATGTTGTATTCTGAGGTGTAGGATTTGTGTTCCACAGCGCATTACAGGGTATCCCAGATGTGTTCGATAACGTTCAGATCTGGTGAAGTAGGTGGAAATGGCATGCATGTATACGTTCTATATAACACCTAAGGTTTTCCCATCATAACTTCTAACCAATTTCAATCTTCTTAACTAATAGACTCTTTCCTAAGATTCTTTCAACCCGTAGATGTGGTTATTTAATTATTGTCATTCATGGGGCAAAAGCAAAATTGGGTTTCTCTGGGCTCGTGTTACCCTCAGAGGGTAAAGAATATTATTGTCTGAAAAATTCTTTTTTTGACTTTTATACGTTCATAAAACCAAGGTTTCAAACAAATTAATATACTAGCCACACTGCTTTTAGTAATATATGAAAGGTATATATCCGTTCTGCAACCTGAGGTCTTGCATGTATGACTTCTAACCAGTTTCAATCTTCTTGACTAATAAAATCTTTCCTAGGATTCTTTCAACCCATAGATGTGGTTATTAGTTACTTATGTGAGTGATGAAAAAAGTAATGATCCGTTCTGCAACCTGAGGTATTCCCGTAAAGATTTGTAACCAGTTTCAATCTTCTTGACTAATAGAATCTCCCTAGGATTATTTCAACCCATAGATGTAGTTATTAGTTACTTATGTGAGTGATGAAAAAAGTAATGATCCGTTCTGCAACCTGAGGTCTTCCCGTAATGATTTGTAACCAGTTTCAATCTTCTTGACTAATATAATCTCTCCTAGGATTCTTTCAACCCATAGGTATGGCTATTTGTTTAGTATGCGAGTCATGGGAAAAGAAATTATCCGTTCTGAAACCTGAGGTCTTCCCTACATGACTTGTAACCAAATCAATCTTCTAGACTAATAGATTCTTTCCTAGGATTTTTTTAACCCATAGAAGTAGTTATTAGTTACTTATTATGTGAATGATGAAATAAAAGCAATAATCCATTATCCAACCTGAGGTCTTCCCTGCATAACTTGTAAGCAGTTTCAATTCTTGATTAATCGAATCTTTTCAAGGATTCTTTCAACCAATACCTGTGGTTGTTTAGTTATTATGCGAGCATGAGGAATAAAAGCAATTCTACGCTTCTCTTAACTAATGTGACGTTTAAAGGGTTAAAGAAAATTATGGTCTGAAAATATTTTTGACTTTTATACGCTCATAAAATCAAGGTTTCAAGCAAATTATTATACTCCCCACACCACTTTTAGTAATATGCTATGAATTCTTTTAGCGTAACCTAAGAATCTACCTGTTCTAAATATAATACCTGTCGATTACTTTAAGGTATTACGAACTACTTAAACTCGACCATAAATCTTCATTAGTTTCGCATCTTTCTCGTCTTGTTTTAAACTCCGAAACTCCTTTGAGGCAAGCTTCAGATTCAAAAGAAATTGGGCTGTTTATTCCCAGAGGCATATAAAGACTTTTTATTTTGCCAAAATTTTATTTTTCAATCGTTTTTGTTTTCTCCTTCACTTTCAGAAGAATGGTCTATCGGTGGGCCTCGGTCCTTGTTGGAGTTGTTTATAAACATTAATGGCGTTTCTCTGTACTTCCTACTCTTCTTTCATAAATATTTAATGCTGTTGGAGATGTGCTGGCGACAAAAATTGACGGATAGAAGCCCGTGGAGGAAGAAAAAGCCACTTTATTTATTGTTATTGCAGGGAATTCAATTTACAAAATGCATTAAAGTAGGCCTTCTAAATACTTTTTGGGTTTTGAAGAGTTTTTGGAAAGTACTGCATATTCGACTGTATTTTTAGTACTTCACCATTTCGGTGGTTTTATATGCCACATTTATCAGTGTATAACCTTTGTTATGATAATATAACAAACTTCATACAACAATAAATATATTGAGTTTTATGTGGGGAGAGGAATAAGACTTTTTAATCCTCCAAGTACACTGCTGGCCACCCAAATTGCAACACCAAGAAAGACAAGAGATATCACAACAAAATTTATTTTGTAGATAACATGTTGACCAAGTATCAAATGATTAAATTTATAGACTTCTGTGAAGTGTGGTTCCTGCCAAAATCAGTAGCCAGAGTAGCCGCCATTGTTGGAGATCACCGCTGCCACACGCCTCGGCATTGATTCAAAGAGACTTTGGATGTGTTTTTGGGGTACAGCAGACCAAGCAGCTTCCACACGTTGCCAAAGTTGATCTGGTGTGGCAGCTGGGGATGTATTCTGGGTCAATCGTTGAGCAACCATGGACCACATGTTATCTATCGGCGAAAGATCCGGAGAGCGAGCTGGCCAGGGAAGCAATGCAATCTGGCGATTGACGAAGAACCCTTGGACAATGCGTGCCACGTGTGGTCGCGCATTATCCTGTTGAAATATGGCTGTAGGCAAGCCCTGAAGGTAAGGAAGGACAACTGGCTCCAACACCTCGGAGATGTAGCGCTGGCTGTTTAAAGTACCGGCAATGCGTACTAGAGGAGTGCGAGAGTGATATCCAATACCGCCCCATACCATAATACCCGGTGCAGGACCAGTGTGGCGGTGCATAACGCAGCTGTTCAGCATCCTCTCTCCACGGTGTCTCCAGACTCGAATCCGACCATCGTGGTGTTGCAGACAGAAGCGTGACTCGTCAGTAAAGACAATTTCATTCCATTCTGCCGTCCACATCCTTCTTTCATCGCACCATTGGCGGCGGAAACGTCTGTGGTTCTGCGTCAAGGGTAGACGAAGCAATGGACGTCTTGCGGACAGACCACTCTGCTGTAAACGGCGTCGAATGGTACGCGCAGACACTGGAAGATGCGGTACAGACTGAATGTGCTGTGCTATGGTTCGTGATGTGGCTGAGCGATCCGTCACTGCCATACACACAATATGCCTGTCATCACGTGAAGTGGTGCACTGAGGTGGATGCGATCGAACACGTCGGTCCGTCGTACCCTCCTGCATCCAACGATCACATATCCGCATTACAGTTGTTTGGTTTCGTCCAACACGACTGTCGATTTCCCTGAAAGATAATCCACAATCTCGGTAGGCCACTATCCTTCCTCTGTCGAACTCGGATACTTGATCAAAAGATGATCGCTGTTTTCTACGAGGCATAATTGATCGTTTTTTTGAAAAAACCACAAGAAAAACACAATTGCCGTACTTGAAATCGTCGAAATCTCCAAGCCTTAAATAGCGCTTTGCAGTGGCGCCACAGGCGCGCGTGATGTGCGTCTGCGCTGAAATTCTAATCATTTGCATATCTCACCTCCGCTAATGCATGTTGTAAATTTCATATTATTTGCATGCTTCCTTCAGGGTGTTGCATTTACGGTGGCCAGCAGTGTAGTTTCCACGAGATATCTCGTCCATCAAGATCTGATCAAACTTGCTAATGAAATTATCTCGTCAACAATATATTGTCAATTTTTTTTATGATGAAGCGATCAAGATCTGGTTAGTTTTGCTAATGATGAAAAATTTCGTCGGGACAAGCACCAGAATGGTTGAACATCAGTATCCAGTGTAAAGGGTGGCTCAGTGGATTTGCCATTTGTTCTAGCAAACTGCGAGCTGTAGGCCGTGCAGATTCGATTCCTATAACTTTACTTGGGGGTATTTCTCTCTGCTGTGTTAGTAAAATTTCATTTTGTGTACATGTGAATTACTTGACGTTGTGTGTCTTTTGTTTGACGCAGCTAGGTCAAACAAATGAGCTTCTTACAACTCAATCAACTATTATAAATAACAAAATAAATCCATTTATGATATATATTGACCACTTATGCATATATCTCTCAGGCGGATATGAATACTTAACACAGCAGAATGGATTCGATAAAGATCCAGATATCACAAGTGGATACGAAATTGTGCATGACTGCCATATTGCTTCTAACTAGTTATATTCGAGATATTTGTAATGAAATAGAATTAGATTAGATCTCTGTACAGAAATAAATACTGAACCGAATTCAAATATATATGGTTTACAATTTCCCTAATAAAAAAATAATTTAAACATTTTCCGACAGGGTGAAATATGGTACCAAGATTTGACGAATTTTGCTAATGATAAGATATTTCGTCATCAAGATATGCCGATGTTTAATAGCAATCATAATTCATAATTTATTTAACCAAATTCACTCTTGAAGTAAATATTTATACAATCTTTGCTATGACTTCATTTTTCCAAAATTAAATATATTTAACCCCACTGGTGGCTGTCTCGGCAGGGTATCTTGTCACTAGCAAAACTGACCAGACCTTGATGGAAAAGCTGTCTCGCCATTAGATGAAAATTGACAAGACCTTGATCTAGTCATCATCAAAAATCAGCAATACCTTGATCTAGTCATCATCAAAAATCGGCAATACCTTGATCTAGTCATCATCAAAAATCGGCAATACCTTGATCTAGTCATCATCAAAAATCGGTAATACCATGATGAAGAGATATCTTGTCATCAGCAAAAAATGGGTCAGATCTTGAATGAGATATCTTGTCAAAACCAATTCGAGGGTTAATTTATTTAGGTTTCTATGACTTTAAACGCGAAACACGAGTAATGCGTGCATTTTTTATTTCTTATAAGCACGTTTTTCTCGACCCGTATTATGAAAGTCATTTTTTGTTAAGTTAAATATTAGTTGCGGTTGTGTTTCTCCGGTGATACGTGTTTCCTGTACGTATTCTGAAGTTTATGTCCATTGGCTTGTTTCCCGAATACGATTTCAGCACTTTGCCAATGAAAATTCCAGAACAAATTCCGAATTGATGTGTAATAGTGTATTGGTCAACACCAGTTAAATTAAAAGCCAAACGTTTCCAAACGGCTGTTAATTACAATTTATGATAACCCTCATATGCATTTATGCGAGAGCATTTGGACAGCAGAAGTAAAATGTTAGACCACATCGCTTGTTTTTTTTCTGAAAAAGTTCTCATATCGAATACAGGTGACGGTAGTGCTTCAGCGGCAATATGCTTCTCCTGTTCGTATTCTGCAAGTGATGTCAGTTGGCTTATTTCTCGTATACGATTTCAGAACTTCGCCAATGAAAATTCCAAACAAGTAATTTCAAATTGATATGTGAGAGTTGATTGGTCAACACCAATTAAATCAAACTCCAAACGTCAACGAAACGACAATAAACTACATTTTAAGGAAATTCCGAAATGCGAAAGCATTTGGACAGCAGAAGTAAAATCTCTTCGTAGACCATCTGGTTTCTTTGTTTATATACAAAATTCTTCTCATATCGCTTCCCATAATATATGGAGCTTTTTCTTATCATCAAGAACAATATATCTAGAGGTTCCAGTACGTACATGTGTAGCGTTTACTGGCAGTTGTAAAATTAAATTGAGATACTTTAACTCTTGAATGCTTGGATAAAATTTTCATCGTTTGTTTTCTTGCGGCAGACCGACTTAGGCGTTCATTTGCACACCTTTATGTATAAAATACCACATTTTATTGAAAGGTAAAAATCGTAAGATTGATTACAATGACTGTGTATTATATACCGATGTTCATAAATTAAGGGTCAGATCATATATGCGAATTTGAGGACTCGGAAGTTGATCGTTCGTCGCAAAAAAATTACTGACGGTAGCAAGAGTCTTAAGAAATAGAAGCGACCGATCGGTTGACCATAATTAACATATTTTAAGTAGGTAGGTATTTTAATTAAAATAGCACTGAAGCAACACAAAGGACTAGTGGCGATGGTCGGGGATCAAACCCAAATGGAAAGATTCGAGGACACCACGTTGAACCTCGGTCAGATGACGAGACAACACCTAAGCTGGCACCCCACTCTCCAAAAAACCATGTCGTGCCAACGTGAGTACATTTGAGGCAACGACTGATTTAACGTGCACCACTTCCCTTTGCACACGACAGTCTTTGGTTGGATTTGAACTTTCGCACGTGACAGTTTGCTAAAATGTGATAAAATCTTAAGTCGGTGCCTGAATGATTGTTCCACATATTTAACTGTCTATGGTAGCTATTAGTTGCTATAGCGAGTGACACAATATCACTAGGAACACATCCCGATGATTTTACCCGTGGAAGAATGGTAGGGAAATTGCTAGGACATTCAACGCGAGATGCAGACAATGAGTTCGTAATAGGCCAAAGCATAGTCGCAAGGCTGTGAAAACAATTTCCAAAAGTGGAACTGCTGCCAGACGGTACAGCAGTGGTCGACCATCCAATACAATCCCAGCTGAAGATGACAGTTGTTTCTTTATGCCTGTAAATCTCTTTAAAATATGCCTTTATTTCTTATTATATTTATGCAATCATCAATTTAAGAATTTTGTTTTTCTCTAAAACTGCAGTCCACCCTTAATTCACGAACACCAGTGTATGGTAGGTAGGTGAGTATTTTAATTAACGTCACACTGGAGCAACATAAAGGGCTATTGGTGACGGTCCGGGATCAATCCCAAAGGGAAAGATCCGAGAACATCACCACGTAATTTTGAACCACTGTCCACCAATGTACGGTAACATGAATTAATGAATGTTAATTAACGTCGCACTGAAGCAACATAAAGGGCTATTGGCGCTGGTCCGGCATCCATCCCGAAAGGAAAAAATCCAAGGACAACGCCTAGTAAATTGGAACCACGGTCAGATGACGAGAAAAACGCCTGAGTTGGCACCTCACTCTCCAAACTTCCACACCACTCCAATCTGAGGGTATTTGAGGCAGATTTAACGGCACCAGCCCCCTGTGTACTACGGTCTTAGGCTGGACTGAGTGTCGAACTCGGAAACCCTCCGAATTCTAATCCGTTGCTCTCCCAACTTGTCTACCGTGGCCCCAACAGTATATGAATGAAGACTAAAATAGCTAATATTTGGATACACCAATTTCAGATTTCTTTGAACGTAAAGTATTACCAAACAAAGTAACTTTAGATTTGATTCCCAACAGTTGTTTCAGTAATGGACCGTATTCCTCTTAAAGTGAAACGCGCAGTAATATTTCCCCTTGAAAAAGCTCTGGGATAGCAGATAACGTAATCTGAAAATGGATAAAAGTGTTTGCGCAGATGTTTAAGCTCTAGAAGTCTGACGGAGTTTATCATAAATTATAGTCCAGATTCCCCAAAATCCTGCGAAGTCATTAAATAGTTTATTTTAGCCACAATCGTAGCAGTTATTGTTGCAATATTAACAAAGCGGTCGTGTGTTTTTTTGCCTTTTAATTTTCTGTAAGCGAAATGGAGACGAAAAACTGGTTTCATCTGAGTATTTTGCAATTCCTAGATACTATATTGTCTTAGATTTTGAATTTCTATGGATAAAGACATGCACTTCCTTTTTATGTCTAGTCTCCACTATTTTCCCCATTATTGGATTTTAAAGGCGGAGCATTTCGAAAACGGGGTCGTTTCCTTTCATAAAAGCCCATAGATTCTGATTTATCTAGAAGTTAAAAACATCTTTAATATTTATTACCGTGCGAATTCTTTTGAAATTTTGAGTATTTGGAAGGTACATAAGTAGATATATATGCCCTATATAAATAGTTTAACTTAAATTGTATAATTTTTCGCTTTTAGATGAATATTTTAATCTACCTGATAGTTGTTTTACTAGTGGTACAACTCTACTTTCAACTTTCAATTTTTGTAAATAAGATTCTCAAATATTAGACTTTTTTCACATATCCTTATGTATTAAATGCAGAAATGTTTACAATTTCGGTACTCTTGCAGCTTGCAATAATGCACATTTACATGATATTTGACGTATTAATCTCTTAGCAACTTTTCAACTACGAATCTCGTTCTTATTTTAAAGCTAAGAGAAATTTAAAAGCACTTTTTGAGTAATAAAACCATCTGATTCTTGATAAGTACCATCTGTTAAGCAGTGTACAAACTTAAAGGATTGGGCCCTGAAACTCTTATTTATGTATCAAGTTGTAATCTTTTATGAAATTAAATTCCTTGGAACTGGAACAATATTGAGAAAACTCAATACCATATACAATATCATAATGTATGTGCCAGCATTCAAAATATGCCATAAATTCAATGCCCGCTGAAAGTTTGGTTGAGTCTTGGTTCACTTTTGTGCTCAAAGGCACCTACAGCTTAAAGTAAAGCCAGAACCACTGTAAAGGTTGGCGTTAATTAGTAATATCCATAAAGGAATTTTCGTACCCTTCATTCAAAATATTCCATAAATATGTCCGTTGAATGTTTGTTTGGTTCTAGGTTCACTTTCAAGTTTAAAGAACCCTTCAACTTTATGTAAAGTCAGAACCACTGCAAGATCCATGTCCAGAAAGGAATTGTTATCCAGCATTCAAAAAATGCCTTAAATACATTGCCCGCTTGTTTGCAAAGTCTGGTTGGGTTTAGGTTCACTTTTATGAGTTCAAAAGTACCTACAGCTTAAAATAAAGACAGAATCGCATCTATATACATGTTCAGAAAATGATTTGAGCCACGATGACTTAATCCGAAAGATTAAAAGCTAATTTCTTGACTTCAAGATCAGGGCCCTCTTAGAGAATTAAGTTTCCATCACCGTTTGAGGGAAATGAATTAGAAAGTGTTCTATAAGTGTGTAGAGTGGGATACTTTAAACAGAAATTCTTAGATGTAAGCCATCGATTCGTAATCTCTTGTGTGACAATAATGACCATAGCAACAGACCATATTTAACCCTCCAAGAGGTTTCGACAAGATATCTCGTCCATCAAGATCTTTAAAATTTCGTTAATAACGAGATTTTGATCTTCTGTATTTTTGTAGATTTTTTGATGACGACGAGATCGGAATCTCGTCAGCTTTCTTCTAATGACTAGATATATCAGCCATCCAGATCTGGTCAGTTTTGCTAATGATGAAATGTCTCGTCTATACAACCACCAGGAGGATTAATAAACTGATACAACAAGAATATATCGAATCATACAAATATATTTAAATACATTGTGTGAATTGTAGCAAATAAACTTCATATCTGTTTCAGAATTATAGAAGTATAAATAAAATTGAGTTAAAAATATAATTTTCTACACTGAACAAGTCTCTAATTAAACTTGCTTAAATTTCATGATGGTTAGATAATCGAAAAAATGAAATTATAAAACTTTTCTCAATGGATCAAATAAGCAGCATCTCTTATCTTGCACTCCGAGTTCGAAACTTGGTCCAGCCAAAGAATGTTGTGTACACGGGGGCTGATGCATGTTAAATCTACTGTAGCTTCAAATGTCCTCACGTTGCCTTGATGTGGAAGTTTGAAGCTCAAGTGTTAACCTCGTCATTTGACAGTGGTTCAAAATTACGAGGCGTCGTCCTTGATCTTTTCCTTCGGGATTGATCCCAGACTTCCGCCAATAGCCCGTTATGTTGCACAAGTGCGACGTTAATTAACTACCTTTATCTTGCACAAAGTAATCTTACTTGCAAATAATATTTACAGGAAGTTCCACGAAAGTAATCAGTCATTATCTTTCAGCTTTGAAGTAAATTCTTAATTCCTCTGGAAAATAGCATAACTTATATACAATACCCACGCAAAACTCAGCTCCTCCCAAACAGTAGAAACACGACGAAATCTGCTCTCAGCCCACTTTCTATTTCGCTCTGAAACATTTCCCTTCAACTTAATCTCCACTTCTCAGCGGAAAACTCAATCTGCTTCTCCTCATGAAAGGCAAATTAGAAAATGAACCTGTTCTGCAGCGAATTCTCGCTCTTCAGCAGCATTTCATATCCTAATCCCTTAATTCAAGCATTCGGAGTGTTTAGCGCCTGGAAAACCATTAGGACGTGTTAATCGAAAACCTAATTTAAATATAAGAGGCTGTCATTGTCTTCAGAGCTGTCGAGATATTTGATGGGCATTTTGAAATGAAGTTACCCTTCACCACCTACGTGGAGAATAATCTACCTGGATTTCCACTAGTTAAATCGGAGATCTCTCGAAGCGTTTGTTATAGTTCACTGGCATGGGTAACTTAAGGAACCACTATTTTTAGGGTTATCACCTCAAAATTAAACGAAATAGACTGGCAATTTGCATAAACGAGGATATTCAGTTGGAAGCTGATGCATATTCAAATTTTTGAAAGATTTTCCTCAGACTTAGATAAGGGAAAGGTTTAAGGAACACCATTATTATTTAAACTCAAATTAAACTAAACAGCCTGTGCCGATTTATATAAACGAGAATAGAATATTCGGCAAAAAACTGGTGCATATTCAAATTTTGGAAATATGACGTCGGCGTCGGTTGGATTTTATGACTCTAGGGTCATATTTGACCATGCTGCGCCAAGCAATAGACAGACAACATGAAGTAATGGACATACAGACACAAAGGGAAAGCTTTACTAATACAAATTAGAGAAATATACCCAAGGAGGAATAAACCTGCGAAGCCTACAACTAGTGTTTCTTCATCTACAAATATACTACTCCCCAACTACATAAGGAATAATCTACTTGATTTTGAATACTTAATTCTAAAACGGTTATTGGACAACCTAAGTGATAGTAATAAGTAGGTCTTATGAAAACATTAAGAAATTCGTTTGAATCCAAACAGCGAAGTTATTCGCTCCTTATGTATAGGCTAATGTTTCTCAATGTATGAAATCAGTGGATATTGTTCCCAAATATCACCACCTACAATCACCACCTAATTTGCTTGAATTTTAAATATTTCGTCAGCTTACAAGTGAGAAAGATAAGAAATTAAAAAAAATATATTTCTTAGAAAAAGAATAGAAAAACTTCTGCCCCCAAAGCTTTGCTCATCATTAAATGTGTTTCTCAAAAATAAAAGCATTTAGGTATTTCAAAAATAAATAATTTCTTCTGTAATAATGATGAGGTATTAGCCTGTATGAAGTATGGAAATCCACAACTTAACTGCGAGAAATATAGTCGACTTACAAGGGAAACACACAAAGTAAAAAAAAGTTTTGAGAAAACGAAGGGGGAAAAAATTCTACTCCCCATGCTATACGAACTAAGTGTGTTTCTCTAGACGATATATATAGCTTTCAAGCAAAGAAACAGAATTTAGTGGACTTTTCCCGCCTAAAGATTGACATATTCTGATCTAGAGAAACTAAACTTGTATCTTGAAAATTTTGTCAACGATTTCGTTCAGAATCAGTTATTAAACCAGTCTTTCAGGATCAGTGAAGAAATCAGTCAAGCTAGATTTATAATTGTATGCATCTTAAAACAATTTAATGGGTTTCGTTTGAATGCATAATAATCAATGAAAACCGTACTAAATTATTTAGTAGTTGGATAGTTTCTCAATCTGTAGCCTCTACAAATTTACCCCTCAATAAATTCAGAGTGAATAATATACCTGCATTTTTTAAATATTTAGTTCTGAAACAATTATTGTCAATCTAAGAGATTAGGTATCTTAAAAAGCATTATGAACATGTGAATCCATACTATCGAAGGAATTCGTTCATTAAACTATAAACTTTCTCGATCTATAAAATCAGATTATATTATTTTCATGTACACCCTTCACCACCTACGTAGAGGATAATTTACTTGAATTTTGTATATTTTCTGAATCGGTGATTGTTAAATAAGGGGTTAACGACGGTTAAATCTTAACACTCTATAGGTAAGTATCTTACCATCAACGAGTTATCTCGTCCATCAAGATCTAACCAATTTTGCTAATGAGAAGAGATATCTCGTCATCAATATATTGCCATTTTTTTATGATGACAAGATCAAGATTTGGTCAATTTTCTGATAGTGTTGAGGTATCTAATCCATCAAGATTTGTTCAACTTTGTTAAAGACGATATACCTGATCGAGACAACCACCGGTAGGGTTAAAAAGTATTATGGATTTAGTGTGAATATAATATAACAACGCAGTAATGCATTCTTGAAGCATAGACTATGTGTTTCTCTCAATTTATAATTTCCTATATATGGAAGACTTTCTCTAAATGTCAAAATTTACATCGGCTGTTGTTGCACAGCTTATGAAGCATATACTTCCTTAATTTTGAATAAGGACCTTATGTTCTTACATGGAGAGATGTCTCAAAAAACAATCGTTGCATGTAAATTACTTATGCAACTCTTGCTGCTAAATCAAATTGTTTCTCAATGTATGAATAGCGGCTGAAAACAAAGCCACATTTAATATTTTGAATAGAGGTTCCACAATTTTCTCAGAAGATTCCACTTGTTTTTAAATTTCGTTTAGTGATTAAGTAGTTTAAAAGTGCATGGTTAGCAAAATGCATGTTTAAAAAGCATTATTGGGACAAGCTCAGTTTCTGTGGTAATTGTTTGACGTGAATACAACTTTAAAATAGATCCAAGGGTCGAAGGCGCATTCATGGGGTCATAGGCAGAAATTTGCGAGTCACGAAAAGTGATGATATCTCAAAGCCCCATAACTCCCGGACGAATCAGCCTATGGGGATAAATGACCTACCATCGTGTAGAGAAAGGTGGGCCGCGTCGACAAGTTTGGCCACTAATACACTCCCTCTTCTGACTTTTGTACTGCGTGGTGGTTGAAATGAGTCACATTTCGCACATACGCTGAACTGTTTAACAGTAGTAACTTCAGTTCTAATCGACGGGTTGTGGTGAGTGCGTGCTTAAATTGACGAGAACGACGATTTCTACAATTTCATTTGAATAATTGACCGTTTAAACCATTTGTGTAGAAATTGTGTGCAGTGGAAAGTGACGATTTGTCCAAGATTTCACTATGAAGCCAGAATATCACACTAAAGTTCAAGTGCGGCATAGGAAACGTAAACAGGTTGAAAGAGCAGTTCAAGACGAAGAAAATAATACCAGGAAGTCTAAACCTATTACAAGTGCGGAGAGATCTAGAGCTTACCGAAGACGCAAGGAGGAGCAGGCCGAACAGGCGCGTGTACGTGGTGACGTCGCTGGACCATCTAACGAGCTGCCACCACGCTTGGAAACACCACCATCAATCTTACCTTTGACAGGAACATCAGCATAGACACCATGCCGTTTGTCTCGTACTTTAGCTATCACAGACCCATCATGCATAAGGTCGCCATAGAATACTAAGCATTGCCCACACTCTATCACCACTGTTATGTATCCACAAAACTGGCTAAATAAATAAATGTCAAATACCCTCTGTCTTCATTTCACCAAGTATTCCTCCAAAAAGTATTCACGAACCAGCCTTACGATACAGTGAAGACTGCCTACCCGCTTTTTTCTAAAGCTTAGTATAACATTCTCTATCTATTCTAAGTATACCCTACAACATTTATCTAAACTAGGGATAGCCCGGTTTGAAGAGTAGCGGACTAGCAATCAGAGGGTTGCGAGTTAGAATCCAACCATATACCGTCGTGTACAAAGGGGGTGGTGCATGTTAAATCTGTCGTGGCTCAAATGTCCTCGCGGTTGCGTGGTGTGGAAGTTTGGAGAGTGATGTGACAGCTCAGGTGTGACCTCGTCATCTGATCTTGGTTCAAAGTAAGATGGTGTTGTCCTCGGATCTTTTCATTCGGGTTTCTTACCGGACCGTCGCCAATACCCCATTGTGCTGCTCCAGTGCGACGTTAATTCAATACCTATCTACCTTATCTGAACTACTTACACAATGCTATTTCCCGATCTATATACTAAGCATCGTCTAATATTTCTCAATGGGATTCTTCCTACGAATGAGAGTCCGGAAACGCCTCATTTAAGTGGTAGAGTACGCTGGTTAGTTCAGTCTATAGCAACGTGGCTTAAGGCTTCATTCCCCTCTCGGAATTTCAACGTCATGCATCACTTCACGAATTCGAAACTTGACACATTATTTGTCAAAAAATGCTTAATTTGGCCCCTCTACCACGCTTTACAATTTGGCCAGATATTTTAGAAATACTCTGCATACCTGAGAGTTTAACACTGAGCGGATGTTTCATTGTACGTGGAGTATGTTATGCTGTGTTTGAAACATTGACCTTTGAGTTGACATTTCCAAGATGGTCGTTATAAGTCTTAATGGTCGTTATATGTATTGAACGCTATAGGCACCGGTTTCAAGTGATTTCGTGCGCTAAGTATGGGCTAGCGTTTCTCAATCTGCACATAGAAGCCAAAAACAAAGTCAAGTTCATTGTTTTCATTAACCGTTTCACATTTTCTCAGAAAATTCAATCTGTTTTTAAGTTTTGCAGTGTAAGTTCTCTAAGAGTGAGGTCTATTTAAAATATTATCTCCCGATTTGATTCTTCCTAAGTGGGACTTGATGATTGCAAAACTTACTGAAAAAAGTACGAATTTTACGTGAATTTGGTTACTCATTGTTGAATTAGGGTCTTGTGTCTCAATCTCAATAAAAGCCCAAAAGTAAATCGAATTAGTATTTTAAAGAACCCTTTTCAGAATCCTTGAGATCCCAGTCTACCTGCATTTCAATTATTGGATTCACAGCCAGAAGAAACAAAATAGTTGTATTAAGCTTTTTGGATCATGTAGTTTAGAGTGTCTAAAGCTTAAGTTAAATTTTTTCCATCACTCGGTTTGAAGATATCCGGATTAAGATCACGAGGTATTGGATGAATGCACAGGATTAATTGACGAGCGTGATGAAAAAGACCAGTCTTCGCTTCGGTAGCCAATCAGCTCAAGTTGATTCCCAAGTCCACGTGACGTACACTTCTTGAGATTTTACCACAGTCACTCCGCCCACATACTCCGTGTATTTTATTACAAGGTCGGTGGAAAAAACACGTACGGTATATATAAGTATGTACTTAAAACCACCAATAAAAAAACGTACTTCCTTTTATATGTGAGCAACTCTAATGTTTCAATACTTAAATAAATTCCAGATTCCAAAATAATATTATTTGACCTTGCAAGTGGTTTTGTAGAGATATCTCGTCCATCAATACCTGAACAATTTTGCTAATGACGATATTCTTCGCCATCAAGATGTTGCTGATTTTTTACTATAAAAAGATCAAGATCTGGTCATAATGATGAGATGTTTCGTCCATCAGGATCTGGTTAGTTTTCTTCTACTGACACCTCATCGAAACGTCCCCAGGATGATTAAAAGCGTATTCCTGTTCAATTAAGAAGTTTGATTAATTTATACGTTCACCATACACAAGAATAGCTCTAATCCTCTTCTCCTTGTAATACATTTTTCAAACTTTAGGGAGTGAAACTCTTTACAACATACCAAACAGAGCACCTTAGCAGAGAATGAAATTTACTAGAAGCAAATCCCTACAAATAATATCAAGTCGACTATCATATTGTTGCCATGGCAACAATCTACGTTATAATAAAACTTTATTTACTGTGCAAAACACTTCAATAAAGTATTCATCTTTTTTTCCACGGAGTTAAGCCTTTTTAAAGCGCTTTGCGGAGTTTACTGGATGACGAAATTTTTTGAGGATTTACCTCAATGAGAAAAGCTGCTCCAATGAAAGAATCTGAAGTAAATAGATAAGTAAAAGGAACTGTGGGAGTCATATTTGCTTCAAAGATCACATAAGTCACTTTATTTTCTGGTTCATATCCAGACAGAAGAATTACTCCCGTGCTTTTTGAAGGAACAGAGCGTTGGGCAATTTATACGCCCTTTTGAGCAGAGTAAATTTAAACTCTGTTTTGAAAATCGTGGATAAAAGCAAAATTGTCTTGTTTAGTTTTTGTTCTTTGTTGTTTCATTTACCCACAGGAATTTTTAACTTCAAGCTTTGTGAAAGTACTAAAACATTTCATTTTCTGAAGGTACTTTATTAAAATTATTCAATTTAATGTATCCAAAAACTATAATAAATAATATAATCCTCGTGTTTGTATTTCGATTTAATTGACGGAAAACGTTGCTGGGCAAAGCTTGCCCAGATCTGGTCCTTGCGCAATTAAAAAGCAACCGACCAACCTCAATTTTCAGCACAAGTTTTTATATAAACGCTATCTACGCTTTTCTATCACGCTAAACGTGAATACAAAAAATAATAAGTGAAAGATTTCAAAAGCCTGTCCCTTCAAATGACATGATTTTTTATCGAATTTCGAAAATATATATGTAAATGCAAATAACGAAAACAAAATATGTAGATTTGTCCACCATTTTTAACAATTGGAATCAGCTCATATTTAATTCGTTTGACACGTAAATGTTGTTCTTAGGCAGTTCCGAAATCAATTGATGTTTTATGTCTTTTGTTTTAATATGATATCCATTGTTAATTCAGCACTTGATAAAAGAAAATATAAAAATATATGATACAAAGTGCAATAACGTGTTGAAACAAAATCTTCAAAAATTCTAATTGTTAAACAAAAAAGTGAGGTATTTAAAAAATATTGCAAAAATGGTCACAGGAACGGATAAAGATATAACGGATAAAGGATAACTTTTCATCTCTCGATTTTTATATAAAATATTATTTAAGCTTTTTATTAAGAAATAAAATAAACCTAATCGTGACTTTTTACTTGGATTTAATCACTTTTCAAAACTTTAAGGGATTTTAAGCATTTTCAAATAAATACCTACAAAAAAATAAAGAATTGCAGTCTTTAATAATATATCAAAGGTTATATGTCCTATCCCATACTGTTGTCCATTGTTATATTTACAACCACCGCACCAGAAATAATCCTACACACCTGATAGATAGAAAGAAAACAATTCCTACCTAAGCAATCTCTTTAAAGCCTCTTGATGACATCGGAGACTCTAAGGAAGAGAAAAAATGTTTTCCTTGAGAGAAAAGTGAAACGAGAAACTTTTTCTCTACCTCACTCTACTCCAGGTTTCTAATTTTCTTCGAGCTGAAGAAATACCTTTGATGGTTACGAGACGTTTAGCGTCTATTGTGATTGCAGTGTCTGCCCCTGATGGGCAATGAGGTATTTTGTTTTTGGTTATTATCAAGTGTAACAATACTGTTGTTTAAGAGAAGACTGAATAGGGATTGTTTTGTTGGTTTTGTTGGTTGGTGACTTTTTTACGCAGTACAGACTTCCAGCCGTTTTCAGTAGAAATCGTCATATTTCACCAACATGCTGGCAATGGAATCGGAATTATTTGTGTATTGGCGAATGACAAAGAACGGAGCGAACCGAATGGCAACGAACTTCTGATTATTACGAGACATTTAGAGTCTATTGTGATTGCAGTGTCCGCCCCTAATGGGCAATAAGGTATTTTGCTTCGGGTTATTATCACGTGCAATACTACTGGTGTTTAAGAGAAGACTAAATGGGGATTGTTTTGTTGGCTTGTGACTTTTTACGTAGTGTAGATTACCAGCCATTTCGAGTGGGAATCTTCATATTTCACTAACTTACTGGCACTGGAATCGACGTTATTTGTTTATTGGCAAATGCTAACGAACGGTACGTGCCAAATGGCAGCGAACCTCTGATGATTACGAGCGTCTGTTGTGATTGCAGAGTTTGCCTCTGATAGGCAATGAGGCATTTTGTTATGTATTATTATCACGTGCAATGATACTGGTGTTTAAGAGAAGACTGGATACATATATAGCGATTGTTGTGTTTGCTAGTGACTTTTATACGTAGTGTAGGTTTCCAGCCGTTTTGAGGGGGAATCATATCTTCATATATTATAACGTACTGGCATTGGAATCGCCTTTATGCGTGTATTGGCAAATGCCAACGAAAGAAACATACAAATTATGTTGGCTAAAGACCATTTAGGTAGCGTAGGTTTCCAGCCGTTTTGTGAGAATGACTGAATAGCTATTGTTTGTTGGCTAATGACTTCTTTACGTAGCGTAGGTTTCCACTCGTTTTGTGAGAATGTTCATATTTCACGTAAGTGCTGACTCTGGAATCGGCATTATTTGTGTTTTGGTGAATGCCAATGAAAGAAACGTACCGATTTTGTTGGCTAGAGACCTTTCAGGTAATGTAGGTTTTCTGTCCTTTCTAGTGGAAATCCTTATGTTTCACTAAAGTGCTAACTGCACTGTAATCGACATTATTTGTGTATTGGCGAATGGAAACGAACGGCAACAAACCTCTTATGATTACGAGACATTTAGCGTTCATTGTGATTGCAGTGTCTCCCCTTGATGGGCAATGTTTTTGGTTATCATCACTTGCAGTAATGCTGGTGTTTATGAGAAGACTGGAAAGCGATTGTTTTGTTGGCTAGTGACCTTTTACCTAATGTAGATTTCCAACCCCTGGTAAATAATGGGTAATGGTTATTAATTTACGTCGCACTGGAGCAACACAAGGCTATTGGCAACGGTCCGGGATCAATCCCGAAAGGAAAGATTCAAGGACAACGCCTCGTAATTTTGAACCACGGTCAGATAACGGGAACACCACCTGAGCTGGCACCCCATTCTCCAAACTTCCACACCAACCAACGTAAGGACATGTGAGGCCACGACAGATTTAAAGTACACCAGCCACCCTGTACACACGACAGTCTTTGGCTGGACCTAGTTTCGAACTCGCTACCCTCCGAATGCTAATCCGTTGCTCTTCCAAATGGGCTACCGCGGCCCCGTAAATAGTGAGATTTAACTATAAGTTCTCAAAATTAAGGATAATTTGTATCATAGAGCATATACGTGAGTAGGTGTCCAATCCAAAAAAATCACTATTAAATTTCAAAATTCCTTCAGTCATGAATGACGGAATTTTTACTTTAATTTCTCAGGATTGAAAGTAAAGTTTATTTTTAATGTAAAATCGAAAACATTTTACCTCTGAAAATGTTTTTAGAAATGCATCTATATACTAACAATATCCATTGCAAACTATTGCAGCCAAGATGGAGAATTCTTTAAACATCAGTAAAGTTAAAAAAATATTGTGCGTAAATCCTTTCGAAATAAAAAAATACCCCGTACAAATCGTACTACGAACAGTTTAAGGGAAACATAGTGACGAGTCATGAATGAATTATTTTTTCGATATTTTCAAGATTGGATTTTTATTAGACTTCAAATTAATTTCTGATTACCTTTCTGTTTTAAAAAATATTGCGTCGATAAAGTAACATTATAAAAATCTAATCATCCCAGCAAATATACCGTTATCTGATCGTAGTTCAAAATTTCGATAATACAATGTGTTGGTCACCTGATCTTTCCCTTCAGTATTGATCCCGGACCGTCGCCAATAGCCCGCGTTACATTACTCCAGTGCTACCTAATTTCTAATACCTAAGCAATATTGTTCATTTGGTAAAATACAGTGCTCTTAGCTTAAGTTCCTTTTTTCCAACAAATAGCTTTCCCGCAGACAATTTACAATTCCGTTTCTTGCATCAGATAGCACATATCGATCCCATTACACCTGGC